>CM073921.1:29281037-30485322 GCA_037179545.1 Sesamia inferens
GCATGGACTTTGACAAGCCAGGGACTTCGCAAAAGCATCAGAACCGACTACTACTATGGTTCCCGATTTAATAATGAAATTGATGATATTTCATATTCGCTCGCCATGTAAGATGTATAAATATAAAACTACGCGTGAGGCCACACATTTCAAGAAAAAACGCAACGACATTGTCGCGAAGAGCGGGAACTTGGTTAATACTTACATTGTTAGCTTCATTCGATGGACGCTGGCGCTTTTCCTTGTTCTTCGAGAATACTTCACTCATTGTCGATCTGATTTTTATCACTGTACAATAACTACATGCAGTGACGCTACTGCAAATTCATTTTTTGGCTAAATATATTCACAAATGGCAAAAACGTGACAAACATGGCGTCGATAAAATGTGTCAAAGATATGCTTGGTGGGAGGTCAGACCACTATCAATCGTCAATTTTTAAATTCACTTCACGGAAAATTATAACAAAAGATAAATAATCAGTATCAGAACTGGTGAGGATAGAATCATTCACAGAATTACCAGCAACAGTAAAAATTAAAAACTTATTTTGCGTTAGCGCTCAACACAGAACGCAGATTTCTCTTGGTAGTCTGTGCGTGAAGTGTTGCCAGTACTAAAATATTGGGGAAGGTACGTTTTACGCTAGCAGGTTTTTTAAATAATAAACTTCATTGCTAAAATGATTACAGATATTTTGCATTAGCCCCAAACTAGGCAAGCCTGAATTTTGGGTACCAAATATTACATTGGATACCAAATTTCTACACCTGCCATTTGCTTCAAAGTACGCAGACGGACTGTGTCTATAAAGTCGTGAAAATAAATAAGGGCGCTGTGGTCGTGCATATAGCAACCCTGTTAGTGTGACTGCAATCATTTTGATACTCGCACATTATTTTGTACTAGAGGGAAAACTGGTTTTAATGAAAACACAAATATATGATCTCTGGTGTTTAAATGAGTGATACAAAAAAGAAATCATAAATATATATTATTATAAATGTTTTAACGTGTTTTTACCAATGAAAAGTATTCCAAGACATAATAATTGCTTTCATCATCTGATTCCAAATATTCTTCATTAAAAAGTATTTTCATTGTCAGCTGCGTCACTAGTCTGGCTAACTAAAGTTGGCCCCAGAATATTGGCGGCAAATTTAAACAATACATGCATGGCAACACTAAAATTATAGTATGAAAATTGTAATAACCTACTTTGATACTTGGTAATTAATTATTAAAAATATCATATATATAAGCGTGTAATAGCGTAAGTAACTTATTTGTAAGGATACGTGAATTATAAATAAAAAAATTATTATGACGACTGAATAGGTTTAACTTTGAACACCTCAAAGTATCAAAATAATATTGTTGTATTAACCTATGAAATTCAACACCAAACGTAGATAATCTTGTTTTTGTTTAAACACGGCATCACGCTGTTGTTGTTTTTCGTTGAACTTGCCAATCGTGCAAAACAACATTTTTCGTACACCACTTTTAATAGACTTGTTCATTTTAAACCGTAATGAGAATCATCACAAACAAAAAACAAACGCATACAATTTGTCACCAGAGATACCGAACCTTGTCAATTGACGTTGACGTTCATACAGTTACTATATAAAAAGTTCGCAAATAATTCCAGGGCCTACTTTCGTTAGCCAGACTCTAACAACGTCTCCACTACTGCTGCCATCAGCCTGCTATCTGTAACTCATAATTATATCTCTTGATAAAGGGTTTTCTCTCACATTTTCTTGAAAGATTAAAAATAATATGTAATTTCTATCAGAAGATGGATAGCACTAATTTTAATTCAGAACATGATATAATTCATTTTTAAAATCAGTAATAAATCAAATCATAAATATCATAATCAAGTATCAAAACTGTGCTAGTCACACTACAATATGGTCTACTTTTATTTGCAATCTAACCTATAAATGCGCAATGTAAACAATCCTCATTTTAGTCTTAAAATCGTTAACTTAGTAAGTTTGAAACTTCTAGTAGATAAAAACAAACAGTATTATGATTACATACCTTTTTTAGCAACTGTTCAAGCATAAATATCATTCATAATTTGATAAAATTTGTCTAACTTGGTAAACATTGATGATAAATTTTAAAAATAATTGCCCGAGCCAAACTCCGGTTTGTTTTTCTCATATTTACCTCATTTCTTCGATGTTTTTTCAAAATAGAATTGAAAATTAATACAAATTTCAATAAGGAACAAGTCACAAAACAAATCGATGACAGCCGATGAAATTCGATGTACTATCATTTAGTGCTGCCATACTTTTGATAATTTTTAGTTCCCCAAACATTAATTACATGACTTTGTAGACAGACTGTACTAATCCACAATACTTGCAAGAATTCAAAGTATTTTATACGACTTTCGCTCAGCTACGTAGGTCCTCATCCACGTTAGTTTTCTCAAATGCAATCATGTCCCTTATTAGTAAGAACGAGCTTAGGGAATAATTTCGTATGCAAGTATTTTTACTAAAGTTGTGTAAACACGATTTTGCTCCTTATATGTGGTTAACAAAAGAGTCAAGCTTGCAGCAAGGGGCAGCTGAGCCAGTAATTATAATGTCCCAACAATGACCTCGAAGTTTGTTTCGGCGTTTCTTCTCAGAGCTAGTACTAGGAAGCGCCGTGGTCATCAAACCACTAAGAACCCTTTTGATCCAGCCGTCCTTTGCTGTCCTCTCTAGCGACGCCCTAATCCGAGGTTCGTACCCCACAGGCGGTGCCCTTAGTGAGTAGTCGCTCCTTAGCTTTAGTTTAGTTTTTTTAAGTGCCCCTGGCTGGAGACTTTAATTATTGTATTTAAGGCATCCACAGGAAAGTCCGGTTAAGTAGTCACGGCCTCTAATGGTCAACTACGAGAGGCCATACCTATCACAAAAAGCAAAAAAAAAAAAGCTTCGTTCGGATCGTAATCTAGATCGACTCGCCGTACGACGGGTCGTCCGATGATGGAATGGAAATGGGTGAAATAAGACCTGCAATTCCCAAACACACTCCAAAACGCATCCTATAGAACACCGAAAGGCTCAAGGGCGTACCCAGCTTCTGGTCTAGGCAAGTCAAATTTGTAGGGTCGAATCATCCCCGGCTAATTTGTGTTACAAACTACACGAAACATTTGTAGCGTAGTGTGTAGACGTAAATTATCATGTATAAGTCCCCGCTTATACTTTGATTAGTAATAAGGGCAGTTCATATATGTTCTGCGAGATGTCCAGGGTAGAAAGGATTCAGAATAGTAGAGACATTATTCTGAATTCTTTCTACCATTAGAAAGTCTTATGAAACTGGATGGAATGACAACGCCAGTGCCCCCGCCAATTTTAATTTAATTTATTTATGTTAATACGGCTTCCAAAAGCCAATTATATTAACAATAAAACCTTATGAAAAACCTTATGCACATCTCAATGGTAACTGCAAAGAAAATCGGTGTACAGCTCTCAGAAAATGACATTGACGAGGTTTACCGTACAGGTCGTCGCACCAACATTATGGGAAAACCAAGATCAATTGTTCTGCGTCTCACCCGCCGAGCTAAACGATCAGATTTATTAAAAGCTGCTAAAGAGAGGCGACCTCTCACCTCTGAAGATATCATTCAAGGAACCTCATCAAGAGTTTATGTTAACGAGTGCCTGTCTCAAAACTACCGCATGTTATTTCGTGAAGCTCGTTTGCGCGCGAAGCAACATAGGTTCCAATTCTGCTGGGTACGAAATGGAACCATTTACGTGCGGAAAACAGATAAACAGGCCTCCATCCCTATTCGGACCCCGCTTGACCTGGATGAAAAAATTGGTCTCCTGCAAACTACGGACTCCGTCTGCATGGGTGATAACGTTATATAACTATTTTATACAAATTACAATATGCAATATTTTGTCTTCTTCTTACACTATAGTCACGGAGTATAATTTTCTATCTGCACATACACGGGGTTCAGTCAGTTCAAAAATCGCTTATACATACATACACTTACCCAACACTAACAAAATGGCTTGCTTTAAACATATAATTCATTTAACATTCGTTTTCATATTATACCTTATTTTGTTTAAACTTGATAAAACTACATTTTACGAAATCTTTCCAAGAACAATACGCGTACTAAAAATTCATTACAGCCTCATGACAATTAATTTCAAAATTCTGTCAGATATTTCCAACACTACCCACCAAGTTCCTGACACTAACTTAGCTCCTAATTCTATTCTACTCAATTTAATGCACAAAAATGACGAACTTTATATCCGATGAACTAGACAACTGTATTAATTTTGAGTGTCTGGAAATTGACAGAGCTGAAAATTGTCAAAATATATTGGCTGCGAATTACAACTTAAAGATTTTGACTTTCAATATCCGCAGTATACAGCGTAACTTTAATACCTTTTGTATTGCATTAAGGCGACTTAATATCGTATATGACGTTATTGTTCTTACGGAATGCTGGTTATCAGGTGGCTGTCTAATTGGTCAGATTGAAGGTTACAACTCATATTACACAGTAAATACCCTAAACCAAAGCGGAGGAGTTGTAACGTATGTTAGGGACTGCTGGAATCCAACAGTTTCAGAACCTCCGCTTCAAGACGCTGAATGTCTTTTAATTGAACTTTGCAATAACATTTGTTTAATTGCCATCTACCGATCGCCATCACGCAAATCTGATAGCTTTATTTCCTCTCTGGATCATGTACTTTCCTCAACAAGTAGAAATCAAACAGTTATTGTGACCGGTGATATTAATATTAATCTTTTATCGACGACAGACGCTTCAAAGTCGGATTATTTATGTTTGATGTCCGAACACGGTCTAAAACAAGTTATCTCAAAACCAACTCGTGAAAACTCATGCTTAGATCACATATTCCTTAAATCTAGATTTCATACTGTTATAGGACTAGTTTGTGATATTGATATTACTGATCACCGCATGGTAATGATGGGGTACAATATGCTCACGCCTACCGGTTTAAAATATCAACAACGCAAAATAAATAAAATTAATTTTCCTGCACTGACAAGAGATCTTAAAATTGCAGACTGGTCTAAAGTGATCGCCGAAGTGGATGTAAATAATGCTACCAAAGAATTCAACAACATTATAACAAATGCAATACAAAAACACACGCAAATAAAGACAATTAGCCGCTCTAAATATATCAGAAAACCCTGGATTACACCCGGACTTATTAGATGCATGAACCACAGGGACAAACTCCATCGTGATTCAAATAAACACCCTGAAGACCAAACAAAAAAACTAATTTACAATCGTTACAGAAACTTCTTCACAAATATCGTACACAGGCTTAAACGAGAACACGACAATCAAAAATTAGAAGATAACAAAAACAACATTAAAGGGTTATGGAAAGCTATCAGAAATATTACTGAACACTCCAACAATAGGAGTACTCCTAATGAACTGCTTACAAGTGAATCCTCTGCACAAACCTCGATAAATAGCTGTAATGATTACTTCTCCTCTGTAGGTAAAAACCTAGCTCATAAAATTCTGGCAGACATTAATGAAACCCAAGAATCAGTTTTAAACAAAATACAGCTAGGAATTACTCAAAACGCGAATTTCTTTATGCAACCATCTGACATTTTTGAAATAAATCAAATAATAACAAATCTGAGAAACGACAGTGCCCCAGGTCCAGATAATATTACACCTACTCTCATTAAACAAATAAAAAGCGAAATAATAATCCCGTTAACACATATTATCAATCTTAGCTTAGAATCAGGTATATTTCCTGACAAATGGAAAGAGGCACACGTCACTCCTGTACATAAGAGTGGTTCAAAACTAAATCCAACTAATTACAGACCCATTTCACTGTTATCAATTTTCTCAAAAATTCTCGAAAAAATAGTCAGTAAGCGGCTCACCTCTTACCTAAATTCAAACAACATATTATCTAACAAGCAGTTTGGCTTCAGACAGGGAAAATCCACAGAAGATGCAGTAACACCCGAATACTGAAAAGCCACTCAAATCTCATTCTCACCTAAAGGCTACTTAAATTTAAGCATCCCTCAAATTTTAAGTGGTATACACAAACGTCACTCAAGCAATTGGATGCCGTGATCAAGCAAGCAGCGCTCAAATGTTTACGTCATGGCAACATTCTGCGAAAAAATGATACTCAGCACGTTCTCAGTTACAATTTATTTTGGCTTACGTCTTGTATTCTTTTTACGCAGTGTTCTTTGAATAAATATTTTCTAAACTTATTAATTAGTTGAAATTTAACAGCTATTAAAAGTATAATTTGCATTATGATCTAAATTATTTATATTGAAATGAGATAAATATCAAAAGAAGACATCAGAAAATAATATTTACTTGCTAATATTGTTGTCGTTGATTGGAACGTTACAATTATCTTACGCGCGAATGTTGATGTTGAATCAAGTTCTAATTACTATAATTTAGTAAAAATCTTCAACCTTTTGGTGATTCCTTATTTAATAAGTTAATTGACGATGGAGGAAAAGAAGAAACGCGGAAGTAATTATACGCCTGCCGAAAAAGATATGCTGTTAGAACTCGTAAAGAAGTAAGTACCTAAATAAAGAATGAAAATAGAATCATTTAACCGCAACGTCCTGGTGCATGTCTTCCTCCCGAAATATCTACGTCCGATCCGCTGAGGACTTGCGTCAGGCGGAAACTGAGGAAGCCGTAGCGTAGAGGCGCAATTGGGACGAAGCAAAGTAGAGACTGCTTCGTCCCAATTGCGACGTGCCATCGAAGTTTTGTGTGATTCTCAGATCTTCAGTTTAAGTAATTTCAAACTGTGTCATGTTGTAAATAATATACAAAAACATTTAAATCAAATCATTTATTTGTTTGCCAACTTGGTTAAATTAGTGTATAGATAGTTTTTTTTTTTCATAAAAGTGCTCCATGTTTTACAGTCATTTTTTATAAATAACAATTTAGAAATAATAAAGATACAATATAAAAATTAAATATCCCATCATCTAAACTATAGTAAAAAAAAAGTTATCTTAATACATCAAATGATTAAATTATAGTTCACTAAAAATAGTTTGAAATACACAAAGAATATTTAAATGAAAGAATATAATATTTATTATTTTGAATTCCTTCCAGAAATCAAAATATTATTGAAAATAAAGAAACAAACGCTCACATGCTTTTAAAGAAGCGAGAAGTATGGAACACTATATGCCGGCAATATAATGCTGTCTCTGTGAGTGGCTGTAGAACCTGGCAACAGCTCCGTCACTTATATGAAAATATAAAACAGAGATCTAAAAAAAACATTGCCACAGCAAATGTAAGTTTGTTTTTGTGATATCTTGAAATTATCATTTACACAAGTGATACTTTATTCACTTTATTTTTTTAGCGGTTGCAGTACTATGAGATCACCAAAGATATTAAAAAGAAGGCATCAATTGATAAGGTTTGTTTTGTTTAAATTAAATATTTCTAAAATTCAGGATATCTTCTAATTATAACTTTTATTTTTTATAGAAAGAAATTAATCGCACTGGTGGTGGAATCTACAAGAGTACACTCTCTGAGCAAGATGCTCAAATATTAGCCATGGCTGCTCCTCAGATTCAACCATTAGCTAACTACTATGATGATGCTGCATTATATTTTGGTTTGTGTAATAATTTATATCCTAATACATTTGACATCAACAAGCCATTACATTCTTGTTTATTTTATAGGTGATACAGAACCAGAACTCCTTACACAATCCGATGTTTACACAGCAGAGCCAGATATTCACACCATTGGTACATTTTGTTTTTATTTTTGTGTTAATTTATTTATTGTTATAAATTCTACATACAGATTTTTTTTCCAGAAGACCAGGATGCAACCATGGCTTACATAACAAATAATACCAAACCTTGCACAGTCACATCAAATAGTATTACTGGTAAGTTTTTAATTATTGAATTAATTATTAAACTAATGTTACTATTAAAAAGCATCTCAATTGCTTGCCATTTCACAACATTGTTACATTTCTTTATTTTATACTTATTGTTGTGTATTCTATACTTACATACAGATTTTTTTCCAGAAGACCAGGATGCAACCGTGGCTTACATAACAAATAATACCAAACCTTGCACAGTCACATCAAATAGTATTGCTGGTAAGTTTTTAATTATTGTATTAATTATTAAACTAATGTTACTATTAAAATGCATCTCAATTGCTTGCCATTTCACAACATTGGTACATTTTTTTATTTTATACTTATTGTTGTGTATTCTTTACTCACATACAGATTTTTTTCCAGACAACCAAGATGCAACAATGGCTTCCATAATGGACAATAGCAAACCAATTGAATCAAAAAGTATTGCTGGTAATAATTTTTTATTGTACTAATTATTAAATCAATTAATTTTACTATGAACAGCATCTTAATTGCTTGACAATTACCTTGATAGATGACCAGAGAGCTGCAACAGCCATACCCCGAGAAAAAAACAAACCTTCAACATCATACTCTGCTGGTAATTATGTAACATTATTGTCCTTTTTGCTAGTGATGTGAGATTTTCAATAATATTTTACTAAAACCATTTTTCAGGACGAATAAAACCATCACAAAATGCAATAAAACAACAATATTTTCGGACAAAACTCAAAAATGCAAAATTAGAAACAAAATACTGGATAAATAAAAACAAAATGGAAAATAATATATATAAAGCAAAAATGCAATTTTGGAAACGAAGACTGCAAAACTTGAAATAGTGAAATCTATATAATAATTTACACTAATATAACTATATTTAAGAGGAAAAATGTGTATTTATTAAATTAGTCCTTACTAAAAAGTTCTGATTGGTCTCAAGACCTACAATTTGTTGACCCAAGGATTCCTCCTCATAATAAGGTAAAGGGTCATCATCCTCCATAAATATATCCGACTGCAAGAGGGCAATATTATGTAGCACTGCACACGCTACTATGATTGGTGGAATGTTTTTTATTTTTAGCCCCATTCCAGTTTGTAGGCAAGGAAATCTCCTTTTAAGGTCACCAAAGAGTCTTTCTATAGGATTCCTGGTGCTTATTTGAGCCCGATTGTAAGCTTCTTCAGCAGCTGTTCTTGTGTGCAATAATGGGGTAAGTAGATAAGGTCGACATGGGTATCCACTGTCCCCAAGAATTACACCTGTGCCAAAATCCCCACGCTCTAATTGAGCACACAATGGTGAGTCATTAAATATGGTACTATCATGAACAGAACCTGGCCATCTTGCGATTACATTCCTTATCATCAATCTTGCATCGCATACCATTTGAACATTTAATGAGAAATATCCTTTTCTGTTCCGATATATTTCAGATTGGGCACCTCCTGAAAAATAATAATAATTTATTTTACTGTGAGACAGTAATTACCTACTTTACTAGAGCCCTATATTTCAGTAGAAACATTTACACAACTTTAGGTTATATTATAAATGGAAATATTACAAAACTATTAATCAAGCGTACAATTTGGGAACATAATAAATAAACTTCGTAAATACACACCTGGAGAATTTATTTTAATATGTGTACAGTCCACAGCTCCCACAACTCTTGGGAATCCTGCTATAGCAAAAAACTCATTTGCCACAACTGGATATTCTTCCTGTGTTGGCATATTTATATAATGAGACTTTAGGCTCGCTATTTTGGCGGTCACTTTATGCACTATTCGATGCACCGTGGGTTGTTCGACCTCAAAAATATCTCCTATTACGCGTTGGTAGCTACCAGTCGCATAATACCGTAGAGTAATTAGTATTTGGTAAACTGGTTGTATGGCTCGGTTTCTTTTTGTTAATGGTTTGATTGTGTTACCGAAAACTGAATCCAAATACAAGACGGTATCTTTTGAGATGCGGAACCGTGAACGAAATTCCACGTCGTTGTACTTTAGAAAAGCATCCAGCTTCTTTTCATTTCTGCGCCTCACGGTTGGGCTTTCGTGATCCGAAAGTGAAGACAATGACGATAGAGACATTTTTACCACTGTTTACAAACTTTTTAACAACTTTTATTTGATTTGAGGGACCTCGCGACCACTCTCAGATCTAAGGGCTGCTCAAATCAGTTTGACATTTGATTTGACAGCTAAATAACGTTGAGTAGCGTTTCTGTATACGACTTTTTCACTGAGTGGTCTCTGAGCACAACTTAATTCAAGTTGCACTTATTTTTAACAGACGCCTAAAATTGACGTTTGTGTATACGAAATTGAAGGTTAGGAGCTGCTCAAAAGTTTAAGCGGGTCTCAAATATTTGAGTGGCTTTTCAGTATTCGGCCGTAAGTCTCTTAACCAATCTTGTAACATCATATTTAGATAAAAATCAAAAGTGTATAGGAATATTTCTAGATCTTGCGAAAGCCTTCGACACCGTTGCCATTCCTATACTCCTAAAAAAACTAGAGTCGATCGGTATAAGAGGACTACCTCTCAAATGGTTTGAGTCTTACCTTTTGAACAGAAGGCAATACGTGAAAATTGGAGATAAAATCAGTCGTTACAACAGCATCGAATTTGGAGTGCCTCAAGGTAGTGTCCTGGGCCCGACATTATTTATCATCTATATTAATGATATTCACCACGCTATCATCGAAAACGCTGAAGTCATCAGCTACGCAGATGACACTGCTATTATTTTTCATAGCAATTCCTGGGTTAAAAGTCCTCGAAAAAGCTCAAAACAGCTTAACTAATATAAAAAAATGGCTCGATCTGAACCTTCTGTCACTCAACATTAAAAAAACGAGCTACATGTGTTTCCATAAAACCTTTTCATCTGCACCAAAACTTCCTATACAAATTAAAATTCACTCTTCAACTTGCACAACTGCCTCTTGCACTTGCGAGGAAATTAAAATGGTCGAGTCTCTAAAATACTTAGGAGTCCTGATAGATCATCGTCTCTCTTTCAGACCTCATATCGACCTGGTAGCTAAGCGAATCAGAAAGCTGACTCATGTAATGAAACTATTACGTAACTCCGCTAACAAATATATCTTACACCTGGTATATGTGGCATTATGTGAGTCAGTCCTCAACTACTGCATTACAGTATGGGGCGGAGTCGGCATAACCTTAATGCTCCAGTTGGAAAGAGCCCAAAGATCAGTGCTAAAAGTGATGTATAAAAAACACTTTCGCTATCCTACAGATCATCTGTATAAAGAAGCATCATTATTAAATGTCCGTCAGTTGTACATCCTTAAATTAGTACTAAAACAACACAAAATGACAGTCCAATCCACAGAATATCAAGAACTACTTAAACAACGCATTTATAAGTGTCCACTTACTGTTGTAAAAACCGCTTTTGCTCAGCATATGCAAGAATTCATGCTCAGTTTTATTTATAATAAAATTGCAAAGATCAACGATATTAAAAATTGTAGGTTAAATCAAGTTAAAAAGATGACTAAACAATGTCTGCAAGCCCAATCCTACGCAGAAACCGAAGCCTTCGTTAGAGTAATGGTATAACACATTTTACCGTAACCACTAGATTGCACTCACTACCATACACCCCAACCACTTCATGCACAAAAACTTTTATATCATCATTCTCCTGGACACATTGTACTTTTTAGGATTAATTAATTTTACTTTTTAGTCTACATTTTT
Source organism: Sesamia inferens (assembly GCA_037179545.1). NCBI lineage: Eukaryota > Metazoa > Arthropoda > Insecta > Lepidoptera > Noctuidae > Sesamia > Sesamia inferens. The sequence goes on from CM073921.1 coordinate 29,292,772, forward strand.
GATTTTGTTTAGGTTAATTAATTTTACTTTATGCTTACTTTATTAAAATAAAAAGCCACAGGATTCATATCACAGTACCGAACTTGATATGTATTTCTAATTGTTAACAATTCTCAAGGACTCCACGAGACAGGCGCGACCTAGTGTGGAGTCCACAAGTTAAAATATAGGATTACGTTTCCACCGAAACATTAATTTTAGAAATAGCTTGTACTTATTAATAAGGAAATGTAAAAAAACATTATTTGGTTAATAAACGATTAAACGATTTAATACAAAATTAAATAACACAAATAGAATACAAACATAAACAGAAAAAAAAACAAAGCAGGGTATCCTTTAAAAAGGAAAATTAAATAAAAAAAAACAGAATGAACGAACTAATTAAAGGTTGTTTTCGTAGAACGCTAAGCAAGCACGCATTAACATTTTAAATTCATCTGCGAAGTGCGAATACATCACAGTTCGGGTTAGCTTCCATGAGACTTTTCAGTGCGGACAGAATGCGAGGTATAGGGGGATGAAGCACAGGCCACCGTGCAACATGTAGGCACAGCTAGCAGGCGGTGGCTGCGGCCGCGGAGATAGTTACCAGTAACGTGAAGACGAATAAGGTCATTGAGGAGATCACTGGCATCTGTTGCGCCTCTATATATTTTTAGCTTAATTTTCATTTGGTCATGGGGTCTCCTAGTTTCTAACGTATTATACCCTAAACATCCTGTAATAAATTTAGTTGGATATAAATACGGATAATATTCAAAACTGATTTTATATATCAAAAATGCCTTTTGAACTTTTTCAAGCCTAATAATTCGTAAGTAGCCTCATGTGGATTCCAGATGTAGGAGCTCGCCTCCAACTTGCTTCTGACAAGAGTGCTGTACAGGAGTTGTACGACATGACCGTTCCGAAAATCGCGCGAGTTTCCGAGGACAAATCCAAGTCTTTTAAAGGACTCTTTAGCAATGGTGACTATATGATCGTGAAATGTCATCTTTCGGACAAATACGACACCCAGGTCTTATAAAGTTGTTGCCCTTGTTATATTAGTGCCATTTATTTTATAATTATTCGAAGTTAATTGGATGTCGAATTCGGCCAAAAGCCATGACATTACACAGCAAAGTCGATCGCGAAGCAAACACTGCCGTACCATTTACTGGAACCATTTCGCCGCATTTTCAGGCCGATATTTGAGATTTCATTAATTTTTAGAGATAAACAAGCAGCTGCATCGAGACTTCGCTAGTTTTTTACAGAATCTTTTTGAAGGGATAGGTAGATCAAGTTCCAGAAGGTCAATTTCTTCTACCATCAGATCATATTTGCTAGGTCTTAACAAATTATTTAAGAGAATTTTCGCGATGCATGGTTTGTCCCCAATACGATCGCCGTGGATGGTTAAATATTCTTTAGTTGACGTACATAGAAGCACAAGAAGTGACCGAATGCAATGGAGCGCTTGAGAAATAACCATCTCCGACTTATCTATTGAGAGATTTTTGTCTTTAAGTGCAAGACGTATTGTTTGCCAAAGAATTCCGTTCAGGCGTTCTACCTGTCAATTACCTTGCGGGTTATAAGAGGAAGATTGGCTTGCAGATATTCCTTTAGAATATAGAAATTCTTTAATTCCAGCTGACATGAAAGACGCCCGTTGGTACTTGTACCTAAGAATTGAATGGAGCGGCCGTTCCAAAAAATTAAAAATTTCCGTAAGATATTTATCAACTGTCTCTGTGCTCATATCTGGGCATGCGTAGGCAAATGGGAGCCTCGAATATCCGACAATTACTGTTAAAATATATTTATTCATCGTTGTCGATGGTAATGGTCCTTTAAAATTCAAAGATAATCTCTCTAAAGTCATAGTCTCTTTAATAAACAGACCAGTATTTTTTATTAAACCTGGGTTTTATCTGCGCACACGTTGGACAAGAGCCTACAACTGACATCGTCACTGTTAAATGGTAGGTTTTAGATCTTATTATCCAGTGTAAATCGTGTAATGGCAACCTCATGAAGTAGCTATGTAGGTAGTCTCATAAGGACTAATTATTATGGTTACTTACCGAAGTACTTTATGACAGGTTGATTTGTATTCAGCTTTGTCCATAGAAAATAATGATTTTGTATGAATTGCATATGCTGACTGAACCGATCAGTTTTACAAAAAAAAGAGCCGAGTTAAAAGAATATGGTTAACTAACCTAATTATCTTTTTTTGTAAAACTCCTGATAAATAACATTATAATAGGGTAGCTTTTATGGACGACAGCAGGAAAAGCTACCTGAAACTGTCAAATATTTCCTATCAACCTTGAGCCTTAATGTTTTAGAGATAAAGTTGATCTGGACATACTTGCATAGGAATGAAATTAAAAATAAAAACAACATTAAATATAAAACACTGGTTTTATTTATTATATAAATTAATTAATCCACTCCATAACCAAATAATGAAACTTACACAGTGGGATAATTAAATAATTACTTATATTTACATAAAATTCCTTCATATTTGGAGTAAATCATCCAATTCGTATGCTCATGCTGAATTATTCCATGTTAGTTATTGCACTTCAGTAAAACATTACTTGTACTCGCTTAGTATTGCTCATCAAATAATTTCAAACATAGTTTGATGCTTGTACATTTCATTTTATGACAATAATTTGAACTTGACGTCCTAAAACTACAATTAATACTAAAATATTTTCATATCCATACAGACACGTAAATCATTAATGCCATCAATTTTGTTAGCATGAGCCAGTGTCCTTACTAAAGCAGAAGGTCGCACGAATACGCGACCGTACATGTAGTCGATAAACCGCAGGCGCCCCCTATCGACGCACCCGCGCAATCAAGTTCGGCAAATAAACTTGTCTTTGGTAAGGACAACGACTGAGATGTTCCGAGGATATAATTAGTACAATGTTACAAGTAGTACAGCAAATGGAATGATTACGTTCTACGATGTTACCAAGACACGGAAACTCACAATCGTAGCTACTTATCTTCGAAGCGACCGACATGACACTATTCGTCTGTACCGACATAGTAGTCGAGAGATGTTTCAATTAGGAACAGCGCATATTGAACGAATCGCAGAGCAGAGGATTTTGCAAAAATGTTTAAGAAACATTAATACTTGTGTCTTAAAATGCAACCGATGTAGGACATCAACACTTTTAATAAAAATTTGAAATAAATCCAAGGATGTCGATGATTCATGGCTTCATAAGTTTTAAAAATTTGTCTGTTCAACGAAATAAATAACGCTATTAACGTCGGTGAACTGTCAAAATGAAAGCAATTGTTCGGTGCCATTTGAGGTACCTATGCGTTACGGTTTGTAACGCTGAAAATTCTCTGCTTCACGGCGACTGAGACGAATTTCACAAAAGAAACTAAACGCGCTCTAGAGAGGTATCAATATTCCATAATGCAATTTGCCCCGACTCTATGGTGCAGCTGTACCTCCATATATCGCGTCGTTGTACTGCACGTTTTCACTTCTATTACTTACCACATTGCTCTTACTGTTGAATGTTAGCTGCCCGTTACAAGTCTCGGTACGTTTTTATTCGTAACAGTGCGTATATTGCTATTCGGCTATGTATGCGTTGCCCATTCCAATATCTTCCGGTAAAAATTTGAGATCACACGTCAAAATCCCACTGTTTATACTGTTAAAAACAAATGGAGTATGAAACTGCCCAGTGATCCCAAAATTTTACTGTAACATCTGATCTTCGCAATGTAAACAGGCCTCACAGCTGAGTGTAAGAAGGCCGTTACGCGAGTCTCGTTTGTATACTAAAATCCAGCGCTAACACTTATTTTATTATACCTCCTAAGATTAATTGTATACCAGAAAAAAATTGAATATTTTTGAAAAATTACAAACACATAACAATAGAATCAGAGAGATACAAATATTATTAAAAATGTTATTAAAATGTATAAAAATTGCCAATTTGATGTACATCTACAAGTTTTCAAATATCGATAACATCGATTCTTTAAACTGTATCCCATCGTTCAATTTACACAACTGTCATTATCACAAAGCAAAGTTTTATGCGCGTCTTGCATGAGATGAAGCTGCGCTCAATCTACGTACAATTAATCTGGAACACTGACATTTGTACACTTCCGTTGGCTTGTAGCTTTTTATTATATCAAAAAATCTTGTTCATATTACAGTTATTATTGCTTTATTAAGGTAAAAGGCAAAAAGTTTCGTTCTTAAAAATAATATACACTCGTGTTTGACAACAAAGTTTCTAGATTGAAGATAATTTTCTTAATTTTACAATAGTTCTGACGACACACTAATCGTCGGAAGTCTACATTACTTCAATAAACACACAATATTTTCTTAAATACGCTGAATAAGGTATATTAACACACTACAGTTGAATTGAGTCTGACTAAAAAAGTAAAAAATCTTCATTTCGTCACAGGAGATTTCCTTGAATCAAATCAAATTCATTTTGTACGCAACGTTAATCTAAAATACAGATTTTAGCAATCGGTTTTAATGAAAGAAAAAAAAATATAGTAATGCTATATAAACATACACTATTTATAAAAACCACGTTAGCCATAAAACTAAGTATAATGGAATATTACATACTTTGCTGAAGTTTCGAACTAAGAACGAGATATACATAGTATATATAATATACAGAAAATGGAATTGAACTTATCGACTGATGTAGTCTCGTTGCGGCAGATTGGGACGAACTTAGTGATTCTAAAGTACATAATTAAGTTTAAAGTCAGTATTTGATATAAGACGTTGCTTTGCAGACACGTATAATGTAAATAAATGACAAATCTTACACTACGGAATTACTGTATAAAATTGTAAAAAAAATATATATGGATCGAACTTTAAGAAGATATTATTAAGAGACACTTTACGTGTACGAGTCGAAACTCATTTCATATACAAACGTGAAATTGGACGACGACAATCATTTTTAATTATAATTGGACAAGAAGGGAAAGAAATCCAAAGCATATCTAAACACCGAATCACCGCAAGATGAGGTTACCAAAAGGCAGTGAGGTCTATAATTTTCTGGAGCTTGGTTCAGTCTCTAAGTTATACTTGTCCACCAATTTATTATAGTTAACTGTTACAAATCCTTACACGACGAATATATATATTATTATATCAAACGTTTAACAACTTAACCTTAAACCCCCTTATTCATAAAAGCTGCTTAAAGTTAACTAGCGATTAGCGGTTCTTAAACCATACATTTTTGATCATTTAACGTCATTTAACTTTAATAATCCTTTATGATAAACACCACAGTGTTTAAGGAGTTTATTCATAAACGATGATTAAAATTAAGTGACGTGCAAACTTCTAAAATGTATGTTTAAACAATCGCTAATCACTAGTTAACTTTAAGCTGGGTTTATGAATAAGGGGGGAAATATAGTGCGCACATTAATATTTTCCGAAAGATAATTTTATTTATATAAATAACAAACATATCTTTGTACATAAAATTAGAAGTACTTTGTCGCGAGCGTTCCATGGCGGTTGACCATCCTAAATAAAACACAATAAATAAAATAGTTAGTCTACTATATAACGGTACACAAAAGTATGAAATCTACGTGCTTATTTATCAAAGTCCTTACGCATATAATAGGTCGTCAAAGTGTGTAAACACCGCTCATTATATACAAATTCCAAATATCTCAACTTCCAAGAATTCCAATTTTGGAATAAGTAAGAAAATAGGTGCTTTACTGATGTATTAATATTATTTCAAAACTCACTCTGGCATCATTTACTCAAGTCAAGCGTCGACCACACATACACATCACTTAATTTTATCGATAAACCTAACAAAATGTTAATATAAAATGACATTTGATGTGACGATGCGCGCTTTATAATCTGTCATAACCGTGACACGGTTTACTGTGGGTACTTTAAATGGTTATACATCATAATCCAGTTAAAGTTACAGAAATGCTCGTTTTAGGAATACGTGTGTCCAAGGCCGTAGCCAGAAAAATATCGGCATATTGTATCATGTAGCGATGTGAAGAATTCATTTACTTTTTAAATACTTAAGTACATTTTTTTTGTTAATGTAATAGTCATACAAATAGATTCGAAATTCACAACCACATTTAAATCACTGTTTTTGTGCATTAGTCTTAAATTGTTTGTTAAGTGTCGATTCAAAGTGACGACCACAGACGACTGCATAGCCAGAATAAATCTTACTTCACAATGTGGTAAAGGAAAAAAGAAACAGACGCGCTTATTCCTTCGTGCTTGTGGAGGCAACAAGCGCCGACAGCAGTGAATTTCCCCGGAAACGCACGTATTAGTGCGTCCTCGCTACTCAAGTGAATTAGACGGGACGCTTTGTTTGCGTCAATGAGAATCGACTTTTAACGGGGGATGAGTGGAGCGGACTGAGCGCTAATGATGGCCTTCCGACCCTCTTAGCTACGACCTTGCAAGTTCCACTCCGTGATTTAGGCTGGTGGCTGGCTAGCGCATCTCAGGCTCGCACACTAACCACGGTTTCATACAACGAGCTGCGTATCGGATCATATTATACTGTTGATATAGAGCCTACGTGAAAAAAGTTGTTACAAAAAACTGCATTTAATAGTACCAACGCGGCGGAGGCAGTCGAACTTAAAACTATATGGTTACATTAACGAACAAACACAAATAAAACTTATAACAATAGCTGCGATTTAATTTCATATCACAGAAAACATAGTTTACAAAAATAAACGTGCTGCACTATTTTAAATTTTTATTATGCACCATAAATGAAATCGGGACACTTAATAAAGGTAAAACTTACGTAGTTGGTAACGAAAAAATATCACTACAACTTCAAATCCATATGATAATATTAATTAAATGCTCCTTCAAGATATTTTTACACATATATATTCTAAGAGGTAGGGGATCAGGAGTCATGCTCGTGGCTTGATAATTTAGTCCGTTCACTAACGACGAAAAGTCCAAGTATCAAACCCTTATTTCATCCAGCTCGACATCCCTAAATATTACACAGTCATATAAACATACAAATATATAATGTGTACAATCGATTGCGGAGAAAGACAAACTGGATGTGGTAACATGACATAAGAGATCGGTCAAGCTACTATGTATAGTTTGTCTTCCTTAAAGCGTGAAGTGAGATAGCACTTTATATATTACAAGAATGAGAGTAAACAGCAATCGATTTCACAAGCACTAACCTTTGAATGGTGTTTAAAGGGCATATGACAGCAAATAGAACATGAAAGAGCTCAATGAAATAAGGCGTGTACTTTGTTCGAACGCACTTACAGCTTGATGTAGTCGGGTGTGCCGATGTTGGCAAGGGTCTTCTTGATGCGGAGCGCCGTGAGTCGAGCGGCGGGGTTCTGGTACCAGCACTCCTTCATCACCTTCGATATGGAGGACAGCACCTGTCGCCGAGGCAAGGTTACGTCTATGAAACATTCTACTTAACGGATTATTATGAACCATACCATTGCTTATTGTTGGCTCAATGGTAATTACTGAAGATGATTGTTGCGAGACCTCATTCAAAGTCCTTATGTTTAATGCGGTAAGAAATAAAAGAGAAATAATTTAAAATTAAGAATGTTCACTATCTAATCTCAAAATATCAAAAAATACTTGCTAATTTCCTTACATTTTTACAAGTATTTGATATTCATTTGACGCCGAGATGAGGCTGCAACTGGATTATTAACGTATTGAATTACGAGAAGTGGCGTTCAGGTAAGCACAAATTGTTAATAGACTGTAATGTATGGAAAGTGTTTATTTTTTATTATTTAAATGAAACACCTAAGACAGCAAAAAAAAATTAATACACCACGTAGCAAGTTGTGGTTTTTATTTTTTAATAATTTTAAACTAGCGCTTGACCGCAATCCCACCTGATGGTAAAGCGCGCTAGTTTATTAGGAGCCTATCCACTCAGAAAAACTGAGCGAATAGGAAGGAAGACGGCAGTTGAGCGAGGTGATGCAATGTTAAACCCAACAACACGACCAACCATGCTGCGCCAAAGGGAGATTGATCTGAAGACCCTCCACGACCAAACTCCCAATACAACAACATTAGGCGCATCGTACTCGGCACACATCGCAACACAACTGCTCAGACCCGTCCTCCGTACGGCTTCACCAGACATCATGCCGGAACACGACTAATCGCTTGGCGGCAAGACTTTGTCTGGTGGGTGGTAACTTCTGCCGGCGGCCGATGTTATGGCCTACCTGTAGGTATAGTGTAAGAACTTCAATAAAATTGTGCAATAAAAGTATGTATCAGTGTATACACGCCTTAAGTATGTTATAAATTAATGGCATACGGCACGTGTTATTTTGATGAGAAGTGTATTAGGTACCAGCTCACTGGTTACAGATAACATATTATTGAATACATGTACGTAAATATCTCCGTCGCATAATAATTTGTTTACGTGAGTTATAATAATGAGTCACTGATAACAGTGTTAGATAATATCAGTTATCGAATCGATTTTTCACAAACATGTCATGATTTGAACTTGAGCCAGTGCAGAATTCAGTTGGCATTTGGCGACTTTACACGAAATAAAAAACAAAACTCAATTTCACTTATCTGAAGCAAAAACTTCAAAATTGGGTTTTGTTCATTAAGTTTTATGTTTCTCAAAGACGATGTTAAACAGACTCATCTTTGGTAAAGTATATTTAGAAATAATTTACTATTAAGCGTCTCATGCATGGGGAAACAATAGAAGATAATTTCTTGGTATCAAGTTGTCCTCAAAAGAAGTGTCGAGCTCCATAATATTCAATAACAAATGTTAAGGGCACTAAGTATGTGTCTGATAATTGAAAAAAGTATGTACATACATGTATGAGATTATATCTTATCACGAGGTTCGAGGTAGTGAAATAGGCTATTCATATACAATGAGGATTTATATTGTTTCAAGAAACCCTACTACTTGCCATATTCAATACTATTATCCCATATAAATGATATCATAAAATGTTACCACGCTAGTACACATTGTGGAATACAATCAGTTATCGTTGGGTCAGTTTAAAAACATTTAAACTAACATACACAAACAGCCAGACTAGGAACAACTACCTATAGGCCATACAAATATTTGTTCCGTGCGGGAATCGTACCCGCGACTCGCAACGCAGCAGTCGATCACTCAAACACTGCGTCAACCGTGTTGTAAAACTATAAAAATATTACTTACATGGTCGGAATGCCATCTATTCGGTACATTAGGCCTCCGCTTCTCAGTGCAGACAACCCGCCGCATGTCTTCGAGCGCAGGGTCGGGAGGTACGCAGTCGTAGTAGGGAGGCTGGTATTCATCGGGCATCACTCCACAGCGCCGGGCCATTTCCCACAAGACCAGCCCGAACGAATACACGTCGGAACGCTTATACGGATCAAACTGCCGAGTGTCCATTGTCTCATCGAGTACCTATAATTTTTAATTTACTTACTGTAGGTACATGTCACATCTATAGCTCCTAATAAACCGCTTTGAAATCGGACCATACCAAGCCGGTTTGTCAAAGATATACAAACACTAAACAACAAGGTCGTTAAACTTATGAGTTTAATAAATTCTACGTCGAGGGTCAAACATACTCTAGACGGCTTCCAAGGCTTTGTAATAATGGCTTAAGGCATTGAAATCGGATTCTACTGTCAACAGTTAAAATAACCTAGTCTGGCTTCTCCGAACATTACAAAAATATTAGGAATCGGTGTCTCTGAATAATATTTGATGAGCTTTTTGCTTTACTGTCCACTTTTCAGCACCTCGATACAAACTCTTGAAACAATTGGTGACGAGACGAGATGTTGATGACGTCATAAGTTGTGCATACCTCAGGTGCCATGTAGCGCTTGGTACCAACTCTGTTGGTGGTGGGTACATCGACAGAGTCACTCGACACGTTGTGACGGACAGCGAGTCCCAAGTCACCGATCACGCAGGTCAGGTTGCTCTTCACTAGAATATTCTTCGATTTCAGGTCCCGGTGGGCTATAGCTGGTTTGCCTATTGGAGAATTTAGTTATGTATTAGCCTTTAAAGAAAGAAATGTGAGGAGAGTTCATAAGAGTAGGGGAAGACCAAAGAAATAAAGGATGGAATGTGTGAATTATGATATGGTTAGGAAGGAGGTGACGACCGAGTTGACGTGTCTTAGAGAAGTATAGAAGAAAAAGACTGCTCCGACCCCGAATTTACTACATTTAATTGAGACACGCACAGGAAATACAACTAATATCCGTCACTGTTATTGGTACTATCTACCTAGGATATTTGGTAGTAGATATTATATCCGAGTTCCTAAATCGGCCAAGTGCAGAAAATATAATATTAAGCCTTTATTTGACAAGGTAGGGTCTTTGCACAAAGCGTATACCTTGAGATTTATGAAGAATTTTGTACTAATCATCATCTACGCGTTAATCCCAGTAGCATTCGAAGCTTGTATCAGTATTGGAGTCTGGGATCCGCTTTACCAGTGTAACTGCTGATTTTCGCTAAACTTCGATATTTTCCGTGAAGCGACTGCCGTCTGACCTCCACAACCCGAAGGCGATATCGAAGCATTGCAGTTAAACCAATTGTTGGACTTTTTAAGGGCTCTAAGGACCCGTAACGACTGCCATTAGATGTTCATATGACAACCGGGACCAACGGTTTAACATGCTGAGGGACGACCAGACCAGTGCAAATATTCATATTCGTGCATATAAATATTTGTCCTGCGCGGGGATCGAACACGCGCCTCCTTGCGCAGCGGCCACGTTCGCTACCGCTACGCCACGGAGGTTGAGTGTGAGGCTGAGTTTCTTACCAATGCATACAAATATCAAGCACTGATAGAAGAACATCACTTCAGACCAAAAAAAGTCTTGTAATATATTAGCAATTATTATTCTTCTTCGTATCGTTGGGGCAAAACTTTGATTTCGCCCATACCACATCGTCGGTACCAGGGGAAAGGTCATTTTGACTGGATGTCAAAGAACTGTCTTGGGGCACGAGCACAGGCCCGAGGGCAGAATAGAAGGCGGAACGTGGTTTACGACATAGGAGCACATCCTGCTCACGAAAAGGTTGAATTAACCAGGTTAGGCTTGCATCTTCCCAATTGTGTACGTTAGCATTACCTAACAAGGCGCATGTTTATTGTTAACGTATAAACCATTTAAAGTCATCCCTTAGACAGTCACAATTAAAAATAGAAAAGCATGCCACGAAAAACAATAATCAATGTATATTCCCAGACCACTGGCCCAATTCAAATGGAGTGGCGTTCAGACAGAATTCGGCCACTCCGCTGAGCATTTGGGTCATCAATCATCATTATCGTGTTAGCTGGGTAACGTTCCCTCGAGTGTGAATCTACATTCTCAGCTGACCAAATGTAATGAAGAAGAGTACGTAAGAGTACGTAGGTACTCTTCTCACTTTAGATATGGGTGTATCACAAGGAGTGTACCGTTCAAAATTTTCTACCTACCCACGTAGGCGTGGATCATGAAAGGTGTGAGAAAAAATGATATTTTCGTTTTTATCTATGGCAAATGTTTTAAAAAAACATTTGCCATAGATCGGTCTGAGCAGTTGTATTGCGATGTGTATCGGGTAAGATGCGCCAAATGTTATGTCTGGAGTTTGGTCGTGGAGAGTCTCCAGATCGATCTCCCAGCGCAGCGTAGCGCAGCGCAGCGTCGTTGTTCGTGTTGTTGGGTTTAACATTGCATCACCTCGCTCAACCGCCCTCTTCCTTCCTATTCACTCAATTTTTTTGACTAAATAGAGTCTAAATAAACTGGCGCACTTTACCATCAACGATAGCATCACTACTTGCCATCAGGCGGGATTGCGATCAAGCAGTAGTTCGGAACATATTATTCGTTTTCCAGATCGAAAGCTTATTTCTGTTTTTGGAAAAGTGATCAAAGGTATTAAGCAAAAATGTTTAATTAACTAGTCCCTAAATAAGGCAAATAGAAGCCTTATAATAACATAACTTAGCTCGCAATTGCCTAATTATTAAGACGGCAGTCTTTACTTTAACATCAGCGCGTATGTGTCTTGGCGTCTACGATCGGGATTGGACCATTATAAGTCTAAAAATAAGATGTATAAAGGTAATAAAATAATTTTGTTACCTATTTGCTATTTTATTAAAGGATTAAATAACTCATACAAATAGTACATGAATAGCTCATTATTATTTCGACCTTCGCCAAATTAGATCAAAAGAAATTGTGATTGGCATGTATTCAATAGCCAAATTAATGTTTCATCTTATACAAGTTGTTGATAAGTCTTTCTAATACATATTATAGACGTGAAAGTTTGATATAATAATAATAAACGTTTATTTTTTTCCACCACATTATGAAACAATTTTAACACATAATCAAGTATACAAAATATATTGATGTAGTAGAAACTGGAGCCTGTACTAGGACTACCTACCTGTGTTACCAGGTCTCCAGTAAGGCTAGTATGAGTTTTCAATAAGAAACTCGATCTACCGATATCGAGCGCGTTTGGCGCTCTCATTGGTTGAGAGTTCTTACGACCTTGAAGCGGGCCAATCGATGAGTCAACCGCGCTCGATATCGACGATCGAGTATCGTAATGAAAACTCATACTAGGCCTACTCACCTCCTGACTACACGGTCGTGTCACAACTAATACAAACGTATACTAACAGATGACAAAGATTATGATGGTAAAAAAATGCAAAGGAAAGTAAATAATTCATTTAAAAGATTATGGATGTTAGTTATACTTTCAAGCAAATATTATTGAACCGATTTGGATGAAATTCAGCTCGATATTCCCACGGGTGGTGGTGGCCTAGTGGTTAAAACACCAGCCTCTCAAGTACGAGTGCGCGGGATCGATTCTAGGTCAGGTACGTACCAATGTAACTTTTCTAAAGTTATATGTACTTTCTAAGTATATCTTGGACACCAATGACTGAAGGTGAAGGAAAACATCTTGAGGAAACCTGGACTTTAAGTTTGAAATTGCCAACCCGCATTGAGCAGCAGTGGGACGGTAAAAAGGTTGATAATGATGATGATTCCTACGGGATCAAAACTTATGCGAATGAACACCAACATTGCAGAATATAAAGATTTTACAAAGCGTGACACAGTGGGCGGTCTTATTGCTAAGAGCGATCTTTTACAGACAACGTTTAGTCAATGTCTCGAATGTTATTGGTGGCCAATGGAATAACAACAGATGACATATTAAAATAATTTTATTTAGAGACTCATGAAGCGCAATTTTAATAAATAAGTATCTAATGTTTAGCAAAGATCTGTGATAGGCCGCACTGATTAATCGATTGACTTAAATACGAATATTGGACCCGCAATTTTTTCCCGGGTGGATGTTGTAAATATCCTACGGGGCGGTACTACCTGGATGAAAGTACCCTCTATCCTCTAATCCAGGTTATAAACTACTTGCCTGTATACATGCGAGAAAACATCCCTTAATGCGTTGACAACAGACCAGCACAGTAGCAAAATGAATTTGGGGGTGCCAAAAAACTAAAGAGTAATATAACGGTATTTATTGTTTTCGACGGGATAATAGTAATAAGGTACTTGCCTTTAGTGCCAACGATGTCCATGTGCAGGTGAGCGAGTCCAGTAGCGATGGACAGCGACATCTTCACGAGCGTGATTGAATCTATGGTTCGAGCGCTCAGGAAGTCGAACAGTGATCCATTCTCGTGGTAATCCGTGATCAGCCACAACTGGGTCCAAGTGCCGTTATCTACGACCAAGATTAGAGTTATTTAAATGTTTGTGGTCTACCTAGATTACCATCTAGTAATGTTCGTAGGGCAAACATGGCCACAGATCACGCAAGACAGGGAGGGTTGGAAGGAAAAGGTGGGAAGGGAAACCTTTGCTCAGCAATGGGATATAATGAAAGCAAACAAAAAAAAATGTTTTAGACTTGAGGATACCTGATACCAGAAAAAAAGAATTTTCTTTGCTGGTAATCTTTATACAATGTATGAGATGCGGTATGACGCAAGATGTTGATCTACAGATCTGCATAAAATAGCAACACAGCCAATACTGTAATTATAATGGATAACAATTCATTAATCACTCTAGTCTAGATTCTGACGCGTGAGGTGTAGATTCAACCTTATAGCTTTGTGTTCATTCTAGGAAAATATCGAATTATACGAACACAGCACGATTGTTTACTTGTTTAGCTGAGTTTTATCCCTGCAGTTGGACAAACTGTAATGTACAGACGACAGCAGGCCAAGCTACCAGAAACTGGCAAATATTTCCAATCAATTTGAGCCTTAGTGCTTTAGAGATAAAGTTGAAAATGTAGTAAAGAAATTTTGCAGATTGTAGTAGCTTAATGTGTCTTCGTGTTCGTACCAACCTATTCGTCTGTACCAACCAAACAATTTTCCTATTATGCTTAGAAAGCCCGCTGTGCACTGCAATCATTCGTAGACTAATACCTAGTATATGAATATGGTACGAACTATGGAATTGAACCATAAAAAAATCAATCAGAGCACAAGTAACCGAGTATTGTTGAATTAAGATATACAAAGAAATATGTAAAGAAAACCCTGTACGATCCATAAAGGTATTGTTAGGTATCAATAACTGATTCTACTAATACCTACAAAGACGGGCTAAACTTTAAAAAAAAATCCCCCTATAAAAATAAATATTATTTCGCAAAAAGAGCTAACTTAACACATGTGCGTTAAGTACCCTTCCACGGGCGGCGGGCGGCAGGGCACACGGCACGTGGTCGCATCGCTTTTCGCGATACCGGTGTTGTCACTTTTTTAAAAATTACCAAATTTCGGGGAAGTTGGAATTAATTCGTGGGAAAAAAGATTATTTCAAAATTCATTAGTATTGTTTCTATGATGTTTACGTAAAATTTTATATATTGGTCATGTGTTTACCTAACCTTTATTATTCTTATGGGTCGGACAGGGTTTTCTTAACATATTGTATTTTTGCTGATTAATCTAAAGCGAGTCTAAAGACAGGACTATTAAGTATTTATTAAAACTATGCACATCAAGCTATACATAACGCTGACTTTTGATTTTACGAAATGCCTATAAATGCAAGGGTAGCACTAAGAATGTATAGTAGCCGTGCGTATCGTATTGAATTGTACTAAAACGTAAAGGAAAATATGTATCAAAATATTAAAGTTATTATCATGAGTACAATGACTGACGATAAAGTGTTTGTTAAGTCTATTAGTCAATCGTTATTAATATTATAATCCTGTAAGCAAGGTAGCATCGAAGCTTGGTAAATGTGGGTTGCGACTAGCAACTGTTACCATGGCGTTCTTTCCTGATCATTGTTAGTTTATGGCTACATATTTATAAGTTTTATCTCTAATGTTTCATTATAAAAGTAGGTAACGTAATTCCCTATTTACCTACGACACAAATAACGCGGCACTAATAGGTATCGCCTGTATGTATGAAAAGAGTTATCACTTTATCAGTCACAAAATAGTCGCCAACGATCCCATGGGGTTGGTACATTTGAACTCCATGGACGAGATCGGTGTCAAGCAGATCATAAGTAAAATTTCGCACGATGTTTTCACTGCTGTCAGTAAGATGAACTCAGAAAGTACATATGAAATATAAATTGCTATTGGCCCAGATTTCACCTCACTACCCTCGTGAAATAGAAGCGAGGTCTTAATCGCCATTACGATTACTATAATAAGTAAATGCTATACAAACTTACCCTTGTTGTCAGCAGCAATGAAGCCCAGAATATTTTCGTGTCGCAACATCACGGTCTGGTATATCTCAGCTTCACGGAACCACGAGGACTCTTCGCGAGATGAGAATATTTTGACAGCGACGTTCTCGCCGCGCCAGCGACCACGCCATACTTCACCGAAGCGACCTTTGCCGATGATATCCACCAACTGGATCTGGCGTGCTATTGAACGCTGCACCAGAAGAGGTAACCCTACAGACAAAAACATAATGTTCATTTTATAGCCCTGACCTAATTGTTGAAAGAATAATATAAATATAATGAATAATAGATTGGAAAGAATGAAAAATAAATGTGTAATAACTGCAAGCTTGCTGCAGCAAACTCATATTTTTAAAGCAGACAGTTCCTAATATTTGAACACAATCCTTTCGAAGATATGATGGCATAAATGCTCATTTGACTATTACCAGATATTTGCGTACACACACACATGGGCTATAAAGTTAGGTCATAAAACTCAAATTATTTTAGCTCCGAAAAGAACCTAAGTTGCAGACGGGAAAATAAAAATACAAGTCCCAGGTCATGCAATTATTATAGATCTTAGTATACGTCACACAAAATCAAAATTAAATTGAAGAGATGAGTCTATACATATAGAAAAACGTGCAAAAATTACTGTCTGTAAAATCATGAAAGTACATTGTATTCTTGACATATTTACACAAGAAACCATATATAAAAAGTACTCTTTGCTCTTTCGATGTCATACTTTTTATTGTCACATTCAATTAATTTGATGCATCAATGTAGATCGATCTGAGGCAATGATCGTTCATTTTTGCACTTAGTGATGTACGCATTTATGAATTCATTCATGTGTGGCAGTATGTTTACGAAGACTACAATAAGCGTACCTACATCAAACTTGGGTGACGGTCCAGATTGCCGTATAGAATATTGAACTAAACTCTTCCTCAATTAACAGTGACATTGGAACAAAAAACCTGCGAAATTTGTTCGATCTGAATTTATCTTTTCAGTCAAAAATAAAATTGATAAATGTTTGTAAAAACAACTGGCTTGTTTCACTAATTGTGGATTTGGATATTTATATAGGATCAAAGGCGAAGGTTAAGTTGTCGGCCAATTTATCCAAAAGTGGTGCTTGAACGTCAATAAAAATAAAGAAAGAATAACTTACCGGAGCCAGATCCAGAGGTAGTGAGCTCTATCATATCTCGTATGGTTGTGGTTCTCATCATGGGGTGCCTGGCCTCACAGACGGAATCATCCGCCGGGTATGGCGTACGAGACGGGACCCTCTTCTTCGGGCCATGCGATTGCTTTGCCCACCAGACGCTGATCGCCACGCATACGCCGAGAACCATCAATCCTATCACCCCTGACGATACCTTCCATGCCGTCGCTGTAGTGCCAGTCTCTTTATTCAGAATTTGAGCATTAGTATTTGTACTAAAAATGAGGCAACTTAGAGGTAAAGCAATGAAATCTCAAGAAATGCAAATATTAACTGTGTTTTTTATTCAATAAAGGTAAAAGCAAAAATTTCCGTAATATTTTTTTATAAAAATTTCGATATTACCTTTTGTATGCTAAAATTATTGAAAACTCGCATTATTACAATTGCATTGTAATTGTGTGTGTTGTTGTTTGTATACACTCGGTATATTGTGAAGGATAATGTTTATGGAATGCCAACCCAAACCAGAAGCTCCTTATGCATGCTTTAATACATACTCCACATGTTAAAATCATTTACCCATGATGCTGTACCGAATATCTTAATGACATCATATACAAAATGTTAAACATTGTTATAAATAATCATTGCAGATAGGTGGTAGTTTCTTAGAATTGTGGCTCACGTTTCGACAAGGATATTATCGGTCAAATGCAACATTTAATGGCCGTCAATTGACAGCAGAGATACAAAATATTCATAGGACATAGACCTCCATATTCACCAATGAGTACAAATTCTCAAATAGTTTCTTATAGATCTTTTCCTACATAAAGCTAGATAATTTCTAAATGTAAAAACAAATAAACTGTGACATAATTATAATAATATACCAGCATTTGCGTATCAGTTCCTGATCATTTTGCGAATGATTTCCGATGAGTTCTTGTGTGGGAAACAAAAATATTTGTGCAAAAATCATTTAAAATACTTACATCAAGCAATAATTTCAGAATCTGGAAACTTAATATTCGGCGCAAGCCTTCGTTAAAAGAAATGTAAGTAACACAACACACAAAAACTCGCATGCAATAAGCGAAACCAACACACATACATAAATACTTTCAAAATACATTTACGAATTAGACTCACTTAATAGGTAACACAAATTACTTACCAGAAAATGAGTTCTAATATATATAAATATCATATATGATTGTTTGATGATGTTTAGAAACTAAATATTCGATAGAATATCGTATAATAAAGCACTATGAAAGTTACCTATCTTCCATTAGTACTTGTTTCGTACGTACCAACATTCATTTGTTCAAACATAAAAATTATATGTGTAAACAAAGGAAAACAACAGTTTGTACCAGTATTCTACAGTAATGTGTACATTCACTCATGTCACATTATATTTATACCGTGCAGCAGTTAGTTACATGTCACATAGCTAATACTAAGTGCTTAAATGTTGTTAGTAGAAGTAAATAAACCAAAATTATGATTAAGTACATGCTATTAGTATGAAATCATATCTCATGCTAAAATCAAGTGAAAAAACCGGCTTATGATCACTTACGGCTTTATTTATCGCCTGATGTAAAATGACTACACATTCCTCTTTACTTTCTGTAATCAAGACATTCAGTATCGTATAAAATGGCACTACTTGGATGCAACCCTGTCATGCCTTCTGACCAATGGCACCCATTGTTTAATATAATATGCAAGGCTATATGTAATGATGGCCCATTTAATAATTGAACGATACATTTCAGTATAAAATGAGCATTTCAGAAACAAGATATTAAACTTGTAAATGAGAAATCCGCTGCGACTGAAAAACAAGGACACCGGGAAATGTCATATTGCCAATAGATTTATGTGCATAGTTCGATAAATTTGCATGCACGACTGTAACCGTGCAGATGATATTATTTTTTAAATTATATTAATAACCTCATATGAACGTTACTGTAACATGGTAAGATTCAACAATACATTTGATGTGGACATCACAATGTAAGCTTCCCAGACAGCGCGCCCCGACGACACATTCGAATGTATACTGTACCTGCGAATAGATCACGGTTACAGTAGTCCGTGGCGCAGCAAGATATATTGGGGTTTTCGTCCTTGCGGCACCATATAGGCATGTCCCCGGGAGGGAATATGTATCCTCGGTCCCAACATCTACGTTCATAAATTCTTAGATTAGTACAAAAAGATTGTATAAACCCTGAATGGTGATCGAAAACCGGTCAACGGAAAAAAAATCTTGGTTATATTAGAACAAAACGAAGAAAAAATAAAATCTTTAGCCATGCAGTCTTGCACCATACACCAAGGTTGTCGGCGCCGCAGGAGCAAGGGCGCAAGGCGCTTGGCGTGTGGTATGCCGGGCGTCTAGTGTCAGCAGCGGGAAGCTAAAGTGCAGTAGTTAGCGGGGCACATCGATGGCACTATCTCCACGTCGCTCCTACCTGGCGGCTTCGGTTGCAGGTCCAGGGTCAGGTTTCCATTGCACATATCATGTGACTTACAACATTTTATCACCACCGATTCATTTTTAGTTTTCGTCGTAGAGCAACTGAAGGGATGCTCGATGGGTATCAGTGATTTGAGCTCGATACAGCTGCGCCGCAAGTGGAACCACCACACAATATGTTTAGTAGGTTAAAGCAAACAACGCACACTCGGAAAATAGAGTTGGTTAAGGAGTATGGCACATCATTCAAATCATACTAATTTTTTCTGTCGGCACTTGCGGCCGCTCGTTCTCTTTGCTTAGTAGGTACATATTCAAATCACTAATTCAAAAGCGATTGTTAGAGTATTGGCATTTCAACACAAAACTTATAAGAAATGACAATGCAATTATATGATTCTAATAGTACATCAAACAAACTCAAAACCTGCATCATCAAAATAGATACATGACACTCCCGCAAGTGCACAGAACAGCTTACCCATAATTGAGGCATGAAGCACTTTGGACAATTTTTCTTGTGTAATCACATCAGAATTGCAGAAATCGGTTTTACAGCAATAGGTTGTAGATTGTTTGCATTTTACTGGGTTTTCAGGAGGAAATGCAACGTTCAAGTTCATACACCTTAAGACCACCGCTCTACACAGGTCAATCATTTGATAGAAATAGATTAGAATTATACCTGTGAGCTATAGCATAACAACAGGTTTGTGTTGATTTGAGTTTGCCAATTGTTTTATTATTAATTTTTAGCCAACATTATATTTCAGAAATTGGAGGGAACGGAAATATGTACCTTTTCAGACCAATGATAAGATAAAAGAAATGCCTTTCACAAAAATTTTGTATAAATTTGGAAAAATTAAGTAATCATAATTTTGAAAGTATTATGCAAGTAAATTTCAATCATTCAAAAATATACTCACTGGTAGGTAAACTTCTGCTCTTTATTTTCCAGACTCGTGGAAGCAAAACAATAACCGTCTGTTTCACATGTTGAGTTAGGGCATCCCTCACTGTTGCAGTAACATTTCAAACCTACGGAGTAGGAAATGAGACATCAAGCATGATGATGATACACATTAATGTGCCCTATGTGAGATAGTCAGTAACATCTAGGCATTGCTAGCCTTTCTCGAGGAAATGTTCCTACCCACACACAAAATACTTGCTTTGTCATAGAGTTGCAGACACCAACCCATATTATCTATTAGGTATGTACCTGTTGATGTAATGTTTATATGAATTATTTAATGCCCAAACAAGGGGGAATATAAAGTATGTAACCATAACAGAGGAAAAAGAAAAACCTGCATGAAATTATAAAGTATGGTAAGTTGGTTTCTGTTTGAATATGAAAGGTTTAGTAACAAAATAATATACTTTTTGAACAAATAGTCATAAAAATGTTTGATCAAAAATATCCTTCTTGTTCTTACACACTATTGTCTACATTTCTGTTTTACTTCTCCTGTCATGTGGAAATAAATAATACTTAAGTATATAATTTTCATTGTTGTAATTACAATAATAAACCTACGCCTGTGTTTTGGAAAACCATTATTAGTAGAGTAAGGGTGAAATAAATCCATTGTTTTAACAGTTTGAACACAAGAAACTGAGTTTTCCTCAGTCTTTGACTTTGATCACTTTGTCACAGGGACACATTGTTAATCTTCTGATCACTCTAATATTATCTAAACACACAACAAAGCTCCACTCACTTCAATAATTTCAATAAATAACTTCGTTCTCGTAGCACGTTTTGTTACATTTGTCTCGTCATTAAGCTAAGCCCACAAATACTTTATTAACCAACGTCTGGCGTATTTTAATGGCTTTTGTTCTATTAAAGTTGAGCTCAGCTCAACTAAGCAAGTATAGTACAGTATACCAAAGTACATAAACAGAATAAATTGTATTTGTGTTTAGGTAATATTAAATCGTATGCAAATGGACAAGTGATGAAAAGCACTTACCATCGACAGTGTCTAACCTCCGGTACACAATGAAAATCAAAAAAAGAAACCATTTGCGCCATTGAAAACTATTCATTATCACATTCCTTGAAAGAAACTTATCAATCTACAGTTCCGGAACAGCAAAACACTTATTAATGACACTCGGACAGTACGGCCATTGAAGTGTTTCAGAAACATATGACATTTTTATTATACAATTGCTTTTTATGGAAGAGCTATTGTTTCTATTAATTACAGTAAAATTCGAATAAAATCTAGTTAAACATGTTGTACTTGGACGAAATTTAAAACTATTAACAAATTACAAAAACCTCATCAGTGATACGGGAAGGTAAGTAAAATAAGTAAATAGCTTCGCGTGAGTGAACCAAAGAGTAAAACAATATAATAGGGTAGAGTGAACTATGCACTATGCCACAGACCAGACAAACCAAAACAGATAATAAAAAAATGAAATGAAGTAGTACGAAATAGAATACAAAACAGGAAAGTAATTACGCGACCAGGGGGCTTACCATGACCTTTTAACAAAACGTTCAGTTTCCAGTCAGTTTTGATTTAGGCCTAATTTAGCGCTGCTAGTAAACCGTACCATGAGAGTATTAAAATTGAACGATTATTGAACGAAGTTCACCAATGTTGAATCGTCATGCTTGTCTGTGGCCTGCTGTAATGCCACTGGCTCTTTAATACGCATCGTTCAAAAACTTATATTTTCACTTTACCGGTTTTTTTTTAATAATAAAAACATTAGATTCTTGGGTATATACATATTTTAACTATGATTATGTGGGACTATTTTCATAGATTCATTATCTAAAAGCACTACAAAGGTTAATTTACCTTTAAAAACAACTTTATAACTTTGAAAGATTCAACGTGATTTTGAACGTGAGTTTACACATGTCATGCAACAATAAAAAAAGTATTGTAGCGCGCCAATATTTGTATTCTTTATTCAATATAAACTCTGTACAATGTCTTAAGTTTGTTTGCTAAGAATTTTAGTTGGAATGTCGCTGAGGAGAGTAATTATGATTCATGTGCTGAATTTATTTTTGATACATGTACGGACGACAGCAGGTCAAGCTACCCGGAACTGTCAGATATCCCCAATCAACCTTGAGCCTTAAGGCTTTATAGATAAAGTTGAAAATCGGATAAAGAAATCTGACTGTGCTGTCGTCTGTACAAGTCTTTGTGTTAGTATAACCCAATAATTGCAGTTTATCAATTTTATATAGGAAATTTTATATATGTAGAAAAGGGTTGCAGAGAAAATATAGTATTTTTGGGCCGCTTGTATTATAAGGTGTACTTATTGGTCGTTTCTTTTTACGAAAAGTCTAATCATGATCAAGATTCAGAATAAAAAGAAGTGTGAAGTGTGTTGATAATTATCGTCGTCGTCGTATTGTCAATGTAATAAATAATTGTATTGAAACGTTATAAACGAATTCGTATTTAAAAAAAAAACTAATTCTTTACCTAATTACAGTTAAAGGTGGTACTTAAATCTACTTTTAAAAATTAAATAATTTATCGCTGACAGTGTAGTGTGTTTAAACCCATTTTTAGTTGATTTACTCTCGTGTGAAATGGGTAGGTAAAAATCAGCGTGAAACGGATTACAGTTTTTGTTTTCTCATTAGTTTCGACATTAGTGTTGTTACTTAGACTCTACCGGCAATCGATTATCTCAATTATTAATAAAATAACTTAAAATAAAGTTTTATAGCAAGATCATATAGATATACTCAGTGACATTCAATTTATTCGTCTTTGTAAAGATCTTATTCTCCTACTGACATTCCACTGTCCATCTGATAATCAATGACGTTAGGATAACGATTTTAATGAAAATTTTAGTTCTGTCAGTTCATCAGTTGACTACGTGTAGAATAGACAGAACTCACGGAACTGTATAATTTTCATTACAGTATTATGACGGTTAATATCAACATCGCGTAGCATTTAAGTGAAATAACTGTATAAAACCAGAAAACATATACATCGAAACTTTGTGTAGTGTATCTTAATAAATATATAATATCTATTCTCTGGTTTATAATCTACCATCGCATTTAATTATAGAATTAATACGACAGTTATGTAGTGTGTATTGGTGATACTAATTTAAACCATCAGGCACATCAATTGGATATCGAATCGAAACTTAATTAGATTAACGATAACGAGTTATAAGCATCAACGCTATCTGACATTGTCAATGTCAACATGCAAGTGTGAAATGACAACAAAACTATAACCTATTTTCTTATAATATTTTCATTTGTATACATTTTTATTTTACTCTTAGTATTTGTACTTGAAGTTTTACGGAGTATATCCGTTTTACTCATTGATCTACCCTACTCTGTTTGTTCTGGGCATAGTTGATTATAATCAATCATAAGTCATCAGACGCGAATTTACTCTGGTTGTCTACTTGGTGAAGGTGGTTCTTGGAATGGAGACAAACTATTGCAGCGCATGAGTCTGTTTGTGCCGCACCACTACGTGTGGAGGAGACTTCGTCCGCCGCTGCAACTGGTGCCTATAGCCAGAACTAATCTGCTAGCAAAGCCGCCCCTAACCAGAGCTGCGCACACCATCAATGAGATACATGTGGCAGGAGTTAACTGACCAAAGCACTGCTGTTTATTCTATGTTTTACACATAATAAAAGTTTTTGTTACTAATTATATATATATATAATTGTTTGTGTATGTTTATATTTCGTTAAATAGTATTAAGGTATACAATATGTTAAAATGTTTGAACTGTCACATTAAGGTAATGCCTGTAAAGATAGTTTCAGTAGATAAATAAATAAATTCTCATTTTTTTTTAATGCATAGGATTGATATTTTGGTTATTCTGAATATGGTATTTTCAAGATGGTACAGCATTTACACCAGAATGATGATGTCTTAATTGTTTTTGTAAGAGTCCAATGCAATGTGGAAAGACATTGTTAGCAGTTGTGCTCATGTACTGTACCTAATATTGAGTATGTGTTATTTATGTTTTGATCCGACACCAAAATTGAAGTAGTACTCATAGTAATAAAATATTTTGTTAAAATCTGATTTTTAATTTCTTGAACCGTTATAAACAGACCTTATTTCTACTATTTGTTTCTGAACAGTGAACTATTGTACTAAATTCTAAAAGGGGGTCCAAACTACACACTGCTCAGGATTTTTTAGGTTCCTTATTATCATATTTCTCAATATTCCTCTTAGACGCAGGTTAAATATACCACAATCTAAACATGGAACAATTAAACATGCTTTTAATTAATAGACAGATGTTATACAAAGAGTATAACAATATGATAGGTATTACAATTTTTGGAGGATTGTGAGAGAGCACCATACAAAAAAAACCTCTTAAATTCTGCTGGCAAAGCTGTTAAGTCAGTGGGTGCACCCAAAGGAAGTATTTTTTACCTTACACTACAATGTTCTTATAGTATAGTTATTCTGCAATTATAAATTCCCAGTGCAATGCATTAGGTACATAAAAGGCTAGAAGCAACTTATGGGTTTGATTTCTAAAATATTTCCCATTGAATCCCTGTTTGAGTATATTAGATGGCTATAGAAATAAGGTACTTATTTAACATGAGTATGTGTGATTATATTAAGGTTAAAATAAGAAAAATATTCATTTCAGGAGGCTTATTTACTTTCTTATAGGTATAGGAGAATAGATGTTTTATTTCCCAGGTTCATATTCATTCTTTTCAGCATTTACTCCAGAAGGATGCTGTGTTAATTGTTTTGTAAGAGTTCAAAACAATGTGCGAAGACATTGTTAGCTGTTGTGCTCATGTACTGTACCTAATATTGAGCATGCATTATTTATGTTTTTATCTGACACCAAAATTGAAGTAGTACTCAGAGTAATAAAATATTTTGCTAAAATCTGATTTTTCATTTCTTGAACCGTTAGAAACAGCCTTTATTTCTACTATTTGTTTCTGAACGGTGAACTATTGTACTAAATTCTAAAAGGGGTCCAAACTACACACTGCTCAGGATTTTTTAGGTTCCTTATTGTCATATTTCTCAATATTCCTGTTAGACATAGGTTAAATATACCACAATTTTGACTTGGAACAATTAAACATGCATTTAATTAATAGATAGTTGTTATACAAAGAGTATAACAATATGATAGGTATCACAATTTTTGGAGGATTGTGAGAGAGCTCCATGCAAAAAAACCTCTTAAATTCTGCTGACAAAGCTGTTAAGTCAGTGGGTGCACCCAAAGGAAGTATTTTTTCCTTAAACTACAATGTTCTTAAAGTATAGGTTTTCTGCAATTATAAATTCCCAGAGCAATGCATTACATAGGCTAGAAGCAACTTATGGGTTTGATTACTAAAACATTTCCCATTGAATCCTTGTTTGATTGTTAGATTGCTATAGAAATAAGGTACTTATTTAACATGAGTATGTGTAAATATTAAGGTTAAAATAAGAAAAATATTCATTTCAAGAGGCTTATTTACTTTCTTATAGGTATAACAGAATATATGTTTTATTTCCCAGGTTCATTTTCGTTCTTTTCAGTGGTTGTAAAATTATGGAGGTGCAGCAACAGCAAGTCTTCATTATGTCTTGCGTTATGTATCCCAATCGAGGATATCCCAGAGTACTAAGGTTTAATTCATTTATATACTTCAGGTACTGTTGTTTTCATGATGCAGTTCCGCATACACATCCAAGATTTCTGGCATGGCTTTTTCTAGGTTTGTATAGGCATTTCTCGTGTTCTGCTTCTGTTGTGATTTCCTTTGGTAAGTGCGTGATATTATCCTAGATAGGATTTGTAGGAATTGTTGTCTGATATCTTTATTGTTTGCAATAACGCGGGTATTTCTTGACATTCTTGAAAAATCCTCCCGGCACTCGTTAACTACGATTATATGTGGTTTAAAACGAACGAATAAGGTTTTTATTTCATATAATCCTTGCACATTGATGTGCAGCATGAGTAATTTATAATTTTGAGTTTTATTACACATAAACATAAAAATAAGTTTTCTATGGATACTGTATATTATCAAAAAATGATCAAAACAATGTTGATTAAGCTTCTATAATAGTAACTTATTCAAGATGACATTACAACCGTTCAATATTAGTTTTGTTGCTGTCAAATAGCAGGTCATGGTACGAAATTCTATACAAAAAAAAAGGTGAACAGTTTTTGTAAACGTCAACGCAACAGGACTGTTGCAGGCCTGCTAATAAGACGTCATGGTACAGAAAACTAATTTAGGACTGTTTCTGCCCTGCTATAAGAGCTCATGGTAAGGCCCCAGGTATTTGTATTTGCTTCCAAGTACGCATACCAGAGGAGCTATCTCGTAATTTTAATAATGCACAATCTAATCTAAGTACCAATCTGTCAAAAAATGCCTTATTTTACTTGTTTTTGACATTAATTGCCGCTGAGTTAAGATTGCGATTCCATTTTTAACCTGTTTCAGTTTCATAAAACTTGCCTGCAGGTGTGTACTGATCCGAAATACTCGCAAGACTTCAAAGTATTTCATACGACTATTCGCTCAACTATAGTTCGACTATGAATTCGTGAAAATGGCTGTTTCTTGAACTAAACATTTTAAAAGTAAGGCAACACTAAATCTAAGTACAAGTACATGTACATCGGATGGATGTCATCGGCAGTCATTGATTTGTTTTGTGACTTTTTATTTATTGAAATTTGTTTTCATTTTCAATTCTATTTAAACAAAACATCGAAGAAAAGTGTTAAATATGTGTCTGAGATTCGCATTAGGAACAAGGAGGTTCCGAGAGTACTGTGTCGTCTGGACGTGAATAAGGCTAGTGACCCAGATGGTATACCAGCGATTGTTCTTAAAGCATGTGCGCGCGAGTTGTCTCCTGTATCGACGCGCTTGTATTGCCTCTCATTTAGGACTGTTATAGTGCCCAAGTCCTGGAAGCTTACCAATGTGCAGCCCGTGCCCAAAAAGGGTAGTCGTGCCGACCTTACCAACTATCGGCCGATTTCGATCACCTCCATACTTTGCAAAATTATGGGTATGCAGATGACAGCACAGTTGTGGAGAGATATCTGCCGGATGCTCGGGCTAGTAGGGAATCAATTCGATCCGTAAGAGAGGCTATGGCAGAGCGAACGAGTGTTGTACTACAGGCAGTCTCCGAATGGGGCAATGCTAATTTTGTAGCATCCGACTCGTACGGCGAGTTTCCACCCTTACATTGTTAACACCTCTACGATTCGGACGAAGCCTTTCGCCTCCTCCTTTATACCGCGTACATCGAGGGACTGGAACAATTTGCCAGCGGCGGTGTTTCCGTCGGACTACAATTAAAATGTCTAAAAGGCTAGAGTGAATAAGCTCTTAATAAACTAGTGCGCTTTACCATCAACGATTGTGTCACTGCTTACCATCAGGCGGGATTGCGGTCAAGCGCTAGTTTATAATTTATAAAAAAGAAAAAAGAAAAACAAACTGGAGTGGAGCTCGGGAAATTATTTTTAAAGTTTATCATGAATGTTTGTTAGTAGGTACACAAAGCTGAACAAATTTTATCAAGATTTAGATATTTATGCTTGAACAGTGGCTAAAACAGGTATGTAATCATGTTACTGTTTGTTTTTATCTACTAGAAGTAGACCATAGTGTAGCAGTTTTGATAATTTAGGTGATTTAATTTACCGCTGATTTTAAAAATTATATCATTTTCTGAATTAAAAATTAGTGCTATCTATCTTCTGATAGAAATTACATATTATTATTTTTAATCTTCCAGGAAAATGTGAGAGTAAACCCGAAGTTTGCCCGAAGGCAAACGGGGCCCCCAGCTCCTCTCAATGAGGAGATCGGGTTGCCCGACGGTGACCCGGACTTCGGGTCACGTCAGCCACCTGGAGTGGTGGCCGACCCGCCGCGCGTGACCGCCGAAGCGGTCCCCACTTCTGGTTTTGGTCCGCGCCGGTAAACCGGTAACCCCCATATCTGGGGGCCGTTCCCCTATCCGCCACCTGGGGACGCGTCCGATGGCAGGCCAGAAACTGCGCACGGAATCCTAATTTATCCTACCTTATCTTAGTTTAACTAAACTTAACCTATCTCCTTTCGTTTCCCACGTGAGGACGATCAGGAGGGGTTTGGGGTAAAGACATGATGTGACCACTGTGCTACAATATTTCGCTGTTCTTTATGAATTATTCACTGAATGCACTTTTTACTACATAAATCACGCGTTTTTATTTAGTAAACGACACTATAAATAATTTAAAAGTCCAATGAAAAGTGAGCGTGGCACTCATTTTGGCTTTCCCGCCAAACTCCCACGCCAGAGACCATAGATTTGTGTTTTCATTAAAACCCGTTTTGCTTCTAGTAACAAATAATGTGCTAGTATCAAAATGATTTCAGACAAGTCAACAGGGTTGCTATATACACGACGGCGGCGCCCTCATTTATTTTCACGACTTTATAGACGGACTATACGTCATAATTAGGCACTGAACCATGTTAGTTGAGTTTTTGGCGGGAAAGTCAAGCTGAGTGTCACGCTCATTTTTCATTGAACTTTTAAAATTATTTATAGTATTGTTTACTAAATAAAAGTGCGTGATTTATGTAGTAAAAAGTGCATTCAGTAAATAATTCATATAGAACAGTGAAATATCGCAGCATAGTGGCCACATCATGACTTTGTCTCAAACCTCTATCGTAAGACGGGTGACGCGGCAGTCTTTTACGACGTGAACAATTCATTACGTGACATTGGCTAAATGCACAAACCGTGCGAAGCCATAAAAGAAAGAAAGAACCATGTTAGTTTTCCCAAATGCGATCATGTTCCTAGAATACGACTATTTTTTAAATCTAGAGTTAACGTGTTAAGATAAAACAGTGCAGTGCGTCATAAAATAAAGTTTGCTGGCAAATAATTGTACAAATATTTTAAACATGGTAATTTGTAAGAACGTATGTTTGTTTCTGTTTTACGCAAAAACTGCTGGACGGATTTGCATGAAATTTGGGTCCAGGTAGTTTGTAACCAGCCCTCTTATCGGCGAACTAATTTTTTGTTAAATGATTGCGACTAGTTGGGATCAGTCGGGATCGTTTGGACCGCCCTGTTGCATTCCTAAAGCGCGTTGGTTCGGTCAATCGAAAATATGCAAATAAAAGATTTCCAAATATTTATAATTTATTTAATATTTCTACTATTAAATCTTTGAACAATGCAAAACACTACAAGGAAAGCATAGGGTAGTCATACAGGGGCAGCTCGAGGAGTTAGTAGTTGATTACCGTACACGAATCGCCTCTACCAGTCACTATAAATATTATGCTAATTTTTGCATGTGCGTGGATCGCTGTACGCCATTCTGCTGACGCCTGACGCCCACTGCTTTCAGGTGCTTTACCTGCGATTTTGACATTACTTATAAGGTTTATTCATTTACTTAATTAAGGTTCACCATCAGGTGTTACAGATAGGAACAAACAAGTGATTTTGTTTAAATTTAACTGTACCTCCATTTAAAGGTTTCACTGATAAGTATATCAAAATCATTGTAATCTTATTTTCGCCACAATAAGGTTTAGTTTAGATAGGTTGCTGCTGTTAAGAGGTACGGACGACAGCAGGTCAATCTACCCCAAACTGTCAGATATTCCCAATCAACCTTGAGCCTTAATACTTTAGATATAAAGTTGAAAATCTAATAAGAAATTCTGACAGATTCTAGTAGCTTGATGTGCTGTCGTCTGTACAATAATGACCTTAATGAATGTCTGTATCGGTTTGAAGCTGCCAATTAATACATACAAGATTATCTTATAATCTATGCAATCTAAAGCTGTCAAGCTTCAAGCTGCGATAGCTAAGAATCTTTGAAACTGCCCATGTTTAGTCTGACTGCACGTAACAATACTTAAATAGTGTATAGTGGCACAGATTCCCTTGTTCACAAACTAAATTAAATTTAAGTCATTGCATCTTTTTATTTCTATTGCATTAAGAAAAAAAAAGGACAGACGACAAAATGTTAGTTTAGACCTGTCAAATTAGTCGGCGCCTGACGTAAATTGGCTTATTATTGGTCGCCTTGTTTACAATCGCGTCTAAACTGTCTATGGAATAACTTAATTTGACAGGATTAAACTAAAATGTTATCTTCTATCCTTTTCTAATTGAAATAGAATGAAAAAGATGCACTTAACTTAAAATTACTTCAGTTTGTGAATAAGAGAATCGGCGTCATTATTATATACAGTATGTTAAGAAAACCCTGTCCGACCCGTGAAGGTGTTGTTAGGTATCGATAACTGATTCTACTAATGGATACAAAACCGGGCTAAACTTAAAAAAAATCCCCCTAAAAAAATAAATATTATTTCGCAAAAAAGAGGTAACTTAATAAAAATGTGCGTTAAGCACCCTTCCGCGGGCGGCGGGCGGCAGGGCACGCGGCACGTGGTTGCATCGCTATTCGCTCATAATAATACCGATGTCACTTTTTTAAAAATTAAAAAATTTCGGGGAAGTTGGAATTAATTCGCGGGAAAAAAGATTATATCAAAATTCATTTGTATTGGTACTATGATGATTACGTAAAATTTTATATTTGGTCATGTGTTTATCTAACCTTTATTATCCTTATGGGTCGGACAGGGTTTTCTTAATATACTGTATAGACACATTTCATATTTCATGTCACGATCATAGTACTCAATACATAAAAATAGCGAAAATCATCATAATAAAATCACATTAGGTGATCATAAAAATTGTTAATTATAGGTAAACAGTCATACAAATCATTAAAAAAAAATTAGATCCATCGAATTTCCTTTTGTACCATAAGCAGTGATCGGAATAGGTAGAGTGATTTTTGGTACTTGTATCATAAATGTTCACAGAAAGAAGAACGTGGATAAGCCATTTTCGCGGAATGTAATTCCGGATCCAAGTAAATATTGTTAATGTTGGTAGTGACATTATTACTACTCAATTCATTTAAAGGAAGGTAGCAAAACTAAACTAATTTATTATTTACTTGTTGAAAAATAAAAACAATCAAATTCCTATCGAAGCATTAATACATTTCAATATTTTATTTTTAGACTCTAATGAAGGGTATGGCCAAATCAAACGGATTTACGACTTAATATAATTTATACATATTTTTTTTTTAATCAACCAATTCCGTAAATCTGGAGGAATGTCCATATTAATATATACGTTTCCGATCAATGACCCAAACTCACTCTACCTATTCCGATCACTGACCATAAGCATTGGAATTTACAAGACATCAGGATTTTAAAATCTGTTGTTGTATCATTCATTTTAGTGAAATTGTGATGATAATTATGTCATATAATTGTGTAAATACATAAAATAAGTATGTATATAATATAGTAAGCATAAACTTGAAAGTAAATGCAAAGTGAATGTATAATCTTAGTAATTAGTCATTTATATTTAGATTATTATTGATAAGATTATTCTACATACATAAAATAACGCCTTTTTATATGGGAAAAGGGAGAAACCATAGAAAACTACCGCCTACAAATCTAGTTATACATACTTAATAATAATATACGTATAAATATATTTTAAATACGTCTGTAACGTGAGTGTATAGTGATAACTAGAGGTCGAATATTCCGGCGCTTAAGAGGGGACTCTAGTGCCGAGAAATTTGAAAAATAGGTATTTAAACAAAATATTGCCGTTGCGCCGCTTCCAATCTCTCCCCGTAAAGTGCGAAAGGGACAGTTGCAGCTCAGTCTGATTTTACCTATAAAATGTTGACCAAATAACGTTTCGTATTCCGCTGTTTTCTTTATCAAACCACGACAGATCTTAATTATTTTTATATCAAAATTTAGAGGAAAAGTGTACCTAGGCTGCTATAATTCTTTTTGGTGAAAAACTTATCACGTTTGTCTAATAGTCGTCTGAACATCGCGGTAAAATGGGTTATTTTTCGGGATTTGAAATATCATATTTAATTTTTTAATTAAATTTTAGAAAAAAATGAAATAATAGGGGCTCATATAATCGAGGTGTAAAATTGTAGAAAAAAATCATTGCTCTAAAAGTGTTATCCACGAAGAAAACAGCGGAATACGTTTGTATAGAGAAAGAGCAACGAGTCTACTCTTAACCCATTCCTCCCCACTGTCCTATTTTTAGGACACTATATTCAACATTTTTTTTTTCTATGTTAGGGTTATTATTTTTATTGGTTTTGATGAAATTCGTATTTTCACACTATTTTCCCAATAAAATATATTTTTTTCGCTCTTAAAAAAGTTATCGTATTTATAATATACATATTTTTAAATTGAGGAAATTCGTCAGCTTAAAAAGAGTATTATGATTTGATTATAAAAAACCGAAAATAAAAAGTTATCAGCTTCAAAGTCCATCAAATAGATTTTTAGATCTCTACTGAATCTATTATAATTAAAAACTAAAACAAAATATTATTTGGAAGCTTGTGATACTAATTCAAAAAAAGGCGTACTATAAATATGACACTGGGAACATGTCTTTACAAGTAGCCGTGAAAGCGTGTTCGATCCTGTTACGCTCGCTATAAGTTCAAACGTGTCTATTGTTTTGTTTCTTGCAAGTGTTTCGTAAACTTTACTTTAGTCGATAAGTCTTCGTCAAGCACAACACATCTCGTAATATAAAAAATTGTGATTTTTTTATAAGATTGAGGAAAGCAAAGGAGGTAAGCAAAAATATTAGATTTTGTTTCTTATCAAGTGGTTAACGATATATTTGTTTAGTTTGGGATGGTATATATATAATATTTATATATATATAATATAATTTTTATACTTACTATATATGTATAATTATTGTTTATAGATCATGGATGCAGTGAGAAGAAAATATAAAAAAGCATTGATGGTGTCTGAAATCACCGAGTATCTTCAAGATATTGAAGATTGTAGTGACGAGGAGTTCAATGACTTGGAAGTTGCGATATTGCCCCCGGATGAAGTGGATGAAATGACTGATATAGAAGAAGGTAATGACGACGATATGGGAGTTCTGCCAGTGTCAGATGTGGCTGGTCAAGTGGAATTTTCATGTACAATTGATAACGTCGAGGAAGATCTTCCTACTCAAACCACATCTCGGACCAACAAGACAGTCATTTGGCGTAAGTGTGAACCTGTATATTCTGAAATTCAGCCGGAATCTAATACTGCTAAACAATGTTTAGAAAATATGATTACGGAATTGGAAGGAAAATCTGCGGTAGAAATATTCGAACACTTGTTATGTGACCAGATTCTAGAATATATAGTGCATGAAACAGTAACCTATGCCAAAAATTATAAAAATGATTTGAACTTCAATCTTACCGTGAATGAGCTAAAAGTATTCATAGGAATTTTGTTTTTCTCTTCGTATCTCCACTTGCCTCAAAGCAAACTATATTGGTGCAGAGATGATGATGTACACATTCCATTTGTTGAACGAGCGATGTCTCGGAATCGTTTTGATAAAATTAAATCATATTTACATTTCAATGACAATTCAAGAATTGATAATAGTGACAAAGCTTTCAAAATTCGCCCATTTATCGATAAAGCTAATAAATCATTCCAAAAGTTTGGTGTTTTTGAATCCAACTTAGCTGTTGATGAAATGATCGTCAAATACTTTAGTCACCATGGTATCAAACAGTTTATAAAAGGTAAACCAGTAAGATTTGGATACAAGCTTTGGGCACTGTGTGGAGTAAGCGGATATTGTTATAACTTTTCGCTTTATACAGGAAAGGATCCTCAAATATCTTGTAATACTGGTGATGGCTTGGGTTCAAGAGTGGTAAAAAAGTTGCTTACAGTATGTACTGATCCTAGTGCACATGTAGTCTACTTCGATAACTTCTTCAGCAGTATGCAATTGTTGATTGACTTGAAATCTGAAGGGTTCAGAGCTACAGGGACAGTCAGAGACAATAGGACTAAGAAATGTCCAATCATGACCAAACAAGAAATGAAGAAGCAAGAACGTGGTTATTCCGATCATCGTTTCGATAAAAATAATGAAATATTATGCGTGAAATGGCATGATAACAATGTAGTATGTCTCTTAACTAATTTTGATACTGTTGAACCTTTTGTAAAAACTAATAGGTACTCAAAGGTAGAAAAGGCCAAAGTTGCTGTGAATCAGCCAAAGCTTATTCATAATTATAATAAAAACATGGGAGGAGTGGATAAACATGACTGGCTTATTTCTAAGTATCCAATCCGCTTTAGAGGTAAAAAATGGTATTGGCCTCTAGTAATCCGTGTTTTGGACATGACTCTAGTCAATGCATGGATTATTTATAACCAGGTAAATAAAGATGAGACCATACCTCTGCTTGATTTCAGAAGAAGGGTATGTTTTTCTTGGATGAAAAAATCGGAAGGCAAAGTAAATAAGCTTACATCAGGTACTTCAGAAGTTCTTTTACAACCTATAAGATTTGACAACTATGGTCACTATATGACCAAGAGGGACAAACAAAGACGTTGCCAAGGACAAGGCTGTAAAAAAAGCCTTTAACATTTTGTTCTAAATGTGAAAAAACACTCTGCAGTGATTGTTTCATACCTTATCATACAAAATAAGCTTTTATTACATTATTTCTGATACTGTTACTGGTCCTATTTTTAAATAAAGCTGATTTCCATATAATTCTTATCTTTACTTTTTCCTGACCATATGTTCCCACTGTCCTATTTATAGGACATGCTGAGTCAGCGAAACCGTTTTTTTTTAATTTATTTTTTTGCCATATTATTTTTTCTTAACATATTAAGAGCCCTAATACAGGATTTCATCAAAAAAATCCAATATTTTCAATGCTTGGGAAGTAATGGGTTAAACACCTAATGATTTGTCGAGAGAAAAATATGGATATACCTTTCGGTACACGTAGTTAATATGTATACCACTATAGGTTCTATTTATAATTATTTCTAAAAATAGCACCAGATGGCGTATAACGAGGTATTTTGTCATTTTTGAAGGAAAAGATTATGTACTGGTACATAAATATAAAAAAATTAAAATATTTTACACTATTGTTAGTTATGAAAAAGGCGTATCCACATTATTCTTTCGTCGGCATTTTGTTCAATTTTAGGTATTTTTGTTCAAGTTTAGGTATATACACTAATTACATATACACTTCTTTATTGTTGCCTAATCAAAATATTGTGTGAATTAAATTCATCTCACATGCTTTAGGGCACGGGTCCATTGGGCCTGTCACAGTGCTGAATTCAATCGTAACACTTGAAAAACTGTAGTGCTATGTGAAGTTGTGCTTCTGGGTAAATTTCAAATTTTCGTAGGGCGATGGTAAGGATACTTTTCTTCCCTCTATTTACAAAAATGTACATACAATAATTATCACTACAACCTGCATTTAATTGACCTAACGTACCACCGAGACCGTTGATAACACCGATCCTCATTGCATTTGTTGCACTTATTTTGAAGTTGGCACAAGATTATAATTTAACACTCTCGTTACAAACTGTTAAAAAATTTGGAATCCTTTCATAATCGTATATTTACTACAATACAATAAGAACAATGTCATATAATTGTACATATACCCCCTTATTCATAAAAACTGCTTAAAGTTAACGAGTGATTAGCGATTCTTTAACCATACATTTTTGACCCTTTAACGTCACTTAACTTAAATCATCCTTTATGAATAAACACCACAGTGATTAAGGGGTTTATTCATAATCGATTTTTAAAGTTAAGTGACCTGCAACCGTCTAAAATGTATGTTTAAAAAATCGCTAATCACTAGTTAACTTTAAGCAGCGTTTATGAATAAGGGGGATAGTGTTTCTAAACTTTTAATAACTACTTTAAACTCTTAAATATTATAAAAAAAAAATATGTAGAGCAATATGTTATAACAGCAGGTGAATAGCCTGTACTAAATATTATGCTAATACATAGTTTAAAATATTCTATGTT
This sequence comes from Sesamia inferens, assembly GCA_037179545.1. Classification (NCBI taxonomy): domain Eukaryota; kingdom Metazoa; phylum Arthropoda; class Insecta; order Lepidoptera; family Noctuidae; genus Sesamia; species Sesamia inferens. Next base: position 29,329,385 of record CM073921.1, read on the forward strand.
TGTGCTAAATATAATGCCAAATATATGTTGATCTAGACAATAAATCGATGCTTACTTTGCATAGTTGTGACAAACATCGTATTTTTTCTCTGAACATTTAATAAAACATTGTTAACACTCATCCATAACAACAGTTTTAACTCCATTTTTTGGCGATTTAATACACAAAAATATATAATTTAATTTCTTCTGTAGATTTTGCTGCCTACCATCTCATGGTTTATAATGTTTATTTACTACAATATCAGTCTGAGTAAGCTCATATTATGCATTCTTCAGTGTTCCTGAACACATGCCATGGCATGCACATGACCCTTGAGATCAAAACGGAGCTTGTTGGGGATTGAGACTAGTCGACATAAATTCGGGCTTTAAGGATACTTACAACACAGGATCAAATTATTTACAAGGGTCATATATGCATTCACTCTCATTTCTCTTAGGCATTACTCACCCTTACAATACGAAACAAGTTATGGGCTTGAACAGTCCTAAGCAGTACACGAATTGTATATATTTTTCATTGAAATAAATCTACATCATGCAGTAAAAAGCATGATTTCTATATCTAACATTCATAATGTTTTGGAACAACTTCCGCCCAGTCCTGTATCCTCAAGCACCGTCATATCACACCAATTTTCTTTATATTTATCAAGGAGGTTAGTAGCTGCCTATATATGCTAACCTCTAACAAGTTGACATGCTGATTTTTATTATTTATCATAAATATTTGAAGACATTAACAAGATCCAAACCTTGCCTGCTATAAGTACACAGTATAGCTATAACAGATCATTCATCATTCGAGAAGGTATATAATAAAGTTAGATACAATAACAATTATTATTATTTATAGAAATACGTATTTTATTTTGTTTCTCTGATCCGTCTTCCTTGTAAAGTTTTTGGTTAGGTTAGTAGTTATTTTAATAGCTAATCTATTTGCTGGTGGTGTAGGATATGTGAACCATCAACGACGACAGCTCCAATTCCTCCGAGTACGCGTTAGTCAGTGGCACGCTCCTGTAGCCGGAGCGCAGGCAAGTGAAAGGGTACACTGCTTGGCCTATGAAGTTCTTGTCTCCGAACATGTCTTCATCTTGGACTAGGAAGCGGATGAGAGCCAGTTCGGGGCACGCTATCTCGAATTCACAAATTTCATTCCAGACCGGATTTAGTCCGTTGTCAGCTAAAACATTTAAAAAAAATGTCATTTTTTTAACAAATAGTTAAACAAATATGAAAGAAGAAAATCATAAATCATTTAGAAACTCACCAACAGTCTTAGTGACGAGCTTAATGCCACTGTCAAAATCAGCTCCAATAATCTCGACTTCCACCGACGGGCTGGTGGTCCCGCGGCCCATCTTAATGAGGTGCCGGGCCCCAATCATTCGCAGCATCACTCTCATCGGCTTCACTTTCTTTTCGATGCTCTTCTTAAGATATGGATTGTAACCTTCATCGAACATATATTCAGGCTTCAATACGTAACCACACCCGCCATTAGCTTTAAACTTTCCCACGTTAATCTGCATTGGTTTATCTGGAGTCTGGTAGTTGAGGGCAACCATCTGCGAGCCGGCGTTCCAAAAAGGAACCGGGTTGTAGTTGGACGAATCGATCCTCTGCCCCTTTGGGTAAATGCGACTTAGTTGTTTGGTGTGGTATTTCATGAAGAAAGAAGTCTCTTGTTGGCACATCAGCCTCTCGGCTTTGGTTTCGGGAAAGGACGACATCTCGTTGTAAATGAAGCCCTTAGTACGGATCCGTTCTTGGTTGAAGGTGACGGAGCGGCAGTAAACTATTAAGTCGGACATCTCTTTGGCGATTCTCCAGGTGCGTTCCATTTTCCTGTGTTGCAAGGAGCGGGCGCTAGCGCTGTATGCTGCTTCTTTGATAGCAGATAGCCATTCGAGTGCAATCTCGCGCGTAGGCGCTGCCATGTCAAAAGTCTGGCACATGGTGGGGCTCTGTATACGCACAAGCCAGCGCGCCGCGCCGCCTTCCTCACCCACCACGAGTTCTACCACAGCGCCCAATACATCAATACAACCCTTCTGCAATGAGCCCAAAGCGGCGGGCTCACTCTCGAGGCTCTGTGACATAAAGGAGTATGTTATTTTCAATCATTATCCCAAGAAATAAATGTTGTACAGTACAAAAAATTAAACAATAATGTAAAAGATTACCTGATAGTAAAACAGTTATTATAAAAGATAGCAACTAACACAAATAAACCTACTATCTATTAAAAAAAACACTAACAAATTTTAATGAAACTTGATGAAAGTTAATTTTTAATACTAATTTAATACTAATATTAATACTAACTTGGACGTCAGGTGTGAGCGGATCCTCAATTTCCTGAACGTAGTTGGCTGGGAACCAGTGGTGTTTCTTGCCCCCGTAGTCGCCGCGCCACCATCCCTCGTCGGGCTTGTCCACATTAGTGATAATGGAATGTTTGCAAAAAGACAACTCGTCATCCTGCCGCGCGCGGTAATCATACAATGCCTTTACAGTCACCTGCCGAGATAATAAGATTTCAATTATAAGTTTTGTTTTTATTAGAGGCATCGATTTAAAAATCTACAATAAAACTAATCAAAACGCTCTGAGATTTGATTTTTAACTTTTATACATTATTTTCAGGTTGTATCTCTGAATATGCTACCAACCAACCAAAAATTAAAATAAAATTCCCAATGGCAAACTGAAGCAGAAATGTTTAACTAGCAACAACTAAGTGACTAATATTTTTCTTAAAAATAGGGTTGTATCCAAGGTATGAAAATCAAAAAAATAATTAGTCCGTCTTACAGATAATAAAAAAAATTAAGACCCGTATTTTTTATTTTGTCGTAATTACCAAAAACTACTGAGATATAGCGTATTAAAGTTACGGAGTGGGGGCTAATTACGTCACGCCATGCTATATTTTGTACCACGGCGTAACGTCATGCGACATTTCAAATCAATATATCTTCCTAAGTATTTGAATGAAAGAAAAAATAAAAAATACGTGTTCAATATTTTTTATAAATCTATCTGATGGACATTAAATTATTTTTTAGGATACAAGCCAATTGTGTATTGTGCTTCTAAACTGTTACTAAAAGTACATAAATGTACATTATAAGTAAGCAAATTTCAAATATGGAAACGAAGTGGCGGCGGTGGGAACCATGACGGTATAAATCTATGGTTTCCTAGAAGACCTGTGACTGTCTCAAACTCTCGTACCTAATGTTCAAATACGTTTTACGCCTTGATCTTAAAAACTCGTGAAAATATCGAATTTTATGATTATTACAATTATTATTTATTATTTTATGATATTAAATATGATATTGAAACGCTTTTCTAGGAAACCGTAGGTTAAGAAAACGTCATGACATTTATCGTCACATCTTACGAGTCCGTCTTAACTACAAGACGTGCCAATAGATTTTCAAACAAAAATATAGAAATATAATTAGGCATATTAACTACAGATCAACCAAAAACGAACACGCACGGGTCAATAACCTGTTCACCGATCCACAATCCTTCGCACCTCCTGAATCTATGTAATGAAAATTCAAACATAAACACCAAGAAGGTAAAGTATAAGTTAGTGTCATGCAGAGTTTTTTTCCACTCAAAAGGGCAAAATTATCTTTAAGAAACTGATATGATAAAAAATGTTTACAATTCGAGGCAAAAACACAAGCACCCCAAACATGTAATATACTTATATTACATGTTTGGGGTGCTTGTGTTTTTGCTTGTGACGACAGTTGTATGTGCATTTGAATAAATTAATTAAATAAATGTGTTACACAATGGCAGTCCAGTTCGCCAAACATCAAGTAAATTACGGTATTAATTGTAATACTTATATTTAAAAAATGTTGACAATTATTATAAACGCCAGTGTTCGTCGTTATATATACATTAGGGTGGAGCGAAATATACTTTTTTCGTTTTATTCTTTCTAATAGTGACAAAAAGTTGCCATTATGGATCAAACTATCACATGCAAAATTATTTTGAGATTAGATAGTTTGAAAACATGTGAGAGAAACATATAGCTTTTAAATGGCTTTTTATATGATTTACCATTACGGTAATGAAGTCAAGTACTATATAAAAATATATTTATAATATAAAGTACTGTCATTCCCGAATTTTTGAGGGAGCTGTGCGACGTGCGGAGAGGGAGCGCTGTAAACAAATTACATGGGCGAGCTACACGCCTAGTGAAGGTGAAAGGTCTCACTATTTCATACGAAATGACCACACAATTTATTACGAAACTGTTAAAAATATAGATATGACGCGTAGCTCCTGGAAATGCCCGCTTTTTGGTGCGCGGTTCACGCGAGTGAACTAAAACTAAATGTTTTGCCTACTTTTGAAAACGTTATGAAATTTTACTTTTGGATGAGATATTATTTGAAATCTCAGCAAGAAAAGCCCAAAGAGCTGTCGTTCCCTGCAAAAGCAAACATAGTGGCTTTCAAGATAGAAATTGGAAAATAACGTTCATTCCGACAGCAAGCCATACAAGAATAGTAAGAACGTTAAAAGCTTATCACCTTAAATGCAAAAACTTAGAAAAATCTCTAGAGGCAAACCGTGTTCTTTTCGATATATCATAGTGCAAGTGTAAAAACTTGTGGTTTGAGTACAGACCAACTTTACTTATACAGAATTGTTTCAGCTGTAATAAGTGGGTTTGTTCCGAATGACTTGGCAAAGAAATCACCTGGAAATCTTTAATGTGCAACGTGGCTGACTCGCGCAAATCGGAAATATACGATTCTGTATGTACTAACAAAAAACCCGGATGAAAATTTAATGTGTTAGCAACATTTGTGGTAAAAGTTTATTGACCGACGTGTTTCGTCATTAAAAACTATCCAAGCTGCAAAGACGGCGTTCGTCACCTTTTCTGGAAAATATCTCGAATGTAAAATCAATTTATTTTACATTCGAGATATTTGCTAGAAAAACTAAAAAAAACCTGTAGATGATGTAGTACAAAGAAAAAGTTATTTCGTTCATGACGAAAATCTGCTACTCGTTATGTTGACGGACGAAAGAAAACACGACCGGGAATTAGATGCTCGACGATATTTGAAGTCACGTTTCATAACTTCCAAGATTATTTGAGGTCCAGAAAATTATAAATTATTGGCAGTGTGAGATTACCAACCATCAATACTGAAACATCTGATAGAGCAAGAAATCCGTTTTTCATAGACAATGGTGGAGAAGGTAATTTGGATTTCCTACAAATTCCGTGTTGTACACAAGCGAGCAGTATAGATTAATTGAAGAGAATTGAGTTCATAAAATCAAAGCTAGATTCACGAGCAATCATGCCCAAATTTGAAACAAAGAGAGATTTTAAGGTCGAATAAATGCTTTCCTTTAATTCATAGTTTTGTTAATGTTTATTAAAATATGCTTTTTAAACACGTGTTTCATTACATAAATTTAACAATAAAGCTATAACTGAAGCACTTGAACCCTTTCCAATATATACGTTTTTTGTTATTTTCAATCATTTAGAAGTCCATGCGGAGGCATTAAACTTCCTTTTAAAATTACAAAAAAAAGCTATAGGAATATATCATAATAATACAACATTTCCACACTATTAGAAGTAGTAATTTGAGAAAAAGAATTCTGCCCTACTTGTACGCTCCACCCACACATATCAACAATGTTTAGGGATATTTAAGTATAAAAAAAGTTTGTTTCTACACCATTACCTCTTTCGAAATTAAAAAAAAAAGAAACAAAAAGCATTTTTAAACAAAAGAATATCGAAAATTTGAATTTGGCGGTCGAAGAGTTAGTTCATGTTACAATATAACAGTGAAGTTTTGAAAAATTAAAAGCGCTCACACACTTTCTTTATACTAATTTAAACGTGTGTACATACATATTATTGTTTTATCACATGGACAATTGATAACGTAAAAGCAGACTAGAGCTGTAGGCATGTTGGAAACTGGCGCTATACAACGCGTGGTTGCTGAGACTCCGCAAACGGGCTAAAATGTAATCTTCAGGTTATGGTCACGTTATAGTGCTACAGGCGATGTTGCTGAATAGCATTTGGGCAGAAATCGCATCACCATTCCTAGACGACCGTTTTCTTCAAAATATCGCTAGGAGACAACCCAATATTATGGCTATGCAAATAGTTCAAAGCTACAATCTGACCACCAATCGTTGGTTATTGACCAAACTAGAAGAAGAAGAAAGATTATACGAAGCTGGTCTTCATTCTCGCAGACCACTTCTGGTTCCAGTTTTGTGGCGTGGCAATCGCGGGCGGAGACTATTGTGGGCTCGAGAACATTTCGCATGGAGTGATAGGCAATGGCCATTGGTGCTTTTTCACGAAGATTAAGGATTTAGCGCGTCCCTGGTAGACCATTTCCATCATACACAAGAAGTCCATTCATGTTTCGTAGGACTATCATGTATCATGTATTGGTTGGTATTCGTATAGGTGCGCGAACCGATCTCATTTGGATAAGGAACATGAATGCATTGAAATACCGCAATGATGATTATCCCACATAGGGTACAAATAGGTCAGGAATTCCAACTCCACTCTAATGTCCGTGACCATATGGCTGAGCTGATATCAACTGTGATTAGGGAACATCAAGTTACTTGTTGTATTAAAAAATAGGAGTCGAGTGTATTTTTGATAGTTACATAGAAATATGAAAACATTGCAAGAGATTAAAACGTTGATTCTCAAGGCATTAACTATAAAAGAGAGAAGGAAAGGATTGTATAGTGCGATGTTAAGATATAAACTCTCTTTACGTATCTTAATAAAGTCTAAAACCCCTATCCAATGGGTTATTAGAAAGTGTGACACATGCAAAGACATTAAAATTATATTTACAATAGACAGGACATCACGAACAAAATTGTAAGCCAATACTTTTGTCGACTTGGTTAAAAGTCGCTCAGTCTAGTGTCCGCGTCAAGACGTAACATGTGTCCACCAAGAATAAACATTTTCTAAGGAAATATGCCCTGTTGCGCTTTGCGTTACTGTACATCTCGTTATGGTAAAATGACTGGACCTAACTTAGGAATGTTTTTGTATGAATTTTTTATATTTGGTCTGTAATTAAAATTTAAAAAAAATCTTAAATAGATCTAGAAACTTTTTTATTATTGTAATAAGCGCCCTCTATTGTTGAATAGTTTTACTATTTTCATGAAGAGATGTAGTAATGTTGTTTATCGATTTAGTTATCGATAATACTTATTAAGTTGAAAACATATAGCTATTATATTTTATGGACATTTAAAATATAGCTAAATGAACTGAAAATATTACTATATTTCAAGTTTATTTATTAGTAACTCTATTTGAACATAATCTTGTCATATTAATGAACAAAATTGAATAGGTTTTATGTTATTTTAGGTTTTCGAATAAAAATTATGTTGTACGGGAAAGTGTATACGATTTGTCCAGATAGACCGTAGAGAAGAAAATTGGCGTCCGTCTACTTCGTCCAAATTATGCTCAAAGCATTTTAAAAGTGAAGATATCTTCTTTTTAAAGAAAGAAGATTTGTCGATCAAATTTAAAAAAAGGATCGGTACCTTGTACTAGTAATGAATTAGTAAGTTATTAATTTCAGAACTTTTCCACTAAATCGTAAAAATTGGGATAATATTTACGGTTAAGTGGATAAGTACATAAATTAGATAACTTATTTATAATGAAATATATTTATAAAATATGTAGGTACGTATATGTAGTACAATGATTGCAAGCTACTTTGTGATTTTTAAGATTCCGTACCTAAAAGGTAAAACGAACCCTATTCATGAGACTTCACTGTTCGTCTGTCCCTCTGTCACCAGGCTGTATCTCATGAACCGTAATAGCTAGACGGTTGAAATTTCTAGAAATTATGTTAGTATTTCTGTTGCCGCTATGACAAGTGCTAAAAATAAAAAAAAATAAAATATTATTTATTTTAAATAAAATATTTTCCCATACAACAAACATGATTTTTGCTCCATATTAATAACATAACCAGATAGACGCTTAAAAGTTTCACAGAATATTTGGTTATATATTCAAATTAAAAATAAAATAAAAATTGAAAGCTCCCATTTTTAAAGATAATGAATGGTACGGAACTAGTTCGTCAGATCTTGCTCCAGCAGACTACCATTTTCGTCGTGATTTGGACAATTAATTCACACATTATACAGTTCTGCTTTCACACAGTTTGTGCAGTCTAGATCCTCAGAATTCTATCGCAAAGGTATAAACGACTTTCCTATTAGAAGGCAGCAATGTATACATAATAATGGTAACTATATTGATTAAATGTGTTAATTAAAAATGAAAAAATAAACAATTATTTAGATTTTCAGTATTAATCGGTAAATTTAAACTTTAACGCCCGTTATATTAAAAGATTTATATAAATACAAACTTGTAAACATTGAAAATATCTATAATTTTTCTGCTACGTAATTTTTTGTTTCAAGCTATCATAATGAGAATAAACATCGTCGTAGTAACTTCTTTGAATATTATCGATAATTTTATATCGAAATGATACAAGCACTAACACAGTTTTTTGCATTGCCATTTAAAAATATTTGCAAACAAACGTGTAGAAAAGAATCATTTTGGTAAAAACAAAATACAAACAAAAATTTCAAAACAAAATGCGCTTTATGGCCTAAAAAGTCTATTATAGTCAAAAATCGCAATAAACTGAGTATTAAAATAATTCGTAAGCATAACACATCTAAAATGCCAATAGACGGTGTCACGGAAAATGAATAGTAGCTAATAAAATTCTAAAACAGTTTTTGATCTCTGTACAAGACAAGTTTCACTTAATTTGTTTACTTTTCCATATTTATTTACCCGATTTGAACTACACTAGGGTATTAAATCGGATCTGGCAACATAGACCACACTGGCCACCTACCGCGCAATAGCTGAATATATTTTATGTAAACTTATTTCAGTTTTACTATTTGATGTCTCCAATTGCCGATCTAATTTTGCTATATTGTACTAGATGGCGGAACTGGGCCATGGGATCACAGTTTTTCTATGCGATTTTGACACATTGCCCTCTCTATTTATCTTAAATCTCTTTGGACACATGCCATTTCATAACAAAATCAGTGCTTTTCTACGTTGTGATACGATATTTTGATTAGTAATGAAAAGTTATCTGTTCATTACGTAACCTGCAGGAAAATCTAATTAAATAAAACGTTAAGACCTAATCTTATCCAGGGAAGAGACTTGATATTTTGACAGCTTTTCCATGCTAGAACTGTCAGATGTCAATTTTATTCAACAGAAAAATTATACATATATTTAAAAAATAACAAAATAAAAGTAAAATCAACCCTACATAAAATAGTTTTCAAAATACATCACCACCGAAACAAGCATCACCTTTGTACGTATTTTTCTGTTCCTTTCTTCTTTTCTGTTTCTATTGCGTGTGCATAAACGATTAAATAAATATAAATACATAAACACACAAATAAATATATAAACACACTATGCAACAATATATTAATATAGACCATTTTTTGTTATCAAGTTTGTCAATATTCCATTCCAAGATTTGTATGACTGATTGAGTTTGTCAAAATCAGTTCAGAAAAACAAACAGTAAATGCTTTTTCTAAGTTTTCTATGTTACGGGTTTGGTTTCCGCACTAAATCCTACCACTGCGTCATTGTGCATGGTACACAGTAAATACTTACTAACACATTTAAAAAGTAATTCAGATATTTAAAAAAACCACAGAATTGCATATATGGTAGTGAATCAAGTAAAAGGATTATAATGGGATCGTTTTACGACGTCTCCCCAAATAAAGTATTGCAATTCTGTAAGCATCATACCTTGGAAATGAAAGCAGATGGATCCATGTAACCTGGAGTCCCATACACTGAGTTGTCATCCGGCTCCTGAATATATAATAAAAGTCATGAGATACCTAATAATAAAAATGATTTGATTGTTTTTACAGATCCCAGATTTATCGAAAAACATTGCCAATTTTTTTGCATCATAACCTCTTCAAAGGAATAAATGTTTTTTTTTAAAGCCACGAGTAAATTAAATGTTTTGATTAAACCTGGTGGTTATGGTAAATGCTGAGCAATTATTAGCCATTTACTATAACTATCCAAAACAGATCCGCCTCCTGGGACATAGCCAAATTTATAGCCCCCCTTTCAAATTGGTAGGCCGCTGACCAGGCCAGTCTTGCTTCCCAAGACCAAATAATAATAAATACTTTTTCAAGGGAATATTTACTGCAATGATACGCCTCACAATGTCTTCGCTGATGGGGAACCACAGCTTGACCTTCTTGTATAAGGGATTCTTCTCGTAATAGCTGACGAGCTCCACCAGGCTCTCGAAACGAACTGTGCCGATCGTGTACAATCTTCCTTCGAGCTTGATACGGCAATGCTTGATCTCCCTGTCAGTCCTGTAATATTATTTGGTAAAAAATTAAACAGTGGCCAACAGAATAAAAAAGATTACACATTAAATATCATGAGGTGTCATGGTGGCCCAGTGGTTAAAACACCAGCCTCTCAAGTATAAATAAATAAATATATACGGACAAATCACACAGATTGAGCTAGCCCCAAAGTAAATTCGAGACTTAAGTATGAGTGCGCGGGTTCGATTCCAGGTCAGGCAAGTACCATTGTAACTTTTTAAAAGTTTTATGTACCTACTTTCTAACCAATGACTGAAGGTGAAGGAAAACATCTAGAGGAAGTCTGGACTTTAAGTTTGAAATTGCAAACCAGCATTGAGCAAGCGTAGTGATTACGCTCAATCCTTCTCTGTATTAGAGGAGACCTGTGCCCAGCAGTGGGACGATAAAAAAAGGTTGATGATGATGACACATTACAAAAAAAAGTATTTTTTTATTAGAATATCGTATGAAATTTCGCAATAGAAATTAGTGTGTACTTACCGATGTACAAAAGCATATTTGAAAGGTAATAAGAATATATAAGTGGCTTTACAAAAAGTATAAAAAATTGGTATAAGAGGGTCAAACTGAAAGTTCTTAGAACTGGCCACTTATAAACAATATAATAAAAAAATTATTCTAAAATTTGAAAATAGAACTCTTTGCCAATATTACTGAGTAATTGAGTATATATTTCATTCATTTGTCATTAGTTATACGATTTGGCGGCAAATTGAAAATTGTCTGTGTCACGTCAACATGAATTTAACACGAGAAAATTGTCGTGCAATGATTTTTTATGACTTTCGATGTCATTTAAGTCAACAAGAAAGTTATGATAGACTACGATTGGCCTTTCACGATGAAGCCCCATCTCGTGCGACTGTTTACAACTGGTTTAATGAGTTTAAACGTGGTCGCACTAATCTCACTGATGATTTACGTGAGGGACGGCCTTCTACGGCGACGACTGAAGAAAACATCTGTGTTGTGCAGCGTATGATTGAGACTGACAAAAGAGTGACCTATCAGCAGATTCGGACAAGCTTAGGCATCGGTATGAGTCAAGTGCACAAAATCCTCCACGAACATTTAGCGATCAGGAAGCTTTGCGCCCGGTGGATACCTCATAATTTGACAGAGGCTCAAAAACTGGATTGGTGCCGTAAAATGATTGAAAGATTAAACGGAGGTGACTCAAATGCTGTGTTCGACATACTAACAGGTGACGAAAGCTGGATTTACTGTTATGATCCTGAAACCAAAAAACAATCTGCTCAGTGGGTGTTTCCGTTCGAGGAGTTGCCAACTAAAGTGAAGAGAGATCGAAGTGCGGGAAAAAAAATGGTGGCCTCGTTCTTTGGAAGGATAGGTCATTTCGCAACAATTGTGTTAGAGGATCAAAAAACAGTTTCTGCAGAATGGTACACTACCAATTGTTTGCCACTTGTCTTGGAAAAAGTTCGAGAGAAACGACCTCGCAGTAGGATCCTCCTTCACCACGACAACGCCTCGTCGCACACCGCCAAGCGAACGATCGACTATTTGGCGACATCAAACGTTGAATTACTGGGTCACCCGCTGTATAGTCCCGACCTCGCGCCTTGTGATTTTTATTTATTTCCAAAAATTAAAGAAAAACTTAAAGGAAAGCGGTTTATGAATGCTGAAGAAGCGGTGGCTGCGTATCGCGATGCCATTGAAGAGACCCCTAAGGACGAGTGGGCAAAGTGCTTTTCCCAGTGGTTCCATCGCATGCAACGGTGTATTGACGTGAATGGACAATATTTTGAAAAGATATAATAAAACTAATAACTGGCTAATGTTATCAGTTTTTGATTTTCTAAGAACTTTCAGTTTAACCCTCGTATTATTTATATGAAATTATGCTTGAAAAACTTGTTAACAGTAACGATATTAATAACCAGCGCCAACAATAATTACCTATGTTTAAAAAGTACATTCCTTAAAACAAAACGAGAAATAAATAAGTATTGATTAATAAGTAGTTGCTTAAAGTAAAGGGCAATTAACAAGAATAACTGCATTAGGTATAAAGCAAACATTGCCTGCGTACGGGCAAAAAGTGATAAGAGCACTTATTAGCAGCTAGTATTTCTTTAAGTTACAACTAAAACTATTTCAAAGTCATTAATATATAGCTATAAAACTGCTAAAGCATAACTATCGTTCTTTTCAGATTTGCTCGTAGCTAACATTTGTTATTACTAAAAACTGCGTAAAATTTAATTTACATGGCATTTAATATGCTTGTACCTTTCATTAACAAACGTGATATAAAGGGTGTCACAGTAAGAGTGCACTTATTAATTTAAAAATAAAAATAAGTATTTTATGACGAGTTGCAACATTTTTATTGTATTGTGAAGAAGACATGTTCCGGTTTAGTATGGAATAAAATATCCGGCAAATGACCCCCACGTCTCCGGAGACAGGCCATCATTCTTTTCAAACAATTTTCCATGACTTTAGCACAGAATTGTGGTTGTATCTCGCTGATGACGCGTGGGATTTCCGATTTAAGATCAGGAATTGTTTCGGGTTTATTCGCATAAACCCGAGATTTCACAATTCCCAAAAAGAAAAAAGAGAGAAAAGAAAAGAAAGATTTCGTGAGATAATGTGTTCTTGAAATCGTTGCTGCAAGAAGTCGAATGTTTCATGCGCGGTGTGGAAGGTTGCACCGTCCTGCTGAAACCACATGTTGTCCAGATTCATGCCGTCCAGTTGATGCCACAAGAAGTCCGCATATAAGCGGTTTCATCGTAACTTCCCCATTTTTGTAATGAGTTTTCACAATTATAACGGGTTGTTCTTTCAAAAAGCGCAAAATCTTAATAATCGGAACAAACAGAGATAACAGCTTTTAAAATTCAGAGTTGCCAGTTGCATGAAAAAAAGGAGATATTCCAATTTTAAAAGTGCACTCTCATTGTGACACCCTTTTGTTGTTAGGATGAGAAATCATCAAATGACATCTCCCGCTCTGGGCGGAGCGGAAGGGCGTGTCAGACTTTTACTGATTAAACCTCACCCGTGTCTCTTCAGTTGCCTGTGCGACGGCCAGGGCTACGGTTTTTTGTTTAACCAACCCGCAACCCTGACCCAGGAGGTATCGGTCTTCGTGGACCCCGTCACGATGTGCCGACATCTTTTTGAGGCGCGCATGAAACACAACGCGCCGTCAACTCGGGCCTGGTCCTTACCGGGCGGCCCGCTCACCGCCCGCAGGCCCGCGCCTACGGTGGCTGGGAGTTCGGTGTCGTCTCCGGACCAGGGCGTCTCCTGCGGCGGCTAGTGGCGTGAGGGCGCTGGGATTCTCGCTGCCTCACGCGCTCTGCCTCCTCCAGGTGACGGCCTGCCATGCACTCTCACCCCGGACCATGGCCAGGGTTGGACGCGAGAGATCGCCGTGTCCTCAGGGCGATCCACAGAATGGTGACAGCCCGGCGTTTCCTCCCGCCTAATACGGAACAGGAACCTCCCGAAACAACCGTGTCCGGTGAGGACCTGCATCAGGCGAAAGGTGAGGGCGCCGTGGCGCCTCTCTAGCCATTCCTCAAAGAGGGGACTTACCGCCGCTATTGTGGCGTGCCCAGCACTAGGTTGCTACAATCGAACTCTCCATGTCGCCAGGAGATCCCGCCGGAGCTCAGTCCGCCGTACCGCACTTTTTCGCGGTAGCGGAGTTATGCCCGGGCGTTTTGCTTCCTCTCGCCACTCGCACATGAGGGCAAGGGCTTTGACCTCCAGATCCCATGGCGGCAATCCGGCAAGGAGGCTCGCCGCCTCCGCAATGACCGTGCGGTATCCCCGGACCAGCCGAACGGCCATGACCTTTGGGACGAGGTCAAGCATCGGGCTGGTCGCTTCCTTAGCGACCGTGCCCACACCGGTGCCCCGTAAAGGGCCATGGACCACACGGCCCCCGCGTAGAGCCTAAGACAGGAGGCGTTTGATCCCTCTAGATTGGGAAGGAGCCGCCTCAAGGTAGCCCCGGCCCGTTCCAGTCTGGGTGCCAAACGTCGGAAGTGCTCCTCGAATTTCCACCGGCTGTCGAGGACGAGTCCCAGGTCCCAGGACTTTATCGTCGACCCGACGCCGATGCGAACCCCTCCTACCGTTATGTGGGAACTCGACGGTGGCGCATTCCGAGGACCATAAAAGCACATGGCCTCGGACTTCTGCAGGGCCACCTCGAGTCCCAATTGCCGGATCCTGTTGACGATTGTCGCAACCCCGAAGGTCGCTGCGTCAGGCGCCGCCTGGTGCGACCTCCCTTGTGCCAGAACTAGCGTGTCATCAGCGTATCAAACTACGCTGACGCCGATAGGGAGGTCGGCGCGCAGCACCCAGTCGTACCCGATGTTCCACAGATGCGGTCCCAGGACCGATCCCTGTGGAACACCGCACGACATCTCTCGTCGGTTCCACACTCCTTGGCGACCGGGGTAGATTAAGGCAGTTTCCGTCAGATAGGCCTCGACTACTCGACAGAGAATTGTTACACCCCGTATAACTTAGCGTACTCATACATAACAATATTCAAAAGACGAACAGTCAACCAAAGTTAGCGGTAGATAAAATTTGCACGAAAATCGATTGTGTGCGTGGAGACAAGCCAGTAGCATTAGTACCTACATAACACACCCACACCTTCGACTTCGCCATTGTCTAGGACAGTACTGAGAAATCCTTTGTGTGTTCGTACATTTGATACACCACACGTAAAATGCACGTCGCATAATGAAACCCAAAATATCGAACAGTAAAAGTTCAGCTCTACAGTATGTTACGAAAACCCTGTCCGACCCACAAGGATAATAAGGGTTAGGTAAACGAATGACCAAATAAAATATAAAATTTTGCATAATCATCATAGTAACAATACTAATGAATTTTGAAATAATCTTTTTTACCAGCGAATTTACTGTAACTTCCCCAAAATTCGGGAAATTTAAAAAAGTGTAAACACCATTTTAGACCTTATAACTGTCGGCGGCGTCAGTGTGTCTAGCCGCCGACGCGCAAAGGAATAATTAGAGCTGTACTAGTTTTAGCGTAATAATGTTTTGTTTTTGTCGCTACTATTCGAAACTTTTACCTGCTCGAATGATTTGTTGTAAAAACGCAGATTACCTAATGGTAAAAGTACTTTTTTTGATTATCGATTAATTATTCATAACAATATTGTAACACAAGTACCTATTATTAGTAAATAGGAACTAGAAAGGTCTTATGAAATACGATTTTTAGGAAAATATTACAAACAATGTAAAGCATTTAAGTTCACCTGATTTAAGTTATGTGAAAGTTCTAAAATCTAAAGAATGCCATGCGATGTTGAATCGATGCGTGAAATTCTGAAATACAAAATTGATACCAAAAATCGATACGAGAAATATTTTGAATACTTTCACACCTCTAGTCAAAGGGCACCGCCGTGCAGTTAGAGTACCTATTTTTATGAAATAAAAATCATTTTTATTTTAAATTTATTAGTTTCGCGTAGACATTGCGTCCGTATAGACGTATCGTTTATTGTGTGATCATATAGTTTTCTAACGTAATGTAACCTGCTGATGGAAGGTACCTAGTAAAACTGCAATTGTGTTGTGTTGTGATCAGGTGTTGAACGATTCGGATGTGACTACTTCTTGGTCAATGTGGTTCCAGCATGACGGTGCCCCACCATATTTTTGCCGATCTGTACGTGAGTACCTCCACTATCAGTTCGGCGAGCAGTGGATTGGTAGGAGTGGACTAACGTTGTGAAACACCGTGCTAATCTCGTGGGACGGTGCCAGGCCGGTATCGGTATCCGCCACAGACATTGTGCTCATCGAATGAAATTCGAAGATACATTCGGAGGGTCAGACGACCTTCCTACTTAAAAAAAAGTTCTTTTCACGAGCTGCCTAAGTAGGTATCATTGTTTCTTTCTAGAGTCGATAAACGTGGTTAGACTACCAATACCTACATGCATGAGGTCAACTGAGGTCATGACCTGTGCCTGTGTTGCCATGAAATTACCTATTTATTTTATTTAAGTTATTTATTTTTAAGGGGGTATTTTTTTTTTTAGTTTAGCCAGGTTATGTACGCATTAGTAGAATCAGCTAACGATACCTAACAACACCTTCACGGGTCGGACAGGGTTTTTGTAACATACTGTATATTTCGTAGGAGCGTAGTGTCTCTATATTGAAAGGATAAATCTCAGTACTCTTACAAGTACTGAGATTTATCCTTTCCGCCTTTTCCGGCTTACTATCGGTCAAGTTTAATAACGCTCGACTTCTTTTGAAGTCAGAAGGTAACGCACAGACAGAGTAACCTTCGCAATTATAATATAAATGTGGATAATGAAATACAGAATATTGATTGTGATATAAAACGACATTACGAAAATCATTTTGAAGGATGTTAATCCATGGCTATACTTTCGTTCGAAAAAATTGTCAACTTAACAACGTAAATTACGCAATGAGTAGAAGAATCGTTATTATATCCATACAAAGGCATTATTAATATAGAAATCAAATTGTAATGAATGTTACGTTGCTACTGGTTCCTACGATAGTTATGTAGAATACCTGCGTACGCTTGAAATATACCTATAGCTTTTAACATTTTCTCGGAACGCGAAAGTTATTTCAGAATTACATGTTATTATTCAGAAACATAGGTTATAATGAAATAAATATTATTGGAAAAAGAAATAATAACGTCCTTGGAAAACGTTCTAATTAAATACTTGGAATAACAATTGCGAAAAACGTTGGAACTAATTAAGTGAGTATTCGGATATTTTTATAAATTGCGCATCGCTTGAGAACAATTGGGGCAATAAAACAATTTTTTTTCCTTGGTATTAAAATGTCAGTCCGAAATCGGTTCCTGGGGAAAGAAAATCTTAAGTAGTTTTCAGGAAAATCTTCAATCGGGAAAAGATAAAGTCCCTTTTATATGATATATTGAAATTTGGAGAGGAAAATCTCAGTCAGTAAAGACAAAATTAAGAAATCCGTTATCCTCATGGGCGTACCCAGGTAGGATCAGGGGGAGGCAGTTGCCCCCACTGACACTCACTCCATATTAATAAATGTTGAAACTTCAAATAGAGTACTTTCTAGAAAATCATTTCTACTAACGGGTTTTATAATAATGGCCAAAAACGACAATTTCATTCTATCATCATTTTATTACGAAACGACTGAACGATAATTTAATTGATTGATCATTATGAATTTAGCAGATTATGAATTTTTAGCACAAAAACAATGGAATCGCGTTCGAATATAAATAAAAGACTAGGGCCCCAGTTGATACAACATGCTATTGGAACAGTTGCAATTTCGAGGATCATCTGAATCCAGCAGGTACTTACCTAATTACGTAACACGCTATCAGTAGCAATGGGTTTCATTTTGACAGTTCAACAACATTCATTGCGTTCTTTACGTTGTTGAGCAGACACACTTTTCGAACACATGAAGTAATGGACTAGCAATAAGCTTCAAAATGATTCCAACTGATAGTATAGTGTGTTACGTAATTAGGGTGCTGTTATATATGGAATAGGGATAGTGATTGTAAAGATCGACATAACCAAACCAAAATCTAAAACTCTTTTGTAAGATATTAGTCTATGGTTTATTTTTCTATGTTTATGATTAGAAGGATACTAAAATGTAAAACAACTAGTTCTTTTATATATTAAATTGTTGAGACAATGTAAACTGTCTACATCCGATTCTCAATGAAAATAAAATGCGATTAGATAAATTTATTGCAGAAATACGCAGGTCTACTCGGTAGCATTGGAGCAATCGACGTAAGTAAGCAGTTACGTCTATGAGGGCGAAGATAATCAAAGACACAGCATAATAGATGCACTGGATAACAGCAATTTAAACGCATTTTTCAATTAAATTATAACAATTTTCCCATTTGTTCTAGCTCCTTGATAGCCGCCGAGGGGGCCGGAACGCAAAATATTTGATTACAGTGATTGTACAGGACCAAGCCGATAGTTCGTGTTATGTACCATTCGCTTGATTCGCAACGCGGTTTGTACTTCTTAAGCCTTACGATCGGCCTACAATGTCCAAAGCATTAGAAATCAGGAAAGATTTTAGCAAACTAGCTTTCCGCCCGCGGATTCAGCCGCCTGGAGTTCGGTTATATCGCGCTTTTTAGATTTCCCCTCGAAAATATAAATTTTTCCGGGATAAAAAGTAGCCTATTATTTAATCCGGACTTCTAACTTTACGTCTGCAAAATTTCAAAGCAATCGGTTCAGTAGTTACGGCGTGAAAGCGGAACAAACAAACAAACCAACTCACTTTCCCATTTATAATATTAGTAAGGATTGAATCGTTTAATGAATTGTAGAGATATAACTCGCGCAAGTTAACTGTGCATCTCGCTCTGTGTGTAAAACATGAGAATCATGTTAAAAAATATAAATTACACTTTTGAAGTGAAACTTCTTTAGGCACGCTTGACTTGGGAGTAAGCTGGCGAAAGCGTTACGAAAAATGATCGGGCAAGGCGAACGGAAGTTAAGTGGGGGATATAAGCACAGAGGCGCCCGTGGCGCGAGCTTGGTACTACAAGGTCTACAACGAGTTTTTTTTTTGTCAATAAAAATAGAAGATCTATGCAAAAATATTAATTTACCAATGAAACCATGAAATAAATTTAAATATTTTTATTTTATTTCTGTATGTATATATATATATATATGTATATACATACAGATGGTGCGAAAGAAGTTTCACTTCAGTCGTGTGGTCATAAGCACACTCGTTTTTTTTTTTGTTACTAAAAGGTAGCTTTGATGATAAAGCGTTAATACTAGGTCATTTTACTCATGATGTTTTGCAATTATATTGATACATATGGACTGCATTCCAGCGAGGTGCACAGTTAATTTGCGCGAGTTATAAAATAGGTTCATAAATCACGCGCGGTAGCGTGTCAGCCAAGTTCAAGTTGGCGAAGCGCTGTGTGCGTTTACACGAACCCCTAGATAAACTGGAACTCAAAATTTCTTAGACATAGCTCAAAATGGTTAAAATGGTTTAGATAATAACTTTCAAAATCGTCATTTTTATGACTGACTCACATATAGAACAAAAACCTAACCTACCTACTTCCAGAAGAACTAGAAAGTTAAAACTTGGCTAGGTGATTGTGTATAGGCAACGAAAACATCAAAAAACAGATTTTTTTAATACTAAATATTAATTGTTATTATTTTAAGTTTTCTAAATAATCGAATTTATTCGGTATGTTCCACTAAGTGCCTTTCTAAAAACTGTTATTAATAACTTTTCTCGTATTTATTTATAAGATCTTATTAATTAGGTATTTAATAACACAAACTACATCCAACAGTTCCGTCCCTGCAGTCTGACATCATTGCAAATATATGTAGTTTGTAACATTTTTATTACATACAGTATGTTAAGAAAACCCTGTCCGACCCACAAGGATAATAAAGGTTAGGTAAACACATGACCAAATATAATATAAAATTTTACGTAATCATCATAGTACCTATACAAATGAATTTTGAAATAATCTTTTTTTCCCGCGAATTAATTCCAACTTCCCCGAAATTTGGTAATTTTTAAAAAAGTGACAATACCGGTATTATTTTGAACGAATAGCGATGCGACCACGTGCCGCGTGCCCTGCCGCCCGCCCCCCACGGAAGGGTGCATGTCGCATATTTATTAAGTTGCCTCTTTTTGCGAAATAATATTAATTTTTTGAGGGTTTTTTTTTTTTAAGTTTAGCCCGGTTTTGTATCCATTAGTAGAATCAGTTATCGATACCTAACAACACCTTCACGGGTCGGACAGGGTTTTCTTAACATACGATAACATATGAGAAAAAAATAGTCTTGCTACCTACCCATTTATAGATACTTATTTGAAAATTGTACAAAACAAAAAATGTACATGATGAGCAAATAATATTTTGGGCTTTTTTTAACAGGATTTCGCTGTCGTTTAGACATATATTACAAGTACATACTCTTGATAATTTATTAACAAAAAATAATGATATCCCACCAATAACATAAATGTAAAAAATGGGAGCCAAGTTTAATATTATGATATGATGTGGTTGTCGACTTCGCCGACAAAAGAAATCTCTGGAATCTAAATGGGTGCCAAGTTCTGTATATACTTAACCCTGAAATTCATTTATAACAATGTGTAATTTTCTTAAGTAAATTAAAAACACAATTTCTTGTTTCTTTTTTGCTATAATAACGTTCGATATTTATAAATGACTTTTGAAATTTGAATAGACTTTTTTAATATAGAATAGAGTTACATATTAACACATAGCAAATAACTTATGTTCTATGGCACCTTATTATTGGTAAAATCAAATGGTAAATTGATTAAATAAATAAGGTTCACATTACCTGAAACTTATAGCAAATGAAGAGTTGTCTTTGTCGCTGGGTCGCACTAAGAATGCGCCGTTGGTGTTGGCTTTACGCAGCAACTCTTCGGCCTGAACGCGCGTGCAGAAGGGGTGGAACCACTCCTTGTCCTCGTGTTTATTCGGCTGAGGTACCGGTTGCCTCAGGGTTATCAGAAATTCCTTTATAAAAACAAATGTTTTTACAACTAGATTATATGAAATATCTTATTAATAACGTGATGATCTAGTAAACATTGAAAATTAGTGTATGAAAATGTCCCTCACCTGACTCCGCAATGGATGCTGCCTATAATGTGTAATCAGGCTATAAAGACTATCAAAGCATACGGTGTCAATCAGATAATACTTGAAGACGCCCCTCTCTTGCTTTAGCTTGATGCGACAGTGGTTCACCTTTCCCTGCCTCCAAAAAGACAGACAGTAATCGCCCACAAAGGTGACGCTTTCTCGTACGAGAAAAGTACCGTCACCGAGATGTGCGTGATTCTTTAGAAGTTCTTCGGCTTCCTGCCGGTTCCCCGCGAGCTTGCCGTGGAACCAACACTCGCCGAAGTGCAACTCATCCTGAGGCACCACAGCGGCCTCAGCCTCGGCTTCCCCATCGCTCTCCGCATCTGTCTCCGTCTGCGTGTTGTAGTGTTCCGTGTAATAAAGTTTATTCTCCGTCAGCACAAAGGCGTGAGGATTCCACTCCTTATCTACAGGATCTTCAAGTAATAGAATTCCGTTTTTTATTGAAGTGCGTAAATCAAGATCCTTGCCTTCTTCTTGTAAAACAGCGAAGGAACTATCCTCAACTCCATCTGGCAGTTTCTTGTGTTTCAGTATGATTTTTCTGCGCAAATTTTCAGGCGACGGTAAACATGCCTCGTTTTTATCAAATGGCTGAACCAGCAGCATATCTCCGAAAACCAATTGGAAAGCGGTCGCCATGCGACGTTGTTGTGGTAATGTGCAGTTATCTTCAATAGAGAGTATCAGAGGATAGTCAGAAGTAACGAAAGCGTGGTCTTTGATTGTACGTAAAACGTCCATGAATTTAATTTTGGTGGTCAGTGTATGACCGTGATAGATAAAAGGAGAACCATCCGGGCCGTCCCAGCAGTCCAGCTCAATGCAACGACAGCCTGCCCTCAGGCAGCGAACATAGGCTTCCAGAGAGGACTCGCTCGAGAACTGATCGCCAGTTAAATACCTAAAAGTAGTCCCATAGTTATTGTATTTGTAAGTATAACAACAGAAAGTAGTTCCAGAGTAATTTGATACGTAGGTATTACTTACGTATTATGCGAAGACGATATCCAGTAATGCGACAACGGTCTAGTCATGTCTTGATTCACGGTGTCATTTTTACTATCCCAGATAGTATTTTGTTTTGAGAACAACATTTCGACAAACTGCAAGAGAAGTATATACCTAGCTTTCATTTGTATGTTATTTTGTTAAGTGTCGTGTAAACACGAAAGAAAAATAAATATAGTCGGATTTAGGCTTCGCTAAGTAACTTACATTTGGAAAAAAGTGATAGTAGGTTTCTGCAACTACCCATTGTACCAATACAAAAGCAAAGATTATTTAAGACAATAAAGTTCGTACCTCTTGCAAGGTAAAATATGGCTCATAAATATCCCTCTGTGGATCGCGCAGGTAATCCCTGATGAACTGCGAGGACACGGCCTCATCTTCACCCAGCCTGTCATGTTGTTCCACAAGCAGGAAGCTTTGGAACTTCCGAAGTGTGATAGTTGATCCGTTCTTGCAGTATACAGAGTACTTGTCGAAGACGTCGTGGACATTCTGCACAAATCATTTAAATTAATCGTCTTGTATTCAAAAGTAAAAGGGTAGACAGAATAAAAAATTTGTTGCTTACATTTTCATCGAAGATTAGTTTCTGGTAAAGACAAGAGAAATCATCGAAGCCTATTTCTCCTCGCTTGTCAACGTCCACTTCTTGAAACAAATCTCTCAGCTTGCTCGTTGATATTTTGCAGTTTATCTTCGGCAGAAACGCCTTCACTTCCTTCAAAGTGATACTAGAGCAACAAAAGCTTTTTAGTCTGATTTTTCTATTGAGAAAGAACACTAAACACATAAAACATTTAGGTCCGTATTACAGTAACTCACTCAATTTACTTAAATCTCGTTTTAAGTAATGGTTAAATTTTGAGTAAGGTTCTGTAATACGGTCCTTAGAGTAGGTACTCAAAGATACTTTTACATGTAAATTAGTGGTAACATTCATATGAATGTGGTGAATGATAATGAATAACTATTAAACAATAATCTGTGTGCTTTATTTCTTATTGACTGGAAGACTGAAGAGCTAACCACGGATATCTGCAATACTAGAGGCATCGCAGATGTTTTGCCATTCCAAACACCATACCTATATATCCTTGGTACCCTAAAACTGAATAGAGAAAAGCTTCCCCTAACTCCTTTACAAAGATCTCAAATTTATTTTCGGTCCAAATTCAAATACTAATTCATTTTAAATCTATACTAATATAAAGAAGTACAAATTGTTTGATTATATAATAGTGGTAATCTCCAGTCGCATTTTATAAAATCTTTTTTGTTCTTGATTGCTTAATTCTTGAGGAACGTTATAAGTTATTTAACATCGCGTTACGACCCTTAGGAGCCGAGTAAAAGGACAAAAAGTCAGTAATAATGTTAAACCGAAAAAAGTCGACCGAAAGAGCGACGCTAAGGGTCGGTAGTTAAAATTTTATGGGGACGAAGTCGCGAACAGAAGTTATTAGGCATATAAATGCACATTCAAATGTCAAAATTTATAAAGAAAATGAATGACAGAATCTAGTGGCCTCACAAAAACTTGACAGAAACTCCACAATTAAATACTCTTTTCAAATATCTTACAATATTTTGTATACATTAACTATACCTATATTTAAATTATATATGTATAAAAAAGTGGAAGAATTTTAAGTTAATAATAACAATTAAAGCAATTACAGGTAAATCAATTAATTGATGTGGTGGCTAATAGTATAATATGTAGTGGCTCTCATGTACCAAGTAATAATTAATGTTGTGTTCATGTATGCAGTATATCATACAAAGCATTTTGTTGTATTAGATCAACATGCCTGTTTTTATCCAATAAAACTAAAATATTTTACGGAATAAACAATGTTTTACAACAATATGAATCTCTTAATTGCCATGACTTATGCCAGCTCTCTAAGTTCTTAATTATAACATTTATCGAATAATATATATTGACGTGTTACATGTCTTAAACATGAATCAGAATCAGATATTTTATTTATAGAATATAGGTAGGTAATACAGATGGTGATGTTAATATAAAATGAACACTATCTTGTGTTGCCGTCGAAAGTGAACAAATATTGACAGTAAAATTATCATAAAATACAATTAAGTCATGGTGACCTAGTGGTTAAAAAACACCAGCCTCTCAAGTATGAGTGCGCGGGTTCGATTCCAGGTCAGGCAAGTACCAATGTAACTTCTCTAAAGTTGTATGTACTTTTTAAGTATGTCTTGGACACCAATGACTGAGGAAAACATCTTGAGGAAACCTGGACTTTAAGTCTGAAATTGCCAACCCGCATTGAGCAAGCATGGTGATTACACTCAATCCTTCTCTGTATGAGAGGAGACCTGTGCCCAGCAGTGGGACAATAAAAAAGGTTGATGATGATGATGATGATGATGATGACAATTAAATTAAAAAAACAATATAATCATACAGTCAAAATTAATAATTAAAACAAATTCAGAGATATCAATTGATCCTCCATGTATTCACTAAGCATATAATAAGTCTTCTCGCACAACAAATTAAAAAGAGCCTTTTTGAAATGGTGTATGCTGTCAAGATCCTGTAATTTATTTGGTAATTTATTATATAACATGGGTGCCATTCCCAGAAAGCTCTTTGAGTACAGCGAGTCTTGTGTGGAACAGCACATATCTCTCTATATCGTCTTTTTGATTTCAATGTTGGAAACAAATGCATGTTTGATTTTGTGAATACTACTGTCTTGTACATGTTCGTACAAGGCAACATGTCATATCACACGTGATCTTGTTAGATGAAACCATTAGTATTATAAAATAAAATACATTTACTCTGGCTTAGATACCTCAGAAACCAAGCATTATAGTCAAAGAAGCAAAGAAAGGAAAATAACTATAGTATTACAACATAATGTTTGTTTTTCATGCTGATGCAAAATGCATGCTACAACAAATAATTTTGAGGCAGGTAAAGGGAATGTCTTGGCTAAACATCAAACTAATATTTTGTATATCCTGGATTAAGCCTACTCACAAGTGCTACACATTGCAAAATGCTAAAAATAAAATAAAATTAGCTATAATATGCGCTTCACTGCTAGGCATACTGCACTGTTCTTTACATTACAGTGACAAAAAATCTGAATACTACAGGCTTACCCGTTGCTTTCTATATTATTATTTGCATGACAACTCATAGACCACAGTTGCGCCACCCATCTATTAAGGTGCTTAGCCCTTTTTTAAGAAAAATTACAATATATGTTATATAAAATGCAGACAGAGACATGAGATACTCAAATTATGTTACACAACTATATGATCTATAGTAAAACTATGGCAACTGAAAGTCACATTTATTGTCATATATAACAGACAACGCAAAATACGTTTTCCACAATTTTATTTAAAGTGCATTGTTGTTTACTAGTTCTTTTTTTAATAGCCATAAAATCATTGCATAAACCATAGGTTTTAGCTGTGTTAACATTTTATTAGGAAGCTTTAGGAATCTGTAGTTAGTTATAATCATTTTAAGAGAACAAGCCTTTTCATAGAAAAGAATTTAAAACATGGAATCATAAGTTATATCTCATGCTAACAGAAAAAAAGAATATATTTTATTATTCAATATTCACTGTCAATGGAAGTTTCGCCTACTGAAGGTTAGGAATATTTTAATAAACATGTTATAAAATAAACAAGACTCAACTTACTTCTCGTTTGCATTTTCTATGGCGTAGAACTCTTTTCGCAGCCATCTTTCTATTTGCAAAGGATATGATGCATTGAGGGCCTCCTCTATAAGAAATGTGATACCCTTTACCCAGGTTTCACAGTCCTTCTCCGTTTGGGCTACAAAAGGTTAATTTTGCACAATGATTCAAGAAATAGTACATTCACATCGCTAAATATAATTGTGTTTGTGCAGCAGTCATAACAATAACTTGTCATTGGAACTTCTATGAAATTCCCACAACTAACCAGCGATATATGTGACAATTTGGTAAACTCGGTATAATTAGACATGTTTACAAACTGTTACCTGCAAATGAAGCTAGGCGCAGTTTGAATTCAGTTCCATAGTAGATGGTGAAACATTTGGTGCTCTCCAGCTTTTTCACCTCATCAGGCCACCGATCGAAGTGTTTGGATGCCTTACCGCCTCTCACTTCCTTAATCTCTCTTATGTCCAGAGCTGCTTCATATGCATTCTTTTGCGACACGCCTGTCCTACACCAAATCACTTGATGGGTTTCTCTTCTTACGGAGAGGGAACGGCGCTCAGGCCGTTTTCTTGGATAAAACTTAAGGACAGTGGAGCCACGTTCTATGTATGATATTAGCTGGTCTGCTTCATGTATGAGTCTATCGTGAGCACCCCCATCGTGGGCACCCCCATTATAGCAAACCGAATTCATGGCACTGCCGTTGTCACCGCCGGGTGTAACGAAACTGGCAAAGCCACCAACTACATAGGGTAATATACTTATTGAATGCACTTATGTATGAGGCAGTAAGTATTCTCAAATGACTAAAATAAACCCGTGTGGCCGTGTATCACATAAACACTATGCGCTATTTTGTTTATTTCACATATCGCCCCATTCGTGCAGATGTGAAAGACAGACTGACTGACTGAGTGAGTGAGAGTGAGACTGAGAGTAAATGAAATAGTGAATGACTGATCTATAACTGACGGACAGACTTGCGATTACGATTGCGTTCAGATTCAAACATTTTAAGTGCAATTTATAAAGTTCGCTCTTCGTTATAAAAATAACAAACACATAATTCAAATTCCAAATAACATCAAATTTTATAGTAATCTAATGACAAATACATACCCATTAAGTTTTCTAGGTCAGCAGAGTTATAAGTGAAGCTAATAAAAGTTGTCGCTTTTCATAGTCAGTGTCAGATTTTGTTAGTTCCACTTTTAGACACCCATTTGAATTGCTTAAATATTGTGGTGAAGCGCAATTTTATTCGATGGTCTTATAGTTTTTCTAAAAGCTTTGCACGAGATTCAGAATTGTAGCCAATTTCTTGTTTAAATCTGAATGCACCTGTATGACTTCAACTTTCTGAATTTGATTGGTGCCCAGGTGAAGCAGTCGTGGGCGTTGCATTTATTGATTATTTATTAAAGATGCGCTACGAGCATACAAAGCACATAGATATTTTAAATGCCACTGCGCAGGACGCAATTAATTACAGTAATAATGATCTTACTCCTACACCTCTTTAGCTCCCACTCATATATGAACATGCGTCACAAACCACAAAGAGAGCTTTCGACAATCTAAGTTATTATTAAAATATTTGGAGACAAATAAAAGCCATTCTAGTTGTCTGTTCTTATGTTTAATGGAGGCTTAAGCGTATTGAGCGATCACAAAAGCGCCATACGTGACATCACACCACCCTGCTACGGAGAAGGATGAACCGATATACTTAAATCGGAACAATCCTTGAATTTATTTATTAATTTATATATATAAACTTTATGATACATCAAAACTTACATCGATCAAAATACATTTAACACAATAAACCATACAATGGGCCGATGAATGGATAGAGAATCTCCCGAACCACAAATGGAACTGTTGTTGGTGCAAATAATATAAATACAATAAACTAAAATTAATATACAAATACATACATATCCAAAATTATACAGATACAACAGGTCAATTAGCCAAATTTATTTTGTTGCAAAAGATCTAAAAGACAAGTACTGTTCCTTCACAAGTGAGCACAAACAGCACGTACGTGCTGATGGTTTTTATTGTTTATCGATAGTCTGGGAAAAAGTCCCTTGTGCGATGGGACTGCAGGTAATCAAAATTAGGTACCCATTTTAATGGGTCAACCCATCGGGACCACGGAGAAACCAAGTGCATAAAGGATTAATTCAACCCCGTACGTAACGACAAAGAACGGATTATTAATCTCGTTGTGTCCTTGTTTACGGGACCACAAAATACCTGCTCTTGGTTAGGTCTCTTTTGTTTTTCGCCAGGGGAAGAGATCGCAGCAGACGACTTAGCGTGATCGGACTATTGGTATGCATACTGCACATATTACGAGTACTTACCAACTTAGGTACAGACGACAGCACATCAAGCTACTTCAATCTGTCAAATTTCTTTTTAAGATTTTCAAGTTTATCAATAAAGCATTAAGGCTCAAAGTTGATTGGGAATATTTGACAGTTTCGGGTAGCTTGACCTGCAGCTCACGTCCGTACATAAAACAAATGAGTTAATTTGATTTGGTTCAAGGATTAGCGGCTTCAGCAGTCTCAGGCAAGTAGGTGTTGAGGCTGAAACATTAATTATAGTCTGTCCATAGTTTTTAGGATCTAAAGGTAGTATTTATCTACAGGTGTATTATAATTATGCCCTATAACACACCTATTGGATAACACAAAATCTTGGATCATGAACGGACTTTCGAAAGCCCAACGCAGTTGTAGGAGATTTCGGGGTCACCATGGGGTCTGCCCCGAACCAGTTTCTCTTGACAAAAGCAGGTGAATAATTCACCAACTTGTATCAATATGAATGAACATATTCGTGAACTATGATTGGATTGAGAAAGCTATCACTTTCTCAATTCCCTCATCCTTCATTTTCTTAATATCAATTTTCTTAATAACCCATTTTCTTAATATCAATTTCGTTGTTTACGCGTTTATGTTGTCAAATAAAGAGTATGTTTTCAAGCCGGTCATTTTTAGGGTTCCGTAGGCAAGCTAGTCAGAACGTCCAAGCGGCTGCGATTACTTATATCTTGGTGTGTAGTTACAATGGTGTATCTTTTTTTCCCGGGGTGGAAAACGCTCATGCATGTCCGCCGCCCCGGGGTCTGTCAGATTCCTACTGACTAAAAACCACCCCGGTGTCTCTTCTGTCACGTGCGCGCGGGACCGCGGGAATCCATAATTCTGCCGCGCCCCACTCTCTCGTGCTGGCCCGGTCTATTCGGGCCTCGTCTCCTGCATGGGGTAGTGAGGTGTTAAACTACCCCGTGCATCGCCTCAGGGGCGCGCACCGACACTCGCGCGCGCTTCTGCCTCGGTTCCATATAATAGGGAGCGGGGAATTCCCCATGTCCCTCGCCCCTGGACCCATTCATGGGGGCCGGAAAAGGGCGTTGTCCGCCCTTCCCCTGTGCCCGGGGCGTTTTCTGCGGCCTGGGAAGAGAGTCGAGATCTCCTTCTCCCGTTCCGCAGCTACCTTCTACGACATCACGTCCTTGCAGAAGTATACCACCGCATCCCACGACTCTGCGCTACCGACCATCGTCCGCAACTACTGTCGGTAGCGTCAAGTCACCTCCTACTTCATCTGTGAGGACACTGCGCTGCTCCTCCCAAGCTACACACTCGGCGAGAGTGTATTGCGCCGTGCTCCCCGTACTGTACGCAGTGGTGGCACCGAGCGTCCGGCTCCCTGTCTATTCGGCACAGGTACTTGCCGAAGCAGCCGTGCCCCTACAGCACCTGCGTCACCCTGAACGACAGGGAGCCTTGCCTTCTCCCGAGCCAGTCGTCGAATACTGGCCGGATCGCCTCGACGGTAGCGAGGCTGGCGATAGGGCGCAGAAGCCTTTGCCGCCAGTCCGCCACTAGGACCTTGCCTAGCTCCTCTCGGTGCAGCTCGATCTGCCGCTGCACCGGACTGGAGCCCCGTGCCCGCCCTTCCTCGCGCCATTGGTATAGTGAGCCGAGTACTTTCGTATCTAGGTGCCAGAGCCTCCGTCAGGACGCAAGCCGCCTCGTAAGAAATAGTGCGATACCCGCGGACGACCCTGACGGCCATCGCTCTCTGGTACCGCTACAGGGCTATGGAATGAAATGAAATCGTTTATTAAGCAAGTAGGATCACTGATCACTTATACAAGTCATATTTATTTTTTAAACTAAATGAAGCCGACATTTCCTAACTGACTACCTCTGAGAAGAAATAGCCGAAACAAACTCAGGGATCATCGTCTTTTTTCAAGTCCAGACAATAAAAATGAAAATGTTTACAATAATTTACGTTATAATTACGCATTTGCTTAGTAACAATGCTTAGCAGAGCGAGCAGCTCAGTCGCTCACTCGGTTGTGTATCGGCTGTCGTGCGGGGTGAGGCAGGGGGGGCTCAGCTCACCCAGGCTCTTCAACCTTTATATAAACCAGCTAATCCTTGAGTTCAGCAGCACCAGAGTCGGATGTCATATTGACGGGATTTGCATAAACAATATTAGTTATGCTGACGATATGGTGTTGCTGAGCCCATCTGTCGATGCCCTGAGGCGACTGATCGCTATATGCGAACAATATGCGGTGACTCATGGGCTCAGATATAATGTCGTAAAGAGTGAACTATTAGTTTTTAAAGCAGGTGGCATGACATATTCGTGTATTCCTCGTGTCGCACTGTGTGGTGAACCCCTGCGAAGGGTAGACAAATTTAAGTATCTGGGCCACTGGGTCACCGAAGATCTAAAAGACAATTGTGATATTGAAAGGGAACGTAGGTCGCTGGCTGTCCGTTGTAACATGTTGGCCCGCAGGTTCGCGCGTTGTACGAAGGCAGTTAAAGTTACGCTTTTTAAAGCTTACTGCCAATCCTTCTACACGTGCAGCCTGTGGGTTAACTTCACTCAGCGGGCATACAGCGACCTACGTGTTCAATATAATAACGCACTGAGGGTGCTGTTGGGGCTGCCGTGGCGTTGTAGTGCGTCAGGGATGTTTGCGGATAACAATATTAATGGTTTTACTGCCATTATTAGGAGTAGATGCGCATCCCTGATGACGCGTGTTCGCCGCAGTAACAACAGTATTCTCAGTGTGTTCGCGGATCGGTGGGATTCTCCCATGTGGCAGAGGTGGATGCAGCTCCACGCTAAATTCTAAGTTTTAAGTTAATTTTTATGTATGTGTATCTGTATCTGTAACCTACTAATACTAGATGTTAAGTAAGATTGTTACTAACCTTATGGACTCCGGTCTGAAATAAAGTATTCTATTCTATAATAAACTTTGCAAAAAGGGGTTTTGAAAAGTTTGGCCTTTATATAATTTTTAAATCGTTTAATGGGTAAGTTTCGAATGTCCATGGGAAGCTTGTTGTAAAAGTGTATACATTGACCCATGATCGAGTTGCCTACTCTGTGGAGACGAGTGTGATGTACAGCAAGATTGTGTCTGTTCCTGATTGGTATTTATATTATGAATATCGCTAATTTTCTCAAAATTCGATATATTTTTATGTACATACCTACATAAGATTTTCAAATATATATTGTGAAGCTACAGCACAATGTTCACCTCTTTGAATTTCTCTCTAAGAGAATCTCTATGACCAAGGTTGTAAATGGATCGAACAAGCCATTTTCTGTAAAACAAAGATAGTATTGATGTCCGCACAAGTTCCCCAGAGAAGAATCCCATAAGTCATAAGACTATGAAAATAACTAAAATAAACAATTCTGGCCTCGTGGCCAGCCGGACCGCGCCAACGCGTATATATACATACATCCGTAGTGGAGCGACCCGGACAGCCGGGCACTTCTTCTCATGCAACCGAGCGGGTGGGCAGGTTGCGGATAGCCCAACTCCGGCTGCGCGACCGGTCACCCGAGGCTGGTCCCGCATCTGGTGCATCTCGTAAGAGATCCCGGACAAGAGAAGTGCGAACACTAAACCCCAGGTTTAGGGTAACCCACACACCTCATCCCACGTTCCTAAAGATCCACACAAACCCATCCCACTTCTTATCCATTAATTCCCGTCACTCCTTTCTAAATCCCTAGGTCAAATACCAGACTTGAAAACTTGCATTAGTTCGCCGTGCACTTTAGCACGGCCGGCTGCTTTAGCGCCCATGACACAGGCAGCGACCAACGCGCCCACTAACAGCATCCCGGCAGCGACACACGCGCCAACACCCGACACAGGATGTACGCCCTCCACGAGCCTCTGGTAACAGAGTATCGTGAGGAGCAGCGCCACCAACCCGAACTTGATCAGTGCACAGACGGCGTCTGGAAAGGTAAGCGAACCTGGGGCCCTACCACTGACGCCGAAAAGGTAGGGAGGCCGCAAGTACGTGAAGAGGCAACTCAGCGCGAAAAGCGGCCTGACGTGGGACCAAGCGACCAGCCGCAAGTACGCGAAGGGGCAACCCAGCGCGTAAAGAGGCCAGACGCGGAACCACTAGCCCAGGGTCAACTACGTGAGGAGGTAAACCGCGCGAAAAGCCCTCATATGCGGCAGAACCAGCCGGGGTCGCAAGCCGATCCTTGCCAACGGACGAATATAAACATAAAAAGACCAGAGGGAAACGGGGCGGACCCTCGCATAAAAAGTCTGCCACCCTAACGGGCGTCTCTGCGGCGCAGCCTAGACCAAGCGGTACGGGCTAGTCGAAGAGAGAACGCCCAGACTACTCGGCCTCACTGAGAACGTTCCAGGGGGATGCAAAACGCGTGAGGAACCACATCGACCAGGGAGAAACAAAGACCTACGCGCGGGCCACTAAGGACATTCCTGCGCATCTCGCCGTAGCAATTTGATGCTCTCCCCCCTCAAGAGGCCATCTCCAGAGGAAGCTGAACAGGTCAAGGCAGGACTGGAAGACCTGCTCCTCTTCGACGACGACGACTCCACTACAGAACTCCCTGCCTTCCGCGGATACCGACGGGTAGCGGACGGCACAGTACAGGTGTGGTGCGAGGACGACGACGCCTTGACCTGGATGACCCAAAACGTGCCCCGACTAAACCTCCCGGACTCTGACATTAGATTGACGGTACTCAAGCAGTCGGACGTGCCCTTGTTAAGGCCTCCCTCTTTGTCCCTTGTTACACAGGAGACACACGGAGGCTCCACAAAACTCTGATCCGTCAGAACAATTGGTACAACATGGCAAAGTGGTCACTGTACAGCGAAGTCCGTGGTGGAATCCCGATCTCGGTAAGCTACGTCAAACACTACGGAAGCACTTCAACAGAGCCAAAAACAGTAGACTCACAGAAAACTGGGAAACATACAAAGAAACCCAGTACACCTACAAGAAGCAAATCAGAACCGCCAGAAGGACAGCGTAGCGGAAATTTTGCGAGTCTATAGAGAACACAATGAAGCTGCAAGGGTAAGGAAAATCCTATCAACTGATCAGGACCGAACCCTGGGAGCGCTTAAAAAACGCGACGGCACATACACAATAACGGATCAGGAAACCAGCAGAGTCCTCCTGGAAACACACTTCCCAGACTGCAAACTCCTGGAGGACGGGACCTGGGAGGCTGTACCAGAATGGACTCCGACAGAACAGGACTGGTTCAACGCCTACAGATTAATAACAGAAGACCGGCTAAAGTGGGCTATCAACACCTTCAAGCCATACAAGTCCGCGGAGTTGGATGGCATCATCCCAGCCCTACTACAATGGGGGTTGGTGTACATCGCTCCATGCCTCGTAAACATCTTTCGGGCATGCATAGCGTACAGACACATATCCCTTGCATGGCGGGAAGTGGAGGTTGTCTTCATACCCAAGCCTGGCAAATCGGACTACACACAACCCAAATCATACCGACCCATAAGCATCACATCTTACTAAAAACCCTAGAGAGAATCTGCGACCGGTACATTCGCGACGGACCTCTCCGGGCAAAGCCACTCCACAAACTACAGCATGCGAACTTCACAGGCAAATCAGCAGAATCCGCGCTGCACAGCGTAGTATCCAAGATTGAATGCGCCGTGGACCACCAATGCTCAGCACTAGCCATCTTCATTGACATCGAAGGCGCCTTTGACAAGACCATCTAGAGGCTAGATCGCTAACATGCTCGGCCAAAGAGCTGTACAATTTACCGTGAACGACACTACAAGGGCCATCGTGGCGAAGGGATGTCCGCAAGGAGGCATTCTCTCGAAGTTACTATGGAACCTGGTTGTTGACAGCCTAATAAATACACTAAATAACAAAGGCTACTATACCGTGGGTTATGCCGACGACATAACAATAATAATAAACGGTATGCATGAAAACACCCCCTGCGCAATCTACTGCACCAGGCCCTGAAAATCGTAGAAAATTGGTGTAATACACACCACCTATCTGTGAACCCAACTAAAACCGAGCTGATCCTCTTCACAAAAAAGAGAAAGCTCACACCGCCAAATCTACAAAGATTCTTTGGCACCACCCTAAGCCCAGGCGCGTGCGCTCCATAGAGGCATATAAGCACTGCATACCCTTATAATCTTCTAATTCGGAACACCCGAATCATATTAAAATATAATTTTTGTACTGCAGTAAAAACCTTGTTAAACCACTACGCTAAAACTACTACATATTTTGGGGCTAGCGCAAACTAGCTATCACACATTACAATTTACAATTGAACGCGTAACTCGGCTTCGTCACTAGCGCTACGGAGCGTAGAGCGACGTAGGCATGAACTAATGTGCTTATTTTTTAGCGAGAATGGTCGTGTATGTGAATCAAATTATTTGATTGTGTGCGTAAATTTTCGGTGTGTGGCCGCAGAATTTCATTCAATTTTAAGGCAGGAAAAGCTGTGCCTATATCACAAAACGACCAAGTTTAGAAGCTATCACAAATAGCATAATTGTTTTTCGTTAAAATACCTATTTATTTTAACAGCTTTGCAATGATAAATTACTCCAATTTTTTGTCGTCATATTGTGAATTGTGATGTTTGTTTTCGTTTTAAGTGCAAGTGAATTGAATTAAGTTTATTTAATTTAATACATACTTCTTTTTAAAATATGCAAAATTATACCTGTGAGATTTATTTTTAGATAAACTTAAAACGGTGACAGCGACGTTTTTTCAACGTTAAGTTTTGAGCAAAAATATAAATTAAAAAGCGTTGTGTTCGCGATTTGGATGTAACTCAAAAAAGGTGATAGGTATCACACGTTGTTTTAATAAAAAGTAATATGATAACTGGTTAGTAGGCTGTGTACAAACAAATTATTTTGTTTCCCGTGCATATTATTTTCAAAACATGATAATAAAAATGTTTGGGGTTATGGATATTCAGAATTAAATAATTTTCACAAAGCTCCCTCTAAACACGATTCGTCGAAAAAACATTTAGATTCTTGTTTAAAGTTCCAAATTTTTGGAAAAGGTAGAAAAGTCTAGTTTGAATAGACATTTAAAATCAAACATTGAAAGGCACAACGCGAAAGTAGATAGGAATAGAAATATTTTCAAAAGGTTAATCGATATCGTCTGCTTTTTAGGTAAACAAAATTTAGCGTTCCGTGGTCACGACGAATCGTTTAATAAAGGAGAAATATGGTTCACGCTCCGATCAGCCGATCAGGTGGGCACGCGGGGCGTTGACCTCCGTCAGCTGTTACCACGGTGCAACAAACTAAATGTATTTGGGAAAAAGTATAACATACATAGTGTAAAAATG
This sequence comes from Sesamia inferens, assembly GCA_037179545.1. Classification (NCBI taxonomy): domain Eukaryota; kingdom Metazoa; phylum Arthropoda; class Insecta; order Lepidoptera; family Noctuidae; genus Sesamia; species Sesamia inferens. Next base: position 29,365,174 of record CM073921.1, read on the forward strand.
GTTGGAATTGATTCAGTTACTTATTCTGAACAAACTATATTCAGGTTTCGTATAAAGATAAAATAAGGTTGTATTATAAGCACAGAGATTTCGGTAGTGAATGCATGCATACCCTACCCGAAATCTCTGTGCACGCCCAGTATTCTTAGGTAAAGAATCTATGTACAAAATATTAATAAATATAATGAAGAACCACAAAGTTATGAGCTTGCTATTCTACTTTGTTGTCCTAACAAAAATATGGTCAAAACTCCGCACGGGTGGGCAATCTAGAACTTCACCTTTGGCGTCAGCTGTGGCGCGGGCGCAAGTATTATGATCTATCGTAACCGCTCGGTAACCACTGAAACAGTTTTTAAATGTATGTATTTAGGAAAAAAATATAACATGGTGTAAAAATTACTAAGATGCTTAGAAGCAAACTATAAATTCAATTTCGCATAAACAAAAAAATACGTTGTATAAAATGATTTTAGAAGCAAATCTATCACAGCTCAAAATCAAAGCATTTATTTGAAATAAACCAGTTACAGGTACTTTTAAATTGTCAGAAGATCGGTCAGTCAGTAAGGTGAAGCTAGTCGCCCATTCAAAAGAGTAGGTACCTATGGAGAAGAACGGGCAAGAAACTCCATGGCCACTCTTTTAAATTATCAAGCTATTGATACAAATATTTGATTACATCATTCATTTTGAAATCAACCGTGTGAGAACGAAGCAGAAATATATTGTACGCTAAGAGCGTCCATTATGGAAAACACAAAAAAAAAAAGACTAACCCAACAAATAGATGCTTTACAACAAGTACATTGTGCTCACACGTGTGCCATACAATAGGGTATTTGACTAAAAAAAACTAATTAGTCCGTCAGTCAGATTTCCAAAAAATACTAGGCACGTATTTTTTCTTTTTTCATATAAACAAAAAATGCAGACGACACAGTGCGTTGAAAACTCGAGTGACGTCACAACACTGTACACTTTTTACTGGCCAGTGACGTCACCAGCCACCACTCCTGATCTTTGATGCCTTTTATATTTGTAAATGTTTATTGTTTTGATAAAACAAAAAATACGTGTCTAGTATTTTTTGGAAATCTGACTGACGGACTAATTAGTTTTTTTTAGTCAAATACCCTATTATGCAATACTAAGAAATTGAATCTCCACAATGCAAAGATAGTTTTGTCCAAGGTTCAGCAGCTCCAACAGTGTTCCCGAATACTAAGTTTAGCTCCTGTGTAGCTGCACCAGTGCCGAACCACCAGTGCTGCACCAGCTGAGTAGGTTATACAAGTAATACTAGAACAAGTTACTTTTGCGGTTACCAACGCAAACTGGCTTGCACAGGCATGCTCGCAGGTAGAGCGTGTAGACGGGGCCTAAGTCTTTAGGGTGAAATGGTTGCAGAATCGCACTCCAGGCAGATTGACAGCTGATTTCACCTAACCAGAATAAATCTGAAATAATAATTAATTGAGAGAAATAGGATTTAAAAAAAACCACACAGTAGTTTAAACATTTTATTTGTTAGAAAAAAATATACACTTATAGTTATCTCAAAATATTTTATTCTCAGTGTTCATCTCTACATAGATCGGAATTTGCGAATTCAACCGTGTGATTTCTACGGTATACATGTATGAACAAATATCAGAACAACCTAGCAGATAGGTTTGCATAATTAATTAGATATAAGTAGTCATTTATGTACAGACGCCAGCACATGAGCAATCTGTTAAATTTCCTTAATCAATTTTCAGCTTTATCCATAAAGTATTAAGGTTCAAGGAACAATTGACAGTTTCGAGTAGCTTAGCCTGTTGGCGTCTGTAAATCCTATTTTAATTTTGAATATACCCATAATTATTTTAGAAAAAATAAAATACAACCTGATAATGTTATGCAAATTGCGTAAACCTGCACAATTTACATTGTATTAATTCTGCAATTAAAATGAATATAAAATGGCCATTACAATGAAGTAACATTCATTATTAAAGTTACGTAGTATAAAATGAAACCCCTGAATATCTGAATTAACATGGGGAGTCTAGGATTCCGCAGACAAAAAGTGCATCATTCCAAAAATACGTATTTTAAATTCTTTATTAACTTTATGGGTGGATCAGTAATAGGATGGACGATTTGAGCGTGATATACTTCAGTGCTTACTAACATAATTTATAAATGTTAAAACTTATCCAAAGCTCTCTTCAATTACCCTGCCTTAAAATCTATATAATTAACACGTGTCTAAATTTTAAAGAATTTACAGTTTGATCAATAGAAATAATTTACTTAGACAAATTCGTTTAGGCTGATGCAGTGTCAGTCTGCGGATTCCAACAAACAAAACAAATAAATGATCGATATAATGCATGTAGATTCTTGACATTACTGACCATTGTAGGAGAAACGGTCGCTGGCAAGAAAATGTTATCGATACCTTAATTCGCAAACCCGCTCACTCCATATTAAGAAATTTGTCAGGAGATGTTTAAAACTATACATTTTTATACGTCACTTAAGGAAAAATCTAAAATACCATTGTTACATAATATCGTAAGCTAATATTTTTGATAATGTAGACTCCATTATACCTATTAATTAAAATACTAGTGTAAGGTTCAATTGTTAATAAAAAGATTTATTTTATTATTAAGTAAATGTAGAGTTAGCTGATTTGGGAATTAAGGTATCATTATGTAGAATAATATTGCAACTATGTGATATATATGAGGGTAGGGCGGCCACAGCGCGTCGTCCTGGCCATATAAAAGGGTATTTATTGCCATAGATTAATTATTGCGGTCTTTTCGACCTCGCTTACATTAACAGGCCCGGTCGTCGCACCGCCTTGCCCTCAACAGATACAAATTCAGATCTACGTGACGTAACAGTAACTATACTAATAATGTGTACCCACATGCTTTCAGATAATTAAACACGTCAAGGCGGTGCTTTTAACATCAACCTTTTACGTTCTGGCTGAACAGAATACTCATAAAAAAAAAATCGCCGTCCCAAAGACAAATCTGTGTTTAATTACAAGAAGCACGTTTGTATTGCTGTTTTTTCGATACATTAAAACGCGACACAGCAGAGAGACCGCCGCGCCGCACCGTACAGTACCAACTGTTTAATTCTGAATTTATAAAAAAACAGTCCTTAGATAGATCTCACCATATGTTGTTGTTAGTTTGGAATGTTTGTGGCGTTTGTTCAGGCGGCTGATCGTAACGGTACATCGATAAGGCCCTATACAAAACTATATTCAGACACAAAATTTTTATTGGGCGTATCAGTTTATATATTAAAAAAAAAAACGCTTCTAAAGCTACGGGTTCCTAGAAGAGTGGTTTTGACAATTAACGCCATAGTGACAGATGTCAATTGTCATAAAAAAGTATGACAGTGACAAAAGATTTAAATTGTGTAGATTCGCCTATCGTGTCAAAAGGTATTAGCATTTCTATTTCGTTTGGAACCTTTGACACAATGATTGTCATGAAAACAAGTATGAGATCTCTCTTCTCAGTATGGACTCTTTCGCATAACTAAGTACAGCAAGACCAGCGGGTTTAACTTAACGTCAAATACTGTTGTTAATGAAAGATTTTTGTGATAAATTACAAAACAGCTTTTCTAGGAAAACATAGCTTAAGAAATTTAGACATGTAAATAATAAATAATTTTTAAGACAAATAATCTTAACCCACAAAAGTGTAAAAGTATCGAATCATTTGTTCCGTGGCGCAGTTATTGAGAAGCGTTCTAGGAGTCTAGACCGCTTCCTAAATGAGATCGCGTTACAACCCAGAGTTAGGAATCGTCCTTGGAAAGCAATGTTACTCTGACTAAACTAGACAAGAGAGCTGGTGAAGGACAGGGAAAGGGCGTCAGGCGCCTCGTTCACTAAGAGTTACCTATTTTTGGTTATTCCACTGATGTGTTGCACTCCAAAAGTAACTATTTGATATCGCCACTAGTTCAATAACTGCCATCAAAATTGTTGTACGAAACTAGGACAAAAATCGCGATGCACCTACAACAATATTTTAATAGCGGATGACAGAATTGAACACGAACCGACACTGCGGCTTCACATTACAATTGTATTAACATTTATAAGTCCTTTACCGGACTACTAACATCGTCTAAAAATGCACATGTAACGCATAAGACGGACATTTCTTGACATGCGACACAGACTAAAAAGAGTCAATAGTGAATACAATTATAAGTTTTTTCTCAGTTCAAAGTAAACGTTATACGCTTAGTGGAAGCATGTTCATAAATAGCATATTGACCAAATCGATGAAGGCAGTCAATGGGACATTATTACTTGATTTATTGCAATGTGTAGCCGGTTGGCTTCGCAGTCAGTTAAGGCCCGGCGGCGGCAGCCTGCATGACCTCGTCGAACGCCTGCTCGAGGCAATGCTTCAGTTCTGCGTAGGACACAACGAGAACGCTTTGTTCGTCGCGAGACATCAGCTCCACCTGAAGGAAGTAAATGCGTTCACAACAGTGAGATATAAAGTAAAATATGATGTAGATAGCCTTTTGATGATGCAATTCTTAATCTAAGAAGCATTAGGTCGTATCTTATAGGTGGTCGGACCTATACATATTAGTGATGTCAAAAATGAGATATTTGGTGTCAAGATGCGCAGATCTTAACTTTGTTACAAAATCGGTGTCGGTGCGCGCGATGTTAAGTTGAGTTGAGACATGTTTCGACTTTCATTGCGCGGAGGTTCTTTCTTTTGTTGGCGAAGAATACAGGTCATAAAATTCAAAGCTTCCGTAAGACCATCAACGTTGTAGAAAAAAGTAATTTTTATGGTATACTTTATTAACATGTGAGAGAAACATATAGCTATAAAAAAACTTTTTTAAAGCTATATGTTACTAAATAAAAATATATTTATAATATAAAGTACTGCCATTCCCGAATTATTAAGGGGCCTGTGCGACGCGCGGAGAGGGCGCGCTGCAAACAAATTACGTGGGCGAGCGACACGCCCGTTAGTGCATTTTTGTTACCTAGTGAAAACAAGTCTCACTATTTCTTACGAAATTGCCACAAAATTTAGAATAAAACTGTTAGGTAAAAATATGGATAAGTCGCGTAACTCCTGGAAATGTCCGCTTATTGGTGACAAGAGTGAACTAAAACTAAATGTTTTTCCTACGTTTGAAAACGTTATGAAACTTTTCGTTTGGATGAGATATATCATTTGAAATAGCAGCAAGAAAAGCACAAAGAACCCACTTTCAGTACAAAAGCAAAAATAGTGGCTTCCAAGATAGAAGTTTGGAAAATTACGTCCATTCCTACAGCAAGTCATGCAAGCCATAATACGAATGTTAAAAGCTTATCACCTTAGCAAAGACTTAAAAAAATCTCTAGAGGCTTACTGACGACAAAACGTGTTCTTTTCGATATATGATAGTGCAAGTGTAAAAACTTGTGGTTTGAGTACAGACCAACTTTACTTATACAGAATTGTTTCAGCTGTAATAAGTGGGTTTGTTCCGGATGACTTGGCAAAGAAATCACCTGGAAATCTTTAATATGCAACGTGGCTGACTCGCGCAAGTCGGAAATATGAGATTCTGTATGTAATAACAAAAAACCCGGATGAAAATTTAATGTGTTAGCAACGTTTGTGGTAAAAGTTTATGCACCGACTTCGTTCGGCATTAAAAACTATCCAAGCTGTAAAGACGGCGCTCATCACCTTTTCAAACTGATTTTACGTTCGAGATATCTGTCCGAAAATATAAAAAAAAAATTTAGATGATGTAGTACAAAGAAAAAGTTATTTCGTTCATGACGAAAATCTGCTCCTCGCTATGTTGACGGACGAAAAAAAGATGTTCGGGCATTACATAGATGCTCGGTAAGTTTTAAAGTCACGTTCCATAACTTCATTGATAATGCCAAGATTATTTTGAGGTCCAGAAAATTATAAATTTTGACGCATCGGATTACATAAATTGGATCGATTGGCACTATTGGCAATGTGAGATTACCGAACCACCACTACTGAAACATCTGATAGAGCAAGAAATCCGTTCTTTATAGATAATGGTGGAGAAGGTAATTTGGATTTTCTACAAATTCCGTGTTATACGAGGGTTAAACTGAAAGTTCTTAGAAAATCAAAAACTGATAACATTAGCCAGTTATTATGAATTCGCGTGAGCTTGACTGACCCGACACCGTGATCCGTGATCTTTTTTGTATTTTTTACTTTTTGTGTAGGTATTCTGTGTTTTTTAATGATTTCTGTTTTGATGTCTGTCGGTTAGTCCCACGACAATTTTTTTTTTTTTTTCAAATATGTTGAACCAACATCGGACAGCACGATAGCAGGATATACGTAGCATTATTATGGTTTACACACAATATGGTTTATGGTTTAAGGGGGTATATACGATTTTAAAACTTGTTCTAAATTCAAACTAATGTGAAACGAAAGGAAAAAGACGTTTATTGTCATATGCTCCTTCAATAGAATAAATATCTAAGAATAACGTAACAACACGTTTGCGGAATGGAACCTATGTTGAAGTGCAATAAATTGACAATCATTCTATTGAAGCAAAAAGGAAATCTTGTTTAATAAACTGCAGGCGTCGACCACGTGACGATCGTGTCTTTCTTTGAGCAAGGCATTCAAAAGAAGCGCGGTCTGTTGTTATGTATTTGTGATAGGTTTATAAATACCTTCCAGTGATGTGCCTTACAGGCGCAAGAGCGGTTACGGAATTAGTCTTTTATGAGGAGCCGGTACTACCCCTATGAGCGGAAGGTGATCATTGGGGTGGTTTAAGTGAGGTAAAAATCCGATACTTCTCGATCTCGCTCTTCAAAGTTCGGGTACAATATGAAGGTGTCTACTCACAAAAAAAAAAAAAATTATAAGACCTATAACTGATCATCATACCTTAGCAGCAGTCCCGCCGTCAAGTTGGTTGAGGCAGTGTGCCAAATGTGCCTGATCGAGCCAAGGCCTTCCATCGTCAGACACAGAGTGGAACAAGTAGTCCCGGAACAGCTTCAGCATGTACCGGTCCCCAGTCTCCGACCAAGAAGCGTCTAGATTCAACCTAAAAATAGTCAGGAATGTATTTCTTCACTCTCATTTATTTTCTTTAGATACACTGGGATAAGGAAGAGAATAATGGCATAAAGATTTATTAATATCATCGGACATAAAAAAAACATAACACTGGCATACGGTGAAACAAAACAGGGTGAGAAAACCCGGATTTGGTTTAAAACGGCAACCATATTCGATCGTTGTATAAGAACAGGACTATTTCAAACAATTGCGCCGAGTCTCGTGTTCACAAACTAAACTAATTTTAATTTAAGTGCATATTTTTCATTCAATGTCATTAAGACAAGGATAGAAGATAACATTTGTCGAATTAAAATATTCCATAGACAGTTTAAACATGGCGGCCAAAAATACATCAATTTACATCAGGCGCGGACCAATTTGACAGGTCTACGGTCTATGGTCTCGGATACTAGTTTGTTTTAAGTTAATGCTATTAGTTTTACTAGTATATACTCCAAGATGATCGTTGTTCGCTTATCAGTTGGAGTGGAAATCACAATAGAACAAATGCAGATAGCCAGGTTATGGTCGCAGATCGCAATGATCGTTTCCCGTGTTTGATTGGATGTATGTGATGAAGTGCATCTGGTGCTTTAGTAAGACGTTCTATACGTACAACAACGTTAGTTATTCTGTCAACACGATTTAGATTTTCAGACATAGACCCATAATGTTCTCACTATTAGGACCCAGGCCTCATGGAGGGCCTCAGGGAGTGGTTCGTTCAGTACGCGATCCTACAGCGGACAGGTGGATGTTACATGTCTTTAAGAAGTTTCCCTTCACCGTTTTGAGAGTAATGGGTAATGAAATAATTTAGACAAACAGACGAAGGTATATGAATTCTTCTGTACGTTGAAGGGTGTTGTAACTATCGAACTGGTTGATAGCCGAATTGGACAAAAAATCGCCTAGAAGTTTGTGTAAAAGGGGATACTTTTGGTGGTTACTAATATGAACATTCCTGCTGTATTCTTGAACATAGGCAGTTCATAGCCCAGTCCAGTGCGCCAGACTAGACTGACTGTCACTCACTCTGGCCTCTCGTTAACAACTCCTAATTTGATGAGTATGCGTAGCAGTCTTCCATTGTCAATCTCGCGAGCCAGTTGTTCCTCAAACACATCCGCGCGTCGCTCCAAGGCCTCCACCTATAATCACATTAGTATTATTCCACTACGTTTTAATAACTAATGTTCTTCCCTATTGAACTTACGTGCACAACACCTCATCCTTCGTTGGTGAAGAAAACAGGAATTTACTAAGAAATGGTGCAAATTCGACTAACAAAAGCCACAAAAAACATAGTGGTAACATATGTATGTCAGACGATTCCTGAATAAATACACCATAATAAAAAAAGCACATTTTAACTAACACTTATTCTAGTGAGTCTAATTGCAATATGAATGAGGTATTCCGCGAAGCACACTTAAAGTATTCCACTTAGCACACCCGTAGGTAGGCTTCAAATAAAAAAATATTCCACAAAACACACCTACGACCCACAAATAATGCCACAAATAGGGATTAAAAAATATAAATGTAGAAAGTAGAAAATATTTATTAATTAAAAGACTAATTAAAAATTCTAACATCATTCAGTTTCATTATAATAATGTGACAAAATATTTGTAATTTTTGTAATCTTACCATTTAACAGATTGTTTTCTTAGTCCCGCATAGTGCGAGGACTAAGAAATAGGGGACTAAGTGCGAGCGATATTCGTAAGTAGTGTGTTTCGTGGAATAGGAAATTAATTATTCTGAAATTTAATTTGAAAGCCACCTACGGTAGTGCCAAGTGGAATACTTTAGGCATGCTTCGTTTAGGTGTGCTTCACGGAATACCTCATATGAATCAACTACAGTAACAACATAAAAAAATATTAATCAAAAGTAGAAATCTATTTTCACATAGAAAATGTGAAAGTTGCATTAATATGGAACATATAAACTTACCTGTGTGTAAAACCTTGCACCTATCATCGGCATGAGATCAGTGACGGAGCGGCGAGCGGTCGACGACGATAATAAATACCTAAATGGAAGTTAACATAATACAGAAACGACAATCGCCAGTGTTGCTGTCACAGTTTCCTCAAATATAATGTCACATATAGAGGATGCAACATAGAAAGCTTAAGCAGTACCTATAAAATTTAGTACTGAAGTATCAACACCGAGGACTAGCGGGCAAATATAATATAATGATCTACATCCATCCAGTATTAGACATATTAAATCTGATAGGTTACTCCAAGAACAGACACATCAAGGACCCGGTCACATATACCACAACGACAAAATGCGTCGGGCGCTAATTTGTATGAAAATGCATAGTTTATTCACTCAGACCACATTTCGCCGTCAATATCAACCGTGTCGCAGCCACAACGCAGGCCCAACGATCTGCCCGTTTGCAAACACTAACCACAATGTAACCACATCGCAACTACTAGCGTCAATGCAATTACAAGAAGTTTCAGCAACTTTATTCACGTGTAACCAAGGCGTGTTTTGTGGTTTTGATACGTGTGAACAGGCCCTTAAGTGTGTTTTGTGTACTGTTTAAATGCTTATTTGAAAGGAGAGTATTAGTTCTTCTTCAGCAGGTATAAGTTAGCTACAAAAGCTACGCAACCAGTTCCGGCAGACTTCGGGGCGATTGTGGTCCGACACGGTGGTTGTTCAGGTTTCTGATATTAACCTGCCAATGTCAAATGATAATAACCTCTTTTTACGACGTACGAAAACAAGACAATTTATAGGTGGTGGGGGGGTTGTTAGTCAGGGACTGTTGCCCAAATTATAAAAATCGTAATGGAAGTTAAATAGGTCTTGTTGGGTAGGTTCCTGATAACGTCAACAAGGGGACAACAGCATGGTAGCCACAATACCTATTTAACCGGATAGACGTGAACAAAATAAATGATTAAATATGCATGATGTATTAAATAGGTAATTTTAAAATCTGCTATCAAATTGAATTTAAGGTTCACCCACGACATTTCAATTACTTCATTGACAAAAACTGGAAGATATGGCAGATAAATTATCAAACTCCTGATAGCAGAGTTACCGTGGCCCGTATACATCTCACTCGACGAGCGACCATGGAAAATGTATTCTAAAACTGTAGCAAAAAATACAGATATTATTTTAAAAGCCAGATAAGTAAGTGACTAACATCAATACCTACAACACGGTGCATTAATATGCACCGTGTTGGTGATCAACAACAACCTTTTAAGAAAAACTCGTTTACTGTGTAATTATGCCAACTAGTTTCCTATACAAATAACAGTCATTAACAGCAATTAGTACAATGTGGCCAGTATGGTGTTGCGGATTGGATTGCTAGCAAGTCAACACTGGTCTGGGAGTATAATATTGGTAGTCATTTCTTCATTAACAGTCAGAAAAAGTTTTTTTTTTTTTGATATCATGTAACTAACACTGCAAACTTTGTAAGTCCCTCGTGTACTACAAAACCATTGTATATCTAAATACATTATTATTTTATTCAAACCCATACCCTCCCGTGGGTGTCGTAAGAGGCGACTAAGGGAACTCTCATCAGGGAAGCGGGCAGCAGCGCTTCTACTGTGTAATATCTTATTACTGCGATCCACAACCCAACGGACAAGCGTGGGGATTATGGCAATGCCCCCCAATTGAATGAAAGCCTTAGGGGATGCCTTTGTCCAGAAGTGGACCTCTATAGGATAAGAATAAGATTACTCAAAAGTAATCCAACCAATGGATTTAAAGCAGTTTTTTGTTTTGTTCTAGCAGAAGGAATATTATTTATTAGGAATGTAACTATATCATATTATATTTTTTCATTTGTTTTTTTTTTATTTTTGTGTGTTTTTATCAGGGTTCGAAGGATATATCAATTGAGATATATCATGATATATTTCCGATATATATCAAAGGATTTTTTGTGATATATATCAAAATTTACTAGGTATATTGCATTTAAGTACTTTTACCAACGCCTGCTGGCATATTGGTCGTTTTTTCTATCTTCAGACCGTAATAATTCGAATTTACCAAGTAGGTACTGCAATCAATAATCATTGTGCAACGTAAAAGAGCCAAAATAATTTTCAATTCTATCATCTGTAAACATACTACTTAACAGTGAAGTGAAGTGTTAGTCATTTAAGAATGTCAACAGGCGATTTGACAGTTCTAGCTGACTAGAAAAAGATTAATTTTTTATTTGATTATAACTCGATTGAGGACTAATATTAGGATTTATAAGATATTTTAATTTTGTTTCCCAAATATATAAGACTTTGTTTTCTCAGAAAAAGATGTTTTTTTAGTTGATTTTTGTGAATTATAAAGTTTATGTTTATCTTATAAATAAAAACTAAAAATATGTGGTTTTTATATTGTAATAATAATTCGCAATACTTAACAAATCGTATAGTATAACTATACGATTTGCACAGGTACATGACAATTTGTTAAGCATTGCGAATATATATAGATATATATATATAGATAATAAAATAACAATCTTAAGAAATGCGATATAAATATCGGATATATATAATAAATATCCGATATTTTAATATTTATTATAAATATTGGATGTTTTCGAACTCTGGTTTTTATATTATGCTTAAGTTGAATTGGTTAAGGTTCTGTAATGTAATACGGGCCATAGTATTTTCCCTAGAATGATGTTTTCAATATAAAGTGCTTAATGATATTAGTGAAATATCGTGTAAGTGGGCCTCATTAATGAAAATAACTAAGCAAGAAAATGAAGTAAGAAAATTTTAGGTCAAGGTTCTAGGAAACCTGTTGGAGATTATTTTGCAATTTTCCTGACATACAAATTAGTATGTAGGTAGGAGGTAGTGAAGTTGTACGAGACTGGTCATTCTAGTCTAAACTGTGAAATAATCTCCATAGATCATTTCAGAGAAAAGTTCTGCAGGTAAGGCTAGATTGTACTATAACGATTTGGTCATACAGTATCAGGTTCTTAAGGTCGGCAGAGTAAGTCCGCGCGACGAGCTCCATGGAGGCGGCGAGGTTGTCGCAGTGGATGGTGCGGCAAGCTATCGCTAACGCGAGCCGACCCAACGCCGTCAGATCGTCTTGTTGAGCCTGTCACATAAATATATACAATATGTAAAGAAAACCCTGTCCGATCCGTGAAGGTACTGTTAGGTATCGATAAATGATTCTAAAAATGCCTACAAAGCCGGGTTAAACTTTAAAAAAAAATACCCCCTAAAAAAATAAATATTATTTTGCAAAAGGAGGCAATGATCCTGGCAAAACATGCGCGGGCGACGGGGGGCGGGGCACACGATCAAACAAAATGCCGCCAGTATTGTACATTCATTCATACAAGGTAGCTACCATTAATACCGTCGGAAATGGTGTTGCCACTTTTCAATATTTTACCAAATATTGGGGAAGGAGGAGTTAATTCGCGGAAAAAAAAAGATTATTTCAAAATTCATTAGTAGTTATTATGATGATTAAGTAAAATTTCATATTTTATTTGGTCATGTGTTTAACCTAACCTTTATTATCCTTATGGGTTGGACGTGGTTTTCTTCATAACATTATGGCTATATTCCCGGCCTCGCAGGGATAGGCAGCTACCTACGCTTCACTTACAATACACATCTACATTCCCCAATGTTGTCTAATGTAAAAAAGTGTTTAGTATATAAATGCAGACGACAAAGTGATGCTTTTTGAGGTTTCAGCTGCATTGAATATTTTAATCGGATATTAAAAATTTTAATGTTTTCTTTTCTTTTTTTTTTCAAAGATGTTGCTTTGCACTAGGAATTTCTCCTGTATCGTGGGTGCGTTTACAAAGATATAACTTTACATACACAAACATCCAGACCTGGAACAAGTACTTGTAGGTCATACAAATATTTGCATGACCTACAAGGGACCTACGCGGGAATCGAACCGGTGACACGCAGCGCAGCAGTCAATAGCTAAACCACTGCGCTATCCTTGCAGTCAAATTCGCTGTTGCATACACCGCTTAAATATTTCAACGAGGATTACAATCATGTTCTGAATTCATGGTTACAGTTGGAGCGTTTCTGAAATGACCAAAACGCTTCATCTTTCCTACTGACCGACTATTTTCTTAGGATAAATGTTCAAAAATCTTACCTGCGCGACGTCGTTGGTATTAGCATGAAGGGCGTCTGTAATGCCGGACCACGACACACGTACGCGGCAACCATTTATCACCACCTTCGTAGGTTCAAGACTAAGAAAAAACGGTCCCGTTAAGTCTGATGTACGTGCATAAACTCAAGGCTTTTTACCAAGGGAATAAGCAGACACTACAGAACTGCTACGATTCTAAAGTACATTTTTTGCTTTGCTTACGTAGATATAGTTTTAAATTAAATTCTTAAAGTTAGGTCTTTTGACTTTGCACGGCACGGTAACTGCGGAAAACATTATCAATAGCAATGGGTTTAATAAAAATGTTGACAGTTCAACAACAATTATTGCCATTTTTACGTTGTTGAGCAGACACATTTTCGAACATAAGGAGCGATGGAATAGCAATAAGCTTCAAAATGATTCAAAGTGATAGTAACATTGTGTTACGCAGTTAGGGTAAGATAGATGGCCGGTTACAGAATATTATCAATTATCAGAGACCCATTGATTGGTCTTCGAATTTTTAAATTGAATCCTTGACAGAATATTACGTACTTATCCAAGGTATTCTATCAAGGATACATGTTAAAATAGCATGTGATTGCCATAAGGGAGGACGTCAAAACAAAGGCAGTATGACCATGAATAGAATTCCGACAGGAATAGTTTCTTGCTCGGTGTTTCAAGGATTTTTCTGTCAGTCCTTGCTCAAGAGTTTCTTTCTGGTTTATCAGACTAGTTTCATGTGACCATATTCTATATAGGACTGATGAAAATACTACGAAAAGAGTTAGAACTTTAAATTTCCAATTAAAAAACTGAAACCTGAAAATGTACCTACCATGAGCAAAAATTTGATTCTCTAGCTAAATATTGTTAGAGAATGAAATGCGTGCTGCTTCTCAGGTATAAATTTGGTGTATAATGTCGGGTATTGTACCTGCACGCAAGTCCGGCGGTGTGTATAGCCCTTAGGGCCGAAGTGAGCTGTACTATGTGACTCCACAACACGGCCTCGGGCAGCAAAGCACCGCTTGCCACCGCACGGAGCATCGCGTTTTTCTGTTTGTGTTGATTAATTTTTAGTGAGGTTTAAAAGTACCGACGACAGCACATCAAGCTACTACAATCTGTCAGATATTTTTTTTATTAGATTTTCAATTTTATAGCTAATGCATTAAGACTCAAAATTGATTGGGAATATTTGGCAGTTTCGGGAGCTTGACCTGCTGTCGTCCCTATATAATATGACCTTTTCCTTAAAAAATCCGGTGAAAGTGTAACCAAGCCTTTTCTTTTTAAATTCTAATCTAAACGTACGCTAAAGGGAATTAGCACATTAATCTGTATTTAGATGGTCTTAACTTTTCATCTCCCAACTTTTTAGATTTGAAACAAATCGGATTTTTAAATATGATTCGGAATTAAATGTGGCAAAAAAAAATTTTTTCACTTAATTTAGATTTCATGATCCATATCTTTACATTTCAACAGAAAGTTTTGGAAGAAACTATAATTATGATGGTTATTTATAACTGTGGGTATTTGGGGTTTGCTATATATTATGTTTTATCGCGGATTGTTAAGCATCCATCATGTTTAAGTGCATTCCTCCCTCCACATGCATATGCTATCAGGTTCAGTGAACGTTTCAGCTCATTAAATGAGCGTCATGAATTGTTTTGCAGAAGTACTTGCTTGTGCCTCACCCAACTCAAAAACATGTTATAAAAATGTGCATTTTCTTAACTTTGACTGCAAAAGGTTCATTAACATATTTGTAAAATAATGAAAAAAGCGCATTTATCGCTAAAGGGATCGAGGTAAAAATAAGTTACTCATATTTGCAATCTGTTGACTACCTACAGTGTTCTTAATGTAATCGAATTAATTCTGAGATCCAGGTCAATGCTAACGAATAGGATCTTAACGTTTCCTTAGTTGTTGTGTTGTGTTGGCTACGCCTATTTGTTTGAACACTACGGTAAATATGAATCAATTAAAATTGTATTAAGAATTGAAACACACACAAAAGCGTTACGGTAAAAATCATCGAATACACTATTAAGGAAATTCCCAAAATAATTGCGTCCCACCACTTTGTGTGCATTTAGCTATGAACAAAGGCGACCTACAAACCTGATGAGTATATGGACGGGGTGCATCCGGGTCGGAAGAGAACGGGTCATGGAAGGCGCCGTTAGCGTCGTTGCTCGAATTACCGGCTCCACCGGACAAGTACTTGTTCATCAGTGTCGTGCACGCTGGGTGATAGGTATAAACTAATACCATCGCTGTCACACGAGAAACATAAAAGTTCAACAAATTATTATACGAGTTTTTTTTACGGGAAAGCTAAGATGAGTTTCATACGCATTTTTCATTAGACTTTACTAAATAAAAGGGCGTGATTATGCAGTAAAAGTGCATTCAGTAAATAATTCATAAAGAACATTGAAATATCGCAGCATAGTGGCCACATCATGACTTTGCCTCAAACCTCCCTCATAGACGGTTCACGCGGCCGTTTTTCAACTGTCGCGATGTTGGCGACGTCCGCCATTATTGTGATATAAAACTTTCAAAGAAATTCTATAATATTTTACACGTGTTATTGGCAAAATTGTGGTATCTATTCCACAGAGGCCATTGATCAAGAGTTGAGATTGAATTTCACCTTGAAAAATAAAAAAAAAATTATACATCGATGTTTCTGTTCACGAACAATACCATGCAATAAGCGCGATTAAATTTTCATAAATCTGGTACAGACGACAGATCAAGCTAATAATTGACAGCTTCGGGGAGCTTCATCTGCTGTCGTCGGTACAAACCTATGCTATTAAAATAATTTTTGGGTGTCCTGGGTCACCAGCCAGTCACAATAACAAGTCAATTGGGTTGAGATAATATACATATTTGAAACCCTTTTCAAACAAAATTACAGTCCTTTCACAGTTACATATTTTCATCTTTGACAGTATCAACCTGAAAGCCAGTAACGACTATTAAAATCACTATATGATTTTAATTCTTTTTTATTAGTAGCAAGCTTATGGCGAAGACAATAAAACATGTGTCCAAAAATTTGATTTGACAGTGATGCAAAATCAATGTGGAGAGGCCATTGAATCCAAAGTAGCCAAGTGGCACTTTACAGCATCAGCCCAAATGTGGCTGTAGTACTCCACACACGAACTGATCTGTGCTTTGTATAACATTAGAATCTGTCCTGGTGTGAAGTACCGCCGGACCTTTGCGATACCACCATGTTTTGTAAACTCATACACAATATCAAGGTCTATGTAAATCAGATGAACAAATCAATACAGTGCATCGATGTTTTCCAGAATGATCAATCGTGTCCTTCTACGTGACCACATCGGATTACAATTTCAAATTGCTATCAATAATATGATAGCAATTTGAAATTGTAATGGTACCAACATTATACATTTCTATTAGCGTCACCTCGCGTATTTTTTATGTTGTAAAAAATGCATGAGGTCAGGATGCATGTTTCAGTAATTGATGTATTTCGAAAAGTATTTCTTATACCGGTTTACTTGGAAAAACATATTAATGCAATTGGTGAATCAACTTCATCTGACATAATGTGTATTCCAAGCATTCAACGGGAACATTAAAACTACCTCATCCATCATCATCAGCCTCTAGCGATGCATTGCTGAACTTAGGCCTCTCCAATAGGGATGTATCCAAGGTATGAAAATCAGAAAAATAATTAGTCCGTCTTATATATAATAACAAAAATGAAGACCAGTATTTTTATTTTGTCGTAATTACCAAAAACTACTGAGATTTAGCGTATTAAAGTTACGGAGTGGGGTATATTTTGTACTACGACGTGATATGCGACATTTTAAAACAATATATCTTCCTAAGTATTTGATTGAAAGAAAAACGTGCTCAATATTTTTTATAAATCTACCTGATGGACATTACATTATTTTTTAGGATACAACCCAATTTCACATCACTTCATGCTATTATTGAGTATTCTTATTCAGCTACCGCCAGCCAGCCTACAAAGATTTTACTCTATCTAGTCTTATTGAATAACAAATAGTAAACTTGTAATTCATCGGTAAAAGCCCAGAGTCATTGCTATGTCGATGATGACATTAAGATCGTCCCTCGACTTAAAACATAAATGGCGTTAATTGGGTATACTAAGGTTTCATATCAACGTTAATCCTTCGGGGAAACCATAACATTTTCACGCTTAATGTTATTTTAAGATTAGTAAATAGGGAGTAATATGCTATCTGCAAGGGCCGCGGGTTATACGAGACAGACATCGTGGTCATTTTCCTCGGTGGTAGGCCATAATATCGGCCGCCGGCAGAAGTTACCAACCATCAGACAAAGTCTTGCCGCCAAGCGATTCGTCGTGTTCCGGCATGATGTCTAGTGATGCCGTACGGAGGACGGGTCTGAGCAATTGTTTTGCGATGTGTGCCGGTTACGATACACCAAATGTTATTGTGTCTTGAGTTTGGTCGTGCTGTTGGGTTTAACATTGCATCACTTCGCTCAACTGCCGTCTTCCTTCCTATTCACTAAGTTTTTTTAAGTGAATAGGCTTAATTAACGAGCGCGCTTTACCATCAACGATTGCATTACTGCTTACTATTAGGCGGGATTGCAGTCAAGCACTAGTTTATAATGATAAAAAAAAAATAACGCGCATCGATGACTTATACACTAGATTCACAATCAGCGTAAAAAATATGGTTGAACTAAACAAGCGCAGAACGCAGCACTTGGGTGCTTCTTTCATTTAATACTTGCTTTATAATTGACTTTAATGCATGCGTGTAAGGTTGAATTTGGTTTGATGTCAGACTCGGTCGTAAAAAATAGGGGCTTTTTGTACTGCTTTGTGATAAGAACTTTATACACTGCACGTAAGGCTGATTTTAAATTAATGTATATTTATTTTGACTACTTTAGACTGCTTAATACTTGTCGCCATTTTCGATAGGAGTTTTGTTCGAGACTGTGTATGTACTGCATAAGTGATAGATGCTGACGCGCAGGCAAGTGAAGGCACACGGGTGGATTTTAGTCAGTTGACACGGCATCCCGCTCCGCCCAGAGCGGGAGAAGTCATTGATGATTTCCCACCCTAAAAAAATATTGCCATGATAAACAAGTTACACAAATATTGGGTGTTTGTTATAATCATCGTCATTTTAAGTCATGATCCATTCATTACTAAGTCACCTCATCATTTTTTGTAAAAACGCCGAGGAAAGTAGTTATGCTATTAAAATAAATAATTAATCATAACATCGCAGTGCCTATTTAATTTTTTTATTTTTTTATAAACCTTGGTTTCATTTCGGTTCGATGGTATAATTCAATAGTACACAATGACGCCGATTTTGTTTGTCACAAACTAAACTATTTTTAAGTTAAGTGCATCTTTGTCTTTCAATTTCGATAAGAAAAGGATAGAAGATAACATTTTAGTTTAGTCCTGTCAAATTAAGATACTCCATAGACAGTTTAGGCGCGATTATAAACATGGCGACTAAAAATACGCTAGTTTACGTCAGGATCAGGAGCGCACCAATTTGACAGGTCTAAATTGTCATTTTATCTTCTGTCCTCTTCTTAATGAAATCCGTTCCATCATCGGACGACCCGTCGTACGGCGAGTTTCCACCCTTACGTTGTTGACACCAATGCGATCCGGACGAAGCGTTTTGCTTCCTTCTTTATACCGCGTACATCGAGGGACTGGAACAATTTGCCGGCGTCGGTGTTTCCGTCACATTACAATTTGAGTGTCTTCAAGGCTAGAGTGAATAGGCTCTTAATAAACTAGCGCGCTTTACCATCAACGATCGCGTCACTGCTTACCATCAGGCGGGATTGCGGTCAAGCGCTGGTTTATAATTTATAAAAAAAAAAAAAAAAAAAATATACGGACAAATCACACAGATTGAGCTAGCATCAAAGTAAGTCCGAGACGTGTGTTATGGGATACTAACTCAACAATACTAATTATATAATAGATACAATATAATATAGATAGACATCCAAGACCCAAGCCAATCAGGAAAAGATCGTTTTCCGTCATGACCTGGCCGGGGATCGAACCCGGGGTCTCCACGTCGCAGGCAGGCGTGTTGACCGCTGCGCCACAGAGGACGACCATGCACTGAACTTAAATTTTATTTAGTTTGTGTACAAGAGACCGGGGCCAATAACAAGGAATAATTGGCAAATCTTTTAAGAACCCATCCTGATAGAAGAAACTTAAACACAAATGCCGCGTAACGTTATTTATTTGTTTTGTAGTCAATTAGCAACAACTGTTTGCATTGTAGGGTGCGTGCCTACGCTTCAGTGCAATTGAGAACAGACTGTGAAGATAATGATATACAATTGACAGAACTATCAGAGCAATTATGAGTAATTGATATTGTGCAGTCTGCCAATCAAGACACAATCATAGCCGACGGCAAAATAAATAGACTCAAGGACTGGAGAGTACTTCAGTACTAAAGCTAAAAGGGGGGCAGAATGCTAGAATACATTCGGTAGCATTTGCAAATGCTACGTTTAAATTTTATCACAATCAGCCTTTTTCGAATATCACTGAACTCGAAGTGATCTACTCTTCGTTGAAAAATGTACACGTGTGGCGTGTCGCATATATAATTTTAAACTATATAAGAAATCATGTACATATACAAAGTATTACAGTTTAAGTTAAAAATAACAATAGTTAAATGGTGAATCCCGTGTTTACATTGTGAATCAGCAGAGTTGAGGTGGCAGTTTTTTCCTTCAAAACTCTCGTAATTTGATAGCAAAAGCTATACAGCTCAAAAACTACCTACCGACTACGGCGTGATAGTCTTCCAAAACGGTTGCGGAGATGAGGAAGGCATTCACTCTATGTAAACAACTGGGAATCGCCTAGACACCTACTATCGGTTAGACTGGAAGTCGATCCCAATAAGCTGGCAGAAGGCTAGGCTAGGCAGATGATGGAGGATGTCTGGAATCAGGAAATCCACTAGAAGAGTATAGCATAGGGATGTTCGTAGTAACAATCCTATTCTTTTCCAATAGGTACTATATGTCGGCCAAATTCGATAAAGTATAGAGGTAAACAAACCTTGTTTACACCTAACATTTTCAAGATACATGAAGAATAATCCTACTTTCTAAATGTAAACAGTTTATTTAGATATTATGATTTGCATAGAATGCTTAACCGATTTTTAATGAAATGACACACATGTAAGCTAATTTCCTAATAGGTTAATTAGACTATGTATAATATATGTATCATCACTTGGAAAGTATTATAATGAATGTGTTATGCAGTTGATTTGAAAAGTAGTTGAAATACGCAAAATTGTATTGACAAACGCCTCAAATTTATTCATAGACTGAATTCCACAAAATGTGTTTAATACCTGGATTTCTTCCATCTCTCTTTTTTTGTAGGGCTATCGCGTAAAATTTGTGACGACTTTTTTTTTATGGTTTTTCGAAATAACAAGTTAATATGCATGTTATTTTAGTGATTCTATTGAAATATGCTGCAACAGGAATTGTTAACAAATAGTTAGCATGTAAAAGTCGATAATCATGTAAATAATAGGAGATTGGTAAAACATCAGTTGTGTTAATCCTAAATTAGTTTGTTTACCTCTATTCTTTATCGAGCTTGGCAGAAATATAGTTGGAAGTGTTTTGCGTTTACTAGTGGATATCTTTCGGTTTAAGGATAATGATGCTCAACAAGTTTTTGTCTGTCTGTTTAGAACGATTCGAAACTTTGTGCTAATAAACTAATCTAGAAGTTCGTTCATAAAATCACCTATTCCACGTAATTTAGGATAATAAAAAATCGATTTCTCCTATTATTTTGGGTTATATGCATGCATACTCACAATGATCCCCAAACGCCTTGGTAGTGAACCAGTCGTGTAGCTTAACAACATTGGGATGATCGATCTGTTTCCACATCTCCAGGCGTTTAGTGACAGAGGTGGTGTAGGAGTGAAGGCGCCGCAGAGCGTAATGTTCACCAGTCTGCCTGTGAGTCGCGCGGTATGACGTAGCAATGGCGTGTGGGGCTGTACTCTCTAAAGGAGTCAGTTCCGAGTACATCTCCACGTTTTCGGGTAAATCTAGATAGAAAGGGATAAAATAGGGTGAATAAGTTATAAGTATGTAAAATAAACGACTATTTTCTGACATTTTATGCCATAAACGTTAAGAAGAATAATGTTTAACTAGTAGCACACTCCCGTGTAGCTACCATGAGTTTTCATTACGAGACTCGATCACACGCATCGACCAAATTTGGCGCTATCATTGGTTGAGAGTTCTTACAATCTTGAAGCGGACCAATTGATGAGTCAAACGCGGTTGTTATCGATGATTGATTCTTCGTAATGAAAACGAATGGCCACAATGTTCCTATGCAGCCGAAACTGCTGGTGTGTTCCGTAAAAATCCCACCGTGAACTTCAGTCCACCTGATGCTGGAGATTGGTACTAATGGCATCTTATTTCAGCTGTTTTTACAGGGAAAGAGTATTTCGGCGATTTTTACTTAAACAACGTTATTTTTACTTGATACGAAACCTGAATGTAGTTTGTTCAGAATAAGCAAATGAATCAATTCCAATCATTTTTCCACCATATTTATTCCCAAATACATTTAGAAATTGTTGTAGTGTGGTTACCGAGGGGACAACACAGCTGACGGTAGATACTAGGCGCGTACGCATAGCTGGATAGCTGCACGTTGACCATATTTTTGTTGGGACAACCAAGTAAGACAACATGTTCATATCTTTGTGGTTTTTCATTATATCTTTTTGAAATTTTGTATAGGTTCTTTACTTAAAAATACAGAACACGTTTCGGGATTCGCATAAACAAAATATAACTTTGTATATACTATATATCTAAAGGAAACCCTGTCCGATCCGTAAAGGTATTGTTAGGTATCGATAACTGATTCTACTAATGCCTACAAAGCCTGGTTAAACTTAAAAAAAAAAAATACCCCCTAAAATAAATATTATTTCGCAAAAGGAAGTAAATTACATGGCAATACATACGCGAACGACGGGGGGCAGGGCACGCGATCAAACAAAATGCCGTCAGCATTGTACATTCATTCATTCATCAAAATGGTGTAGTCACTTTTCAAAAATTTACCAAAAATTGGGGAAGTTTGAGTAAATTCGCGGACAAAGAAGATTATTTCATAATTCATTAGTATGATGAATATGAATGGTAAAGTTTCAAATTTTATTTGGTCATGTGATTACCTAACCTTTATTATCCTTATCGGTTGGACGGGGTTTTCTTTACATATTGTATAATTTTCAGAAGCATAGATCTACTACCTGGATACTGACGTAGATCGGTCTGCAGGAACACATCGTCATTTCTCTCGTAAATCTCGGAACGGATCGTCTCGGGCATGTAGAACGATGTGGCGAGACCTTCATAAAACAGAGAAAACAGTTATAAGTATACCTACATTGCTCTTTTATTTTTCGTTCTTATGCTCGTAAATAGAACATTATAATGAATACTGGAACTGTTGTGACTTAAGAATATGAAGGTTTATTCATAAACAATGATTTAACAAAAAAAAAAAAAAAGAT
The DNA here is from genome assembly GCA_037179545.1 of Sesamia inferens. Taxonomy (NCBI): domain Eukaryota; kingdom Metazoa; phylum Arthropoda; class Insecta; order Lepidoptera; family Noctuidae; genus Sesamia; species Sesamia inferens. The sequence goes on from CM073921.1 coordinate 29,388,173, forward strand.
TGATTTATGAATCCGAAAATGAAAATATAGGTGCTAGTGCAGCACAGCTATCTAGGAACGAACATATTTTACAAGAATTAAAATATCCACTTAATAAATAACTTAATTTATTAACTGACAGACAAAGCCTTTCATAAAAATTGGTCCAGCCATATGAGCATGAAAAAGTAACAAACAGATACACTCACAAACATCGCCGTCATATTAGTGTAATTTAGTGCAGATATACTGTTAGAATATTTTTTATTAAAACTAAATAAAAGGATGTGAATTGAGAAAAGAAAAAATATAATACATTTGCACTAGCACACAACACAAATGTTGTAAAGTAATACACCCTATATTATGTTACCTTATTCAGAACCTTGTTATATAAATAGTAATTATAAAACAAAGTCGCTTTCCTTGTGTGTAAGACCGCTCCATGATTTAGAGAAAAGTTTTAAAGTAGGTATAATATATTAAAATGGGAAAGGTAGAAAATAAATATCTTATAAATCGCACCCTAATTGTATAACACAATATGCTATCAATTTGAAGCATATTGCTAATCCGTTGCAACAACGATGATATCGCAATGAATGTTGTTGCATTGTCAAAATGTAAAAAAAAAACTATTGTGTGTTCTGCAATTATCCCACTGACAACTCTTTGTTTTTATTTGTCGCAACATCAAAGGACTGCACCAACAAAGCATGGGGTAGGTCGCTTGTAAAAATTATTACAAGGAAATACAATAGGCTCACTCAGCACAACACCTATTTAATAAGTAAATGCATTGCAAGGTGTAATTTGAAACCTCGTCACATCCGTAATTATTACTAAAAATAACCATTTCGCTCATTAAGCATTTTGGACTTAATAAACAAAGTCATGAATTCTTGACGGCCAGAATGATTTGCGATAAGACGTATGAAAAATATGGTTGTCAGGACGGTGGTACAAATACAAAAAAGGAAGAGTAATTTATAACAGAGCCAGCATCAAAACTTGAGAAAATCGTAAGATTATCATTTGCATTTGACTATGAACAGAATGAACTGATAAGCATATGCATGTAGGTATTATTTTGTAATACATACTAAGAAATCAATAACTTAATTTTATAATTCCGCTCAGCTAATAAACGTCGGTAAAGTCATAACATGCCTAATAGATGCACATAGAGAACACTCCTCACGTCTTGAGCTCGAAGAAACATCCATTTCACTCATGCTCTTGTATGGATTTCGCATAGCAAAAATCTATTTTGGCCCCGTTTAAAATTCTGCACCCACTGCGAAACCAGGCTGTTAAATTTTAAAAAGTCACATGTGACATTATGTAATTTTTGGACCATAGTATTTCACTTATTATCCTTCACGGCTTGTGCTACTATGAAAATTCAATTAACTCATTACAATCATGCATCCGGTAGTAAATTCTATAAACCATTGATAAAACTATCGACATCATAAAGTTTGCAATAAACAATATAAACCATGCCCTAAGACAATTTAACATGACGTAAGCCTAGACTGACATATGATAATGCTACTCGCCGCGAAGTGATTTTCAATGGCGACTGCTAGAATAGCAAATTGAACGAATTGCGTATATTTATGCGCATATTCGTGTGATTTATTCGGCGACATTAACATAAACGACTATTTAGGTGTTTCTAGAAAACTTGAACACGGTCAGATGGCTGACACTGGGTTGTTCTTTCCAGGTTGCCATATAAAATCTTTGTTAGGAGTGGGAAAATAAAACGTATTTTTTGACAGATTGGGACTGAGATCAGACAGTGAACGTTGTAATAATTAGTAAAATGAGCCCTCTGATATAAAGTTCCTCGTCACTTCATCATCATCATCATTTCAGCCGAAAGACGTCAAGTGCTGGACATAGGCCTCCCCCAAGGATCTCCGCGATGTCCGGTCCTGCACCTACCGCACCCAGCGGTTTCCCGCGACCTTCACCAGGTCATTGGTCCACCTTGTCGGGGGCCTACCCACGCTGAGTCTTCCGGTGCATGGTCGCCACTCGAGAAACCGTCGGCCGCCTCGGGTATCGGTCCTACGGGCAATGTGCCCAGCCCACTGACACTTAAGTGTTGCAATTCTTCTCGTCACTTACAATCAAGTAAAGAGAATACGCTCATCAGTCATAGTTTGCCTAATAATGACATATTCCTCATCCGAATTCGGCCAATCTTCAAAAATGCGCTTGTTACATGAATGCAGAGCTCAACTACTCTCACGGCTCAATTACCACCACAAGGCACGGCGGAAGGAGACTCCTTCAGATTCTGATTCTTCTTAATGAATACATGTCACCGGTTCACAAGACCACCACGACAATTTGCATTTGATTCGCAGCTGCCGTAATAGCGGCTATCAAGAGCAATTTTACAATTTCCGTTGATGGAAATAACAAGCTACATTGCGCTTGATTTCCTGTATAGGAAGACTGATATAACTTACAAGCGCATCTCTTGTTATGCAATCAAGCGTTAGGTGATTTAATCTAAATTACTTGTTTATCTAATCTCAAGGAGACAATGTATTTGTATATTAAGTATAGTATCACCGGAGATAGTACTTTCGCTGTGCCTTTTAACACTCTTTAAATTATGTAAAAAAAATATAGGTAGCAGACTCCTAGTAATCAATAGAAGTTGCATCATTTGCGGAGCGTTTCACAGATATAATTCATTTTTTTACTATTGTTTATTTTTAGCCGCTAGTATAACACAATCAATCGCCTCTGTGCGCAAAAATTACAACACAAATATTGATCAATATCCTTCATACATCTTATATTTGTAACAGGAAATAACTACAAGTAGTTCTCTCTTAGAAAGTCAAAGTATAAAATATGCAAAGCACTGTCGCAGGTGGAGCGCGCCAGACAGACGGATAGTTGTACTATTTAATCCTTGTATTAATTTTAATATAATCTCGCGCAGTGTGTATAATGCAAAGCACATAAGGGACTGTGACATATTCTAGGATAATAATAAGTAATATCAAAAAAATACAAAAATCAGCTATAGAACATAATTGTGCTCGTATGCACTATTATATTTTATAGCTAGTGTACAATGCAAGTGCCCATTACCCGTGGTGATTAGATTGACGATTGTTTCGTTCTGCATATCTGTGTTATTGACCTGCCGCACAGCGATATTTATTTAAATTGAGCCAGTTAAATTCAGAAGTCATTATATAACACTACGTTACTTATTGAGCGATGAGACAAGTATCTCTAAGGTCAAATTCAACAAACATCTCGCAAATTGACGTTGTGGCATCGCCGCTTTTTTGCAAGACGATAAAATAGAAATGATTACCAAAATCTTTTAATTTCGTAATTCGCATGTTTATTTTGCTGACGCTATCCACAGCTGGCATGCCGCCAGCTTTACTTAACTTTTACTCAATGGGTAGAGTTTTCGTCTTTCAATTTACGCATTACAAGTTACTTTTTAAGACTCAATAAAATGCGATCTATCATGTAGAAATACTTAAATGATTAGGAATTTATGCGTTTGAATGACTTAAGAATTCATTAGCAGTTAATATGATTTTAATGACATATCGAGGTGTGAGAGAGTGAAGGATAAGTACGAGGAGGTACGACAGTAAATCATCTGGAAGTGCAATTTTAGATAAAAATATTATTTTTATGCCAACATATTGTGTCAGAGTTTAGTTTTGTCCACTTAGAGTTACCCACAATATAGCTTCAAGAACAACCACCACGAGACTTTTAAAATTCTGAAAACAATAATGACCAGCATTTAAATCATCCATTACCTGAATTCGAAGTCATAGGCCCGATGTGGGTTGGAGTACCAGAATAGATCTGTGTGGCGTATGGCGATGCGGCGCCGGCGCCCACCGCTCCACTCAAGCATGAATCGGGGGCTCCTGAAACAATAACACCAAATAGCTGCCATTATTAAAAATACTCTAATAATTATGTACCAGATGATCCTAAAAGCTAAATCTCGAGGTAGTGGCGGTCATAAGACGTATAAGGAGGAAGAAGTGAATTTTATTATTGTGAGCCTCATGATGTGTCTCGCTTTGAGGTTTTGGGGCGCTCAGTGATCCCATTATAAGGCGCCCCTGCTCATGACTTAATACCGCAATCTACACCTACGGATTTATTTCAATTTGTAGTAAAAGTAATTCAGTATTGCTTTTAGGTACTGTTTGAAATTATTCTTGAAATTCAAAAACTGAAAATTAATTCTTCCGTCTTCTAATCACCGCCAAACATTTTGTCGACTTAAATAGCAGTTCTAAATAATTAAATCTCTAGCAAACTGTTTACTGTTTATGGTTGAAACCAGTACTGTGAAAATCACAGTTCTGACGTGTGCGTGAACTAAAATCTAAGGGAAATTTACTTTTACCAAAGACTATAGAGACACAAGTTTAATAATTATTTAATAAGTCACGATCCATACATATCGAAATACCATTTACTGTTTTACACATCACTTGGTTGGGCAACATCGAACAAAATCCAATTTGATAAGTGCAAATTTTAAAGATTACATTCTTTTCCTGAATAATACAAATGCTACTATCTGCTAAGTTCGCCGATGTTTCCCCGATCTAGTTAATATACCTAGTACTAGCTTTTGTCCGTCAGCATGGAGGTAGAAAGTTATCCCACAGGACTATACTACTGATGAATGATTAAAATATGTCCAATTTTATCCAAATCTGTCATTCGTTAAGGAGTGAAAGCATAACAGATAAGAGTCGACATTCATAATAAGGACTGTTTGTAGAGCAATAATCAGCCTATAATTTTCCCACTCCTGAGACACAGGCGTCCTCTCGTTGAGAGGGAAAAGGCAGTAATCTATCACGCACGTCAAACAACAATATTAGAGATATAATGGCCCCGATTCTATTCTTCACCAACTAAATTATATTTAAGTTCCGTGCATCCTTTTCTTTCTATTTCATTAAGAAAAGGACAGGAGAAAAAATCTTAGTTTAGACCTGTCAAATTAGTGTGCTCTTGACGTAAACTGGCATATTTTTAGTCGCCACGTTTTTAATCGCGTCTAAACTGTCAATGGAGTATCTTAATTTGACAGGATTAAACTGACATTTTATCTTCTGTCCTTTTCTTAACGAAATGGAAAGAAAAAGATGCACTTAACTTAAAATTTGTTTAGTTTGTGAACAACAGAATCGGTGCCAATAACCCTTCAAAACGAAGCAAAAATAGCAGGACGAAAAGTTTCCAAGATTGAAACCTTTATTAAACATTACCTTTGGTGGTAATGCTTTAATGGTTTTCTCGGTTAGGCCTTAACGCCGGCTGCCGGCAGTAGTTATCACCCACCAGACAAAGTCTGCGCCAAGCGAAACGTCTTGTTCCGACATGATGTCTGGTGAAGCCGTACGGAAGACGGGTCTTAGCAGTTGTGTTGCGATGTGTGCTGGGTACAATGCGCCAAATGTTGTGTCGGGAGGTTAATCGCGGAGATCTCCAGATCAATCTCACTCTGGCGCAACAGCATTGGTCGTGTTATTGGGTTTCACATTGCATCACCTCGCTCAACTGCCGCCTTCCTTCCTATTCACTCAGTTTTTTTTTTTTAGTGTATAGGCTTAATAAACTAGCGCACTTTACCATCAACGATTGCATCACTGCTTACCATCAGGTGCGTTTGGGGTCAAGCACTAGTTTATAATTATGAAAAAAAAAAAATGCCGTGTTCTAGCTAAATGCTATTTTATCGTCATGATCATTGCAGTCACATTACGTGATTCAGTCTTCAACACAATAAAACAGTCATATCATGGTTGGTAAGCTGATAAGTGTGAGATAAGCTGACAAGCAATGCTTGCCAATCACTGCTGCAACTATCGATAGTTTGGCCTCCGCATATACATGAACTTGTATGGCATAATCAACATTATTCACACTATTTTACTCTCTATTCCATATTGGACAAAGCGTCCTACAAACCCCATATGCTTGCAACCTGGGAATCAACACAGTTATTGGCAAAGTCTATATTCCCTCACGCCTTACTTTCTAGCATGATGAGTTTTTATTTTTTAGTAAGAATTCACCTTTCTCTAAAACTTTGCACTACTGGTTCAATAGTTTAATTATAAAGATGCTTCATTCAAGTGTCACACAATTTTCTTTGTTTACTAATAAGGTAAACAAAGAAAATTGCATAATAGGTTCAATCCTGATAAGAACATAGTACTTCCTTTGACTATGTTAAAGTACTAATTCTAACCATAACTAAAACATTGGTTGGTTGAAGATAAGAAAATTGTATGGAAAAATTACCCATAACTGACCATAGTTAACCTGCAGTAACCATTGCATAAACTGTAGAAATTATTTACATATCTAGTTTTGTTTCTATAGCAATATTGCTATTTTTTTTGCTACTTACCAATTGATGCAGAGGAATTCAAAGCTCCAGATGTGTTCAGGCTATCAGAGTTGGTGGAGTAAAAATATGTTGTCCCACCCACATTCTCCTGTAACAATAAAATATTAATTTACAATAAAGTTTACAGACATAAATGGAATTGTAAAGAAAAAATAGTAATTAAAGTTTGTGAGTGATGTTAAACTAATGATGGTCCTTCTGATCAATTATTTATTTTGAAATTATGTGGTAAGATATATTTCAGTTGTTTTATCCAAAGATAACAAGCAAAACACAAGTTCAGATCAAATTTTGAAAGTTGGTGATGGATAACTGGTTGTTTAAAAGCTGTGCTTTAAAGTAATGGATTTTGAACCTTTAAAGTTGCTACTTATTGTCATTATATTTCAATATTGCAAATACTACAGTTGCTCTTCCATGCGTAGCTAACTGATTGTCTCATTCTCTAGAGTCTAGATCATTAATTGCTCATCTATTTAATTACTTCATTTGCATAACTACTATAAACATTTACAAATGTCATCGCAACTTTAAATATTCTAACTTAACACATGTTTCATTAGAGTTGCTGATACACAAGCTTCCGGCCTTATAAAAATAGTTATTTTCTAATGTTAATGATTTATATCTGAAAGTAAGAAGATAAGTACTATGTAGTCAAGTGTACCTGGTGCACTTGGGATGTGTTGGGAACACCTGCCATTGTAGAAGGTGAAGAACTCTCTGGTGAGTCTGGCTGCATGATGCTTGGCGGAGTGAAGTAGTTCATTGGAACAAACTCTGTAATCACCACCTGGCATAACAAAGACACAATAAAATTAGTCCTATTATTCTGTGTAGAATAAATACTACACATAGTTTAATGTCATCATAAAAAAAATATCACCTTCTTGATGGCAGTGGGTGAGGACTCCAGACTGAGTTTCCCAAGTGCCTGGTTCAGGGATCTTGTGGGGGTTGAAGTGGAACGATTCTGAAATATCCAAACATGATTCACCACTGACCACAAAGGATATCAAAACCAAAGTATGAAAGATATCTCACCATGTAGGTCGCCAATTTCGACTCCTGTGGCAGGCCATTCGGAGGGGATGGCGAATATTGTAAAAATATCGAGGGATCCATGGTTTCCAGCTCACGGTGTAACCAACTCATGGTGAATATCGAAAACGGCTTGTGTAAATAAAGCGAACGACAGCGACTATCCGCAGCACGACTTGACGTTTCGGAGAAGCTACGCGATCTGAACTTCGCTCATCTGGCTGATCATCAACAACCCATCTTCCTCATCTGTTACACTTATCTTACTGATCTCAAACATCACAACGGTCGACCATGATCTCGGACATTTTCGTACGCTTTTCTATTTTGCTATGTACTAGATACACTATCTAACAGTCGTGACAGAAGATCAAGCCACACACAAATACTATGTGATTACTAAGCTCATTGTCACAAGGATTATATGTAAAACAGTCGCTAATCAATCGATTAATTCATGCGGGAATAAAGATTTCTCGACAAGTTTATTACATTTAAAATTTTCTAAATAAAAAAACAGTGCATAGAGGGACACGAAGACAAATACACATTAAAATTACGCTACACATACATACGTATACAAGTTTGTAAACGTAAGTATTCTGAAGAAATCGGTGATCATAGACTACAGATGTTATCCTACTAAATCAAATTGTTTGTACATTTCGCAAAATACAATGACATTTTATTGTTGTTCCATTTAGCCAGCTAGCAATTGTCTATGAAAATACTTTTTAGTTGAATAGTTTGAATATGACTCGGTTGTATTTTAAGCCGCTTACACACGTTCCGTTCTGGCTTTACGTCCTGCTGCAGGCCCAGAACGATCTACAACATAAACAACATAAATAGGTGCGGCGTACGTTAATAGTTATTATTATTTACTTGCTGGAATTGCAATTTTGTATCTTGTAGATATTCAGTGTGTCCTTCATGCTTTATCGTGCTTAAACTTGTTATACAATCAGCCAAGCTTGTTTCGAAGTTAACCCCACGTCAAAAATGGTTCGTGAAACAATTTCAGGGTTTATTGAAAAAAAAAAACAATTTATTATAAAAGCTGAACTGAATTTAATTGATTTAGCGTGTCAGATTTCCCTGATGATTATGTTATTATATCCCTCACGATAATGTGTATACCACGTGGCATAGCTTGGCAAAGAAGAAGTCATAGTACGGAGGCTATGAAATTCAACTAAAATATAGAACGGTCTAAAACATACGTTGTACAGACGACAGCACATCAAGCTATTATACTACAAATTACAATCTGTTAGATTTCTTTATTATCAATTTTAGATATCTTGATCGGCTATCGTTCATACAATAAAATTCGACGTCTACACCCGCTCCGCGCTACCGCCGTGCCTGCCGCATCCGCCGTTCTCGCCGCGCTATCGCTCGTGTTGTATCTGCGTATCTACAGTGATTCGTGACTAAGCTACGTTCCTGCACTAGTCGAGCACTGACATCATCCTACGTCGGAAAACTGCATCAATGTCACACGTCCTATTTCTACGGATTCGTTGTCATCAAAACGTACCATCCTGTTTCTTTGGAATATTGTCGAAGCAAAATGTACCATCCTATTTCTACGGATTGTCGTCAAAACGTACCATCCTATTTCACCCAACTACCGAGGGTGTCCTAAAGCACCCAAATCAACTTCACCGAAACTGGCCATGCGCGCAAGCGCTCGCCAGCAAAGGGAGCCCAGCCCCAGCCCTCGGTGTGCTTGAGCCCCCAGAGACCGAGTCCCTGGAGCCTCTTCAACCACCAAAAGTTTTTCCCAGCTCTCGTGGCGGCAGGCGGCAACGATAGGTTACGGTGTTACAAAGGCGGTACACTCATCTATTTCAAAAGAGCTCTATATTGCATCCCAATGGACCCCTCACCCCCTCACGACTCGAAGTTTCAGTGTGCCGTCTCGGCATGTCAGGCCGCCAACCACCAATTACTATTGTGTCGGCCTACCTCCCACCCAGCTCCTCTGCAGAGAATCACCAACTCTTAGCAGACGACATCACCTTACTTCTTGGGTTGAGTGACTCCGTTATAATAGCGGGGGACCTCAACGCCAAACACACTGCCTGGAATAGCACCAGGATCAATACCAGAGGCAGACTCCTGTTTGACCTCTCCACCCAATAGGGTCAAAAGCAATCGGAAAATGTTAGTTTCACTTCATATGGTACATAATTTTATTTTTTATTGCAGTTTAAAGTTTTTAGGTTTTTTTATCTGTTTTTAAACACTACGAAATGTTGCCGCCATGATAATGACGTCTATAAGGTAGTAAACAAAAGTGTCAGCTGTCAATGTCAACTTGGTACTAAAAACGTATATACTGACTTAATTTCATTTTACATTCTTAAAGAATAACTATAATAATTCAACATCATGGAAGTGGGTTACGTTAAAGGTGACACCACAAATTTACCAAGAATAGACTCTCTGATGGTCGGTAAATTTTTTGCTGTAAATCCCGACTTCTGTTCCGCTGAGTTACGGAATGTGAAAACATCCATGTAAGTTATATGAACTTTTATATATCTTTGTTACATTAAAAAATCTATTTTATTGTGATAAAAGGTTTAAATTTCGTACATTGTTTTCAGATCCGGAAGGGAGACTTATGGCGATGACGCTATAGGTTACGTACAGCTGAAGAGGGAACAAAATGTTTGCACTGTAAAATGTACAGTTTGCCCTGAACACAAAGTACGAAGTAAGCCGTATGCAGCTACACTCGTAGTGGATGAACAGGAAGAAGTGGTGATAAGTGTTAAATGTCATGATTGTCCTGCATCAGCAGGTGGTTGTAAACATGGAGTTGCGTTTTTGATGTGGTTGCACCGCCGAAGTGAAGACCCTTCCTGCACATCTGTAGAATGTTATTGGAAAAAGTCCAATCTTGCGAAAGTTGGAACATCAATTAAAATATTAAGTGCAAGAGAAATGGCAAAACGGAAACCAAAAGTATTTGCACCAGACAGCGGGTGGTTGATGAATGAGTTTGTTAAAGAATGTAAGATAAGAAAAATAGATAATTGTCAGTTCATTAAGCATGAACCTGACTATTGTGATACAGATACGAATCTATCATTACATAAAATGATGATGACATACAACGATGAGAATTGTGATAGATTTCTGTCAAAAATCTTAAAAGAATGCAGTAATACAAATATAAAACATGCAGAAAGAGCTACTAGAGGTCAGAATACCAGTAACTTGTGGCATGAACTCAGATATGGAAGAATAACAGCTTCTAGGTGTTATGAAGTTAGTCGTTGTAAAACAACTGATGGAACCTTGGTTGCTGTAATTCTCGGTGCAAAGACTCCAGAAACATCGGCTATAATTAGAGGAAGAAAATTAGAAGATCATGTGAGAAAAGTTGTTGAGAATAAATTGGGAATAAAAATTCAAATGTGTGGTTTGTACATATCAGAGACATTCCCAATGATAGCTGCATCACCAGATGGAAGATATCAAAATACAACATTCGAAATCAAGTGCCCTGTTAGTGCCAAAACGTCAGAAAATTATATTGACAAGGAAGGCAGAATAAAAGAAAAGTATTTTGCCCAGGTGCAAATACAAATGTATTGTGCTCACACCACTGAAAGTTATTTTTGTGTCGCCAATAGTGACTTTACAAAAAACAATGAAGTTACACTTCTTAAAGTTGAATTTGACCAACAGTATGTTATGAGTCTTTTAGACAGTGTTGTTGCTTTTTGGAAAAATAATATTTTTTCAGTTTTGTCCAAAAGTGTAACAACAAATTCTATATAAAATAAAATGATTATAAATTTAAATATCTTTTTCATTCATAACCTTTCAAATGTATAGAATTGAAACACAATAGATTTTCTGTTTTTATTTTGAGATAGGCAGACTTTCAATCTCCACTCTCAGAGTAATTTATTCCATGTGCCAAATTAAAAACAGTATTTTTAGCACAATTTTTTTTCATCAGGCTAGCATGCAATAAAATATTATCATTATCAGAGCATTTTCCTGTTATCATCATTTATTTATTGTCCGCCAACAACCTGACCTCATTCCTTCTTGGGTAAAATTACATAATACATACAAAGTAAATTAAATAATACAATATTATATTTTTGCAACTATTTATTTAATTAAAGAATCTTGTAGATTAATTAATGCACATGCTGTTTTAATACATAAATCCAAAATGCCAATTAAATTAGTATTTACAACTGTATGCATTTTTAAAATGCTAAATTCACGCAGTCTTCTAATTATTCTTTCAATATGGATTCTAAGACTGGCAATTTGCTTGGTCTGCTTTACTTCTTTTTTAGATAATTTCATCCCGGTATGAACACTTGGTGGCCTTAGTAGGAAAAATCCTTTTTGAGACAAGAATGATTCATCATTTTTAAAACCTCTATCAGCTAAAATATATGAACCTGGATTCAAGCTTTCCAAAAACAAACTTTCTTCTAACAGGCTTACATCACTAATTCTTCCTGCATAGCCATTTGACACAAAGTTTACGAGTCCATCAGGAGTACATGAGACAAGGTATTTAATGGTATTTGTTTTCTTATATTCTGACCAGGTCAATGCTTGATGCATAGCCTTTGAAGGTTTTTGGATTTCTATTTCCAAGCAATCAATGATACATGTCACCTGGTTATATCTGTGTCGAAAAGCTATAGGTAAATTTTTTTTTATTGATGTACTTGAAAATTGTTTGACAAATGGTGAAAGGACTTTAACAATACCTGGCATGTTGTTATTAAATATATTACTCGCTTGAGTCACAGATAAATCAAAATCATCTGATAATTGTGAGAAAGTCCTATTTAACTTAATTTTCATTAAACATAATAAAATATTTGGCACAGTGATATCTGTATGCTTTTTAATTAAATCAATGATAAAATATAGATGCTTATTAATACCTATGTAAAGTTTAGGCTTATCAATTATTTTACTTAATGTACTTTGAAAATTTATTTTTTGAAGTTTTTTATGTTCATCTTGTAAGCTGCTGTCTGAAGTAGTTTTGGACATGCTTGTTTTAGATGGAGAATAGTCTTGTTCAACTGTTGACCCAGCTACTGATGGTGTACATGATGTATCACTGTCACAGTCTTCTATACAAATATTATAAAGAGGAAAGGTTTGATTTTTTGTTTGTTTGCTTGTTTGTATGAATTGAATAGGCTCCGAAACTACTTGGCAGATTTGAAAAATTCTTTCACTGTTGGAAAGCTACATCATTCCTGAGTGACATAGGCTATATTTCATTTTCAAAAAAAATAGGCATCCTTACTAAAATTACGATAACGTAATCCAAGGTGTGAAAAAAATATCAAAAAACTACCTTTCATCGCGTGCGCTGCGAAAACTATTGATGATAGAACAAAATGATATACTACATTTTTTTAGAACACACCATTATCTACAAAAAATCAGCGGCAGCCAAAGAGATTTAAGATAAATAGAGAGGGCAATGTGTCAAAATCGCATAGAAAAACTGTGATCCCATGGCCCAGTTCCGCCATCTAGTACAATATAGCAAAATTAGATCGACAATTGGAGACATCAAATAGTAAAACTGAAATAAGTTTACATAAAATATATTCAGCTATTGCGCGGTAGGTGGCCAGTGTGTCTATGTTGCCAGATCCGATTTAATACCCTAGTGTAGTTCAAATCGGGTAAATAAATATGGAAAAGTAAACAAATTAAGTGAAACTTGTCTTGTACAGAGATCAAAAACTGTTTTAGAATTTTATTAGCTACTATTCATTTTCCGTGACACCGTCTATTGGCATTTTAGATGTGTTATGCTTACGAATTATTTTAATACTCAGTTTATTGCGATTTTTGACTATAATAGACTTTTTAGGCCATAAAGCGCATTTTGTTTTGAAATTTTTGTTTGCATTTCGTTTTTGCCAAAATGATTCTTTTCTACACGTTTGTTTGCAAATATTTTTAAATGGCAATGCAAAAAACTGTGGTAGGGCTTGTATCATTTCGATATAAAATTATCGATAATATTCAAAGAAGTTACTACGACGATGTTTATTCGTATTATGATAGCAGAAAAATTATAGATATTTTCAATGTTTACAAGTTTCTATTTATATAAATATTTTAATATAAATAGAAACTTAGCGTTAAAGTTTAAATTTACCGATTAATACTGAAAATCTAAATAATTGTTTATTTTTTCATTTTTAATTAACACATTTAATCAATATAGTTACCATTATTATGTATACATTGCTGCCTTCTAATAGGAAAGTCGTTTATACCTTTGCGATAGAATTCTGAGGATCTAGACTGCACAAACTGTGTGAAAGCAGAACTGTCTAATGTGTGAATTAATTATCCAAATCACGACGAAAATGGTAGTCTGCTGGAGCAAGATCTGGCGAATAATTCCGTACCATTCATTATCTTTAAAAATGGGAGCCTTCAATATTTATTTTATTTTTAATTTGAATATATAACCAAATATTCTGTGAACCTTTTAAGCGTCTATCTGTTTCTGTTATTAATATGGAGCAAAAAATCATGTTTGTTGTATGGGAAAATATTTTATTTAAAATAAAATTTTTTTTTAGCGCTTGTCATAGCGGCAACAGAAATACTAACATAATTTCTAGAAATTTCAACGTCTAGCTATTACGGTTCATGAGATACAGCCTGGTGACAGAGGGACAGACGAATAGTGAAGTCTCATGAATAGGGTTCGTTTTACCTTTTAGGTACGGAATCTTAAAAATCACAAAGTAGCTTGCAATTATTGTACTACTAACTACATATACGTACCTACATATTTTATAAATATATTTCATTATAAATAAGTTATCTAATTTATGTACTTATCCACTTAACCATAAATATTATCCCAATTTTTACGATTAACTGGAAAAGTTCTGAAATTAATAACTTACTAATTCATTACTAGGACAAGGTACCGATCCTTTTTTTTTTTAATTTGATCGACAAATCTTCTTTCTTTAAAAAGTAGATATCTTCACTTTTAAAATGCTTTGAGCATAATTTCGACGAAGTAGACGGAAGCCAATTTTCTTCTCTACGGTCTATCTGGACAAATCGTATACACTTTTCCCGTACAACATAATTTTTATTCGAAAACCTAAAATAACATAAAACCTATTCAATTTTGTTCATTAATATGACAAGATTATGATCAAATAGAGTTACTAATAAATAAACTTGAAATATAGTAATATTTTAAGTTTATTTAGCTATATTTTAAATGTCAATAAAATATAGCTATATGTTTTCAACTTAATAAGTATTATCGATAACTAAATCGATAAACAACATTACTACATCTCTACATGAAAATAGTAAAACTATTCAACAATAGAGGGCGCTTATTACAATAATAAAAAAGTTTCTAGAACTATTTAAGAATTTTTTAAAATTTTAATTACAGACTAAATATAAATAATTCATACAAAAACATTTCGAAGTTAGGTCCAGTCATTTTACCATAACGAGATGTACAGTAACGCAAAGCGCAACAGGGCATATTTCCTTAGAAAATGTTTATTCTTGGTGGACACATGTTAAGTCTTGACGCGGACACTAGACTGAGCGACTTTTAACCAAGTCGACAAAAGTATTGGCTTACAATTTTGTTCGTGATGTCCTGTCTATTGTAAATATAATTTTAATGTCTTTGGCGGCAGCATATCTCTAACTATTACAGTCATGTCACAATAAGCGTTTTTTTTTTTGAAAAAAGAAATTAATATACCACCGCTACAAAAAGCTCTTTATTTGTACCTTGGTATTAACCCTTATCAAAATAAATGATGTATTATTTAAGACTGCTTCAATATCTTTACATTACTTTTTGAATTATTCGATTCTGACAATACATTCAAAAGATATCACGAGTTAAAAAAAATTAAAAAATAAACTGTATTCGGCTAGCTATGCGTTGTAGGCGTCACTCGGGCAGGGGTACGGGAGGGGGGTTAAGATCACGAAATAAACTTGCCGCGACCGCGAGGCTCACTCGCGCGGTCGGCCCCCTACGTGATGGACGTGTGCGGAATTTACGCTTGATAATAATTCGTTTAATAAGTAACTAAACCGATTTAAAAAGTTCTTTTCAGAACTAAACCCATTTATATAAAATATTGTTCACTTGGTTATCCATACTAATATTATAAATGTGAAAGTGTGTTTGTTTGTTTGTCCTTCCTTCACGTCGTAGCTAAGCAATCAATCGACCTGATTTTTGGCATACAGTTAGTTGAAAAGATGGAGAGTAACATAGGCTACTTTTGGTCCTAATAAAACATCAAGTTCCCAAGGGAGATTACTGGAATATTTGTATGTGTACACCAAATATATCCTTACTAATATTATACATCGGAAAGTGAGTTTGTTTGTACCACTTTCACGCCGTAACTTCTGAACCGATTGCTTTGAAATTTTGCAGACGTAAAGTTAGAAGTCCGGATTAAATTATAGGGTACTTTTTATCGCGAAAAAATTTGACATTCCCGAGAGAAATCTAAAAAGCGCGATATAACCGAAGTTAACGCGGGCGAAGCCGCGGGCGGAAAGCTAGTCTTCTATAAAACTTAATTTTCTTGAAGCAGGTGGCTGAGATGTCGATGGTTTTATAATGTTTTTAGCCAAAGATTTTAAAGGTGATGTAGCAATTGAGACATTTAATTTAATTGGCGAAGTTATTTTATCTCTACTTTGTACATTGGTTTGAACCTGTCTACTTCTGATATGTGCCCTTTGGCAAACCTGATTTGCTTTATGTTTCTGGCTCGGCACTACTTGAATGGCTTTGTGTTCCTGCATTTGGTTAATTTGAGTCGCTTTGTGTTCCTGTTTTTTGAGAACTTGAGAGGGTCCACCCATTTCTGTTTGCAAACCTGAAATAAATGCAATATAATTTTTATTAACAAGAGAACATAAATTAATCTGTGATCCATATCTATTATTTATATGTATAAGAAAATGTTGTGAATGTTTGTGCCATTAATATTCACTACAGATTTTCTTTTATAAATATAATTTACTGTTAATTTTAGTATGTGTACACAATGATTTTTTTAAACAATAACAAAGTATAATAATAAACAGTTACCTTCTGCATAAGATGACACTTCATTATTCTCTGCTTCTTTATAATCATGATAAGAATCCTGAGGTAATTCTACTCTTTGCCTTTTAGCTTCAGTAGGATGTGATTCTTCTAAAATCTTATGTTTTCTATTCCAAGCAAATCTGGAGGGTATGCAATTAGGTTTCATTTTAATCCTTTTTACTGAACCCATTATTTTATACTTTACATAGTTTTCCATGTCATGTTCCAACTGAAACGTGAGAAAAATAAGTTATTAGCATCTTTCATCATCATATTCATAGATTTTATAACCTCTAAATATTATCCACATTTCCCAAAGTATTGATTCTTGAAGTAGTTAACCTATCATTAAAGAGTATATTTCATTAGATAGGTAATGTTAATACAGTTACTTACATTAAAGTGATCTTCACAAAAGTATAAACGAGATTTATTTGATAACAGTCCGGGATCTCGTCTCGCAACTTTTAACCAAGTGTTTCTCATATTTATATCCACTGGTACCTGAATCCACAATTTGTCTGATGTTTTTACACTAGTGTTCTGACATTCAGAAACAACACACCAACGATACGGAGCATAATTGAGCATTTCTCTTTTTTTTTGCCATTACACATTTGTGGAATGTCCCGTGATTTTGTAGATGAATAACTTTGGTGTAATCTATAAATTGCTAATACTGTTTTACTAAGAAGCACTACTGTAATTCAAATTTACAGAAAAAATGTTAGCAAATAATATATATATCATACTAAAATAAAAAAACAACTAAATATAAACTGTCGAAAATTTCAATGTATGAAAATTCGTATGTCCCAGTCTACCAATCGCAATTTCAAATTTAAATGTTTTGATATAATTCAAAGAAACTATTCTGAGATTTTGATTATAATCGTATTACAAGGTAAAAGGTTTTACGTAATATTTCTTTCATGGTAATTTGGTTATAATTTTACGGTTATTAATTAATTTTAAACATGTCCCAGAAACAGTTCCAAAATGGATTTCAGTTTTTGTTACCCAATTTAGACATGCAAATTATTGAGAAATATCAATTTAGTTATATTTTTTGGAACTAGCAATAACGTAGATCTCACAAAATACCGCCATATCGATGTAATGCGTCAGTTGCTGTTCCGAAGTTTGAAATGTGTACACGTACCCGTTTAAGAGTGAATCTCATTCCGGCTTTTGTTATTGCTGTTTCAAGATAAGTTGGCAATATTTACCCACTATTTTTATCATAGTGCAATAGTTATTAGCTTCGTATAAAATTTAGTGTATAATAATAGAAGTAACTGTAATTTCAACTACCAAAACAATATTTCAATAAAATCAAACACTAGTTTCGTTACTTCCTTTTTTGTTACTTTGGGGGTAGTAACGTATAAGCAGAAAAATTAAGTAACAAAAACGGAATCATAAAGCTATGTTTACAATTTAACAGCACAACAAAATGCCACTAACTCCGGCAGAAAAAATGAATCGTAATAGAGAGAAATTAAAACAGAACCCGGATAAGTTGGAAGAAATAAGAAAGAAAAATTTAGAAAAAATAAAATCAAAATATAAATATAAAAATTATTGTCATTATTGTCATATAAAATGGTTATACTATTAAGCTAAATATTTCCATTTTGTTAATTTGTTCTTAAATAACAAAATGACATAAGATTGTCAAGGTCTGGAATAATGTTAAATTTAAAAAAAGTGTCAAAATTACCTAACGGCGGGTCTGATTAGGTATATACAGTTTATTAAACGTTGATTATGATTAAGGATTAATCCATATTTTTATTTATTCATATATTTAATCCTTAAAAATAAAACTGAAAAAGCACGTTCTAAAAACAATGTTGTTCAGAGGAAAGCCGTGGTCGTACCTATATGCCAATTTGCCCTAAAGTTAATGATCCCATAGTACTGTTAGGTGGGTTCTTAAGCGCTTTCGTTTGATACCTAACACGCCATGACTAAAAAAAAATATACTATTTTTTATTCGTGACTTTTCGCCGTAGTCGAGTAAAAATAACCATTGTAGACGCAACCTTGTGTTTTTTATTTTGTTACTAATTACTCCTTTTTTGTTACTGTCCCAAACATCTCCCGTCTTTAAACTCGCTTTTTGTATTTATTTATTCTATATAAATGAACATTACGTGTATAAAATATCAATTTTGCTAAACATTTTTATAAAAAATAAGCAAATTCTTTTAATTTTGTATATTTTTCATATAATCAAAACTTTTAATTTACTTTAGGTTAAAGGTAACAAAAAAAATGTTAAAGCACCCAAATTGGAAATATTTGTCGCTATTCTTAGTAGTCCTTTGCGATGATTTTATCAAACTTATCATGAATTTTATGAAACAGAAAATTTAGCTACAGAATTTGCAACTTCGAAGTTTTTTTTTACCAATTAAGGAGTAACAAAATAAGAACGCTTAGCCTACCTTGATTTAGTTTTTTATAATTTTAATACAAAAATCTTAAATCAAACAGAATTCCTGTAGAAAAGTTAAAATACTCATAAAATAATTTATCTGATTTCATGACCAAAACAGGGATATAGTGTATTTTTTTTTATTGACGATTTTTTGAAAATATGGCAAAAAATAAGAGAAACGCTCAATTACTCATTATTATTTTTTTAAATAAAACAAAAGTGTATTACTGACAGCTGTAGTTTGTTTACTGCCGTAAAGACGTCATGACCAGAGAACAATCATGGCGTCCGCTGTGTGCCGCGTTTTCGCGAAATACGCGCGAAATTTGAAATTATGATAAAATAATTAATTTTTAATCGTACATAACGTGAGAAAAAAAAATATTTTTAATTTTTTAGAGGTATATTAGGACTAAAGAATTTATTTAAGATATATTTCAAAAATGCATGTAATACCCTATTGAACTTCGATGTCGTGGGCCCCATGAGCCCACTCATTTCCCCTATGATCCCGACCACACCCCAGACATCCTCGACGTAGCTCTTCTAAGGAACGTCAACCTACGGTTAGACTCTATAGAAGCACTACCAGAGCTATTGTCTGACCATCGCCCAGTCATCATCCGACTGGCTCCCCGTACTGGCCTCTCTGACCCAGGTCAAGCACCCCAGTCGAAAGTGGTAACGGACTGGAGGAAAGTAAGTGTTCGGCTGAAATCTTGGACTCCATACACGATCACGCAACAGCCGCGGTTGACTCGTTCACGGATCACGTATAATCAATCAGTCCTGAACGACTGTTCAAGGGAGGTCACAGTGACAGAAGACTGTCGATGAAAACTCCCTGTTGACTTGCGTGAACTGCTGACCGAGAAGAACGCGGCTGTCCGTGCCTACAGCAACTTCTAAAGCTAACAAAGCCCATATGCGCTATCTACAGAGAATTATAAAAAGCCGCATATCGGAGTAGCGTGAAGGTAGCTGGGATAAGATGCTGGACGAGTTAGAGCCAACCTATCAAGCCTTCTGGGACCTTCAAAGGAATTTAAGGTCCAAAGAATTTGTCACCATGCCTCCTCTGGTTCGCCCCGACAATACCATCGCCTTCGACGACGATGACAAGGCTGAATACCTTGCCTCCTGCTTAAAAGCCCAGTGCTCTCCCAGTAGACGAAGCCCATCTCCTTGAGATGGACGCTGCATTCGAATGTAGAACCTCCCTCCCGGATGTTGACGACCCTGAGGACCCCCTGCCTCCCATCACTCCAGATGAAGTGCAGGACATCATTAAAGGTCTACAACCTAAAAAAGCACACAGCTCTGATGGCATCACCAACAAAGTGGTCTGTCTCTTCCCAGCCCATCTGGTCATCCTCTTGACCACCATCTTCAATGGTGCAATGGGGAACAACATTTTCCCAAGCAGGCATCCAGTTAAGTAGTCTCGGCCTCTAATGGTCAACTACGATATGCCATAACACAAAAACAATCATACAATAACTCCGACAGTATAACTATTAAGTGCGTTCCTATAATGAGGACGCTTGGGAACTAAGAACAAAAAAAAAGCCTCATACGTATGGGCCTAGCGAGTTTTGGGGGCGAGCAACTCAAAGCGGGAACGAGCTTTTAGACAATAACATTATGTTACTTTAGGGCTAGTTAGTGGGAAGAATACGGCGATGCTTAATATTTAGTCGATTTATTTTGATGAAGTATCATGTGCACTTAGCCTATGATTAACGAATGACAGGTGCACGTATAAAAAATATAGAATTGACTGGGCTGACTTGACTGCTGTGTGTTGAGTTTTTTTTATTACGATTTATCGTGTGTAAAGTGTTTTCGGAAAAAGATCAAAAGGTCTCGAGTTTTATTATTGTTTGGTACACCTTTCACTCTTGTTTATTTGTCTCAAATTTCTGGGCTTGGCACTATTTTAAAATGGAATAATACTTTGATAGACTTGGACTAGTTGTTTTTTTTTATAGTAGAAAAACAAGGCACGTCATAATTTCTTATTAATTTAACTCAATTAGTGGTACGTCTCGGAGGAAAAAATCTTTCTACCGATGTTACGTACAAGTAGTCGAGTTGTCGCGGGTGTTTACAAAAGTATAAATGTTTTAGGTACCAAAGATAGGATGGATTCCTCATACCAGGGAGGTGTGACCTACGAAGACAATAGTAGCAACTTCCAACGGCTATCGCAAACTATCGCCAGCAATATAAAGAAGATATCACAAAATGGTAAGTAGTTGTTTTCATTATCAGCTTTTTATCATTTTGATTATCTTTTGTGCTTACTTTGTTTATTCTTAGTCATCCATGTATTTGGACTTTTTGTTGTCATCTTGTATATGCAAATTATTCACTGACTAAGAGAAACACACAAGTCTATCATCAGGCAATGATGAAGAGACTAAAATAGTCTCTTCATCATTGCCTGATGTATAGTATATTGGCAAAAGAGCATTATTTTTGTCATTTAAATATAAAAAGAGATCAAAATTAATATATGACATACATTTTTAATGGATTTTGTTCCTTTTATTTTTCCATGTGTTATGTAGCAACATCAATAATGTATACAAATGGTCTTACTGATACTGCTAAATATTCGAAACTTAGCTCATTTGAGGGCAAATAGAGAAAAGGTAACACAAAAACAATATTTTGTTTTTGTGTTACCTTTTCTCTATTATATGCAGTTTCTTGCTCTAGTTTATATCATATATATATCATCATCATCTTAGCGTTTGCATCCACGACGAGCCCGGGGTCTGCTAAATGTTAAATGTGCTGCTAGTTTTATCATATATCAACTCTAAAATTCTATAAATCTGTTATGCACAACATTTTCTTTACTCATAATGAGGATTTTAATATATTTTTTTTAATGTATATTTTTATTTGTACAAGGCTTCAGTTCATAATAATTTGGAGATCCATATGTTGTTTTGTGACAGGGTAATGTAACAGTGTGATGTTGTATGGTAACATTCTACTACGCTACCGTCTAGCACCAGCACTAGATTATTCTTGTAAGTAAAACTTACAAGAATAGTCTTATGGAATGAAGAAGTAATGGTCAAAAATTAATCATATTTAATTTATTAAATATTTCCATTTTATTTCATAGATTTTTTATTATTTATCTTGCAGAACATATAAACTAGGGCCTGTTGTAAAAGTTTTTTGATGATGAAAAATCAGGCCCTTTATTTTTTTGGAAAATTTCATACTTTAACCTGTATCCCTCATCATGAAGCAATTGAAAGAATAAAAAGATAATTTAAATATGTTTAAACAGGGTTTGAAGGATATCAATTGATAGGTATGATGGTAGGCATCAATTGATATATATCCTATATATATCAAATGATTTTTTGTGATATATCAAAATTTACTAGGTATATTTCATTTAAGTACTTTTACCGATTTGCTGCTGGCATATTCATTGTTTTTTCTGTCTTTTGAGACTTTAATAATTCAAATTCACCAAGTAGGTACTGCGATCAATTATAATAGTGCAACATAAAAGAGCCAAAATAATTTTCAATTCTATCATCTGTAAACATACTACTTAAAAGTGAAATGAAGTGTTAATCCTTTAGGAACGTCAACAGGCGATTTGACAGTTCTAGCTAACTAGAAAAAGACTAATTTGTTATTTAGTTATGACTCGACGGAGTACAAGCATAAGGATTTTTAAGATATTTTAATTTTGTTTCCCTAATATATAAGACTTGGAATTATAAGATTTTATGTTTATTTTGTTAAATAAAAACTAAAAATATGTTGTAATAATTCATAATAACTAATTGATATGTACCTGTGCAAATCGTATAGTAATAAGATAATAATATGATAGTCTTAAGAAATGGATATAAATATCGGATATATATCCGATTTTGGATATATATCATAAATATCCGATATTTTGATATGTATTATAAATATCGGATGTTTTCGAACCCTGTGAACATGTGACTGTAAAAAATATTCTTAATGTTGTAGGTATATGATGCCAATTAGATGTAGAAGGAAGTTTTGTTGTGTGTTGAATAGATAATCAATACATACTTTTCAATATAATGTTCCCCCATGTTCCCCTATTTTCTTCATATTGTTCCCCTTGTGGGGATAAAGGTCTTTTCTCTTTGAGAGGAAGTAGGCTGTAATCTACCAAGCAGGCCTAATTCGGGTTGCTGATTGAATTACAAAGTAAAGGGTCTATCTAGATTCCGACCCAAGATCTACAACTCTTGGTGCTGTTCTCACATGTTTATTACCACCACTGCTCAATAACATAGTTTAAGTGAACATTTTCATTTTTATTCTACTTCAGTATTAAAGTGATTTGTGTCCTGTACTATGTTTCATCATTATCATGAATAACTATGAGTTTCTGTTGGCAGTATCTTCCATGTCAAAGATGGTCAACCAGCTGCAGACACCGCAAGACTCGCAAGAGCTTCGGAACCAACTGTGAGTATACTCATTGTCATTGTTCCTTAATATTTTAGCAATACTTTTTGACTGACTTCTAACCTGATATTATAATAATCAATTAGACTAACAAAACTTTTCTTTGTAGGCGTCAAATACAAAATTACACACAGAAGCTGGCGAAGGACACGTCTTCACTCATAATGGAGTTGGTGAAGTTGCCAACGGACCAGCCTGCCAACAAACTGACGAAAGAGCGCCTCAGTGATGAATACATGATCACACTCAACTCCTTCCAGGTTTGTTATTTTATATTTATGGGCTGTGCTTAGGTTTGTTCTGGGCCACCAGTCTAGTGAGAAAAAATGTGATAATTGGACAGATATCTGTGGTGTATAGCTAGTGAGTGACGTTACATTACCACAGGGATATGCTAGCTATTATAGTGAGCTAGCTGGTGGGTTTCACCCAATGCAGTTGTATGTTCAAAGCTTAGGGTATATCAAACAATCTTGGTAGTTGTAACTTTCCTCTTTTTTGTAATAAGGATCAACTTTGTTGTTATTGGATTCTCTGATAGTTGGGGTGTATTGCACTAATTCTCTACTATTTTCGGGGCCTGGGATGTTAGATTGGTTTTCGTGTATAGGTACCATTTATTATTATGGTTATGTTATTGGCGCCGATTCTCTAGTTCACAAACTAACTAATTTTAAATTAAATGCATCTTTTCATTTCTATAATAATAGTAGCTGTAGTAACCTACGCCTAGAATTATTAAAGTCGTAAAAATTACAAGACAATGGGTGGTGGATAGTATTGTTTGAATATTTATACCCGTTCATCATACACTATTCACTAAACACTGGCCGTATCATTGTAGTACTTTCGCTTTTACATTACCATTTGAAATAAGTACAGCCACGTGCCCCAGCAGTTATATAAAGGCTCTTCTCATTATGAGAGGTCAAATGAGGTCAATAAGCATAGGTATCAATTTGCGACGTCTCTACTTGCTGTGCTTGGCCCGTGGAAGTGATGAATGATGAATTTTCTATCTTTATACTCGTACACCAAGTCCCCTCCGTGGCTCAGCAAGCACGTTAGCGTTGGGCGTTGGTCCCGGCTATAGTTCGAGGATCTTTGACAGTTGTTACGGGTTGTCAGAACCTCGAAATAAGACAAGCTGTCTTAGCAACAGGTTTCGTATTAGAGTGCCTGGGTTGTGAAGGTCAGCTAGGCAGTTGCTCCATGTAAAATACGGTCTGAAGTAGGCAGTGACTTGTCGCGGCCGGCCGTAATCGAGTCGATGGTCGGCAGCGAAGAGTCCTGGGATGCGGTGGTTTCCTTCTGCGAAACAGTTGCCCGTAGCAGGCGATGTGGGTGTCGGCGGAGGGCGGATAACGCCCTCTTCCAGCCCCCCTAAATGGGTCCAGGGACGACAGACTCGGGGACTTCTGTCGCCCCCCAAACATCAGGAACCGAGGTGGTGGCGCGAAGCGTTTTACACGCACCACTCATAGACAATGTACTGATAGGTACTCAGCTATATTTGGTTAGACTGGATGCCGATTTCAGCATTCTTGGAAAAAGGTTAGGCAAATAGATGATGTTGGACAAGTTGTTTATTTTTTTCAAATTTAAGGTTTCATTCCGTTATGTCCTGATTACATTGCATATAATTTCTGCTTAAAACCTAATTATCAGTAGTGAATTATTGTTAGTTTTTTTTTAGTAAATACCAATAATTCCACAATATAGGTGTTCTGTGACTTTATGACGTACTTGTATTGAGATATTTTGTAAATAATCACAGAAATGCAAACGTTTGTCATTCCTTTCACGAGAACAGAGTCTGTTCTTGGTAACAGACTCTGTTGATGTACTTGCGAATTATCATAACTTTTTGTATTAATACCTCACAGCCGCTCTAATGACGTGACGCCTTAGTAAATATTCACTTTTAGAGAAACATAAAGTATTCAAAAACATAGATTGTTGTTCATATTGGATGATAAAGATAATGCGCATACCCCGAGTTAATTTAGAAAAGGGCAGGAGAATGAAGAAATTACTTTTCATATTGTAGTTTTAACAATAATTTTATTGTGCTGGTTTACCTTGGTTACTCGAATATTATACTTATAGCAAATGAACTTACTGCTGTACCCACGCAATTAATTAGACATACCAGTTTACTGTATAAAAGAAACGTAATGTCATATGTTTACAATGACTTCTAGTATCCAATCAAGAGAATATTACCGGGCAAAGATGTACAAGAAAAACATCAATGATTGTTTGTTGAATTTTATAGTAAATGTTCTTTTTTATAATTATAAACCAGTGCTTGACTGCAATGCCGCCTGTTGGTAAGCAGTGATGCAATCGTTGATGGTAAAGCGCGCTAGTTTATTAAGAGTCTAATACACTCTAGCCTTGAAGAAACTTAAATTGTAGTCAGACGGAATCACCGCCGCTAGCTAATTGCTCCAGTCCCTCGATGTCCCAAAATTCTTCGTATAGAACACCGATAGGCCGGCTACTCTTCGATTATGCCACAGGCTTTGGAGACCGTTTTGAACCAAATTTGTTTCGCCAATTAGCCTCTTCGCACACCTCTCCACCGAACCACAGTTGCCAGGTGGCATTTTGCAGCACCAGCCCAAATGTGGCTACAGTAGGTACTCCACACACGAATGGACCTGTGCTTTGTATAACTTTAGAGCTGTCCTGGTGTGAAGTATTGCCAGACGGATGCTATGTTCAATAATAATTAATAACATAGCAACCGTCTGTAATCCTTTTAAGGCAAAAATGTATTTATAGTTCCTACACCCATATTTCCCCAATTATGCTTAAGCTCCACGTAAACTTTGTTCCTATTAACTGAGCACAAACCAAATTCTGGGCTGCTCCTGAAATATCCTTGTCGGAAATACATAACACTGGCCGGCCTGGGCTTCGAACCGAGGGGTTTATGATCAGAGATAGCTCTTGCGGCCACTAGATAAACGAGACCATATGGTCTACTTACTACGAGTATGTGATCGATATTATGATATTCGTAAAGTTGCTAACTCTCAGAGTAAATAACCTGCCTGAACAACAAAACTTTGAAAAAAGCCAAAATAATTGAATCAGTTCATTTAAATCTGTTCATTTGTAGTTCCAAATTGCTACAATAATCTAATGAATGTTTGAAAGTCAGTGGCTGTTTAAAATATTTATAACGAATCAATTTAATTATTCGTCGATAACAGCGTTTGATAAAACGGTCAAAAGATAAAAAAAAATGTTGGGCGTTACTTTTGGTTGTAGAACAATTATTTACACAAAAATGCCACGTGTGTTGTTTCTTTTGTAGGTTTGTTTTCTATTAATGAGTAATCCATTAATGTTATGAATTTATGATGTACTAGTATCGTGCCGCTACACAATTGGTTAACCGATGAAATATATGGTATTTTTAACTCATGTATAAGAACATTTTGGAGGGCTACAATTCTAGCCCAAATATACTACATGTACCTAATTCTCTTTTCGAAAGTTAATTGCTTCATTTTACATAAAAAAAGCCAGACAGCCTCCGTGGCGTAGCGGTAACGAACGCGGTCGCTGCGCAAGAAGGCGCGGATTTGATCCCCGCGCAGTGCAAATATTGCACTAATATGAATATATGCATGGATATGAATATTTGCACTAGTCTAACCGTGCCTCGGAAATCACGTTAAGCCGTCGGTCCCGGTTGCCATGCGAACATCTAATGGCAGTCATTACGGGTTTTTGGAGCCCCCAAAAGTCCAACAATTAGTCTAACTGCAATGTGGAGGAAAATCAGCAGTTAGACAGTGGTAAAGCGGACCCCAGACTCCAAAGCTGAAAAAGCTTCGGATGCGACTGGGAATAACGCTGAGATGATGTTTTTACATAATAAAAGGGTGGCCATATTGATTTTTTAAAAATCGTATTAAATAATAATATGAATACATACCTACTATATTCGGAACGAGGTCGGTACTAACCCAGAAGGATATTTATGTTCTGTAAATATATGGTGTACATAATAAAGAGTATTCTATTCTTGAATGACGCAAACACGGGTTTCACAGAATAAAGACAATTACGTTTATTCAAGTAGGTACATAACGCAACGTAGGTAACTAGGTACAAACCAATCAATTCCCCTTATTTGGTTGGGCTAAAAACCAAGCACAATTACCTCGAGAGGTTTGATTCAATCGTTAAAATAAATTATTTTCTTAATTCTGGTTTTCTATTGTGTTGTAATTCTTATAATTAGTCTTTATTCAATTAAAGTAATTTTCAAGAAGAAAATATTACGTAACGCTAAATAGCGTTAAGTATTTTTTTTTTTCAATAAATTTAATCTTTAGTGTTTTTTTTAACAAAGCAAAGGCTTTGTTTTAAACAAAACACTTAAAAGATCTACTCTTTATTTCCCAAATTAAACGATGATTATGATAATATTAGCCGATTTATTTTAGAACAAGTGATCGTTTCCGTAGTCAAATGGCCAATGCCTCTATTTAACCTCGATTTGAATACATCGAATAATGTCATACAGTGTTGTCATCCTAAACTTTGATTCGATACAATTAAATAATCGACTATAATTTTAATAATAATTACTATTTCAATTTACTTCTTAAATAAATACTTAATATAGTTCATTGTTACATACTAGATAGGATATTATCAAAAATACCCACATCTTAGCTAATTAAGCTTACAGCTCGGCCATCCTGTGTAAGTGAGTCCTCTCACTTGTTTGGTGTAAAATATTTAATATAAAAATAAATATAAACACACAAAAAAAAACAATTAAGACTAAATAAAGACTATCATCAGACATACTTCTATAGCTAATTTGATTCTTAAACAATAATTCTTATGATAAGGAATTTCGTTACAGTTACGTACTATATATACTTTTCACAAACTGTTATAAATTCTCATCACAATCAAAATTTCAAAGTCTAAGTATATCATTATGTTACATCTGAGTTTAATGTATGGTTTTTAACAATGTCACAAATCTTCATCAAAATCTGCATTGTAAGTCTTGCACAGTCTGTCACGATCTTTGGTCAACTGTGCGGCACCGTTATCTTGGTACCATTCATAATCTGCACTGACCTCTATGACAAATTGTGCTCACATTATATAATCTTATTCACTATCTTGCACAGTCTGTCACGATCTTTGGTCTACTGTGCGGCACCGTTATCTTGATACCATTCATAATCTGCACTGACCTCTATGACAAACTGTGCTCACATTGTATAGTCTTACTCATTATCTTGCACAATCTGTCACGATCTTTGGTCAACTGTGCGGCACCGTTATCTTGGCACCATTCATAATCTGCACTGACCTCTGTGACAAATTGTGCTCACATCTTACTCACTATCTTGCAATCATCATCAATTTCTTAATGCCATTCATTATCTGCACTGATTGCTCATACTTGAACTTTCAAGTTCCCCACGTTATAAACGTGTACCCAGGACTCAGCCTGCCAAGACAACGCCTGATACGCATACATAGTACACGTAACCCGGGACAACACCCGATGCGCGTTCAAAGAACACGCAGGATTTCCAGGACAACACCTGAGCGCACATACAGTACGCTTAACACGGGACAACACCCGACACCCACACTGGGCACACATCTGCCAGAACCAGGCATTCAGGAACCAGGAGGACAGCTGTCAGAGCGCACTCCAACTGTGCTGCTCCAGCCGCCTGGTCAACAACGGTCTCAGAACCGTCGCGCCTTCAGCAACAGTCTCAGAACCGTCGCGCCTTCAGCAACAGTCTCAGAACCGTCGCGCCTTCAGCAACAGTCTCAGAACCGTCGCGCCTCCTAGCAACGGTATCAGCACCATCGCTCGCCCAGCGCCAGTGCCGCGCCCAATCGCACGCGCACGCCTGCAGCGCTCCCCTGCAGCGCTCGCCTGCAGCGCTCGCCTGCAGCGCTCGCCTGCAGCGCTCGCCTGCAGCGCTCGCCTGCAGCGCTCGCCTGCAGCGCTCGCCTGCAGCGCTCGCCTGCAGCGCTCGCCTGCAGCGCTCGCCTGCAGCGCTCGCCTGCAGCGCTCGCCTGCAGCGCTCGCCTGCAGCGCTCGCCTGCAGCGCTCGCCTGCAGCGCTCGCCTGCAGCGCTCGCCCGCAGCGCTCGCCTGCAGCGCTCGCCTGCAGCGCTCGCCTGCAGCGCTCGCCTGCAGCGCTCGCCTGCAGCGCTCGCCTGCAGCGCTCGCCTGCAGCGCTCGCCTGCAGCGCTCGCCTGCAGCGCTCGCCTGCAGCGCTCGCCTGCAGCGCTCGCCTGCAGCGCTCGCCTGCAGCGCTCGCCTGCAGCGCTCGCCTGCAGCGCTCGCCTGCAGCGCTCGCCTGCAGCGCTCGCCCGCAGCGCTCGCCTGCAGCGCTCGCCCGCAGCGCTCGCCTGCAGCGCTCGCCCGCAGCGCTCGCCCGCAGCGCTCGCCCGCAGCGCTCGCCTGCAGCGCACTCCTGCAGCGCACTCCTGCAGCGCACTCCTGCAGCGCACTCCTGCAGCGCGCTCCCGCAGCGCACGCCTGCAGCGGCATTGGTTCTCCTTTGAAGTCGGGGAGCAGCTTCAACAAGTCTTTCGCGGCCAGCACACTCGATGTCCCACGAGCCCTCCTTGGTGCGGCCTCTCCGCCAGAAGTAGAAGTCGCTCTCCTTCCACTCCTTGACCGCCTCCCAGGCGGAGCAGCTGGAGGCGCCCCTCCCTTTTATCATCCTCGCTTGGTACCATGGCTGAAAATAAATTGAACCGAGTAGAAATCCGTACCCCGATTATCCAAATCAGTACAAAAATATTCATTGCTAATAGTTTCATAAGCTTTAAGCCATTAATTTTATCCAAGCAACTACTGAACATAATCCACTCAGTCCTCGCAATAATCTAGTGGACAACATAGTCCACTCAATCTTAATAATAATCCAGTGGACAAACATAGTCCACGCAATCTTGACATTAATCCAGTGGACAAACCTAGTCCACGCAATCCTGACATTAATCCAGTGGACAAACCTAGTCCACGCAATCCTGACATTAATCCAGTGGACAAACCTAGTCCACGCAATCCTAACATCAATCCAGTGGACAAACCTAGTCCACGCAATCCTGACATTAATCCAGTGGACAAACCTAGTCCACGCAATCCTGACATTAATCCAGTGGACAAACCTAGTCCACGCAATCCTGACATTAATCCAGTGGACAAACCTAGTCCACGCAATCCTGACATTAATCCAGTGGACAAACCTAGTCCACGCAATCCTGACATTAATCCAGTGGACAAACCTAGTCCACGCAATCCTAACATCAATCCAGTGGACAAACCTAGTCCACGCAATCCTGACATTAATCCAGTGGACAAACCTAGTCCACGCAATCCTGACATTAATCCAGTGGACAAACCTAGTCCACGCAATCCTGATATTAATCCTGTGGACAAACCTAGTCCACGCAATCCTGTCAATCCCGTGGACAATCCTAGTCCACGCAATCCTGTCAATCCCGTGGACAATCCTAGTCCACGCAATCGTGACCGGAAATTGGGGGTGTGTGTTGCTTGATGCTGGATTCTAAGCGCCTGCTGCGACTTCGCTTACTGCTGCCTCGCCTACTGCGGCTCCCGTCCAAGTCCCGACGCTGCTCGTAGCTGCTGCTCCGACTGCGATATCCATCACGACTGCGACTCCAGTTCGGTTGGTGACGGCGCCTCATACTCTGCTCACGGGAACTGCGATCTTCACTACGGAGAGATTTCAACGTAGAATCACGATTGCTCGAACGCTGCCTTCGTTGCTTCCGTTTATGCGTAGTGCTCGTTCGTTTTTCTCTGCTCCGGTCACGGCGACGTTTACGCGTATTGCTCTTGCGATTATCTTTAGTTCTATCCATTGTTACCAGGTAAAAGGTGAAAACGCGTGGCAACACGTGGACACGTTGTTTGAGAATATTGCTTCAAAATTGTAGGCGTGACTGAATAATCCCGCTTCTGAGATAAAAGATCTACTCTTTATTTCCCAAATTAAACGATGATTATGATAATATTAGCCGATTTATTTTAGAACAAGTGATCGTTTCCGTAGTCAAATGGCCAATGCCTCTATTTAACCTCGATTTGAATACATCGAATAATGTCATACAGTGTTGTCATCCTAAACTTTGATTCGATACAATTAAATAATCGACTATAATTTTAATAATAATTACTATTTCAATTTACTTCTTAAATAAATACTTAATATAGTTCATTGTTACATACTAGATAGGATATTATCAAAAATACCCACATCTTAGCTAATTAAGCTTACACACTATACAAATTGAATTATTTGTTTTATTTTTAAAATCTTATCTGTAAGCGACGGACGGCTTTATGCGTTATCATAAGAAATATGTTATTGTTACTGGCAAATAGTACTTAGTGCACATTCTACCAAACTTTTATACATAGAATAAATCTTATTCTGAGAAATAATTTCGAATTTTTGATAGTTTTTCTAGCATGGCAAAACTATCCAATACGATCAGACGTCAAATTGTAAATAAGTGTCAACTCTAAACTAATGACTTGGCTTAAAGGGCTAGCAACCGAGCCAGAAAATCAAATAAAAAAAATCTGACGTCAATTTAATTCCAAGAATAAGAGATATCCGACTTCGGTAACGTCTGCCCTTACTAGCAAAATTACTCAACAAACCGATAAGGAAATTTCCTCCTCTTTGCAAGTAAAGTTAACAAAGGATTACATTTCATTCAACTTAACCCAGGTTACTAACATAACATGCCACAGTATTTGATCTAATACTACAAAATGTAAAATTCCAAAACATTGGAAAAACGTTGCATTTCTAAAATATCCTCGTAAGGTTTGATGTCATGGCGGTCTAAACATAGAATATAATACCTAGAATAGGTACTATTTATTATGTACTTTTTTTAAAATAATTATAAACTAGCGCTTGACCGCAATCCCGCCTGATGGTAAGCAGTGATGCGATCGTTGATGGTAAAGCGCGCTAGTTTATTCACTCAGAAAAACTGAGCGAATAGGAAGGAAGACGGCAGTTGAGCGAGGTGATGCAATGTTAAACCCAACAACACGACCAACGATGCTGCGCCAAAGAGAGATTGATCTGAAGACCCTCCACGATCAAACTCCCAACACTACAACATTTGGCGCATCGTACCCGGCACACATTTCAACACAACTGCTCAGACCCGTGTCCTCCGTACGGCTTCACCAGACATCATGACGGAACACAACAAACCGCTTGGCGGCAAGACTTTGTCTGGTGGGTGGTAACTTCTGCCGGCGGCCGATGTTATGGCCTACCACCGAGACACACATATTTTGTCTATTTAGACTTAACTTTCATTAAAACTTAAGTTAGAAATTGCGGGCAGAAAATAAATAGTACAGGTAGCATGTTTGATGAACAGGGTTTTTTTTATAAAACATTAGCCGACAATTACAGAACTAAATCTAACTTTAGATCCAGACTTAACCTTGGAGTCAGTATTCAGTATTTGTATTTCGAACTTTATTTAGATCTAGGCATAGTTCTTAATACAAAAGTGACAACTTAGAATCGAACCAAGCTGTCATTTTTATAAAAATAACTGCATTTCGTTTATATTTCAAGAACTATTTAGGTGGTTTTAACCTTACCAAAAAAAATCCTTGTTTTGGGGTAGATGTTTAAGCCACCACTGATTGAATCGGCGTTATTTTAAATTGGGGCTTACAGCATTTAACCTATAATAAAAGAAAACACCTTTGCAGTAGTTTTATTAATTTAGTAATGATGAAGGTTTAAAAATATTTTCGACTTTTATCACCAGGCGACACAAAGGCTGGCCGCGCAGAAAACCAAAGAAGATGTGAAGAAGTCGAAAGCGCAATCCGTGAACATCAACATCGGAGACCCTTTCGCTATGGGCAGTAAGTACTCTCACACTTTACTTGTTCAAGTTTTTTTTTTACTAAACATTAATCATAGGTAACACCTCAATGAGTCACCACAGACTAGAAGCCGTATTAGGGATTAGGTCATATTTATAAGTCCGACCTATACATACAACCTAATGCTTGTAAGGTTGAGATTTAATGTCATTATTGGTGAATAAAGGATCATGATATTCGAGCTGTATAACTCCATCTCGCTCTTGCACATCATGATTGTTCTGACATGTACCTAGGCTCGGGAACAGGTGTCATAAAAAGAAAAAGGCATATACTGAAAAGTGGGTAGGACAAACCTGTTATGATAAAAAAAGCATCGCAATAGATAATTAAATAAACGCATTAGTCCTAATCTTATTTTAACTATTCAATACTAGCTGTGCTCCACGGTTTCATTCTCATAATTTTGGATACTGTTGGAATATTCTAGATGTTAGGCCCCGGTTATAAACCATCTATCTGTGTGGCATGCAGGAATTTCTAAATAGGTTCCGTACCTGTTGCGTCAAAAGTAACAAAATAAAAATATATACGAGGGTGGATTGAAAAGTACTCAGCCTAACCAAGAAAATAAACACATACTAAATCAGTTATATTTTTATTTTTCTACATAATCACCATCAAGTTCAATACACTTTTGCCACCTCCCCTTCCAAGCATTTAGACCGTTGAAAAAAATGATTCTTCCTTAGAGTCAAAATATGCGTCTACTGTAGGCCTAGTATGAGTTTTCAATACGAAACTCGTTTGATCGTATCGAGCGCGTTTGACTCAGCGATTGGCCCGCTTCAAGGTCGTAAGAACTCTCAACCAATGAGAGCGCCAAACGCGCTCGATACGATCGAACGAGTTTCGTATTGAAAACTCATACTAGGCCTACTGCTGCTTTGACCTCGTCGTTTGTCGAAAATCTTTGACCTCCCAAGTGCTTTTTTAGGTTAGGGAACAGAAAGAAGTCTGATGGTGCCAGATCAGGTGAATACGGCGGATGCGGTAACAATTCAAAGCCACAGTTGTGAATTTCAGCCATTGACTGTACTGACGTGTGAACCGGGCGTTATCTTGATGAAACAGGACTTTTCTTCTGAGCATTCCTCGACGTTTTTCTTTTATTTCCTCTCGTAAACGACGTAGTAAGGTGCAGTAGTAATCAGAGTTTATAATCTGACCCCTTTCAAGATAAACAATCATAATCACACCTTTCGAGTCCCAGAATACTGAAGCCATCACCTTATTTGCCGACAAAATCGACTTAGCATTTTTAGGGGGTGGTGAACCAGGTCTTCTCCACTGTTTCGATTGGTGTTTTGTTTCCGGTGTACAGTAATGAACCCATGTTTCGTCCATAGTAACAAAACGATTAAAAAAATCATCTGTATCGACTTCAAATAACTCCAAACAGTCGCATGAAATAGTCAATCGTGTCCTTTTTTGTTCGACTGAAAGCAGTCGCGGAACCCACCTCGCAGACACTTTGTGGAAACCCAACTCGTTGACAATGATGTTCTGAGTTCGTTCATAAGAGATGCCTATAATCTCGGCTATCTCTCTAATTTTTAATCTGCGGTCTCCCATTATTAAATCAAGTACTTTTTTAATATTTTCGTCAGTAGTTGACGTCGAAGGCCTACCAGAGCGGGGTTCATCTTTCACACTCTCTCTACCACGCTTAAATTCTGCTATCCATTTTTTGACGGATGAATATGACAGAGCACAATCGCCTAATGTACTGACCATGTCATCATGGATGGCTTTTGATGATAGCCCCTTCTTATGGAGGTACTTAATGACGGCACGCTGCTCGATTTGCTCCATTCGCGGAAATTATGTCCGATTACTTTGTTAATAAATTTATAAAATCACAACTAATTATCGCACACGTTTCGAACTTCACACAATGAACTAGTCTGAATTGAACTAAATAATGTGAGTAGATTTGATTTTTAGAATTGAATGGATCTGTGTTAGGCCGAGTACTTTTCAATTCACCCAGGTACATACATCGTCACAAACTTTCGCATTTATAATATTAGTCGGATTTATTGAAAAGGTTGTCTATGTCTAACCTAGCACAGATAAAAAAATATACCTAAACTTAACAAACGTGTCGCCGCACTATGAGGCTCGTCTTCCGTCTTCGTTTCTGATGTTATCATGTTAGATTGTCAATACCTTGATTCGGAAATGGGCTAACTTTTTCAAGAGATGCTTAAATTTATATTTTTTATTTTTGATTTTATATGACTTAGGAAAAATGTAAAATACTGATGGTAGATAATTTTTTTTTTAATAATTATAAACTAGCGCTTGACCGCAATCCCGCCTGATGGTAAGCAGTGATGCGATCGTTGATGGTAAAGCGCGCTAGTTTATTGAGAGCCTATTCACTCAGAAAAACTGAGCAAATAGGAAGGAAGACGGCAGTTGAGCGAGGTGATGCAATGTTAAACCAAACAACACGACCCAACGATGCGCCGATATGTAGTTATGTGATCTACTGAACTACTTTTAATGAAAGTTGCCATCTTGTTTTTTGTTTATTATTATTTTATTTTATTTATTGGCTCACCAACAATTGTTTACACCATAAAATATTAAATACATTCATCATAATACAGTATTTGTGTAACAATCTCTTATAAGTAAGCACAGCATGCATTAAACTACTTACTTAAAATCACATACAAATATGACGTTGTGAAAATCGAATTAAATTATACCAATTCAATTGAAAATTAAAGAATATCTAAATACAGTGCTAAAATTGAAATTAAATTTAATATTAATAAAAGGAGTAAATCAATATTTTTTAAAAACTAATTCTTTTGAGTTTGCTAAGTCAGTCAGCATATAGGTCAACCAGATCACTGCAACTATTTAGTAATTTACACATGCGAGGGATAGGAGAGTTGGCACCCAGAGTTGTTTTTACCCAAATAATGGTATGGTATTTGGTCTTTTCGCCCATTTGTTTACATGTATTATCGATTGTGTTTTTACCTTAATGACAGTGGTTATGCCAATGACAGATGTGTTATGAAAACTCCTCTGAATAATGCAAGAATAAAATTTATAGACAATACCATTGTTATCTGTTTGGTATTTTTGTCTCAATTTCAAAGCCTTAAACTGACAAAGGCAGTATGACTGATTGCCCTTATGTTCAGCAGGTGGGAACCAGAACAAAGAGCTGATGGAGATGGGGGAGGCAAACCTGCGCAAACAGGAACAGCTCACGTTGCAGGACGAGCGAGCGCTCGTCGAGTTGGAGGAGCGAGAGAGGGATATTCGACAACTCGAGGTATATAAAAACCTAAATAGGTTACTCATATGTAAACGCAGTAGCATAGGTTGTGGTCAAACTCAAGACTGCCTAATGAAAAATACACGAAGCTGATATCCTACTGTGCGCTCTTTTTTAACTTTTATACATATAGTATTGAAAGGACGAACAGAAAGAGTCAATTTTTTTTTATTGTTCTTTTTTTTCCTTTTTTTTTAATACCTTGCCCCCACACTAGGCTGCTCAGCGTGTCATGGGTTCGATTCCCGCACGGAACAAATATTTATATGACCTACAAATAGTTGTTCCGGGTCTGGATGTTTGTGTTTGTGAGTTATATGTTTGTAAACGCACTCACGATACAGAAGAAATTCATTTTTAAAATTATAAAGTAGTGCTTGATTGCAATCCCGCCTGATGGTAAGCAGAGATGCAATCGTTGATGGTAAAGCGCGCTAGTTTATTAAGAGCCTATTCACTCAATAACTGAGTGAAGGAAGGAAGACGGCAGTTGCAATGTTAAAGCAAACAACACGACCAACGATACTGCGCCAGAAGAAGATTGATTTGGAGACTCCACGACCAAACTCCCGACACAACAACATTTGGTGCTTCGTACCCGGCACACATCTCAACTGGTTAGACACGTCCTCCGTACGGCTTCACCAGATCATGCCGGAACACGACGAATCGCTTGGCGGCAAGACTTTGTTTGGTGGGTGATCACTTCTGCCGGCAGCTGATCGGCAACATTATATTAAAAAAAAAGAATTCTATCAAGTCTCACTATGTTTCAGAAAACATGCTAATGAAACATTCATTCTGCCATCCCAAATAAATTTCCTTGTTTCATAAAACAGTTCTTCTTATCAAAGAACGAATTAGCAACACGAATCGATAAGATCTCACTAATGGTGTAATTACACACGGGCCTCGAATTTTTTGTTCACTAACTAAACTTAATTTGAGTTTTTTTTTTTCTATTTCTGTAAGAAAAGGGCGGTAGATATAGTTCAGTATAGGAATGTCAAATTGACGACTAAATCAAATTTTATTCCGTGGTGCTTGGCAATCTTCTCCCAGTTGCAATAATGACCCTTTGTGCCGTTTGGCCTAGTTCTGTTCTGTCTCCTGCTTGTTATGGAGGGAAGTGGAAAAAATATCTTTTTTCTTACTCCTCCGCTATTCTTTTCTGATTAATTCCGTTGCGGGACTCGTCGAGCTTCATTGCTCGGCGTTTTTCTGGCGGTCTCCACTGTTGATTCTGGCTTTCAGGAGTTGCAATGGGTGGGAAAAGTGTGGCGGGTTTTGTCCCATTAAAAAAAAAAACGAATATTTATTAGTATAGGAATGTCAAATTAGTCCGCGCCTGTCGTAAATAGACGTATTTTTATTAGTATAGGAATGTCAAATTAGCCCGCGCCTGTCGTAAATAGATGTATTTTTATTAGTATAGGAATGTCAAATTAGCCCGCGCCTGTCGTAAATAGACGTATTTTTATTAGTATAGACGTATTTTTATTAGTATAGGAATGTCACATTCGCCTGCACCTGACATAAATAGACGTATGTTTATTAGTATAGGAACGTCAAATTAGTCCGCGCCTGTCGTAAATAGACGTATGTTTATTAGTATAGGAACGTCGAATTAGTCCGCGCCTGTCGTAAATAGACGTATGTTTATTAGTATAGTAATGTCAAATTAGTCCGCGCCTGACTTAAAAAGACGTATGTTTATTAGTATAGGAATGTCAAATTAGTTCGGGCCTGACGTAAATAGACGTATTTTTATTAGTATAGGAATGTCAAATTAGTCCGCGCCTGTCGTAAATAGACGCATGTTTATTAGTATAGTAATGTCAAATTAGTCCGCGCCAAACTTAATAAGACGTATGTTTATTAGTATAGGAATGTCAAATTAGTTCGGGCCTGACGTAAATAGACGTATTTTTATTAGTATAGGAATGTCAAATTAGTCCGCGCCTGTCGTAAATAGACGTATGTTTACTAGTATAGGAATGTCAAATTCGTCCGCGCCTGACTTAGATAGAAGTATGTTTATTCGCCATGTTTGTAATCGCGTCTTAACTGTCTGTGGAGTACTTAATTTGACAGGACTAGGACTAGGAAAAAATAACATTTATTAAAATGTTATTTTCAGTCCTTTTCCTAATGGAATAGGAAGAAAAAGATCCACTGACCATAGTTTATGTAGCTTGTGGACACGGGACTCGGCGCCATTGTAGTCACCAGCACATCAATCTTCTAAAATCTGTCAAATTTCTTTATTAGATTTTCAACTTTATCGCTATAGATTTAAGGCTCAAGGTAGATTGGGAATATTTGACAGTTTCGGCTAGTATGACCTGCTGTCGCCTGTACACAAACCCCCTTATTCATAAAAGATGTTTAAAGTTAACTAGTGATTAGCGATTCTTTAACCATACATTTTAGACGTTTGCACGTCACTTAACTTTAATCTTCGTTTATGAATAAACCCCTTAAACACTGTGGTGTATATCCATAAAGGATGATTTAAGTTAACGGTTATAGTAGCCTCAATGACCTTGTGCATGTGGGCGGAGCTAAACGCCGTACTCCCGAATTCGTAAAATGCGCGCGGTGGCGCGCTAAACTAAAACGACAATCAAAGAATATCCAGAGATGCAGACAAGCCGCGTGTAGGTCGCGATTTGTGCCTACGATTTCAGACGGGGGTATGGATGCAAGACGATAAATGTATATTTTGCATTGATAAATGGTAATATCGTACTATAATATATTTTTAGTATTCTTGATCAATGTTTAAATAAAATCAAGGAGTGCTCGTTACACAGTTTAATGGCCGATCGCAGACTGACAGACATTTGTAAAACAAGTACCCACATATTATATATCATAACATTAACATAAAAATTAATGGTAGATGGTAATATCTATCGATTCAACATATTTGAATATTTTTTTTTCACTACTTTTCAGTATATGAGTATCATGTCTTTGCAGTGTCCTTGAATTAATTACTAATGCGAATAACATAAACGAGTTCATCGCGTTAACGTAAAACAAACGCGCACTAGGCACTTTGTGATATTTTTATTAAAAAAAAAAACGTTGAACCACACTAGAAATTACTTTTATCGTGGGTGCATTTTTAAACATATAAATTCACAGACACAAACAGCCAGACCCGGAACAACTACTTGTAGGACATGTTCTGAATATTTGTTCCGCGCGGGAATCGAACCCGTGACACGCAGCGCAGCAGTCAATAGCTTAACCGCTGCGCTAACCGTGCTTTATATAGATGCCTTGAGATTACAAAGCGCGTAGTTTCGGCCGTTTTCCATAAAGAGATAGTACCCTATTTATACTGTGTCAATGACGTCGGATTGAATGTACTTCGTCGTAATGAGGTTTCAAATAAAACACGAGTTATTTTAAAATCTGTAAATTTTAATTCTTCGATCCAATAAATAACATGCGAGATTATAGGCATATCTAAAGCTGCAGAAATTTCTTGCAGTTGAGAATGGCCACAGTCTATTTCTATTGTTCCTACAACTGCACAGCTGATATTGATTTCTGTAGGATGTGCAAAATGTTTCCATACACATACGGCATTTAAAAATAAATAGGGAATGTAGTCCCACTTGTCGTTCTCCAACAATATCCACAGATCCTAAACCACAGTCTATAATTCTCCGTGCTTGGCAATTTTCTTTAGTTCTGAATAAAAGTAAGCAATATTAATTATGCGTCGCCCTTCGATGAAACAAGCTTGAGATTTGTTGAGGTTTTGGTGATATTTTGAACTAAAAAAAGATATAACATACATTTTAATTAACCCTGGCAACACTGTTAGAGATTTTTGTCAAGGAATGAAGAATTTATCAAGAAAAATTAATTAAGAATTAACAAAAAATTAATTTTACAGGTATATGATATATTTGTAAACTAAAAATATAGGTTGTAGGACATGCAGGCATAATTTTACCTGAATGATGATGATGGAACTTGCGTCGTTTTTTTTGTGCACATAGAGATATATAATATTATCATTTTCTTGACGACATTCTGTATGGATGTCTGACCTAGAATCAACTGCGTTATTGTTCGACCTAAAAAGCAAATTAAACTTTTAAGTTCTGTCGATTGGTTTCTTTCTCTTCTTTTCTGTAAGTCGAAAAATGTTATTACAATATTATTTGTGAAAAACAGAAAATATATATATATATATATCCTACAGTATGTTAAGAAAACCCTGTCCGACCCGTGAAGGTGTTGTTAGGTATCGATAACTGATTCTACTAATGCATACAAAACCAGGCTAACTTAAAAAAAAATCCCCCTAAAAAGGTAACGAGGTAACTTAATAAATATGCGTTAAGCACCCTTCCGCGGGCGGCGGGCGGCAGGGCACGCGGCACGTGGTCGCATCGCTGTCGCTATTCGCTCATAATAATACCGGTGTTGTCACTTTTTTAAAAATTACCAAATTTCGGGGAAGTTATTTCAAAATTCATTTGTATTGGTACTATGATGATTACGTAAAATTTTATATCATATTTGGTCATGTGTTTACTTAACCTTTATTATCCTTACGGGTCGGACAGGGTTTTCTTAACATACTGTATATATACGGACAAATCACACAGATTGAGCTAGCCCCAAAGTAAGTTCGAGACTTGTGTTATGGGATACTAACTCAACGATACTATATTTATAATAGATACATATATAGATAAACATCCAAGACCCAGGCCAATCAGGAAAAGATCGTTTTCCATCATGACCTGGCCGGGAATCGAACCCGCGGCCTCCACGTCGCAGGCAGGCGTGTTGACCGCTGCGCCACGGAGGACGTCAAAAAAATTTACTGATAACTGTGACATTCCAAGCCCGCCAGCCCGCGTCCATCGGCTTCGGCTACTTTAAACAATTACATATAGAAATAAAATATTTACAGGAAGAATCATTTAAAATAATCCAAGTAAGAGTTTTTATTACACATTTTTGCTAATATCGCAAAAACTAAAAGTCCTATCAACTCAAAACTTTTTGTAAAACTGTTTTTACACCAAAACCTTTAATTGAGTCCTAATTTTTGGTTTATATCACCATAAACAAAAAATCACATTTTCAAGTTACGTAAATTTCTAATAAGATTTTTATTTTTAAATCTCCTTACAAACCTATAAATTATAATCTAAGTGCGAGTGTTTACTTACCTGAATAGAGTCTTCTATATTATCAGCGGATGTAGTTAGTCGGATTATTGCCTTTCAAGTCTAAAGATTTCTTTCTAGATTTCCTGGAACAATTCGTAATTGTTTAACTTCAATTGTAAAAGAAAAATGGTTCAAAAACTAATAGTAATTATAAAGAAAAATACAGTAATATGTAGGTATAAATACAAGAGTATAGGTAGATAGATACTTACGCCACCAGACGCATCTTCAATTCTCATTTGCGAGCTAATCTATGAACGTACACTGACACGATTCGCTCGTAAATATTTGCACTCACACAGACAACCACGCGTAGTCGGCGATAGCCGGAGCAGAGCAGCAAGCGACACAACCCTCCCGTCTGAATGCTAACGCACGACTGCCGCCCGCGCCCGCGCAGAGCACCTCTAAACCTATGTTTCAAAATAAGGATATTTTCTTGGCAAATGTTGATGGATTTAAATACGCTCTGACATATGTGTAATACTTCTAACCACGAATTTTTCAGTGTAAAAATATTTCCACACATCAATGCCGTTTAGAAGTAATAACGAATATTAGCCAAAAATAGCGTTTTGGTAAATATTTTTTTAAGGCAAAAGGCAAAATCCTACGAAAAAATTATCTTTAGTAAATGTTGTACATGAATCAATAGACAAGATATATTTTTTTCAAATCTCAAAACTAAGCCGTTAATTAGAAATTAGCTTCCTAAAGTGACCATTTTACGCTACTAAATGAGAGTAAGGCCCTTAAGTGACGTTAAAAGGTCAAAATTGAATGGTTAAAGAATCGCTAATCACAAGTTAACTTTAAACATCTTTTATGAATAAGGGGGAATGTTAAAAAGATACAAAATATCTGTTACATAATTAGCCGCAAACACAATCTGTTCGCTTTAATTAACATCTGTTTGAGATAAAACCTCTGAAAAAGAAATCACATTTGTATGCTTTTATGTTATTTTTGTACTGAATTATATCAGTTATGTTTACTGATATAACTAACTCTGTATAAAAATAATATGAAAGTATGTGAGTGAGTCATAAATATTCTGACTGCTGTTCTATCATTAGTATGATTTTTAACACAAATTGAACATATTTTAATGCAAATTACCTATGTTTATTTATAAAAACTCTTACCTCCAACTACCCTTACAGATCTGCGATCCAATACGATAGCGGGGCCTTACATACTAATCCTTAATCTAAATCTTATATAAAATTGTACACTTTAACTAAAAACTTAACCTACATTGGAGTTACATATGATACTAGCGGCCGCCAGCGACTTCGTTCGCGTGGAGTTAGTTATGCTCCGCTCCTATTGGTCGCAG
The DNA here is from genome assembly GCA_037179545.1 of Sesamia inferens. Classification (NCBI taxonomy): domain Eukaryota; kingdom Metazoa; phylum Arthropoda; class Insecta; order Lepidoptera; family Noctuidae; genus Sesamia; species Sesamia inferens. Next base: position 29,431,566 of record CM073921.1, read on the forward strand.
CGTGATGTTATATAGCCTAAAGCCTTCCTGGATTAATGGGCTATCTAACGCAAAAATAATTTTTCAAATCGGACCAGTAGTTCTTGAGATTAGCGCGTTCAAACAAACAAACTCTGCAGCTTTATATTTTAGTATAGATGTAGTGTATTGTAGTGTAGTGTGTATTTAAATCTTTCTTTGTGAAAATTTAGTTTAGATTCAGTTATAATTGCGAATTAAATACTCCATAGACGGTTTAGAAGCGATTATAAACATGGCGACCAAAAATACGTCAGGCGCGGACTATAATGATAGGTCTAAAGTAACATATTATCTTCTGTCCTTTTCTTAATATAATAGAAAGAAAAAGATGTACTGAACTTAAATTAAATTAAATTTGTGAACAGGGTAATAGAGGGCAAATTATCCATGATGATTTTTTGGACGAGTTCCTTACATGGTGTGTAGAGCTTACAGGTTGAAGTACCATTCGGTAGTGTTTGTCGTCAAATATATATTCTTCTGGAGCATAAGTAACTGAACGCGTTTCAAATTACGAGTGGTCCGAAAGAGAGGCTATGGTAGAGCGAACGAATGTTGCACTACAGGCAGTCTCCGAATAGGGCAATGCCAATCTTGTAGCATTCAATGCCGCCAAAACGGCCAAAAGGACCCCGTTCACCTTGGCTCCTACTTTTCGAAATGTATCCTTGGAGTGTACTGACCGCCTTCAGCTTTTGGGAGTTGAGATTTCCTCGAACCTAAATTTTGGGCGGTTCATTGAGTCCAAGGCCAAGGTGGCTGCCAATAAACTTGGCGTTATCGCTAAGGTCCGGCGGTACTTCACACCAGGGTAGCACAGGTCCGTTCGTGTGTGGAGTACTTCAGCCACATTTGGGCTGGTGCTGCTAAGTTGTCACCTGGCCACTTTGGATTCTGTGGAGAGGCGGGCAAAGAGGCTGATTGGCGACCCTGACTTAACTCGAGACGATCTCCAAAGCCTAGAGCACAGGTGTAGAGTAGCCAGCCTCTCGGTCTTCTATAGGATGCATTTTGGGGAGTATGCGAAGGAGTTGCATGATTTAATTCCCCCACCTCCGTTCCACCATCGGACGACCCGTCGTACGGCAAGTTTCCACCCTTATGTTGTTAACACCATTACGATCCTAAAGAAGCGTTTCGCCTCCTTCATACCGCGTACATCGAGGGACTGTAACAGTTTGCCAGCGGCGGTGCTTCCGTCGGACTACAATTTGAGTGTCTTCAAGGCTAGAGTGAATAGGCTCTTAATAAAATAGTGCGCTTTACCATCAACGACTGCGTCACTGCTTACCATCAGGCGGAATTGCGGTCAAGCGCTAGTTTATAATTTTAATAAAAAAAAAGGATACCTACCATGATTTGCTACGCATATTATTGCAATTATACTTACGCCATCGACTTATGTATCTGTCCAGTGTCGGAGTTTCAAACTTCGTTATAACTTGTTACGCTTGTTCGATTCCAGGGTGACATAATGGATGTTAACCAAATCTTCAAGGAGCTTGGAACCATGATACACTCGCAGGGTGAAGTAGTGAACTCCATTGAGACCAGCGTGGAATATGCCTCTGTGAATGTTGAAAGTGGCACGCAGGAACTCCGGGAGGCAGCTAATTATAAGGTACACAACATTTACAAATTTATTTTTAAAGAATAAAGAATGTATGAACAAAATTTCAGAAAGATATCATGAAAAATCACAAAGTTATGGGCTTGTTATCTTACCTGGTTGTCCCGAAAAAAATATGCTCAACGCACCGCTCGCCCGGCCGCTCCTATGTATGTAATATGGTTAAAGCTCCACTCAGTCGGGCGAGCTCGGTGCTTTGATCTCTGGTGTCAGCTGTGGGCGCGCAAATTCAATGATCTATCGTAACGGCTCACTCTGCAACAATTTCTAAATAGATTTGTAAAAAAATTAGAGATGTGCCGACTACGACTTCGACTGACTAGCCGACTAGTCGACTAGGCCGATCTCGGTTTCGGAGATTTCCGTACGACTTTGGTCTCAACTTGTTCGCGCGCTATCCGCGCGTATCCTGAAATGTCGCGAATCGCCAAAGTATACCTTTGCTGTCCTGCAAGTTCGGTTTACACGATATAAAAAGAAATCAATTGCTGCCAGAAAGGGCTTTAGTCTTACAGTTACATCATAATCTAAGCAAACTATAAGTAAAGAGATTTTGCTATTTTTTATTATAAAAATATGACATTTTGATTTGGATTGTGTCTGGTTAATCATATAAGTTGCTTAGTTTCTTTTTATTTTCTTGAAACAGTTCGTGTTTAAAATATTGAATGTTTATTTTTTTATTTGTTAGTAATTAAAAATACCTACTTTTTTACTTGATTAAGAATTAATTAATGTTTATTTAAGGTAAGAAGATATTATTTTGTTTGTTAATTGATATCAATTTTAGAAAGGTACCAATTTTATTTTGTTGATATTATAGATAATGTATGTCTTCTTTCAAGCCAGTATTTTTTAGAAAATTATTACTGAAGAAATGACTTTGCTAAAATCCAAATAATAATGAATATTTAAGGTTTTATTTCATTTTAGTTCCCCTGATATAGTACATATTAATGAGAAATACGTACAAAGTAAAAAGCCGACTAGTCGGCGTTTTTTGCCGACTAGCCACCAACTACGCGCCGACTACAAAAGCGGCCGAATAGTCGACTTAACCGACTAGTCGGCACATCTCTAGAAAGAATATAACACGGTGTAAAAATGATTGGAATCGATTCAGTTTATTATTCTGACAAACTATATTCAGGATTCGCATAAACAAAAAATAACGTCGTATACAATCGAGCCTGCTAGCGATCATTATCAGGATACCGAAACATCTATATAATATGCATTTTTTTTTTGTATTTATGACATTGTTCTTTTTTCAGAATAAGCTGAGGAAGAAGAAGGTATACCTGTTCCTTGCCTTGATCATCATAATTTCGATCATACTTATCATCGTATTCCACAAGTGAACTGGGCGCGTTCACAGTAATATCGCTTCACGTACATTTTACGAAATGGTAGGGGAACTTAGTAACTTAAAAATATATTTATAGGTATAATTGCTTCTTAGTTCTTGGTTACAAGTTCCTCTATGAACCGATAAGTGACGTCGACAACAACAATTGTATATAAAATCGTATAATATCGTGTATAATAAACAGCATTAGTTTGAAGGTGTACATACTGCTGAAATAGCAGATGTCATTTATGTATTGTATCTTCAATCTGTTGTCAATAAATAATTTATATTGATCATATAGGGTGGCAAGGACAGAAATACTAAAATCTGCTGTTACTTTCAAAACTGCTGACTAGGCGAGTACTAGACCGAGGCGATCAAAATATATGGAACAGCAATTGTTTCTCAACATCTAAAAACTAAGAAAACATCTAAAGAAACATTTTAATGTTTTGTTAGCAACAAAGAAAACATCTAAACACACATTTCAATGTTTCGTTAAAAACAAATAAACACCTAAAGACACATTTTAATGTTCCGTTAACAACAAAGAAAACACATAACGACACTTTTTAATGTTTCGTTAACAACAAAGAAAACATCTAAAGAAACATTACAATGTTTCATTCGATCATGAATCATTTAATGACACAATGAGAACAAATTAAGCTTTGAAGTACTTGTCGTCTTGTATCAGTAAATCCTTTATTTTTAGTGAATTTAGGTGCCTACTTATAGCAGGTAAAAATGTATTCTTACAGCATGTATTTAATCGAGAAAACCTCGCTAAATAAAAATACTTATGCGACTTTGTATAATATTTATTATTGACAGTTGGATTTGATTTATTGTTTAAATGCGTTTAACGTTTTAGTTTCGCCCGTATATCATATTTATCTTTCATTTCAAAATGATACTTTAATGTGAATGTTTTCAATGTCATATGGCTTTTGTGTTATGTAAGACACGGATTATCATGGTATATTCATTTTAGCTAGCGTATGCCTATTGGCTATTTTGCGACAGCGACTTGAGAATGTATATATATATTTGGTTGTATTTAGAAATTAATAATAAAAACTAGAAAACGATCAAGGAGCAGCACCCTGATTGCTTAACATACTATTGCTATGATTTGGGATCGTTTTGAATCTTATCCGTTGCTCCATATGTTCAAAGTCGTGGTGGCCTGTGGTTAAAAACACCAGCCTCACAAGTATAAGTGTGCGGTTTCGATTCCAGGTCAGGCAAGTACCAATGCAACTTTTCTTTAGTTATATGTACTTTCTAAGTATATCTGGGACACCAATGATTGATTACAAGGTGAAGGAAAACATCTTGAGGAATCCTGGCCTTTAAGTCTAAAATCGCCAACCCGCATTGAGCAAGCGTGGAGATTACGCTCAATCTTTATCTGTATGAGAGGATACCTGTGCCTAGCAGTGGGATGATAAAAAAGGTTGATAGTGAGAAATGATGATGTGTTCTAAAAATGAGCAGTTGTGGGCAACAAACGTAAATAACGCAATGAATATTGTTGAACTGTCAAAATTAAACTCATTGCTACTGGTAGTGTGTTATGTGATTACCTTGCTGGGCTGGCCAAGTTATAACGGCCTCGATTTAAGAATTGTTAGGTCGGAGGGACTGGAACAATTTTCCGGCGGCGGCGTTTCCGCTCGGACTATAATTTAAGTGTCTGCAAAGCTAGAGGGAATAGGCTCTGAATTAATTAGTGCTCTTTACCATCAACGATTGCATCACTGCTTATCATCGGACGGGATTGCGGTCAAGCACTAGTTGATAATTTATATAAAAAAAGTTTCGAACCCACACAAGTGTTTTGTGTAAATTACTTCATCACTACTGCTTTTAAAACGGTGATGGAGAATATGGTGAGGAAACCGGTACATTTTAGAAACAACAAAAAACGAGTGTGCTTATGACCACACGACTGAAGTGAAACTTCTTTCGCTCCATCTGTATGTATATATATATATACAGTATGTTACGAAAACCCTGTCCGACCCGTGAAGGTGTTGTTAGGTATCGATAACTGATTCTACTAATGCATACAAAACCGGGCTTTACTTAAAAAAAAAATCCCCCTAAAAAAATAAATATTATTTCGCAAAAGGAGGTAACTTATTAAATGTGCGTTGACCACCCTTCGCCTGCCGACCGCGGGGGGCGGGCGGCAGGACACGCGGCACGTGGCCGCATCGCTATTCGCTCATAATAATACCGGTGTTGTCACTTTTTAAAAATTACCAAATTTCGGGGAAATTGGAATTAATTCGTTGGAAAAAAAGATTATTTCAAAATTCATTTGTATTGGTACTATGATGAATACGTAAAATTTTATATTATATTTGGTCATGTGTTTACCTAACCTCTATTATCCTTATGGGTCGGACAGGGTTTTCGTAACATACTGTATACATGTGTACAATATATACATGTATACACATATACATATATTAATTTTCTATAAATATTTAAATTTATTTCATGGTTTCATTGGTAAATTAATATTTTTGCATAGATCTTCTATTTTTATTGACAAAAAAAAAAAAAACTCATTGTAGACCTTGTAGTACCAAGCTCGCGCCACGGGCGCCTCTGTGCTTATATCCCCCACTTAACTTCCGTTCGCCTTGCCCGATCACTTTTCGTAACGCTCACGTCACGCGTTCGCCAGCTTACTCCCCAAGTCAAGCGTGCGTAAAGAAGTTTCACTTCAAAAATTGGAAGGCATCTGCCAACCCGCACAGGTACCACACGGTTACTATCAGTTGGAATCATTTCAAAGCATATTATTCATTGCTCCGTATTTTCGAAAATGTGTGAGCTCAACAACGTAAATAACGCATTACTACTGATAGTGTGTTACGTGATTACACTACGGTTTCTTGTGGTGTATTAGGATCCACTCCGAAAGGATAAGTGTGTATCCCTACAAGGAGAAAACTATATAGGCTGATTATGTATGATCACAATCACTCGAGGCTACTTATGTCGTTTTCTATATGCATGTCGCTGCCGACTGGTAAAACTAGCCGCTTAGTCAACCGCCTGGCCTTTGAAAGAAAAAAGAAACATTAATTGTTTTCAGCACTGGTATTACGACACACAATACATCTAAAATAAACATACATCAGACAGCAACAAATAAAAATCAAATAGAAAGTAAAAACCCCGATGGAAAAATATCAGCAGTGTTCCTTGCGGCTGTACCAAAAAGGTCCAGGGGGCGGTAATCACGCTAAATAAAACAGTAGAAGTTCAATTTTTGTTCGTATCTAATCCAGTTAAAGTTATGGTTTAGTTTCGATCATATTTCGTATCGCGCCAAAGTTTTCACTTCGGTTGAAGTAAAATCAATGTAGGCATGAGTGATACATTTCATCAGGTATATTAATTAAAATTTAATCAATTATAAGTAAATCTAATCGTTTAGACGTAAGTTTGACATGGCATAGAAAAAGTTAGCTTCGTTTCAACTTTTTCATTTGACAACGGTTACGTTCCAATTGCGATCCAGTTATGGTTAAACCGTTAGCGCGATACGAAACATAACAAAAGTTATGGTTTGGCTGCGATCCACTTCTATTTTGGTTGAATTATTTTAGCGCGATTGCCCCCCAGTTCTGCAAAAATGATAGACAATTGGTTCCTGACGCTGGTTTCTGAACCTGATGTGAGGTGACGGATGTAAAACAGTTTTACATTACAACGTAACGTGTGTATGTATATTTAAATAAAAAAAATAAATACGTGTTAAATTAAAAAGGATCACGAATGCGTACAGACGACATCAAGGTACTGCAGTCTGTCGTCAAATTTCTTTATTAGATTTTCAACTTTATCCCTAAAGCTTAAGGTTGATTGGGAATATTTGGCTGTTTGGGGTAGCTTGACCTGCTGTCGTCCGTACATAAATAGTGTGCACCTCGCTCTGTGACGTCATTCGGACGGTACCGTTTGCAAAAAATGAGAATCATGTAAAAATTTATATATTTTTTTTAAAATTTTAATAAAAGGCCGTTTTGATGATAAAGCGTCATAATATTAGGTCGATTTACTCATGAGTTCCAGCGAGGTGCATATACGAAAAAAAAACAAGAAATCTTTTCAAAGTATTGGTCGCCGCGTTTCGCTCTCACGCGGTTGGTCACCGCTCTAACCTAATCCATTTCATCGGGGTGGGTCTTAGTCACTGCGACCTATTCCACTCGCACGTGTTTCGTTTAAAATAAAACTATATTATCAGTTTTTTGACTGAATTTTGCCCTACTCTTAGACCTACTTTTGTATCACAAACGCCTAGATCGTACCTATGATAAGCAGCGCAGCAGTAAATCGTTCAACCTCGTCTGCTTGTTACCACCAATAATAATATATCCCTTAATAATTCTACCAGTTGGCAGCGACGTACAACCATAAGGATACGTCTGCATCATGACTACTTAATGTATTGTAAGGGACAATATTGTGGGAATTCACTTATATCTGTGTCTTATACTATTTCTACCGATGTACGGACGAAAATAGGTCAAGCTATCCGCAACTGTCAAATATTTCCAATCAACCTTGAACATTAACGCTTCAGCAATAAAGTTGAAAATCTAATAAAGAAAGAAAAGTTTTTGTATGGAAGCCTGTACCAATTGCTTTTAGATTAAATAACCATATTTAGCCAGCCTATTGTTTAATATTACCATTGGCATTAAGTGATTTTGTTTTCGAATCCGCAGTACTGAGATTTTTCCTTATATCTATATTTTTTGAAAACTCGCCTAAAATATTGCAAAGATACCATTCACTATAATATATAAGGGAAATTCGACCCAGGGGAACAAAGCTCAACTCGAAAGGACAAAAACAACCAGCAACAAATCAAAATAACACAAACACGAACGATTCATAAGCGACGATAGTGCGTTTCATGAAATAGTTCCTTTGCCGTCATGTTGTTTGCATGTCTTTCAATAACGTAAACGCACTCTGTGTCTCTCTCACACACTAATTTGCATTAGTGCCAACATGACTGATGACGGCAAAGGAACTAGGTATTTGATGTAACGCACAGGATCGAGAACGAGGTGTTGTGAGGAGGTTGACATTTGACAGTTGTTTAGGAGTGTTGCTATCTCGATTCAAAATGTCTAAAATCGATATCGCCTAAAAAATAATCGATTAATAAATAAATTGATTATTCAGTCTGAAATTAAGTTTAGTAGCCAAATCGATGTACGGTCAACAGCACGTCACGATATACAGTTGCACAACGAAAACTGCCTTTATTTCGAGCAAGATAAGCGCGCTCTCAAGGTCGACATGTATAACTTGATGTGTACCTATTTCTATTAAAAAATCACAAAAAACACATTTTTTATTCATTATCTGTGCCTTCTAACGAATGTAAAATCATTTTAATTGTTTAAGCAATCGTTCTCTGATCGATTTCTCTTAACGATTTTTTGTTTCTTGGAATCATTTTGTTTTTTGTGCTGGCAATGGCATCAATCAAATTCTTGACTACCGGATATGCATTTAAAAATCAAGAACTTGGGCTATCGAACTTTTTTAGAACATTGCGTAAACGCGGATTTAGTAGTGATTCATATTTTGGTAATGTTAGTCAAAAAGTGTTTAAGTATTTAAGGGAAATGTATTTTTTATAAGCGTTTGGTACAGGTTTCGGCATTCTCCTTTAACAGATTGTAGTAGCTTGATCTGCTGTCGCCTGGACCTACTGTATAAATTCATATTTTTGTAATACAATACTTACATAAAATATTTATGCAATACCTGTAAAGTCGGCAAGGATGCCTTTAATATCCGTCAATATACGCTGTGTATGTAACCATTGTACCCAAGTAGTTAAAAATATTTAATGCTGGTAATAGAAAGACCGCAGTAGATTCTGCTTCTAAATATATCCTATTAACACATGTATTCATACATATAGGTAGAGGTAGGGTGGTCGTCATTTAGAGTAAAATCCAATACACCATGATTCTAAATAAGTATAACATTATGTTCAAATTAAATCGCGTTCTGAATATTATAATTCTTTGTATTAATTGATTGTATTATTTTCAAAGTTAGGGACTATGTTCTGTTATATGAGATTATTTCTTGAAGATTTAATTTTCTTTATGCAAAGTCCACATTAATAAATCTAAATAATTCTTCTTGGCAATACCATAGCAAATACCTACTATCGCCTAATAACGGTATATATTATTAGGTTCAGATTCATGTACGATTAAATTGTTCTCACATCTGCGTTAAGAATAGCATCAATCATCTGTACTAATATATTGGCACTTTATTCCATGCCATTGTAACTTAATTTGATTATAATTATTAATAAGTATATTTTTCTTTATTTGCTTAAGATATTAAGCATAATTATAAGTATCCATGTATAGATAGTTTAAAATTCTCAATGTATTATATTCTGAATGTAAAGTTGTCCATGTTTTATATTAAACACAATTTGTTGATACCTTTTATTTTAAAATATATGTAATAAAGATTTTAGCGTTGTTTTATTTATTTTTTAGAGTTGTTAAACTTTGAGACTGAACCAACTTGTGGGTGAGTTCCGTTTCGCCGACTTTTCACTGGACCAGAGAGCGCCGAATTATTTTTTAAACTATCATTGCAATACAAGGTGACAATGCTACTGGTCTTTTGAGCAATTTTTCTGTTGACAATGACTGGAACGAAGATGATGATTTGATGATCTTACATTATTTCCCCTCCTTTTTATGTACTTGTATATGTTATTATTTCGTTAATTTATTTAATACACTATCCTAAACATTTTCTAATATTTCTCAAAATTGACTAAGTATCGTTTAAATCATATCTATACTAATATTTAAAGCTGAAGAGTTTGTTTGTTTGAACGCGCTAATCTCAGGAACTACTGGTCCGAAAATTCTTTTTGCATTGGATAGCCCAAAAATCCAGGAAGGCTTTAGGCTATATAACATCACGCTGGGACCAATAGGAGCGGAGCATAACTAACTCCACGCGAACGAAATCGCTGGCGGCCGCTAGTCGCTTATAAATATAAAAAATTGTCTCGGCTCAGGTGGGTCCAAGCTACCGGTGGTTGGGACTCCAGAGACATACAACATCTCCACAAAGCGAATCTTGTCGTCTCGACTAGCCAGTTAGGTCCTTGCCTTCTTGAACCAACCGCCTAAGGAGACCTTGATTGATGTTGATCAACCATCAGGGATCGTCGTCCGAGACGTCCTCCATGGCGCAGCGGTCAACACGCCTGCCTGCGACGTGGAGGCCCCGGGTTCGATCCCCGGCCAGGTCATGAAGGAAATGATCTTTTTCTGATTGGCCTGGGTCTTGGATGTTTATCTATATATGAACCTATCTATTATAAATATAATATCGTTGAGTTAGTATCCCATAACACAAGTCTTGAACTTACTTTGGGGCTAGCTCAATCTTGGGTGATTTGTCCGTTAAAAAAAAAAAAAAAAAGCATCAGGGATGAAATTGTACATCCTGCGGAGCGGAGTTGGAGGCACGGGGACCCTTCTCAACTAAGAGGTGCGAAATCTCAATAAATATGTACTTAATGAAGTCTAGTAGGTTGGCCTCCAACAACACCTGCACCTTCTTGAAAAATAGCTTAGTTAGTGGCGAATTAAGGCCAATACATAAATCGGTTCAAGTAATCTTCACTCTCAGAAGGAAATATGCCCACCCGTAAAACTTTGTAACGTAGAAATGAAAGAAAGAAAGAAAGAAAGAAAATACATTTATTTAGCACAGATTAAAAGACACACAATACATCAGATAAAGACAAACATTAAAAAGTAAAAAAATAGTAATAATAAAATAAAGTAAATTGTGATAAAACAAATTAATATAGAAAACTAGCAGGAATGTGTGCCTCCCGGCTGCGCCAAAAAGGCCCAGTTCAGCAAAAATGTCAACAACTATTGCCTGACGCTGGTTTTCAACTGAACCTGATGTGTGAAGTGACGGATGTAAAACAGTTTATACATAGCAACGTGACTTGTGTATGCAATAAAGAAAAGGATAAAGAAAATAAAAACAAAAATAAAAAATACTTAATAAAATAAATTTATGTTATATAAAAACAATGACGTATGTATATGTATAAAAATGTGATTATGTATAGTAAAATAGAAACAAAACTATACCAGTAAATAAATATAATATATAATTCAATGGAAGACAATTTTATGTACGTTAAATAAAAATTAAAACCCAAAAAATCCAAAAAACGCGGCCCAATGTATATATAAACTGCGTAAAAAAAAAAACAAACAAAGTCTCAAAACGAATGCCTGCCATAACTTATTCAACACGCGATGCGGCATCATCGCACAACGCCGCAAGCAGTTGAGCCGGACTTCATCATATAATTGACACATTTAGTGTGACCATGTCTAACTGCCTCACTGAGACACTGAGATATGAAACTGAGAAATGCCACAAGCAGATGATGAAAAATATCTAGGTATGCACCTCGACCGATGGCTCACGAGGCGCATACATTATGGTCAAGGACTGCAAACTTAGAGGCCTGTTATGGCTTATTGGACGCAAGTTACAGCTGTGTGAAGCTAGTAAAAAGACAATCTATAAAAGTATAGGAACTGAAGCCTGCATGGACATAAGGTATTAGGCTATGGGGTACTGCCAGTCACAGTAATATAGAAATAAAGCGGATTCAACGTAAAACAATGCGAGCCATGTTCAATATTCCACCATACATAACAAAAATATATAAATCTAGACATGAATCTGAGACCGGTGAAAGAGGAAATAGAGAAAATAGACAATTAAATTGTACCGTATAAATCAGACTTTACAGCAAGAACTACCAAGCAAAACTTAACTAACACATTAATTATCTTGCCGCAGAAGTACAGGGGGTGGGCAATCTAAGATACTCTCGCCTAAAAAGAAACTATACCAAAATCTAGCAACAAGATTTGCCGACAAGATATAAGAATGGTACCACTGGGGACACATCTCAGGTAATTCACTTCCTCTGATGTAAATCTGTGCAAATTAGATTATGGTTTCTGTACAAACAGATTGCCAAGGCGCAGATAGAAAAAAAAAAAACAGGCCGAGCTCGGGAAGCACCGTCATGTAGTTGTAGTAGACATAGGTTCAACCCGTTCTCTATGGCTAAAGAGAACAGTGTGGCTACCATGATTTTTTATTACGAGACTCCATCATACGCATCGAGCCATTTGGCGCTCTCGTTGGTTGAGAGTTCTTACGATCTTGAAGCGGGCTAATCGATGAGTGAAACTAGATGATCGAGACTTCGTAATGAAAACTCATGGTAGACACACTGGTGCCATCCTGTAATATTCGAACCTCAACATGACTTCAACTCAAGCAGGCTCCTCATGAGTCCGAGCTTCGAGCTCACATTCCGCAATTCAATAAACTCGTGAAAATGTCTAATATGTACAAATTTCTACGCGCTACACATTACTGGTGCTACAGATCTTAGCTACCTTATGCCCAGTTACTTAAAAAGTATTAACTTTTTATCATTAAATGATCGTAGAAATTACCTCGAAGCTGTCATTCTATACAAAAGATCTGCTACGCAATACCTAGAACCCCCATACCAACTCCCATAGGCGTCTGGCGCAGGTACGTTGTTTTTAATACCGTCATACGGAACCAACTACGGCCTTCGCTCAGCAATTCGCCGCTTAGCATTCACTTGTCATCATCATCATCTCAGCCTTAATCCCAGTCGCGCGAAGCTTTTTCAGCTTTGGAGTGCAAAGTAAAATGTTTGTTCAGTACCTGTTTCTTCAAGAAGTCGTAGACAGTAGATATAGTCGGGAGTCAGGCCGAGCTTCCCGGCCGCCGCCATACCAGTCTAACTGCAAATTTTGGCTAAACTTGGATTTTTTCCGTGAAGCGGCTGCCGTCTGATCTCCACAACCCGAAGGCGATGTCGACGCATTGCAGTTATACCATATGTTGGACTTTTGAGGGCTCCATCAACCCGTAACAACTGCCACTAGATGTTCGTATGGCAGCCGGGACTAACGGCTTAAAGTGCTTTTCGAGGCAAACAAATGTCAAGCAATGCAAATGATATATTACATATAAATATTTGCCGCATAGTTCACTTGTAACACTTGAATATCAAAGTACTATCCTATAGTGGTCCTAATATCAGATGTTCGGCTTCTGTGTCAGCAGGATTCTAATAAAGGTTTGTGTAATGAATAAAAGAACTAAATTCTTTACAAAACACTTTTAATAGACCAATAATAATTTCACACAAGTATCATTGAGAACAAAATCATCTAAAGATAACATCCTCTAACACTTGAAACTAAAATAATAGTAGAATTGAATAGTTGATTTCTATGAACTAAATAATAGATTGCACGTCTACAAAGCGGAGAGGCAATCTGGAGTGCGAGGTATGACGCGAGTCGTTGCTCTGCATGCCTCTATGTGCGCGTCATACCGTGGATGTGGTAAAACAGATCTACTAAAATTTCGCTACTAATCAAGATTCTAAGTATTAAGAGAAATCTTGTAACATTGATTGGAACAATCGGTATGGCCGTCCTCTTTCCATTGAATCGACACAACCAGCTGGTATTTACTTTCAAGTACTCCTAACTAATCAGACAATCTTTACTAATATTCACATAGAAGTAGCCGGCCAAACGATTAATAAAATATCTACCGGCGTGTAAGTATGATCCACGCGTTATGATTTACGATAAATTCGAAGTGTATATGATACGCGCTTGGTATGTCTTCACAGTATATGATAACTTCACGCCACAATCGTTATCCCTCCAATTTAAAACTAAGCACAATTCTTTCTTCTAATACACTCGTAAGTTACAATTATTTAATACTAAAAATAAATACTTAACATAAAGGAAAATACTTACAAGCTGTTGCACGATTATTACTCTTTATTCTTTACTATATCATTAATTAGGACAACTACTAAAAGCGGTGATAAATACCTACTTATTAATTATTATTATCCACAAAGAAATAATTGCGCAATTCGTAAAAAAACATATTTAAATTAATACTGATTATTTATTAAACATGATCAACAATTCAACAAAATAATGATTAATTATATAATATTATAATAAAACAGACTGTCTCTTAGGTAGCAACCGGCAAGACACATTAGGCCTTATATTTAAACAAAGAAAGATCACATATTAATGCAACATTGCGAAACGAAGCTAAAATTGTTCCAAAACGCCTGTCATCAAATGATCAAGTTCAAAATCTATCTTGGTCTTAGCATAGCACCCAGCGACGTGTTAGCGCGCGCGGCGCCGACGCCGACGACCACCAGCTGTTACCTTTACGTGGACCCTTTTCTCACAAAACCCAATGTACTATACTTGACTTGCATACGACGATGGGGGATTCGTCTACACCAACTTACGTGGAAAGCTTTTTAATATTACGTATTTGGGAGTGGAATCCATGTTCATGTAATCAAAGGCACGCGATGCATCGTCGACCCTGCGTCGCTCTCACAGCATCCCCCAGTTCAATTTATTACTAAATTACAAAACAACCACGCTAACTAACTCCCTTACACAGTCGCGTAAATTAATACGTATAGATACGTGTAACGTTAGCCTAACAGAATGATATAACGCTCGATAGTGGTACATTTTATTAAGTATAAATATCAGTGGGTTCTAATAAAATTCTTCTTAAATTATAAATGATATAACTTCAACAGTGCGACTCACAAGATGTGAGGAACTTAGCTAGATGTTACTCCCGGCCGGCTCGAGCACGCGGCCCCACTAGCCAAGTGATAGTAAAACGTAATTTTTTTTCACAATTATTACCAACAACACTGTCAATGTCAGCATCCTTCTACACATATGTATAATTATTTCTAGTAGTCACAAGTAGAATTACAGGCTGTTAAAATGTATAGCTTCTAGGTGTTGTTGGTCTGACGTTCGTGGGGCGGAGTTGTCTTGGTGCGAGCGAGGCTATGGGTGGTTGTTTAGCAGACGACTGCCTCCGAGATGGGGTTCTCGGTGATGCGGATTACGGGCGAGTGGCGGCATGGGCGACGACGGCCGGCGTCCGACAGTCGCCGGAAAGCTGTGATCTTTGTCGGCGACAGTGGCGCCACTGGAAAATATAAGAAATATATGTAGCTAGTGATAAAATAAGGAAAAAGCGTTTTGCGATTTATTTCAAGCAACCTTTGTGTGGAAGAAATCGCGGAAGTCGATAGGGGCCCATATTTAATCTATTTGTATATTTTTCTGGTGTACAATAAAGTTACAATAACATCAAGCAGTATATAATTGTTCCACTGCAAGAAGAAGTTCCCTGCTCACATAGCGGAGGAACAAGAATTTACAAGCAAGCTTACTCAATGAGTATTGTTTGTGTATGTATCTCCCTGTCAGACATACTTCGAAACAAATGCAACACACCATTTTGACTAACCACCATTTACATATCATCAATAAATTAATGTTTTACTTAACATTTTAAACACTATATTGGAATCGGCGCCCAGTCTAACTGGAACTAGTTGAATACCAGTACTTTGTATGGAGTGACTAGCAATCTGACCATATCTTTGTTACTAGGTAAGATAAAGATACGAAACACTCTGATGAGACTGGATGTCAGACTGTCGAGTTAATTGTTTTCTAAAATAACTTTTATCTAATTTCCCTTGACTTGTCTACAGGGATGCCTTAACTTATACCATTTATAGTTTTATATAATGACCCCTTGTTCACAAACTAAACTAAATTTATGTTCAGTGCATCTTTTACTTTGTATTCCACTATGAAAAGAACATAACATAATAAGTTACTTTAGACCTGTCAAATTAGTCCGCGCCTGACGTACTGTCCTACCAACTTATCTGTGAAATGGAGAAAATTGGAACTACGGCCGCCATGTTGAAATGTTATTCGATTGTGGCAGTTACAGGTTAGTGTTGTCTACTCTCTTTTTTAAATTACCAGATATTTTTTATCACTAGTTAACTTTAAGCAACATTTATGAATAAAGGGGTTAGTTTGTAAGTGGGTTACCTACGTTATATTTTTTGCCAATTTAATGCCAATTTAGAGCCATGTATGTATCTACCTGCATTAATTTTCTTATTTTAGGAGACTATTTAGTACTTACATTTGAAGACTATTTAGTTTACCTAGTTTCTTATCTGACATACCCAATCATGGGTAATTTTTATTAATTTGCAACACTAAAGCGACGGTGTCGCTACCACTCAGTTCACAGATAAGTTGGTAGGTCTGTAAATTGATGTATTTTTGGCCGCCATGTTTAAAATCACGTCTGAACTGTCTATGGAATATCTTAATTTGACAGAATTAAACTAAAATGTTATCTTCTATCCTTTTCTTAATGAGATATAAAGAAAAAGATGCACTGATTTTAAAATTTGTTTAGTTTGTGAAGAGAATTGGCGCCATCCATCTAAATATAATTAAAAAAGGAAGTTTTTTAAAATATATAAATTACATATAAATAAGTCTTTAAAACTAGAAGCATAATCTGTACAGAGTGATTCTTAAAACATCAATTATAATAAATAATAAAATGAAAGTAATATCACACATAACTGCTATTGAGGTTTGAATAGAAATATACAGTAATGTAAAGTACCTCCAAACAGCTGCGTATTGCGTGAAAGTACTTATAAAGATTTAAAAAAGGCGCGGAAGCTATCAAAATTGATTGATAGTATAGTTGGTTTGAGCCTTGAATTTATATTATAGGGGCGAACCCAGGCGCGTGAATTCTTCTAGCAAGTTTTGTGATAAATTATAATTTTATGGTAAAATCGTGAATTTGACTGACAGCTTAGGGGTCTTTCTATATGGGTACAATCTGAGAAGGGCCAACTTGCATTTAAAAAACAAAATGTAATGAAAATCGAGAATAGATATATTATCAAATATTGGTACCTACCGATTCTCCATGTTCACCAACTAACCTGACTAAGTTCAACGTATCTTTTTTTTTAAATTTCATTAAGAAAAGGAGAGAAGACAAATATTGGTTTAATCAAATTATCTGCGCCTTTACGTAAATTGACGTATTCTTTGTCGTCATAGTGTTTATTACTTAGAAACTCAACTACGGAGTATTTCAATTTGACATTCATCATTTTTCATCATCATCATTATCAACCTTTTTATCGTCCCACTGCTGGGCACAGGTCTCCTCTCATACAGAGAAGGATTGAGCGTAATCACCACGCTTGCTCAATGCGGGTTGGCGATTTCAGACTTAAAGTCCAGGTTTCCTCAAGATGTTTTCCTTCACCTTCAGTCATTGATGTCCAAGATATACTTAGAAAGTACATATAACTTTAGAAAAGTTACATTGGTACTTGCCTGACCTGGAATCGAACCCGCGCACTCATACTTGAGAGGCTGGTGTTTTAACCACTAGACCACCACGACTATTAATTTATTTGACATTACTAAAAACTAATCCATCCGAACAGGACAAGACCGGGCACTGTGGAAAGCCTTGGAGGAGGCCTTTGTCCAACAGAAAAACCTCTAGGTATAGGTTAAAGAAGTAGAAGAAACTAATATTTTATTTTCTGTCCTTATCTTAATGATATAGATAACTGAAAAATGCACCGAACTTTGAGATGGTGAACAAAGAAATCGAGGTAGCATATCACAAGTTCCTCAATTCAGATATCTTCCACGTACCATAAATGAGCGCTTTAAGAATAAACACTTACTTTGTCTACGAAAGCTGGGTATTATGCAACTGGCATACTGATGCTTTTGCTCGACGTTGATGATGTACTAACATGCCGGATTTTTTTGTTCAGTGCTAACACAGCTACGAGTGTGGAGAAAATACAAATAATTTATAAAAATAAATAGTTAACACGAACTGTTTATATGTACAGATGACAACACATCAAGCTACAACAATCTGCCAGATTTCCTTATTAGATTTTTAACTTTATCTCTAAAGCATTAAGGCTCAAAGTTGATTGGGAATATCTGACAGTTTGGGGTAGTTTGACCTCCTGTCGTCCGAACTTTCACTGTATGCTGCGTCTATTTTGTTACACAAACAAAGGATTTCTCATTTCTGTCTAAAGATAGAAAGAAGATAAGTCAAGATAAGGCAGTCAAAATATACCATTTAGAAACCAAACAGTTTGTATGCAATGTTAGTTTCAGCGGGTACTGACGTATAGGGCAGTATACAGTGAGCTATATAAACAAGTTTGAATCTACAAAAATTACACAGTAATAAAATAATAGAAGATGTTTTGCAATTCAACTGAATTTAATTCTTGTTCGTTGTTAACTTGAAAATGTTTATGGTAATTGAAACAGATAATTTGAATTGGATGAAATAGGAAGTACTGTAGGTATTGCAAACATCTAATATTTTACTAAAATATGTTTCGTCATGCACTTTCAATAAATGGTAATAAATGATTATTTATCCAATAAATTTTAAAATGTTTAAGATTAAAATGAAAAGCGCTGTCAAAAATTTGCTTGGAAACACCTGGAGTGTTTGAATCAGGAAAATATTTACGTAGTTACGACAGTTTTAAATATAAATTATAAATTTCCGCAAAACGCAAATAAATTAAACGCAATCCCGCCGGATTTCGTCAATTAAATATAATACCTACAAATTAGACACTAGCAACACTAAAATAGTAAGGAATGATAATAAAGTGTCACTATTTAAGTAAATTATGAAATTAAACACTGGACTATCTACGTTACCAAAACAATACCACAGGATTCAAAGCTCATTTAGCTCTACAGGACGAAGCTAAGTACATACCAATTTTTAGGGACCGCATAACGCTATCGCATGTCCAGGCTCAAACATAAACAGGACAATAAAAATAAACTTTCAGGCTTCAGACGTACAAAATATAATGTTAGCCTACCATTATAGATAGTTTATAAAGCGTATAATCATATTTATATCATATTTTTACATTATTATACATTAAGAAGGGTTGGCAGTTCTAAAAATAGAAAGGATGGTAGTACCTACGTACTAGAGATCTTGCGAATTAAACGTATCTAAAATTAAAATATGCAATAAACTATTAATATTTAATAATATTTGGTCAATATTTAACGTTTAGAATATTGATAACATTAATCATATCAAACATATTTACATAAGCTGCAGAATAGATGCAATATGATTTCGAAAATTTCACAACTTTGTTGGGGGCTTCATTAAATGTTATATAAATTATATATTGTCGAGTTCTTATGATTCGGAAATTATTATAATTTTCATATTTGGATCAAAACATCTCACTATGAAGCAAGGGTGTTTGTTAGTAGTGAAGTTAGGGTGTGTGTTGAATAGTAGTACTGATTAATATTTTCGCAATATTGCATCTATTGAGCGTTGCGTGTTGGGTGCGATTGTCAAACATTAGAACTGCAATGCAAAGCTAAGCTTGCATCGGTAAGTCTACGTAGGTCATGGATGGTGTGATGGGGTTCACTTACCGTAGCCTTCGCCCTGCAAGAACAGGCGGAAGGCCTCGGATATCTTAGCTGGTTGCTCGTCCAGCACCATTCCCGAATCCGAGATCTGAAATCATCGTTTTGGAAATATTAAGCTGTGCACAGAAGGACAGCCTACTATAAAACGATTCGTTCGAGCGTTCTGTAGGTAATTCTGTAACACTATTAGGGCCAATGAGGTTCATTATGACTTTAAAAACATGGCGTTATTTACGTCATGGAGCTGACTCGTTGCCTGAACAATGGAGTAATGGGTTAGCAATTGATAGCGTATTATGAAATTAGGGTGCTGGTTGTCCAAACCCATGTTCAAATCTTAAAGTCAGCCATGCATGTTTTTTTAAACGGTACAAAATTCTCTAAATCGATATTTTCCAAAAATAAATCTTGTGTTAGAATAAAGTCGAATATGTTTGTGGTCTTAATAAAACAGACTGGAAAGTCTTCTATAAGTAATGAAACTATTAAACGTCAACTAACTTGGGATACTCAGAAAGTATTGCAATAATAAAAAATAATGGTGAATATAGGTACAAATATTTTTATTACATGTTTTCAAAGTACTCTCCACCAGCCTCTATACAAAGTTATATGAGTCTGAACCAGTTTTAGAAACACTTTTTCCAGTCCGCCGCTGACACCTCGTTTACAGCCTGCTCGAACGCTGACAGCGCATCATCCGGCGACGAAAATTGTATTCCTTTGAGCTGATCTTTTATTTTTGGGAATAAAAAGAAGTCACACGGTGCTAGGTCAGGGCTATAAGGAGGGTGACACAGGAGTTTTTTTCAAGACATTGTCAGAGCCCTTGTTTCCGCATTTTTTTTTCTTTTTTACTTTGTTCTTTCCTTCTTCCTTCCTTCCTTCTTTCTTTTTCTCTCTTTATATTATAGTATAATGCTTATAACTATGTGACAATATAACAAGGTGGTCCTTACATTATTTATGAAAATCTATATCTACTTCTAATTCTCTACTATCGAACAATTTTTAACCTATTTTTACGACCCAGGAGTTTGACCGGTGTACTATTAGAAAGTCCCTCGTTTTGATTGCGGTGTGGGCGGGCGCATTGTCATGGTGAATCAGTAACCCGCGGAGCTCTGTGTTTGGTTGCTTGTTGCTCACAACAGAGAAAACTTCTGTCAAGCTTTTGGTAGTATACCATTCAGCGTTAATGCTTCTTTGGTTTCGTAAAGGAATCGACAGCAAGTAGCCAGTCAAACTAAAAAGCTCGCGATCAAAATCTTAACCCCGCTTCTAGATCGCTTCACTTTGGTAGGCGTTGATTTGTTTTGAAACATCCAAATAAATCCAAGATTCGTCACTTGTAACGATGTCATAAACATGCCTAGACAAGCCTGCTTTAAATTTGTCTATCATATCATGGCACCATTCCACCCGTGCCTGCTTCTGAGCATCGGTGAGATTGTGCGGCACCCAGCGTGAAACTATCCTTAGCAACCGAAGATGCACGTGTAGAACCTCGTGAAGGCTTCCTGATCCAATCTGCAGTTTATACTGAATTTCTTGGTATGTAATTCGTTTATTGTCTTGCAGCAAACTTTTCACTGCTAGCACGTTTTCTTCTGTAACAGCTGTCAAAGATCGACCACTTCTTTCTTCATCCTCCAAAGTTAGTCGACCGCGCTTAAATTCATTATACCACCGATACATTGCCTTAGAAGGGCCTTCATCCATGAATGCCATTTGAAGTCTATCGTATAGGCACACCACAATAGCGGCGGTAAGGCCCCTCTTTAAGGAGTGGCTAGAGAGGCACCACGGCGCCCTCACCTTCCGACTGACACAGGTCCTCACCGGACACGGTTGTTTCGGGAGGTTCCTGTTCCGTATAAGACGGGAGAAACGCCAGGGTGTCACCATAGTGTGGATCGGCCTGAGGACAGGGTGGATCATACGGTGGAGGTCTACCGGGCTTGGGTAGGGCACCGCCGTGTCCTCGTAGCGGCGATTGACGGCGATCTCTCGCTTCGGACCCTGGTCCAGGCAATGGTCCGGAGCGAAAGTGCATGGCAAGCCACCACCTCCTCCATCCGTCACCTCCTTCTGCAAAGCAGTGGTGCTAGCAAAGGAGGAGGCGGAGGGCGTGAGCCAGCGGGAATCCCAGCGCCCCCACGCCACTACTAGCCGAGACGCCCTGGTTGGGAGTCGACTTCGAACTCCTAGCCACCGTAGGCGCGAGCCTGCAGGCGGTGAGGCCAGGCCCGAGTCGACAACGCGTTGTGTTTCACGCGCGCCTCAATGAGATGTCAGCATATCGTGACGAGGTCCACGAAGAAGAATGCCTCCTGGGTCAGGGTTGCGGGTTGGTTAAAAAAGAAACCGTGACCCTGGCCGTCGCACAGGCAAGTGAAGAAACACTGGCGGGTTTCAGTCAGTAAAAGTCTGACCGCCTTTCCGCTCCGCCCACACGGGAGAAGTCATTTGATGATTTCCCATCCCAATTTAAAAAAGTCTATCGTACGATTCATCTGGTTTCAGGCGACATTAGAAATCCTAAAAAATCATAGCACGAAAATGGTCTCGACGCAATACAATTTTTAAAGAGATACGATCATTTTAATTAGCTCGCAAAAAAATGTGGAGGGAAGTTTTGAATTTAGAACGTACCTATTATTAGTTATAATAAAAAATCAAACCATATTTTTAAATAAATTATAACTGGCCAGTTTCTCAGACATAAAAACTTTTTGGCGCAATAGTATCTGAGTGATCCGGTATTTATAGCTATTTTCGATCACTGAAGAGCGACCTGGGCAGCTGTCTGTTCTCGATTAAATGCTGAAGGCAACAGGTGTTTCACACCTCGTGAACCACATCGCAGGCCCTCGCTATTTCTTCCATTTTCATTTAGTCTTTTATGTGACTTTATTTATTTTTGCTTGGTTCTTTAGGGTTGTAAACTTTCTTAAGAATAGGGCTACAGAATTAAAAAATAAAATCAAGTAAGACTGGTAGTTTCACACTCTTTTTCTCTTTATTATTAGTACGCACGGTGATAGGTTTAAAGTTTTTTTTTTTTGAGAATGTCGTTGGACCACATAAGGAATTTCTCCTGTATCATGGGCCCCTTTACAAGGATTTAAATTCACAAACAGCCAGGACCCGAAACAACTACCTGTAGGCCATACAAATATTTGTTCCGTGCAGGAATCGAACCCGGGACACGCAGCGCAGCAGTCGATCATCTAGCCACTGCGCCAACCATGTTACATTGTACCTAATCAGTCCATGGTCAGGTTATGCGTTAATGCCATCCTGTATAAGAATAATTGAGCAAATCTCATCACTTTTGGTAAAACAAACTAAATATTTATAAAATCCCGACGCCATTTCTGCAGTAATTAAGATATGAAAGCAGGCCACGTTTAAGCTCTGCTTAATATTCTTCAACAATAAGCCTCAGAATATAGGTCAATGTCAGAACCTTATTCGCTCAGAATAGTATTCAGTAGGTATTATTTTCCTGAACTTCGCCTCTATTGTGTCCTTAAGATATTAATGAAGCGCAATCCAGCGGTTGAAAATGTTTCGTCTGCATTCAAAGCAAGACTGAACAGGCATCTCCTGGCACTCTCATTCCATCATAGACCGCGTTTCGAGATCAAGAACAGGCCCATTATAGCAATAAATAAATATAATAGATGCATGTTGTGGTCATCAATACATTTTACGACATTTTTAATAACAATTGATTTAGCAATTGCATGCTGAACCTACATTAAACACCAAAGCGGGCTACAAGCCGACAATTTCGCATAGGCATAGGCGCATTTTCGTTAATTATAAAAAAAAAAATGCGTCTGACGGGGTTCGGACCTACAGCTTGTAACTCACGTCCAATACCACTGGGCCACCGCTGCATCAGGCGCTTAATTTTGTGTAAATTATTTCATCACCACTGGTCTCAAAATGGCAAAGGAAAACATCGTGAGGGGACCGTCATGTTCTAGAGTCAAAACTTCGAAGACATGCGACATGTACCAACCCGCACTGGGTCAGCGTGGTAGATTAAGGTTCACTTCCTCCTCATCGAGACGAGACCTGCGTCCCAAGAATGGGAACATTATAGGCTGATTATGTTATGAAAGAAAGATTTGTTCATAACACTTGACTTCATATATTTATTTAAGAACGTTCTCAGTGTGATCTGAGTCTATACAGTATGTTAAGAAAACCCTGTCCGACCCGTGAAGGTGTTGTTAGGTATCGATAACTGATTCTACTAATGAATGCAAAACCGGGCTAAACATAAAAAAAATCTCCCTAAAAAATAAAAATATTATTTCGCAAAAAGAGGTAACTTAATAAATATGCGTTAACCACCCTTCTCCTGCAGCCCGCGGGGGGCGGGCGGCAGGGCACGCGGCACGTGGTCGCATCGCTATTCGCTTATAATAATACCGGTGTTGTCACTTTTTAAAAATTACCAAATTTCGGGGAAGTTGGAATTAATTCGCGGGAAAAAAAGATTATTTCAAAATTCATTTGTATTGGTAGGTACTATGATGATTACGTAAAATTTTATATTATATTTGGTCATTTGTTTACCTAACCTTTATTATCCTTATGGGTGGGACAGGGTTTTCTTAACATACTGTATATATATATAAGGAGTTTTTGGCTTGGTTGCTAAGAACTTTGAGTCATTTCTTCGTTATTCTTGTTTTCTTTCGTAAAGGGGTTTGGGGTAAGGTCATGATGTGGCCACTATGCTACAATATTTCAATGTTCTTTATAAATTATTCACTGAATCACTGAATGCATTTTTTACTACATAAATCACGCGCTTTATTTAGTAAACAACACTATAAATAATTTTAAAAGTCGAATGAAAAATGACCTTGACACTCAGCTTGACTTTCCCGCCAAAACTCTGATCTGAGTCTTATTCTGTAAAAAATACCAGTGTACTAGCTACCATGAGTTTACATTATGAGAGTCGATCGTCGATTTAGAGCGCGTTTGACTCATCGAATGGCCCGCTTCAAGGTTGTAAGAACTCTCAACCAATGAAAGCGCCAAACGCGCTCGATATCGACGATCGAGTCTCGTAATAAAAACTCATGGTAGCTACACTGTAATTTTCGTACATTTTACAAGTATTTTACAATTTGTTTCCGATTGAGACTGTGATCAGATTTTGAACCTTTATATTACGACAATTGGCATTCCGTCTTCAGTTTTTGCCTGTATGACATGCCGAAATGTTTCCTCACGAAGATTTCCTTCACCGTTTTGAGAGAATTGGTGATGAAATATTTATAAAAAGTAAAAGCAACTTGAAAGCCACGGTCGATACCACTGGTCCACCACTTACTTTCTTTTTCTTTATTCTCCTTTTTTGTATTTTTTTTATGGTTATTTATTATATTGTCATCTTCCCTTGACCTATGTGCAATTTCTCAAGTTAATCCCACTCGTAGAATTCTTAGGTTCTGTTACAATATACAGTATGTTAAGAAAACCCTATCCGACCCATAAGGATAATAAAGGTTAGGTAAACACATGACCAAATATAATATAAAATTTTACGTAATCATCATAGTACCAATACAAATAATCTTTTTTCCCGCGAATTAATTCCAACTTTCCCGAAATTTGGTAATTTAAAAAAAGTGACAACACCGGTATTATTAACAACGCACATTTATTAAGTTACCTCTTTTTGCGAAATAATATATTTTTTTTTTAAAGTTTAGCCCGGTTTGTATCCATTAGTAGAATCAGTTATCGATACCTAACAACACCTTCACGGGTCGGACAAGGTTTTCTTAACATACTGTATACATACGCACATTTTCCCGGTTTGTATCCATTAGTAGAATCAGTTATCGATACCTAACAACACCTTCACGGGTCGGACAAGGTTTTCTTAACATACTGTATACATACGCACATACAGGATGTATCTGACATCGTAAAGCAAACTTCGCGAAAAGGCTACACCGTATGTCACTAACAAAATTATGATAGTCATATATGTCGTTAATGAGCAGTTACAGAAACAACAGTGTTTAAAAAAAGTGTCGGCTCGGCCTTTAAACGTTGCAAGCGTGCCGCCGTGCGTGTTTGTAGGTATGGCGTTGACCCCTGATGCGAACTCTATTAAATCAGCTGATAGGATAATTTTTCTAGTATTGTTCACATTGCGCTTTTTTATGTAATTAACGAATTAATTAATTTTTACTTTAAAATCTTATAGGGTTATAAAAGTATAGCAGTTATGAATGGTCTACAGTGAAAAAAAACTTCATATTATTTTTTTTTAATCGGGAAAAAGCCGACGCAGAATTCCACCACTGGGGGGTTCAGAATCATGTACTGAATCCATGGTACTCGTTTGTGCGTCGATGTCAGATACACCCTTTACATACTAAAGCGTGAAAAAATAAAAGCGTATTGAAAATAGCTTTAGTTTCCCTGCATCAAAACCTGTAAAAGGTTTTTTGAAATTAACTATTTACAGTCGCTAAGACATTGCGACTAGACTAAACGTTTTTGATTACAGTAATTGGCTTTCAGATTTCGAGCACAGTAGACAAGCGATTTCCGTTCTAAAGAGGTAGAAAATGAAATACTTACTAAGCGTGCTGCGATTCTATATAGTATATTTTCTAGCTTGTATACCTACTAGGACCTTAATCTGCTAACACAATAGTGTCAGAATAATCGATCAGTGATATCATAATCATCAATTTTGACAAGTTTCGTAATCCACTAAAAATGCCGTCATTATGACTTCTCAGCGGTCAATCACTGATACTCCACTCCATATTAATAAAAGTTCAAATTGAGCAGTAGTTTTTAGAAAATCATTTCTACAATAACAGCAATAGGGATGTATTCAAGGTATGAAAATCAAAAAATAATTAGTCCGTCTTATAGATAATAAAAAAAATTAAGACCCATATTTTTTATTTTGTCGTAATTACCAAAAACTACTGAGATATAGCGTATTAAAGTTACAGAGTGGGGGCTAATTACGTCACGACGTGGTATATTTTGTGCCACGGCGTGACTACTACGTGTTCAATATTTTTTATAAATCTATCTGATGGACATTAAATTATTTTTTAGAATACAAGCCAATCACATAAAAGAAGATTTAGGCCTGTATTACACACAGAAGAGATGAAAAATGGCAATACAGTAATGTTATTCTAATTCCTTCCCTTCACGAGAGGACTGACTGATAAAGTTGATCGATCATTATGAATTTAGCAGATTACTGAGTTTTAACACAATGACAATGGAATAGTGTTGGAATGAAAAAATTATAAAAATAGATAACTAGGGCCCCTGAAGTACTGTTACTGCAGGTATGTATGTAACACAGGAAGATTTTTTTTGTCAAATTGTGGAAGCTATCTCAAAGACATAAAATGCCTACATATACAGTATGTTACGAAAACCCTGTCCGACCCGTGAAGGTGTTGTTAGGTATCGATAACTGATTCTACTAATGCATACAAAACCGGGCTTTACTTAAAAAAAAAATCCCCCTAAAAAAAATAAATATTATTTCGCAAAAGGAGGTAACTTATTAAATGTGCGTTGACCACCCTTCGCCTGCCGACCGCGGGGGGCGGGCGGCAGGACATGCGGCACGTGGTCGCATTGCTATTCGCTCATAATAATACCGGTGTTGTCACTTTTTAAAAATTACCAAATTTCGGGGAAATTGGAATTAATTCGTTGGAAAAAAAGATTATTTCAAAATTCATTTGTATTGGTACTATGATGATTACGTAAAATTTTATATTATATTTGGTCATGTGTTTACCTAACCTCTATTATCCTTATGGGTCGGACAGGGTTTTCGTAACATACTGTATAGATAAGTAGAACGTAATAAGTCTTCAAAATACATTGATAGCACAGAACTATTAAGTAGTAGACAGAAGTTTCTATGCAATTTATTACGCAAAGGTGTACACAAGTGGTTTTTAATTTACCGTGCACACTTGATGAATACAGCTTCTGAGAGCAGTTTTAATGATTATCCGGTGGGCGGTGGTTTTAAAGATAATGACGTAATGCTATCTGAATGCAACCTACAGGTGTCGGTCGGAACTCTATTCATTGCAACTTGCACGGCCTCCGCTTTTCATCATAAATCATTTCTGAACATAATTTGAATCATTTCTGGGATTTATGAAAAGTTCTTTTGAAGTGAAAACTTCTTTAGCGACGTTGAGGACTTTTGTTGGATGGGGAAAAAGCATTGAATTCGCGTGAGCGTGACGACACCGTGATCGTTTTTTGTTTTTCTATGATTCCAGGTTTCATTGAAATATAAAAAAGCAATGAATTCCCGTGAGCGTGACCGACCCGACAACGTGATCGTTTTTTCTTTTTTAATTTTTGTCTATTCTGTGTTTTCCAATGATTTCAGTTTTCACTGAAATAAAAAAGCAAGAAATTCGCGTGAGCGACCTTTTTTTTTTGTTTGGGATGGAAAATCATCAAATGGCCTCTTCCGCTCTGGGCGCAGCGGAAGAGCGGGCGTGTCAGACTTTTACTGACCGTGTTTCTTCACTTGCCTATGCGCCAGGACCACGGTTTCTTTTTTAACCAACCCGCAACCCTGACCCAGGAGACGTTGACCCCGTAATCGTTTTTTGTTTTTTACTCTCTGTCTATTCTGTGTGTTTCAATGATTTCAGTTTTCACTGAAACAAAAAAGCATTGGCTTCCCGTGAGCGTGACCGACCCGACACCGTGATATGTAGTTTTTTCTTTTATACTTTTTGTGTATTCTGTGTTTCTTCAATGATTTCAGTTTTCACTGCTGTCGATCAGTCCCACGACTGCTAACTTTTAGGGTACCGTAGCCAAATGACAAAAAACGGAATCCTTATAGATTCGTCATGTCTGTCTGTCCGTCCGTATGTCACGATCATTTTTTCCGAAACTATAAGAGCTATACTGCTGAAACTTGGTAGGTAGATGTATTCTGTGAACCGCATGATAATTTTGATGCAAAAATAAAAATATAATTATAAATATTGGGGGAACCCATACCTAGAACTGAAACTCAATTTTTTTGTTCATCAGACACATACGTGTGGGGTATCTATGGATAGGTCTACAAAAATGATATCGAGGTTTCTAAAATGTTTTTTTCTAAACCGAATAGTTTGCGTGACAGACGCTTCCAAAGTGGAAAATGTTGGTCTCCCGCCCCTCTAATTTCTAAAATAAGAAAATGAAAAATCTAAAAAAAAAAGTATAATGTACATTATTATATAAAACTACCAAAGAAAATTGTTTTGAACGAGATCTGCTGAAGTAGTTTTTTTTAATACCTCGTAAATCGCTTATTACCGCGTAATCTTTCATAAAAATAACTTAAATCCTTTAATTTCATAAATCAATGGTACGGAACCCTTTGTGCGTGAGTCCGACACGCACTTGGCCGGTTTTGTGTTTCTAATGGACACTATTTCTTGGAAATAATAGTTAATTTATTTGACCATTAGTAACGACATTATACAAATAACCTAAAAATATACTAATAAACACTTCTTTCAAAAATGTAACCGTTATTATTTTTAACAATTTGTTGAGTTTACTACGGAAGAAAAACCGTCGTAGGAGCGAAATTATTATGAGTTATAAGATATTGAATCAAGTATCGAGTCTGCTAATGAGCTTAGTTTTCCGTCGTAATTGTTTATAATTAATCGTTATTATTTGGTAATGTCTGTTTTTTGTCCGGAGTTCAGGTTTACTTTCATTGAAAAAAAAAAAGATTAATTGACTATACTAGAACACCTATTACTTACAAATCGCAAATGCAGACTGCGCGTCTAAGGATTATTTATTTATTATTTATTTATTCAGACTACATGTGGTCCATTGTGTTAGTAACAATTTCACTTAAACCTATGTTAGTACTTAATAACTATTAATATCCCTTTAATACGGGCGATCGAGGAGTTTTAGACATTGGGCTCAGACAGTTTGCCACCACAGCGATCGTGGCGCAAACACGCACTGGTTCATTTGGTTCGATGAACTCGAACGCCAGAAGGCGCCTTACCGGTAATGCAAACAAAGGATAGAACTTTCCTATATCTATAGATCGACATAGGTATGGAAGGATCGGGCAGTCGTGCGATTTGCCGGTTTGTGTAGAACTCGGAGGTACCACGATGATTTGATATGTGACGCTTACCTTCATCCAAGTAGAGTTGTTAGGGTTCAGACGGCCATTGAAAGTGACAGTATCTTCAACATGTGGGGACAGCGCGCCAGTGATGTTGAGCACAGGCACCTTGATGGTCTCGTTCTCCCGTGCGATGCCCAGGTCGGTGCGACGCACATACGAGTCGATGAACAGGGAAAGGTTGGTCGGGTTCACGTTCCGAGTGAAGTACATGCGGTACATCTGGGTCAGATCGTGGTTCCGCTCCTCCGGGAACTGCAGCAAATGACCATTATTCATTTAAACTTCGAATGTAGGTTCGAATTATAATGCGGTTTTGATATGAAACAGGACAAAGTTTTGCCAAGTGCGAGAATTTTTTGTTTATGACATAATTTCGCTGTGATTATATATCGAAGAATCCTTATGTCATGAAAACGTCATGCCTAGTCACATGAACTTAATAAATCCAAGAACTGAATCAAGCGATACGATAAAATAATACACAACGACCCAGTTTTAAGAAATTGATCTCATCCAACAAATCAATAAGAGCTAACGTTATCCAATTTGCCAAGAAATAAAAGGATACAAATGTGTCTGTCCATTTCTCATTTTGTAGAAAGCAAGGGGAATTCTATTTTGTAACTGAGTAGGTACTTGGAATTCAGTAGCGAATACAAGGTTCATCCGTTAGTTACATGATAATTGATCCGTTTTGCATTCATTAAGAGAAAGGTCACGGAGCATCGATAAGCAATCACGGTCACAGTCACAGTCAGTTTTGATAAAATATTAAATGTTGGTATCGCGTTTGCACGCAGCACATCAAGTTCGCCACGCGATCGCAGCAAGCGCATAGCTAGCATTGCTAGATTGATTTTTTACATAAATATCTGTCTTTTATGGGATTGAAATATGTATGGTCGTGTTCTGTATATGGCCATGTTTCAAAAACTAATTTGTATATTTATCTAATTTGACTTTTCAAGAATTAAAATGAGTATTGAGTGAATTGAAATCACCAACAGATTTAAACTCACTCAATACTCATTTTATTTTGATTCCAAACACGTTCCTGTTAATTTCAAAGCGTAGTTATACAGTTTTACCATCGCGTAGCCAATTAGTTGTTAAAGCTATACAGATAAAAATATTTCTACCTACAGCCTGAGACCCAAAAGAAAAACCAAATATATTTTTAAAACGATTCACATTAGCCAGCACCGCAGAATTTCGAAAGCACGCAATCCCATCGTTTTGTTCAAGTCACGAATAGAAAACACACGATGTATTATTATAATACAACGTTGTACAATAAATTTGAATTTAGTTTTGAAACTGAATACCTTTACCTTTATCTTCCTGAAAACAGGTACACAACACAAATAATTACGTGGTCGTTAAAATGGCACATCGAGAAAAGTCTAAGTGTAAAGCATACCCGTCCAAAATGATGCCACATTAGGTAGTCCAAAACACCCTGGGTCATGCCGCGGTTCTTTAAGGAGCGGGAGTTCATCTTCTGGTAAGCCCACTCGATCCAGCCCGCCTGGTTTGAAGTGCAGTTGATGAGAGCCAAGGCATCCACCTGGAATTTACATATTGGGGAGAAACGTTTAAGTGCTCCTTTCAACCCTTTTTCATCAACCTTGTTTATTGTGGTTACTATCTTAGGCCAGGGTACATTACAAAGAGACTATTGAGTATCTTAGCGTATTGATTAGCAGTTTCAGAAATTCAGTAACTGTTTTGGGGTATCAAAAATCGCGCATATATTATATTGCCCTAAAGATTTATATAATTCGAAATAGGGATGTTTCCTAGGTAAAAAAAATGATTCTATTTAGTCCGTCATTCAGATTATAGAAAAATATTGGATACGTATATTTTGTAATAAAAAATTACAAATATAAAAGGGATCAAAGATCAGGAGTGGTGGCTGGTGACGTCACTGCACGCTACACTTTTAGCGAGCAGTGACGTCACCAGCGTCACACGAGTTTTCAACGCACTATGTCGTCTTTTTTGTTTATATGAAAAAAGAAAAAATACGTGTCTAGTATTTTTTGGAAATCTGACTGACGGACTAATTAGTTTTTTTTCGTCAATTACCCTATTATACACACATCAAAAGTGTCTAGGGATCAAGCATTTTTATGCGGATTTCTTGAGATTGAGATGTGGCTTTGTAATAAATTTATGATTTTATAAATTTATATGGATCCTTTTTGGTGCATTTCATAATTTGAATCAGGAACTGTGAATCAAATTCGAGTAAAAGATGAAAATCAGCTGTCAATATTTTCCCTATAAAAACATACAACGCATTGAAGACATTATTAGTGCTACTGTTTCCCTACTACTGATTAAAAGCAACGTTATTATGGAGCGGCGACGTCATTTAAGCAGGGAAGAAATGCTCAAAGCCGTGGGAATGATAGAAGCTGGTTCCCGGCAACGTACTGTGGCTTTAGCTCTGAATACAAGTCAGAGTGTTATCAGTCGACTTTGGACACGTTACCGAAACACTGGTACCGTGGCTGAGCGCCATGGAGGACGGTATCGCTGCACCACACGGAGACAAGACCGATACATTCAAATCTTAACTCGAAGAGCTCCAACAATAACCGCCATGACCAAACAGTCAGAAACCGCTTGCATGAAGTGAACCTTCATTCCCGAAGACCGCTACGGGTACCACCTATAGCAATGCACAATCGTAGGATTCGATATCAATGGGCTCTTGAACACAGAAATTGGGCAGAAGAACAATGGCGATTCGTGTGCTTTTCTGATGAGTCTCGTTTTGGTATGAGACCGGATACAAGACGTATACGACACTGGAGAACCCCTGGACGCCAACAGCGATTAAAATCCTGCCAGGAAGTCCATCCTTATAGTGGTGGAACCATCATGGTATGGGCGGGTATTTGGATCGGCGGAAGAACTGAGTTGATTTGGATCAGAGGCAACCTCAACGCTCAAATTTATGCTGAGACGATTGTATCAGACGTCATCGTTCCTCTACAAGTGCAAATCGGTCCCTTATTTCAGTTAATGCATGATAATGCACGACCGCACACCGCAAGAGTTGTAAGACAGACTCTCGCCGCAGCTAACATCAATGTCCTGCCCTGGCCTGCTCAGTCGCCAGACTTGAACCCGATTGAGCATGCATGGGATATGCTACAGAGAAGAGCTCTGCCGAATATGGAGGGTATCCAGTCGCAAGAAGACCTTTTTTTGTTGTTGCAACGAACATGGGCGGCCATTCCACAGCATGATTTGGATGAACTCATTTTGAGTATGCCAAACCGATGTTCTTGTGTTGTTAGTGTTCGCGGTAGAAACACGGATTATTAATTGTTTAAGTTACCCAATAAAATTTTAGAGAAAACTGTTATTTCAGTCTTTTTTTCGAACTTTTGTGTTAGTGGTTCAAATGTCAAATATCCCTTTATTAGGAAAATGGCAAATTTCTTTATTAATGCAAAGGTGACTTGGTTTATCGTTACTGTGACAAACGAAAACACTTTATTTGATGAATCCTTAAAGAAAATTTTAATTAATATCAATCAGGAGAAAAGTTATTGCAAAAATATATGTTGATCCCTAGACACTTTTGATGTGTGTATTTAATTAAGACCAGGACAGAAGACAAAAAAATAATTTAAGTGTCAAATTAAGATACTTCACAGACAGTTTAGACGCGATTAAAAACATGGCTTCTAAAAATACAATATTTTTTTCTTTATACAAAACCTGAATATAATTTGTTAAGACTGAGCAACTGAATCGATTACAATAATTTTTAGACCATGTTATATATTTTTCCCAATTATATTTAAAAAAATGATGTAGAGTGGTCACTCACTCCTTTGTTCACAAATTTGACTAAATTTAAGCTCAGGGTATTTTGAGTTTTTGTTTCATCAAAAAAAGGACTGGACATAAATATTAGTTTAGTCATGTCAAATCGGACCGCGTCTGACGTAAATTGATATAAACCATTATTTTTTGTTTATGCGAAACCCGAAACACGTGTCCAGTATTTTTAAGTAAAGAATCTATGTACAAAGTTTCAAAAAGACTTGGTTGTCCCAACAAAAATATGGTCCACGCTCCGTTTGGACGTGCGAGCCGGGTTCGTTGACCTGTGGCGTTTGCTGAGCGCGGGCATGCGCATGCGTAAACTGCGTAGCGCGCTAATTAACCACACTGTAACAATTTCTAAATGTATTTGGGGAAAAATATAACATGGTGTAAATATGATTGGAATCGATTCAGTTGCTTATTCTGAACAAACTATATTTAGGTTTCGCATAAACAAAAAAATTACGTTGTATAAGATGGTGGCTAAGATCAATTGCGAGGAAAGCGTGAGAATACCAATATCTTTAAAGAAATCTCTTAAAAAAAAACTCTTACACCGAGCTGGTAAATTGCTCGGACAGCATACCGTAGGACATAACGCTGTGGAAATAACTAAAATAGACTAAACGAGCTATATCAGTGATCATTATAATCTTACTTTTCTGACGGTGTAGGCGGCCGAACTGAGCCTTCCTGCTATGGTTGATATGTATGGTCCGCACTGAAGTATGGCATCTACTGTTATTCCCAGAAAAACTGCCGAGTATTGCTACTGTCACATGTAGATAAAAAGCTAGTTAGAGAGCCAAGAAACTTTAGGTGGCAATTTTTGTATGCCAAACATAGGTCCAATATGTTACGAAATTTTTTGAAGGACGTGAATAATTAATTTTTCAAGTATGTGAGAGTTTTATTCTAAGTGTAATATAGTATTGGTCATACGCTTGTATCAGAATATTTTGCTTTAATTTTGTTAGTTCGTACAAAAACTTGAATCCAAGGCAATAGGTTTTTAAACCCATTTGAAAAGTTGCCAGAAATGTACATTATACCACCGACATACCTAGGCACTTTATTGTTCAGTAGTACTAGTAATGACACACTAACACGCATATACACTTCTGGACACATCTATTGGCCCACCGTGCATTTTCAGTTTCGTTTGGTCCTAGCTAAAATTTTATATTAGGTCGAGCAAAAAGTTTTTATGCAGTTTTGAACCTGGCACATTCACAATTTCATTTAATAGTCTTTTTTTGAATTTCGAAAACAGAATTTAAAGAAACAAAAGACAGGTTGGAACTTGTTTGTTGTTATCAAACAATCGAATACTAAGAAAACTTGATTTTATTCGTTTACTTGGATTTAATTCTTGAAAAAGTGATTGATATCTTTGGTTTTGCAACAAACATTACTTATTCTTAACATTAAGGTGAGGTTCTATCAATAATCTATGGATACTTCATCTGAAGTCGCCGCCCAAGCTGTGGCCCTTATTCAGGCCGGACACAGCCAAAGAAATGTGAGTGCTCAACTTAATTTAAGTCGATCTGCGGTCCGAAATGTTTATCGGAGGTACCTAGAGACTGGCGGCTTTGTTCGTCGCCAAGGAAGGCCACGATCTCGGGTCACAACTGAAAGGCAGGATCGATTCATCGTGACGACCAGCTTCAGAAATCGTCATCTTACCTCCAATGAGATACAAAACCAACTTCGCGACTTCCACGGAGTATCTGAGAGCGCTCGAACTGTTCGGAGAAGGTTAAAAGAACGCGATATGGTACCACACAAGCCAGCTAATGGGCCCAAACTAACGCGAGCCCACCGAACAGCGCGCCTTCATTCGCACGCACTCATTTAAACTATGTGGACCCAAATTTCCTTTTTATGCATGATAATGCAAGAGCCCATACGGCCGGAGGGAATATATTCGGGATGTGAACATCACAGTTATGGACTGGCCAGCCAGAAGCCCAGACATGAACCCCATTGAGGACATGTGGGACGAGCTAAAAAGACGTGTTAGGGCTCGTCAGCCAGTTGCCCAGACGATGCAGGAATTGAAAACTGCCATAGATGAGGAATGGGAGATGATCCCTCAAAATTTCATAGAGCGGTTGATTTTCTATGCCTAATCGTATGAGAGCTGTGGTAGATGCCCATGGACGCAACACACGTTATTAAATATTTGATAAAACATGTTCTTTATTCAAAAATCAATTGCCTTTAACAAGGCGCATATCCGACTTGTTAGGCGTAGCTCCATGTCGTATGGTATTCTGAATTCCTTGAAGCCTTATTTCTTGACACTTTAATTATCGTTTATGAATAAACACCACAGTGTTTAAGGGGTTAATTCATAAACGACGGCTAAAATTAAGTGACGTTAAAAGGTCAAAAATGTATAGTTAAAGAATCGCTAATCACTAGTTAACTTTAAGTAGCGTTTATGAATAAGGGGGGCGAAAGTCGAGAAGCTCTGTCAAAAAGTTAAACATCTGCAAAATTTTGGAAATTTTACTTTCCCTTTTTAGTACTTAAAAAAAGATTACTTTTATTCAACAAATCACCTATTTCAAAAGTCTGCATCTCCTATTTGATATCTAGAGGGATGGTATCCCTATATACGATTGAATTTTAACCCCCTTCGCCTGTATTTTCACGTCGTACCCAATTCGTCCATTTTCATTGTCGATTAATTAATATGAATACTCTGAACAAATTTATGCGCAGGTGTCTACAAAGTGCGTTTGGATTTGCATAATCCATGCTGATTTAGGTCACTATGCATGTAAATTCGGATGATTCCCTGTGCGTCGTCATCACTTAAGCAAGTTAATCCCAATAGCTACTGTATATGTAGACAGATTTGAGGCTAAACCAATTTTCTTAGGGATAAGTAGGGTCATCTATTATAAATTATTATTCATTTTTCACCCATAACACCTGTGTTTCTATAAATTTTTCTCGTCACAACATTTTTGGCTGTCGTTGTGATAAAGCACAATATTTGTTTCATGTTGCTATGTACAATTGGTACCAGAAAATTACTTGGATGCTTCCAAAGCCGTAATATTTTGTTAACATTTCAATTTGAAAATTCATAAAAAAAGACCTTTTTGAAGTCGGTTGAAAAATACAAGAATTGTGTGCAAAATGATATCTTCAATCCCTAAAAAACATACACCGCCATTATTCATAAACTTGTTTAAAGTTAGCTAGCGGTAGCGATTCTTTAACCATACATTTTAGATGCTTGCACGTCACTTAACTTTAATAATCGTTTGTGAATAAACCCTTTGAACACTGTGGTAAGTGACGTTAAAAGGTCAAAAATGTATGGTTAAATAATCGCTAATCACTAGTTAACTTTAAACAGCGTTTATGAATAAGGGGGTTTATCTTCAGGAACAAATGAAACTTGCATAATAATAATGATTAACGATTATAGATTTCTTAGAAAATAATTTAGACGGATAAACTTACTAGATAACTAAATTACAAAGATATTTGCAAGTTCATCAACAACTAGCTCGTTATACGAGGGTTAAACTGAAAGTTCTTAGAAAATCAAAAACTGATAACATTAGCCAGTTATTAGTTTTATTATATCTTTTCAAAATATTGTCCATTCACGTCAATACACCGTTGCATGCGATGGAACCACTGGGAAAAGCACTTTGCCCACTCGTCCTTAGGGGTCTCTTCAATGGCATCGCGATACGCAGCCACCGCTTCTTCAGCATTCATAAACCGCTTTCCTTTAAGTTTTTCTTTAATTTTTGGAAATAAATAAAAATCACAAGGCGCGAGGTCGGCGGGTGACCCAGTAATTCAACGTTTGATGTCGCCAAATAGTCGATCGTTCGCTTGGCGGTGTGCGACGAGGCGTTGTCGTGGTGAAGGAGGATCCTACTGCGAGGTCGTTTCTCTCGAACTTTTTCCAAGACAAGTGGCAAACAATTGGTAGTGTACCATTCTGCAGAAACTGTTTTTTGATCCTCTAACACAATTGTTGCGAAATGACCTATCCTTCCAAAGAACGAGGCCACCATTTTCTTTTTCCCGCACTTCGATCTCTCTTCACTTTAGTTGGCAACTCCTCGAAAGGAAACACCCACTGAGCAGATTGTCTTTTGGTTTCAGGATCATAACAGTAAATCCAGCTTTCGTCACCTGTTAGTATGTCGAACACAGCATTTGAGTCACCTCCGTTAAATCTTTCAATCATTTTACGGCACCAATCCACACGATGGAGTTTTTGAGCCTCAGTCAAATTATGAGGTATCCACCGGGCGCAAAGCTTCCTGACCGCTAAATGTTCGTGGAGGATTTTGTGCACTTGACTCATACCAATGCCTAAGCTTGTCCGAATCTGCTGATAGGTCACTCTTTAGTCAGTCTCTATCATACGCCGCACAACACAGATGTTATCTTCAGTCGTCGCCGTAGAAGGCCGTCCCTCACGTAAATCATCAGTGAGATTAGTGCGACCACGTTTAAACTCATTAAACCAGTTGTAAACAGTCGCACGAGATGGGGCTTCATCGTGAAAGGCCAATCGTAGTCTATCATAACTTTCTTGTTGACTTAAATGACATCGAAAGTCATAAAAAATCATTGCACGAAAATTTTCTCGTGTTAAATTCATGTTGACGTGACACAGACAATTTTCAATTTGCCGCCAAATCGTATAACTAATGACAAATGAATGAAATATATACTCTTTTTTTTTTTTTTTTTTTTTTTTTCTTTATTTTTTGGCTCCGCACGGTTTGTGCATTTAGCCAATGTCAAGTAATTATGAATTATTCATGTAGAAAAAGACTGCAGCGTGACCAGTCTTACGTGCGAGGTTTGGGGCAAAGTCATGATGTGGCCACTATGCTGCGATGTTTCACTGTTCTTTATAAACTATTTACTAAATGCACTTTTTACTACATAAATCACGCACTTTTATTTAGTAAACAACACTATAAATAATTTTAAAAGTCCAATGAAAAACGAGCGTGACACTCAGCTTGACTTTCCCGCCAAAAAAAACAAAAATATATACTCAGTAATATTGCCAAAGAGTTCTATTTTCAAATTTTAGAATTATTTTTTTATTATATTGTTTATAAGTGTCCAGTTCTAAGAACTTTCAGTTTGACCCTCGTATTTATCGAAGTAATCAATACTTTATGACTGCTGTCACTTTGATTCCCCGGTCTACGGAGCCTTTGAATTAATGGCCTTTCTTGTGTTCTAAATCTACATAATTCTCACAAGTTCTTTTTTTATACTGCAAATAACAGACGCTAGGTACCTCATGAATTAGAAGTAACACTTGCCAACAGGGACAAATATATCGGATTAAATTTTATGATATGTGTTGCTGTGGAGTTTTATGCGCCACTTTTCCTATCTGAAGCTTTAGGATGTGATGAAGAATGGGCGTTGTAGCAGACTGTCTTAAGCAATTTACATATTTTGAATAAATAACTTTTAGATTTTATAAAAATATTGGTGTTTGATTCTCAACCATGGTTTAGCAGTTAAACAAAAAGCGATAAATTTTGGCACTTCAACATATACTGAACATATTTTTATTCTAGCAGCAGTTTTACTAGAATATGAGTACAACGTACAACCACGGGCTAGTATATGACAATGTCAAATGAACTAAAATTGAAATAGCTATGGTTAGCGATTTAAGAATTAGCTCATAATGATGCTATATGGATTTGGCTGCTGTATCATCATCATCATCATCTCAGCGTTAATCCCAGTCGCTTCCGAAGCCTTTTTCCGGCTCTGGAGTCTGGGGTCCGCTTTGCCAGTCTTAACTGCTGATTTTGGCGAAACTACGACATTTTCCGTGAAGCGACTGCCGTCTGACCTCCACAACCCGAAGGCGATATCGAAGCATTGCAGCTATACTAATTGTTGTACTTTTGAGGGCTCCAACAACTCGTAACGTCTACCACTAGATGTTCGTATGGCAACCGGGATCAACGACTTAACGTGCTTTCTGAGGCACAACCAGACCACTGCAAATATTCATATTCATGCATACAAATATTTGCACTGCGCGGGGATCTGTCAATTTGGCTGCCGTATAATTCATATACAATAGTTACTTACAGAGCTTTTCCTGTGATAAGAATATAAAATATTTTAGTTTACCTACGGATTCTACGATAATCTTTAGAAAAAATTATGCTTTAATGTATACAACGAGAGCTGACACATGGGACGAAATATAGTTAGATTTTCTAATACCATAGGCGTGGACTGAGTACATTATTAGATGTGATTAATCAAGTTTCAGATGTCTAACTACCGCTGTTTACTTGTCTTGTGTTTAAATGTCTTACGACACACAAGTGTCGTAATACATGGCACATCAAATTCAGAACAATTCCTGTATTACCGTTAGGATCAATAAGCGCTTAATGTGGAATCAAACAGTCAGCAGCATGTGTAGAATAGATAAGAACATAATATGACGTTCGAACATCTATTGATAACATTTTCTCTCCGTATATTTTGTATATGTACTTAAATAAGATTAATGAAGTCTAAATAATCAATTTTTAAGAGAAGGAATTGCAAGGCCATCGGTAATAATCCTCTTCGTTAAACGCGTCAATATCTCAGTGAACACTGTGGAACGGCGGATAAAATGCACCTTTTAAGAGAAATGTAAAGGTTGTCTGTGAAAGATCGCTCTTAGCGATAAGACCGCCCATTTTGTCACCCTTAAGTTGTAAAATCTTTAAATTTATGTTCTGTAATCTAGATGGTGTACATAATAAAGAGTTTTCTATTCTAATGTAGACAATGGCTGATTGGAGCCTGTAATTCTTTTTATACCGATCATGTTCCTTTCTTGTTCTAATTCTGTCTGTGTGATTAGCGATCACTCACCGCTTGTATTCGCCTCAACGAATATCACCTTGGAATGCGTAACATTCCACTAAGTTGACCATGTGTGTATCCGTGAGAATTGATTCCTCACATATTTGTTTTCTTTTTCATATTAGGTATACTTGGAGTGAAAAATATGTACTAGGAACAAGTAGATAACGGTTAACATGAAAGTGGACTAAGCGTATGCGATCTTTTTGATGACTAAAGTTAAACGTTAGTACTAAAAGCATTCATACCGAAGGATGCTACGGTTACTCTTACTGAAATAATCCCTTTGTAAAATTTAAGATTCGAAGGGAATATAAACTACGCCTTTTCTAGGAATAATAAAGGCTGCGAAATGTTTAAAGTGTTTAACTAATGATCATTTTTTGACGTTTGAGCATTTTTCTGCGGTCACAACCTCGGTAAACACTGTTAATGAATAAACGTTTTTAAATTAAAATTTGCAATTAAAACCGCTCAGAGTTTCAGCCCCATTAGCTTGAAGTAAGAGGCTTAGTGGTAGCATACACAGTCAGCGGATCAATGCAAAATACCTAGCCACGGTAGTGAGTGGATGCATCGGGTACAGCGAGGGAATATACATATAATCATATATTTCCAATATCAGTTAAAGCGTGCGTCTATGCATAGAGGAGTGACTGTATTGAAATGTGCTTAGAGTATAGGGATTTTAAACCTTGCATTAATGCCGATGAGCGACACATTACTTTTTATAACTCCAGCTCCTTCAAAGAACTTAGTAATTCAAATATATTTAAAAGAGAAGAAATGATTTTAAAACCACTGCAAATAATGAATACTGATAGTAAGTGTCGTGTAAACCACTTGGGTCCTCCGTCGCGCGCCGGCCCGCCTTAATGCCGCTTTCTGTATCAGCTCCGCAATCCAATTACCAAGAGAGAGCTTCTTAAGATGTTGATTGAAGTTCTTCGCACCGTTTACAGTTGCGACTATATATCGGAACATTGTGGAAAGCATGTTACAAATAATGGCTGCTTTGTTAATCTTCCAACTTTATAATGGAACTACGTTGTTGAATAGGCGATAAGTGTTCTGGTTTGCAATTGGAAATAATAAAGTGCGACTTTCGATAAAGTAAAAGTGACAAGCTTCCAATGAAGTTATTAGCGTGATGGATTGTTTTTTTCGGATTTCCATCAAGAGGTGTCAGTATGTAAATATAAGATATTCGAATGAGAACCTCGGAGTGACTTACTCAGTAAAGTAGGGTTATAGGGAGCATCACCAAGTTTCTCATTAGAACCCAAATCTTAGTACTACCAGCGATGCATTAGTTAAGCTCTTTGGAAGAAGCGATGTAACTTTTTTTTTTGTTGCGGTCGAAGCAACGTTTGCTAAAGTACAAATATTTCATAATATTAGGCAAGCAGATTTAGTGGAAACTAGTAAAATACGTAATTTGTAAGGATGCGCCGCGTAACCCTTTTGCCGAGTAACAGAGTTCTGCTTGGCCTTTTTTTTTCAACCGAGTACTCGGCCGAGTAAGTCGGTCCAATAAAATTCCAAGCCTAAACAAGTACAAACAGGAATAGGCTGTTACCAAAACGGGCAGAGAAAGAGAGCCTTGTTGTGTTTCTGTATAAATTTTTATATATTGATTACTTTTATTACTGTTCTCTTAATTGCGTCTCATTACTACTCATTCATTAGGATAATTATGATTTTATTAATTGAGATTGTTCAAGATTTCCTAAATTAGTAATAAATACTTTAAATTACATAAATACTTTTTAATTAACACTGTGATTTTTATTATATCTACATCAATATATTGCTTTTCTTAAACAAAGTATACTCGACATTTTAACTAAGTTATTCGGCCGAGTACGAGTATCAAAAACCCTACCGAATACCGAGTATCAACCGAGTACTTGGTCCATCTCTAGTAATCTGTTTGATTACTACATACATCTGCTTACATCTTACCTTCCGAGGGTGCACCAAAGAGTACCTAGCGAGTATGTTAGCGCCGGCACCAACCCCGAAC
Source organism: Sesamia inferens (assembly GCA_037179545.1). Taxonomy (NCBI): domain Eukaryota; kingdom Metazoa; phylum Arthropoda; class Insecta; order Lepidoptera; family Noctuidae; genus Sesamia; species Sesamia inferens. The sequence continues at coordinate 29,474,157 of CM073921.1, forward strand.
CCAATGAATGACTTGATTCCGAAGTGACCGAGCACGTAGTTCAGCTGGTTAGCCAATTCATCCATGGTAGGGTACAAGTAGCTGTAACAAACGAGATATAATATTTCAATCATTCTTCAAACATCGAAACATGTGTCACGTGTATAAAATATAATGGCGAGCTTAGATGTTCGCGATTATAACGTCTATGTAAACAGTATCATGGACGTTATATCCAAATACAAATACCAGCTCATTAGTATTTTAAAGATTATTAATTATCTTCAATACTTCACGTAACCTGAATCCTGAGCTAACCAGTAAGCACATTATATGTTAATACTTTAACGGTTCGAATGTTTTCTTTTGATTTTTACTGTTACGAAAACTTTAAAACAAAATATTGTGCTGACTGCCGCGGCCAGTATTACATAACACTGCGGCAGCAAATGAATGAATTATGTATGGAATGCAAGTAGGCCCCACCGGTAATCGTGAAACTAAAACCTTATAATAAATGCCACGAGCTTCATAGCGCAATATTTATATATATATATATTGTAAATGCATATTGTACATTATATACATTCATACTTCCAAAATGCCGAGACAGCCACGACACTATCAAAGTTATCTTTGAAGTTTAAGATTCGTTATTCAAACCACTCCATAGTAAGTTAGCAATCTCTACTCTGTGTACTGTGTTAGCAAAACAAAATCTAGAACTTGAAGATTTTGGCTCCTTAATAATACCCACTTTACCAACTAACATAACATTTTCAAAAGTGGAACCACGTCTTTGACAGAGATTGATGAGAGCATATTGTAGCGAACGTAAAGCACCCGCAACATATGCGCCAGCCGTGCGGTGTATTGCTACCAGCTCACCGTATTAGGTCTGCAGAATTTAAATTGTCACTACTAATGTGTCGATCAGCTGATGACCTTTAGCTCGTCATGATAGCCTTTTTGACGCTTGACTTCAATCATTTTATTGGCGAGCGTTACTATTTATAGTTAACTGTCTACGGATATCGATTTGTTTTTTTTTTGCTCCTTTTTCTAAAGATATCATTAACTGTTTCAGGTAATTAGGCTTTTGTAAAACAAATGATATCAATATGCAATCCCGAGTAAAAAGTAATCATAATATAGCCAGCCGGCTGTTCTTCAAGAGCGTATTCGAGTGAAGTTAGTATCAAATAGAATAATACATTCATATTTGGAAGAACAAAGAGTGGCTGTCGTACTGAAGTGTGCCAAGAAAAGGCAGTTATAATTCTTTTTCATTCGTAACAATATTGAGACTCGTGTTCGAAACTTCAAATAAATTGTCAATTTATTACAAGAATTCTAACATCAAAGACTAAAGTGTTGTCTGGTAATTTATTTATTTTTTTAAAACGAGAAATGATGGGCATAATTAACGAATCTAATAATGCTGTTCGAAGTTTGAGAACAAAAACATGGAGGTACTCCGTAAAACTTCGTTTCAACCAGCGTTGCGTTGCTCATGCAACACTTGAATTAAACGCTAATGGCTATTATCATTTGAAATTAATGACGTCAGCTGAGAGACGTTAATAACGTAACTGGACTAGATTAAGGCTATAATACAAGGTTGTAAATCAGAAATTAGGTGAAATGTAGGGCAATTACAGTGAATTATATAGGGGAGCGGGTCCGTTCCTAAAATGCCAAAATGTCGTGGCGATATAATTTTCCAATGACTGATTTCTTAAAGTCCCAAAGGATAACAACCGGCATGACCAGATACCGTCAGCCGGTACCCATCGCGCCGCCCTCATGTAGTAGGTACAGTACATATCGAGCGGCAGTCTGTTACATAACACTGCGGTACGAGACCCACTGCCGATTCTATTCCGCCTTACAAATAACCAAACCTTATTCGAATTATTTTAGTTGCTTACCCATGTGGAACATTACATACGCATTTGGCTGACTTTTTAAGCTCATTCATAATATTGGCTAAATAGTTCCATTTACCAAGCTGTTTTGAAAGAAAAGCGAGAACTTAAGAACATTGAAAACAAATTTTAGTTAAATGGTCAATATTTCAAGATTAACTACTACATTTATTAATTAGTAAACGCAGTTTTCTTAGTGAGAAACTATGCGACTGTAATTTTGCTTTAATAAGTATTAGTGTAGAAAATTTAATTGTTCTCGAAAGCTCAAGGCAATTAAGATCGACTCTAAATAATAGAATGGAAACTGTGAACATGTATCATGACTAATGTAGACATCCAGGTCGATTAGACTTGAGACCCACGTCGGGCACCAACCAAGAGCTACTTGGCGCCCAACGTGGTACAAAGAAAAAAATGTTGAATTTATTAATTATGTAAATTACACAACTTATTTTTTTCAGACATAAAATTTATTTGGGAGCAGATATACTACTATGTATACATTTGTTACACGCAGAGTTGGCGCCGATGTGTCGCGACGCCCCATTAATGCAGTTTATTCACCTACCCTCGACGGGGAAGACTGTTCATTGTCAATTCATTACTCATTCCTGTCCCTTATACCGGTTTCTGTCACAGTTAATCTAGTTCAGTGATTTACCTCAGGCTAACATGCAAGCTGCGTTAGGCAATGATTACGCAAGATATTTAAATTAAGAAGTTTTGTAATAAATATTTTTGTTTATTGAGGAACTTTTATCGTTTAATTTGAAGTACATGATACCTATTAGGTGCAATCGAATTTGAAAAAAGTAGAACTTTCAAGAAAAATGTCTTAAGTCATAGTAGCATCTGGACAAGTTGGCAATGAATTATTTAATTGCAATATATATTACCCAGCGCCAACTAGTCTAGCGCTCCGACTGGGATATTATAAGTCATATGTTTACAGACTGAGGAAGCTCTAGTTTTCATTAAACTCCAAGGAGTTTAATAAATCAGTCGCTTTTCATTTAAAATTAAATTAGGGAATGTAAGATGCTAGCCAATGAAGCTACTACAATTTGTAAATTTTTTTTAATAGATTTATAATTTTATCACAAAAGCATTAAGGTTCAAGGTTGATTGAGAAATATGACAGTTCGGGTAGCTTGATGAGCTAGCGTCTATACATCAGAAAAGTATTTACTATCTTTCCAAAGACGCATTAAGATTTTTTAAATTAAGGATAATATTCATTCTTAATTCTAAAAAACCTACGAAATTTCTGTCTCGAGAGGAATCTACCATCGAAGAGCTCTCCGCGAAATTCTTACTGCATAATTTATTACACGGTTTCCTGGATCCTTTTTACGAGTAAGCGCCTAAGTAAGACTTATTGTCGTTTGAGCATTTATATATCGAAAGCTGTTGACGGATCTTCTAAGAATTCACGTCGGTCATACTGTTTTATTAGCTGTCAATATAGTAACGATGTGACATTAATTGTAGTTTATAGCTGTCCAAATAAGACGTGGCCACGTAAAATGTTAACGATTGATTCGTGTATGCAATGAATACGATTAGTTGTGGAGAGTTTCAGAACAGGATTTCGAATGGAACTGTAAAGAATTTATACAATAGGCTGTTGTCTGCAGTTTAGCTTATAATAACCAAAGATAAAATCAAGTCTTGTATAATACAAAACAGTCTATTGCAGGATTAAATACTGAATTGAACGCCGACGCCGACGCGCGACGATCCCAAATACGAGGACGCCCCCTGTTTTGAAAACTCAACTAATGTCGTCCCGACCTTTATAAAGGTTGAACGCTCTTTTCCGTCAGACATCCACATTCCTTGGTTGTCCGTGCAGGAAGATGTTTGATTGGTGACAGCGCCGCAACTACATTGGCTCGAGACTGATTATCTAATCATTAAAAGCAAACGGCCTTATTTAGAACGATGCTTTTTACAATTGATTCCACTATATGAGGCTTAAATGCCCTAGTGACCTGCTCCATTAATGTATTATAAAGTTAGTTGGAAGTAGGTACAATGAACGCCAGTCGTATTGCAGCTTGATATAAATACAATAACGGGTACACTGTCCTTCAGTTTCCTAGCAACGTCGAAGTACACAAACCGCAAATTGTGTAAATTCATATAGTTTTCGCGATTTTACTTACACTATAGCTTTCTAAGCAAAAATCACAGGTTGTTAACAATATCGTATTTTCATTGATTTCAGTATTTCATGCGAGTAAAATACAATATGAACAGGTGTCGGAAAACGGATCGGAAGACATCTTTGTTTTCCGATCAAAGCGCCGCGCCGGGCTTTTGTATATTTTGCATTTTCATAACGGCCTTTCAATGTGAAAAAATGAACAGAAGGTATTCTGGTGGCTTTGATGTCATGAATTTGAATGGCCGTCTGTAGTGGTTTATAGTTTTATGTTGAAAATATTTCCGGAGGCCACATCTGAATTTTCTAAAGCATAACTTGTATTTAAGGTTCGTTCAAAAAGCGAAATTAAATTTAACAAGGCCCGTATATTTGTGACATTGAGAGCTATTGCAGCCAGTAGTTTGAAAAACTTAAACGAAGAGTTTCTCAAAAGCAGCGGCTGGCGCACAAGTATTCGCGTTGACCTCGAAACTCGCTCGAAGACAGCATTCATATACGTACTTGTAGATATACCTAGTTAGTGAACGAAGGTTAACGGAGGCGGAGGTAAAAGTAGATATAGAAATTTATGGTTAGTTAAAATATTTTTTTTTAAATTTTAAATACGTACATTAACAGACACTTAGTAAAAAATATTATCTTCTAATAATGAAAATTAAGGAGAAACAAATTGTATTTGCCGCATTCCCGTCTCGCACTAGTTGATTCTTGACCATTTCGCGCGCAAACGCGGTCGGACGGTTGTCGAGCGTCGCAGCTTGCGCGTTATGTATTTTATAAATACGTAAATAAATTTTTGCGGAGTTACAACGGAGATTCCGTTAAAGGGGTAACTACAACGGAGACTCCGTTGTAACTCCGAAAAAATTGTGCGGAGTCGGAGGCGGAAGCTACGATTTCTTGCGAAACTGCCGCAGTAACGGAAGCGGAGGCGAAGCTCCGTTACAACCCTAGTTTTACGGTACCTATCTGCTTCATCCGCAGATTGAAATAGGGCGACAAAAGACTTGAGCTGAAATGCAAGTTTTTCTTTTTCGTAATAATAAAGACCATATAGCTCCGTCCAGTAGCCTACTAGCCTATATCAGTACCCTAAAATATGCACTGGAAACCGAGCTTATTCGCTATAAAATATCGGAAAGAATGAGCCGTTAAATATTCGCAGTTCAAAGCAGGAATTTTCAGGCTATTTTAAAAATTTTACTCTAAACTCGAACGGGTTTGAACAAAGGTATTTGCTCCATTTAATTTTAGTTTAATAGTAGAGTAATTTTGAATTTAAAGAGATAGCGCTAGGTGTACATAATCCAGGTGACCGAGCACGAACTAGCATAATTTTGAGTTCAAGTAGGTACTGCTGCATGTGGGGGCGGTGGTGAATGCTTAGGCGAATCCCGCATCTCCGACCATAACTGGAGGTGAAGCACCGCGGTGGTTTAAACCTATTGTTACCCCTACGATGAACGAAGTCCATAATGGTTTCGGTGAAGGTTAATATTCTATATTTATACTTATTTTTTTTTTCAGACAGCCGCGGAGTCCTAGTAATAGGGTCCCGTATTTGCCCTTTGGCTACGGTACCCTAAAATCGACTGGTGATTGTCAGTGCCTACCCCAGTTAGGAAAGTGATCTGAGGAAAAAGTAGATACTTAAAAGGCAATTTGTTTAGTGGTGCAATTTAGTGTAGCGTACGTAAGTTGGTCAAAGTAGGTAATTGACATAGGTAGGGTCAGTTTAAATTTAATATACGTATTTACATACCCTATAGTTTAGTACAAAGCGAGATACAACTCTAGATCAGATTCCAACAAACGTGGGGCGATAAAGAACGCGGTGTTATGTAGTGAAGAATAGAAAAGAACAACACAGCTCGACAGCTAGTATGCAGCATATACAGGGAAGTCTTTTTTCTAGTGCACAAAAAAATGGGTAGCTCAGAATCAATAACAGAACAAATCTACATCACTAGTTAAAAAAAAACATGTTTTTATCCGCCCTAAAATTAGCAAATGATAGACACCAATTATTCTTCTCAATATCGTAGTATTAGCGTCGTGTGCGCGGGCGCGGTGTTTACCCCGCGCGCCCTCCACCTACCTAGGGCCCGTAAGCCGTAGGTCGGTGCGACACGACAGTGACTCACGCGCGCCCTGGCCTGACAGTGTGTTTCAATATTTCGCGCGCAAAATTCGCTGCCACAGTTAACGGGCAACGTTTACGAATTGTGAATCTCTTAAAAACTTAAAAACGCAGCGGTCATTATGCCCGACTACACGAACCGCGAGTTTTTCGAAATGTTGCGAGTGTACTTACAAAGTGGTGAAAGTTTACGTGCAGCCCGGAGACTGTACGCGTCGGAGAGCATACCTAAGATACGAGCTCTAGGAATTGCAAACCCCACTGTCTCCAATGCAAGGACTATTTTAGCAGTTACCCAAAGGTTGCTTGACCATGCACAGTTTCGCAACCTGTCAGACCACGACTGGCGGTCGATATCGAAGACCAAATTATGGATTTTTTCGAGCGGGACCCCAGATCCAGTACTTACGATGCGGCACGTCGCTTTGGTGTTAGTTAGAATGCAGTATGGAAGCTGCTTAACATTTCTGGACTACACCCATACCACTACCAGCCCGATCAGAAACTCCATGACCCTGATCCAGTACCACGTCGAGCCTTATGCGAGTGGCTTTTAAGTCGTCGCGACGCCAACATCTTGTGGACGGATGAAGCGTTGTTCACTCGTGTAGGCCTCTACAAGGTGCACAAAGATCATTGGTGGTCTTTTCATAACCCACCAAGTGCGTTTTAGTGCCAATGTGTGGGCAAATTAAAAATAAAATAATAGGGCCCATTTTCATTGAAGGTGCCTTGACCGGGCCAAAGTACATCGAAATGTTGGAAAACATAATAGAGGAGTTAGTAGAAGAAGTTCCGGTGTGCTATCAACGCAACTTCTACTATCAACACGATGGCGCTCCGCCTCACTACGCTGTACAAGTACGCAATTACCTGAACGGAAAATACAGGCAAAATTGGATCGGTCGTGGTGGCCCTATACCGTAGCATGTCAGATCACCGGATCTTACCCCTTGTGATTTTTATTTGTGGGGTGACGTCAAACGTCGCGTGTATGTGGAAGAGGCTCAAAGCTTAGGTGACCTAAAATCTAGGATTATAAACGCTTTTGACGAAGTGAAAAATGACACTAGTGTTTTAAATAAACTACATAACAATTTATTTAAACGTGCACGTTTATGCCTACAAAACCTGGTTTCGTGTGATGTTCCCGCCGTCCGCACTCCATCCGTCCGTGAATGGCAGCGCATGCGGTGACCATAACATCGATTTCAAAATAAACATCTTTCGTTATCAATAACTATTTTTTTTTGTACTAAAACATATCAAAGTAATAATATTTTTATCTATAAAATTTTGTCCTGTATATGTTGAGACTTCATCGAGGCCGGGTGGCCCGGCGGCTGCGACTTAATGACTACTCCGCCAAGCGTCGCAGATAATAAGTCCATTTTAGCGCTCGTGTTAACTCTAACAGGGTCGCGATTTGTGGTAATCATTTCCTCAATTTATGGGAACGACACGTCATTTTTCTAAGTGGGGTCCATTGCAAATGATGTGTACCTAAAGTGAAATGTTGCAGGACTCTTAGAGAACAAGATTTATTACAAGTAGTAGCGATACACCCAGTCTCATTTTCCTCAATGATTGAGCTGGAGTTTAAATACATCCTACCATCTACAATAACACGGGATGAGCTTTATTGTTGACTTTTCTGGACTCTTGATTTGTTTAGTCATATTTTTGTTATACTAATTGCCCTATGGAATATAATATTTGCGGTAAATTGAATGGCAAAATCGTTATTTAAGTAATTTCAAGCAATAACTTTGAATGTTTCAATTAGTCTAAGTATGACACGCGGAATTGGCGAAACTTTAACATATAAAGTAAACAAAATAGTTCACAAATTTGAAATCTATGAGTCACATTTTATGATAAATGATGGCTACATTGCGTGCAGCATATCCGTTACAAACGAAAAATTTAAAAAAAAAGCTCTTGATTACCGAAAGCTTTATTTTACAAAATTTACGTATAGAAAAGGCAGAGTCTGAAGTGTATCTTGTTAAACCTAACTAATATTAATAAATACAAGTAGTTTTATACCCATATATAAAACTACTTGTACGAGTATTTATTAATGATGGTTGCAGAATAAAGCCGATCTACTTGTTGGGGTGAAGTGCTCACACTACAGATATACCGTACTAGCGAAAGGGGATTACTGACCTTTGTTTGCTCGTCTTGTATGTTTAGTGGACGCCAACAAGGCATCAATGAACTAAAAGGCCCGGAGGTCGATCGACACGTAGGTACATAGTTACAATAAGGAGATTCAGATGACAGAAAAACGATTGTCTAAAGAGGTCAAGCACTAAACACCATACCTTACAATTGTCGAACTGTTTTCCTTACCTTGGACTGCATCTGAACCAAATTTTAAAAGGACAATTGTTACTAAATAGTGTTCGATTGGCAGCATCACATATGAACGTTAAAGTGACCGGAATTCGTCTATTAAAGCAGGCACTCTAAACATTTGCGCGGGAGGACCACACAGTAGGTACGCATTCTCGCAACGCATTTCTCGGCATCCGAACAATTTAAACAAACATGGGCTTGACATTAAAAACCGAAATAAATGTAATAGCACTCTTTGAATGTCGGAGCAGCACTATATGTGAATATAGCTCAGGACCCCTCTGTAACTAATAGGTAGGTCATTACACGCTCAAGGATGCCAGCAGTTATTTCTGTAATATCTCACCGTAAAAACTTGGGTGAATTGAGCTGTTTTTCTAACTAATGCTAGTGATTAATACTATTAACAGATCACTCTAAGCTCACTACACCTCACTTTTCATCATCATCATCAACAACCTTTTATACTGTCCCACTGCTAGGGGCACAGGTCTCCTCTCATACAGAGAAGGATTGAGCGTAATCACCACGCTTGCTCAATGCGGGTTGGCGATTTCAGACTTAAAAGTTCTGGTTTCCTCAAGATATTTTCTACCTTGTAAGCACTCATTGGTGTCTAAGATATACTTAGAAAGTACATATAACTTAGAAAAGTTACATTAGTACTTGCCTGTCCTGGAATCGAACCCGCACGCTCATACTTGAGAGGCTGGTGTTATTTAACCACTAGGACCCCACGACTTCACTTTTCACGATGAGATTTTTACAAAATCGATCGGCACGCGTCTAGTTACGTCATACGGTCATAGAGTTTTATAAAAACCTAGTCGAAGAAAAACAGCAATGGGACACGGTATTGAGCATATTTTAAAGGAAGGCTTTATTTATTATATTATACGTTGGAAGCGTAATAGATGTCTCAGACTGTGAAGTAACAAGTCATGGATGATGTTCCGAAATTCAAGTTTTCATTCTACGTTTATTTATTATCCCGCAGCATATATTCAAATTCAAATTCTAATTCAAATTCTTGATTTTCTTTATTCATGTAAAATCAATTTACAACGATCCAATATTTTTCTTTTTGGTTTTTAGTTCCATTTCTGTGATACGAATAAAAAAAAAAACAATTTTTACGAGCCGACATCGATAGCTAAGCAAACTGAATGCAAACGAAACGCTTTTAGCAAAACAAAAATTCCAAATCATTAAATGGTCACTACATTCTAAAACTGTTTCAGGTACCAATATATTTCCAGTTAAAATTTTTATTGTTTCTCGAGTTTCTTACCTGGGATTTCAGACCGAGATCCGGCACGGAAAAATATCCTGTAATGAGGTCGCGGTCTTTGTGGCACAGATAGATTTCAAGATAGACTAGAGATTAATCAACAATGGTTTTAAGTGAAAGTCGAACTACATTTTAGAGAGAGGTTTAACAAACTGTCACATGAAGTAAGCGACGGGTAAACTGTCATTCTAGCACATGCAAATAATGGACACTATTGACAGCTCAGTCTAAACTCAATTCATGTAACTTTTACAGAATCAGTTGGCAGTATTTAGTGATGTTAATTCATCATCATCATCATTTCAGCCGAAAGACGTACACTGTGGACACAGGCCTCCCCCAAGGATCTCCAGAACAACCGGTCCTGCGCCTTCCGTATCCAGCGGTTTCCGGCGTCCTTCACCAGGTCTTCGGTCCACTTTGTCGATTACACTTACACTTGTTGTTGGGTACATGGGTAGGCCACCCATGTCTGCCGGTGCATGGTCGCCACTCGAGAACCCATCGGGCCCCATCGGGCATCTGTCCTACGGACAATGTGCCCGGCCTACTACCACTTAAGTATTGCAATTCTTCGAGCTATGGCGGTTACTCTCGTTCTTCTGCGGATCTCCTAATTTCTGATTTGATCAAGCAGTGATACCCCAACCATAGCCTGATGTTAATTAGTTAAAAGAATTTTATTTAATCCCTGTTCTTATGTGCAGGAAGGTAGGTTCGCATAAAGTAACAACTCTACATCTCTGTCTGTTGTCTACGCGTATTTTCGACTATGATAGTACATCTTTCCAAAACAGTTCTTAAGTACAGTGTAAGTATGAATCATGAGCAGTACGTACTTGGCAGTGAGCGGAAGTGTCAGTAAAAAGAGTCTGTTTTAGTTTTGTCGGTCTAGACGCTTTCATGGCGCTCTTTCAGTTTTGGCCCTAACCATTACGACAACGTAGTGAATAGTCACAATAGCCACAGTACAAGTGTAAGGGAAATCGTATGTATGCAGGAAAACTATGTGGAAGCCGCTCTTAACTTTTTAACGAGTTTTTATTTTGAGTAACTTCCATTCATTAGAATAATTATTATTATGATACTTAAACAAAACCAAAAACCAAACGGTAGGATAACATATCACAAGCTAAGAGAACTTGTTCTAATTCCAGCGGCAAATTTCGCCTGAAAATGCAACTCTGTATTATATAAGTGAATCAGATTTATAAAATAACTTCGTAAACTATCCGGAGCACAGATATTATATTCCATTGCACGATAACTAAATTGGGTTAAGGTTGGTTTAAATATTTAAAGCCGTTTATTGATACTTTTCAACACAGTTATATGTACTAGTACTGAGGTGATAATGTACATTTAAATAGAATCTTTAAATGTACCAAGCTTATCATTTCATACTATGTCCAGTGCTAGTTATGATACTTGGGATTTGAGATATGTTTATATAGGCTTTTCTCAGCCTTACGATTTAGGTGTGTTTACTGTAAGCGTTGTTAATTATTCAAAGTATGCTGGAGGGTCGCTATATTTTGCTATTGTGGCGCTAATTAAACAATAAACTTCGCTAACATAAAGCCGACAGGGCGCGGAGCCGCCGCCAAGAACTTGAACTAACTTGCGAATTGATCATGTCAGGAATGTCCATGCTTCACAAGATTCATCACATCCGAGCCATCCGAGAAGGGCTTTGTTAGCAAACTAGAAAGTATTAGAATTCCACAGTCGAGTAAACTTGTTATTATACAAAGCGACCATTCGAACCATGCTAAACTAGTTTAAATTATTTTCTAAAATTTTCATAAAAGCTTTGAAAACGTCACTTGCATTTTATCATACGAGCAATTATGATGTAATTTTGAAAGGTGTTAATTTTTAAAATGTCATACATATATATAGTCTCTTAAATAATTTATAAATCAATATGAATATATTCTTATTTTACCCAATATGTCGTACTTACCTAAACCAACTCACAAAACAAATAATCGTAAAGGATCTAATCATAAAATAGGATTTGAATAAAATATGGTGTGCTTTAGACATCTTTGTGGAAATGCTAATTGCTACACAGTGTCGAATACTAATGTAACGCGCCAGCATATCGATTGCCAAGAGTGAACTTACATTAGCGATCCTGAGGCAGGTTTCTTGGAAGATTTCGTATAGCTCTCTAGCATTAAAATTGAGGACCATCGCATGACGTCAAATCTGAGCGATTTAACACTTATTTTTTTTCTAGCAACACGTAACACTTATAGAGTTCGGATATAATAAATAAGGAATTTATGAACATTACAGTAGTCATTTGGTTGTAACACACAGGACGTACGGAGAGATACACATATACAGGGTAAGGTGGGCTGGAGAGACTGTGGCACCCAGAAATCAAGTTTAGGGATTACGAATGTCATAATTTCTACAACTTATGATATGTGAAAAAGACTGATAGCGGGACAACAAGGCATTATTCAAATAGTATTGCTTGGACGTAGTCGGTCGCGCGTGCCGTTCAAAAAAATCAATACAACCCGCACGCCCTGACTCGCTCGCGCTCGCAAGGACACCGAATAAACGGTTAACTAACTAAATGTTACTACAACCTTCGTCACTATATTCTTATCGAACTCGGACTTGCACATCCCTCTGGAAGAAATCGCAGCCATCTCTTTCTAAAATTAATGACTGAGCGCTCATCGCCGTTGAAATTTTACGTCACGAGTACGTAATGAAGTCCATAACAGCTCGTGTGCGTCCATCGCTGAACGTTATTGTTCCCTGAAGACTCATATACCCAATATTAGTATTCATTACTAAGATTAGTAGGTGTATTCATTGTGCTGTATTATCATCAATCATCAGTGGATCAGCCCGTTCCGGGAGGAGACACTTTCGTAAATCACATAGATGTGATTGTGCAACAGCAGGGGTCGAAAGGGCACAAGGGTTGCCGAACTTTCGTCAAGGACATACTATTATATAATACTGATGTAATAGCGAGTATTGAAATCCAACCACATCAAATAAGAACTAGTTCACGTTGGGCAAATAAATCTAAATCTGAAGTTTACGACGCCCACGTGGCTGTAAATTGCAGACACCGATTCGGATACATTTTCGTGTTACTATGACGTAACATTTCCTTTTCGACCAGAATTGGTAAGGCAATATTATGGGAAAGTATGATTTTCATATTAGGAGAGTCATGATAGACGTTTATCTAACGTAGCGGACGGAAGAGATATCGGTTAAGGGTTGTGGACCGTATCCATTACCAGACTTAATACCGCACATGCTATTGGTGAAGCTGTTTTTGTAACGGACTATGTTACTTGTATAATAAGGTGTTATTTGTTTATATCTCGCGGCGGGTTTCACAAATACTTTGATCAGAAATGGCTTTCTCGACGCGGACGCTTTTGACGGATAAAGTCTTCGCGATGATTGTTTTAAATAAGCTAATACTACGTCATACAGTTTCGAAATTACTCTCCGAAATAAATTTTAAATGCGAAGAAAAGAATACTTCGCATTTTCTGGGACCTGCCATATTTTTGCAATAAAAAGAAAACTTTACGGAACCAAAGCCAAATGAATTCAGTTTATTTTAGATAGCAAATCTTTTACACAAAGGATCATATTGATTCTTGGCAGCAAGGTTTGAATGTCCGACATACGACACTTGGCTTTGAGAATCACTGGTAGAGAATTGATGCTTCTTTTCTGTTTCAGAGTTAGCCTTAAACTCGACGTCAAGACGGGAAATCAGTTATCAAAACTACGAAGTTTATTAAACTTTCGCACTGGATATTTCTATGTTCGAAAATCAATTGGTATCTTGGTAGGAAGGTTGTCAAAAGTATATTATACAGTTTTTTTAGAAATCGATCATAGAATCTTTTGTAGTTTGGGAACAGAGCATCTCACAATTGATTTTTTTACTTGAAAGCCCTAAACGGTTTCTCATATTTCGAGATACTTCTTTTTCCAGGTTTGTTGACATCTAATCTTAAAACTTTGGGCACCACATATTTGGTAGTTCGTGAAATATCTGGATCGAATTATGTTAGCATCTAAGTAGGTCAACTGTTCAACATTATGATTCAATTTATAGATCCATTCTTGATTTTCTATTTACAAACATGTTATTCTGAGATAAACCGATAAGACTTAACCAGATTAGGGTGAGATGCTCCGGGTACTCCTATTAAATTACGAGGAAAAGTTTTAAATATAAAAATAGAGTTTTGTGTTGGGGTTAGGTAACTTTGAGGTAAATTTGTTAAGTTTTGTTATAGGGGTGAAATGCAGATAAAAACCGAAGAATGTAAGCGAGAGTTAAGTCCTAAAAAGGACATAAAAAGAACTTAATAAGACTACATTTTCTTTTTGTCCCAGCTAAAGGAATGAAAAAATAAATACAAAGAACTAATTACAAATATTTCAGGTCACCTCTTGTTTACGGTTTTAAGAACAGCAGATGTATCGGGCACGTATTACTCGCAGCGATTGTTTTTCGTGAACTAGGTTTTCAATGCACTGCGTAGTATTGAGAATTCCCAGCTGGGTTGCGCTGTATTGGATTTTCAACTGGACAGTGAGAGTGACTTCCGAAATTAAATTAATTCTTCACAGACTATCAAACTCAGAAATCTCTTGTCTCTCGTCACTTTTATAGCTCAGACATAAACTTGGTCAGATCATAGACCACGTTGATCGATTTCTGAATGGTCTTAGAGAAATGAGTCACACAGATGGAAAAGAACTGTCAGAAATGGTGCAGCTCATCTCAAAACTGAAGGAGCTCAACGATTTGACGAATAACACCAAAGAAAGGACATCTGCATAGGCCACATTAATTAATCGAAACTGCCAGACTGTCTTTGGTGCGCAGGGAGCGCCGAGCGGGGTAACTCCAATACAGTTCTGGCGATGATTGGCGGGAGGTTTGACTTTCCATATAGGTATTGAACATTGCTTTAGCCGGCATTTTGTTGTGTCCGGTAACTTTTGTTTCATATGTTGTGTGTGTTACATATTTTAATTGTTACTGTATGGGTGCCTCTGAGTTATCTGAAATAAATGATTTTTATTTTTCCTTAAACTTTTATTAATGAATACAAATGAATACAACAATAATTATAAAATGCTTCGCAAAGTAAGCAAATGTCATTGTATCTCTCTGGCAATACTAATGCGTAAGAGTATTTTGAGACTATCATATAAACCAGAGCATCGAAATTGAAAGTGATTTTTTCTTAAAACTGAATAGCAGTCGGCTGACTATAGATTTTGCCAATCTTGCCTCGGTGGTATTTCTCCATCAATAGGCAATACTCACAAATTTCTCTCTGAACAGTGAGATCAGGGCATTGGCAGTATTACCTAGCTTGGATTCTGGATGAGAATCGCAGTATGTTTCTGTCTATTACACCTAATAAGTATCTCCTATATAGTTTAGTGGAATAAATGCAATGCGCGTACTATGTATTATTCCAATTGCTAAGTCATTCACCACAGGCACAAATGTAAGTGGCCCTACCTAACAAGAAATGAAATGATCGAAATATTATTACATCAAGTAATATAATTAAACAAACGGCCATGTTTATTTGGTTTCAAATATGAAGAGCAAAGCGTTGGTTCGTCAATTTTCGAAATGTATGTTTTGTTTGTCGTTTCCCGCGCGCCCGCCTTGTTTGTTGAACGAAGTTTGCTTGACAACGAGAATAAACGCGGGGCAGCGTGGGTCCGTAACATAGTACGATTATGTGGTAAAAGATTTAGTGAATAAATTGTTGCTGTTTGCTTTTGACTTGCTTGCGGGCAAATTATGGCTTATCTGGCCGTCTTTGCAGCGAAAATATAATTGTATTCTATACAATATGTAAAGAAAACCCTGTCCGATCCGTAAAGGTATTGTTAGGTAGCAATAACTGTTTGTACTAATGGATACAAAACCGGGCTAAATTAAAAAAATCCCCCTAAAAAAATAAATATTATTTCGCAAAAAGAGGTAACTTAATACATGTGTGGTAAGCAACACTTCCGCGGGCGGCGGGCGGCAGGGCAGGCGGCACGTGCTCGCATCGCTATTCGCTCATAATAATACCGGTGTTGTCATTTTTTTTAAAAATACCATATTTCGGGGAAGTTGGAATTAATTCGTGGAAAAAAAAAGATTATTTCAAAATTCATTACTATTGTTTCTATGATGATTACGTAAATTTTTATATTATATTTGGTCAAGTGTTTACCTAACCTTTATTATACAAGGTGTCTCAAAAGAAAGTTCACATTTAAATCTTTTTTTAAAAGAAAAGTCTTAGCTTTATTGAAAAAATGTTTATTTTATATTGAAGTACACTGTTTGGGAATTTATTTTTTAAAAATAACATCGTCCAAATGTAAACCGTTGCGCTCTCGGCATTCATTTAGTCGGGCACTAAAATTGCCTATGACAGCTCGGCAGGTAGTCTCCGTGATGGCTGCCATTTCATGACGGATATTTTCTTTTAATTGTGCCAGGGAAGTCGGTTTATTAGCGTAAACTTTTGATTTGACATAACCCCACAGGAAAAAATCCATAGGCGTTAAATCGGGACTCCGTGGAGGCCAATTTATGTCACCTCGCCTGGAGATTAATTTGTTCGGAAAAATTTCTCGAACTCGAGGCAGAGATCTGTTGGACGTGTGTGAAGTTGCTCCATCCTGCTGGAACCATGTTCTTTGGTTGTAACTAGGAAAGTTTTGCAGTTGGGGTACGAAAAACTCGTCTAACATCTCCACATAACGCTCTGAATTCACTGTGAGTGTGCGTCCCCTTCCATCTTCAAAAAAGTAAGGGCCGATAATTCCTCGCGCCGACATCGCTGCCCATACGGTGACTTTGGGTGAATGTAGCGGTTTCTGATGTTTTTGTTTTGGGTTGGTTGCACTCCAGTAACGACAATTTTGCTTGTTTACATGCCCATTCAGGTGAAAATGGGCTTCATCGGAAAACAAGATGTTGGTGAACGTTGGAAAGCGCTCAATCATCTGATTTACAAAGGCAAGCCTCTGACCAGCATCTTGAGGCTTCAGTTCTTGCACTAACTGAATTTTGTACGGGTGCAGCTTTAAATCTTTGTGTAAAATGCGGCATAATGAAGATCTGTGCACATTTAAAGCAACAGCACGCTTCCGAATCGAGAGGTTTGGATCATCTCGAATAGACTGAGTAACACTGTCCACGTTTTCGGCTGTTCTTGATGTTCTTGGTCGCCCAGATTTTGGTTTCTCCAGAGTTGACCCAGTCTCTTCAAACTTCTCAACCCATTTTGCAATGAGACGAGTGCTAGGCGCATCATTTAAGTGACGAATATGTCGAATACTGCAGAATTTTCTACGCGCTACAGTCGCCGAATTACCGTTTTTGTAAAACTCACGTACGCACAACGCACGGTCCGCACCAGAGAAACGCTCCATAGCGACTAAATTCCCAAGAGCCAGACTACCGACTGACATACCCCCCGCGCCCCTCAGAATAGTTGCTTTCGCGTAATAAGATAAGCAAATGTGAACTTACTTTTGAGACACCTTGTACTTATGGGTCGGACGGGGTTTTCTTTACATATTGTATAGGTAAAAATAAATCAGTCAATGCATGTAATATTTACGGCCTCCTCTACCTTTCAAAACAATAACCTGCAGGTAATTACTAAGTTACGTAAAATTATAATACATCTTTTATACTACTTAGTGATTATCCGATCATTGAACCATGAATAATGATACAAACACCTATACAAAATTTCGAATCGATTTGCATTTTAGTGTATGCCTAAAGTCCCGTCCGCATCATTTTACTTTTTGGCATCGCACCGCTTTCCTCCTGTCGCTTCATACGTTACATGCGCATACTCCATTGTATCAGCTGATCGATTCTGTAAAAATCTCAACTTCAACTCTTGACCAATGGCCCTTGTGGAAGAGACATCACAATTTTGGCAATAACATTTGTACATTACATTTAATGTTATCTTTATATATTTTTAATAATTACATGATATAGACCGTACAATGTTTTTTTTTTTAAAAAGCTTGTTTTTTTAACTTCACATATTATTATTGACTAATATTTTAATACATGCAACATTTTGCTTGAATTACGACACTAAAGGAAAAGTCACCACCTGTAAAAATCTCATCGTGAAAAGTTACGTAAAGTGAATTGTCAATTGTGTCAATCCCTAGAATTAGATGGGATAACAGCTGACATTTTCATCAGGGTGGTTCAACCAAGCTCTGCAAGTCAAGGTGTTTACCCTATAATGCGCTTAAGTGTAATCCACAGCTAAACAAGCATTGATAGTTAAGGTATACAGAGCGGTGCTGATAATACGACAATAAATGAAAACACGGACAATGCTGGTTCATAGGAATAAACCTAAACCATAGAAAAAAACCTAGCAAAAAAAAATGAAAATTTCAAACAAACTAAATCGCATAAAATTGGAAACGAAATAGAACATCCTATAAAATATTGGTTCACTGACCTCCGATCGACGACAGCGCGGTCCTGTACCTGTACCGACTTGTTTTTTTTTTTTGGCGCCAGTATTATTAAAGTTTAGTACCGCTGGAGGCGGCGGTCATCAACCTGTGAGCGCTTCCTTATCAGCATGTACATCATGTAGAAAATGTGAAAAAAAAAAGAAAAAAAATCCTGTGACTAAACTAATGGATATATTTAGATGACTTTTTATATGTAGACTGAGAATGTGTTGAGGTACACGATGTTTAAGTTATTGTCGTATTGTCAGCACCACTTTGTATACGAGTATGGCGAAAAATCACAGATTGTTTGTAAAATTCTCTTAGCGATAAGACCGCCCAATGCGTCACCTTCTGTAAAATCTTCATATATATTTATTTTCTGTAATTTAGATGGCGTACATAATAAAGATAATTGTCTTCTGTTCTATCTTTCTGCTGATATTGCTAGTACATCCACACTAGGGATGTAACGGAGGTAGTTATATCGGAACCGGAGACGGAGTTTTTAAATTTAATTTATCGGAGTTGGAACCGGGGGCGCAGGCAGGGTTAGAAGTGGTGGTAGGAGAGAGATTTTTTATTTAAACAAAAAAAATTATTCAGTCAATTTTTTCATTTAAATTTTTTATTGTAAAATTAAACACAAACAATGAAAAGAAAATTGGCATATTTCTAAATGAACATGAAATTAAAGGAAGTTAATTAAACCCCAAAGTAGCATATTATATGACATTAAATGAACAAAAGACAAAAGCTTTGAAAGAAATTAAATCAAATGTGTTGACTCCAAAACTAGCGAAAAATGCACGACAGAGTACACGTAGCAAGAGTCAGGGAATGGGGATGTATCCAAGGTATGAAAATAAAAAAAAATAATTAGTCCGTCTGGATAATAAAAAAAATTGAGACTCGAATTTTTTATTTTGTCGAAATTACCAAAAACTACTGAGATATAGCGGTATCAAAGTTACGGAGTGGGGGCTAATAACGTCACGCCGTGGTATATTTTGTACCACAGCGTGACGTCATGCGACATTTCAAATTAATATATCTTCCTAAGTATTTGAATGAAAGAAAAAATAAAAAATACGTGTTCAATATTTTTTATAAATCTATCTGATGGACATTAAATTATTTATTAGGATACAACCCAATTCCCCGCGTGATATGTATGAGCCTGCACCCGAATCGCGTAACGCACTATTACTATCAATTGAAATCATTTTGAAGCATATTGCTAGTCCATTGTTCCATATGTTCGATAAATGTGTGTGCTCAACAACGTAAATAACGCAATAAAAGTTGCTGACCTGTCAAAATGAAACCCATGCTACTGATAGTGCGTTACGCTATGGTATGCTTTAACAACCTCCGATTTAAAAGTATCGGAACCGAAGTCGGAACCGAAGGTATGATAACAATCGGAAGTTCCGACTTCACGGAATCGGAGTCGAAGCTTCGTAACATCCCTGATCCACACTACTAATTTTCTGAGGAGAAGTTCTTAGGGACGGACACAGTTTTACTTTTTCTCGATAATGAAGATTGACTTTTCTTGATTCAGTGGTGCACTAATTTCTTAATTTAGGTTAAAGGAGTTGCTAGTTTCTACTAGTAGTAATGGGCTTAGTGCTGAAAAGCTGCGATTCAATTATTGTTTGCGTTTTCTTTAACACTAACAATATACCCCCTTATTCATAAACGCTGCTTAAAGTTAACTAGTGATTAGCGATTGTTTAAACATACATTTTAGACGTATACACGTCACTTAACTTTAATCATCGTTTATGAATAAACCCGTTAAGCACTGTGGTGTTTACTCATAAAGGATGATTAAAGTTAAGTAAGGTTAAAAGTTCAAAAATATATGGTTAAAGAATCGCTAATCACTAGTTAACTTTAAGCAGCGTTTATGAATAAGGGGGTTCCTACTAGGTACAAAAAGGTTTTTGGATTTTATATTCTTAAATAGCAAAAGAAGGGACTAGACTTGCGCTATCATCATCAACCTTTTCTTAACGTCCCACTGCTGGGCACAGGTTTCCTCTCATAGAGAGAAGGACTGAGCGTAATCACCGCGCTTGCTGGCGATTTCAGACTTAAAGTAAAGGTTGCCTCAAGATGTTTTCCTTCACCTTGTTATCAGTCATTGGTACCCAAGATATACTTAGAAAATACATATAACTTAGAAAAGCTACATTGGTACTTGCCTGGCCTGGAATCGAACCCGTGCACTCATACTTGAGAGGCTGGTGTTTTAACCACTAGGCCACCACGACTAACTGCGACTTGCGCTATAATACTAAAAAAATGCTCAAGATGTTAATTCCCATAAGAACACAGTAGGCACTTTTTTCATATGATTGATGTACTTTACGTTAATAATTAATTTAATTTAATTAAAGTTGTATTATAAGGAAGATTTGCGCCGAAGGCTGCGAAGATAACAGCTACTGTAGCTTTCTATTTACGTTGTATTAAATATAACATAAACAATTAAGTTTACTGATTCCTTTCAAATATTTGTTCTTGAATTTGCTTTATTAGGGGAGTTTTGTTCTAAAATTACTACTTGATGGCTAATTTTATTTAGCCAAAGCCTAGAGCACAGGCGTAGAGTAGCCAGCCTTTCGGTGTCCTATAGGATACATTTTGGGGAGTGTGCGAGGGAATTGCATGATTTAATTCCCCCATCTCCGTTCCACCATCGGACGACCCGTCGTACGGCAAGTTTCCACCCTTATGTTGTTAACACCACTACGATCCGGACGAAGCGTTTCGCCTCCTCCTTTATACCGCGTACATCGAGGGATTGGAACAATTTGCCAGCGGCGGTGTTTCCGTCGGACTACAATTTGAGTGTCTTCAAGGCTGGAGTGAATAGGCTCTTAATAAACTAGTGCGCTTTACCATCAACGATTGCGTCACTGCTTACCATCAGGCGGGACTGCGGTCAAGCGCTGGTTTATAAATTAATAAAAAAAAGAGGTGACATACCTTTATTTTTAAAAAGAAAGAAAGCTGCCTGGTGAAATGAAACACGGTGTTAAGAAATAATCACACCATGTATGATTCACCGCTATCCATTCCATGTAGCTACCACCATCGCTGTCTTGTTTCGCAAGACCTCCCAAACATCGAGCGCTACCGAGAAATATCATACCGTGAGGTCCAACCTATGATTCACCGATTCCGTTATATCGTTCGATTTAATTTAGTTATAATGTAGACTTAGAGCTTCACTTTTTGTTCTAACATCGAACAGATTTTCGCGTCTTAGAGATAATTAATTGTAAGGTTAATTACTTAATGAAACACATAAGTAAATTCATTTCGGTTTCATTCTGCATCCTCAACGGCAGCCCTACGTTATTACGGGGTAAATATTTACAAACAATGAATTGATTATAAAATAAAGTGAATGTTAGATTTTACGATTTTTTTTCTTTTAAAAACTAAATGTTTCTTACAGAACTTTTATCTTTTAATTATAGTTTGTTCGAGACCCGGGCGAGGCAAGCTTAGAAAACCCTTGAATGCAGTTTTGTTACTTAAAAAAAAAAAAAAGGAAAACTTCTTTAAGTAAAATGAGTCAACTTAAGGATTTAAGGTTAGTCCTCCAGGGTCGGACTTATTTATCAACATATATTTGTATATTTTATCTGTTCTTCGTATAAAACTACGGTGACATGACACGAGAACAGACAAAAGGTAAAACAATTAATAAAAAAAAAAACTAGCTGAAATAGAACAGAAAACCATTCATATTTTTGTGTTTTTGTAATTTTTTTGCGTCATGATTACCGCAAATAAAAGTTATTTAAATATTCCTTTCCCTTGGGAAAACATACGGTGTTTGAGTGTAATTCAAAGGTCACGGCCTCCCCGCAGATGAATAGTATTTACGTAAACCCAGTAATTAAAATAAGAATATACCTTTGCACGTGGAAGGGTTTCTGCGTTAGCGGTGCAGAAACAAAGTTGTTAGGAGTACATATTAATATTAAAATTAAAATTTATACTAGCTTTTCTCGTAACACAGTTTGCATGCAAGCCGTAAGATCCCATAATGTACTAAAATAACAATATTGTTATAAATCGTGCCGTCCCAAAATATAGCAGAACGTCAGGACTGGTGACGTGGAAGTAAGCGACGTACAGTTGTCCGAGTGAGTGACAGCACAATCTCAATGCGACACCCCAAGTCTTCAGTAGCTATTTCCCAGTTATTGCGAATTGTTTCGTTTTTATTGAATTAATAAAATGCTATTTGCTTTGCGGAATGTTGACTAAAATAGCCGTTTTTGTATTGAATAATAATAATAATTTATTTCGGACAGTAGGTATCCATATTCGGTTAGTACTACAAAAATATTAAGCCTATGTTAGTACGGTAATAAAAAGTAAAACAATATTTATTTATTTGCGAGCTCAGCCAGACACTCCATACTGTCTTACTGGGAACCCTATGAAACACTGCATTGTTTAAGACTTGATCCTATCAGCGACTACCTTCAAAATGCTGTTAGTGCTATTCAGGTGCTTTGCTCCTGAAATAAATAAATGAAATGCATTCCATAGTAAACCACGAAAGCTGAGAATTCGTCTATCTCCTGCTAATCAAGACAAACAGCAGACGGTATTTCTTACAAAGCGCTTACGCTGCAACTCTTCATTAAACGTTTTCTATTGGGGCTGCGTAGCCCCCTACAATGGGGTGTTATAGCCGGATGTCAAGAATGCTCTGGATTCCCGACCTGTTTAAAGTTATTGCGTTCCAGAGCGCTCATTATGACGACGGTTCGCCAAGCCACTGCAAGGCCCAACTGCGAACGAAAATACAAAAAGAAAGTACTTCTAAAACCGCGCCGGAGGCAATCTTGACCTATTCCGTTTAACCACACTTTTTAAAAGTCACATTTTATTTTAGACTTTTATCATTTCAATTTAGACGAGTCAAAGTGGATTGTTTTAAGGATTATGAATTTAAGTTAATACAATCTACAGGTAGGTCGGGGTGGATTTTGTTTCACTGTGTGACCAAGTTTTGTTAATTTTGGCGGACATTACAACCAAAAATTACCAAGTACTTAAAGCTCTGTAACCGCACCAACTGGTCAGGTGTATGTTTGCTACACCAAACCTTATCTGTGATTTTAGGGTGTGAGCATAGAACCAAAACTTGCCAAGTGAGAGTCGGACTTCCGCACCATTATCCCCCTTATTCATAAACGTTGCTTAAAATTAACTAGTGATTAGTAACTGTTAAACATTCATTTTTGACATTTGCACGTCACTTAACTTTGAACATAGACATGAATAAACACAAGTGTCGTCACTTTAATCATCGTTTATGAATAAACGATTCACGACACGACTGTTCAACCATACATTTGTGATGTTTTAACGTCTTAAAACATCACAAATGTATGGTTGAACAGTCACTAATCACTAGTTAGCTTTAAGCAACGTTTATGAATAGTGGGGTATATATATAAAAATTACGTCAGTTGCATGGGAGCCCCATTTAAATATTTAGATTAATCTGTTTTAAGTATTTGTTGTCATGGCGTCAACAGAAATAAATAAACTGTGAAATTTCAATTGTCTTGCAATCACGGATCTTGACACTCTGGTGACTGACAGACAGACGGACAGTAGCGTCCTAGTAATAGGGTGCAGTTTTTACACTTTGAGTACCTACGGAATCCTGAAAAATTGATTGTAAAACTCAGCTCCAACCATATTCATGGATAAGTGATCGCACCCTGATTGCGTAACACACTATTAGTACCAATTTGAATGATTTTGAAGCATATTGTTAATCCATTGCTCCATATGTTCTAGAAATGTGTTTGCTGTACTTAACAAACAATGCAAAAGACAATGAATGTTCTTGAACTGTCAAAATAAAACCCAATGCTACTGTTAATGGGTTACGTAATTACCCTGTAGGTCTCCTTAAGGCGTTTTGGGTACGTCTTTTAATTTGTATTGCCAAAACTGGTACAAACATAAACCTTGATCATCTTGATACAAAATCTGTTTCAGAAACTGAAGGCAAGTGATTGAGCTTTGTGTTCTAATAACTTATCTGACAAGAATTATAATTAGAGAGATAGTTTACGTAACGTACAGCAAACAGTATCGGCAAAACCCAAATAGTTTGGAAGTCTGTCTACATTCATTTATCATTATGGTACCGCCTGGTGATGGATACCAACACAAAACTGTTGGAAGCGAACTGACCACGCAAGTTCAGAGAGTAATGTTAATCCGAGGTAGTGATTACAAATCATTAGGGTAATATTTCAAAGGCACGAAGTGAAATTGGAATGGTCAGGTCTGTTTTATTTTTGTGAATTTTCTCTTTCCGAGGAAATGAATGTCTTGGTATTTATCGTTATCTGGCAAACCATACGGAGCAGTCTGGAGCGACTTGTTGTTTGGAAATCTACTGGTTGAGTTCTAGATAATCTTGTATTTGTGCGACGAATAGACGGATTAGCTTTGAACAATGAATTGTAACGCATTTTGTCTTTTCCATTATTGTTGACGAGGTTTTCTATTTACTGTGGTGAATTTTGTTACGATACTACTAAAATCTAATATGATCAAACTATTTTTTACGACAATTGCTATACCAAATGAATGTAAAAGTCCTAATTACCATTCAAAGTTTAAGTAAAAAAAAAAAAAAAAGCAGAAATGCTAAGCGAACAAAACGAAACGTGCAGGTTGCAGGCAAAATTAAATTGGTACAATTAATATTGCATAGATTAAAGTATAAAAATATTGCCGACTTTTTAATGAAACCGTGGTGTTTCAAAACAGGTTATCAAACATAGAGGAAGATGCTCGTGGTTTCCAGAGCTCGGACGCAGTTTGAGATTAAATTGTGACATGAATACTTTGGAATGGAGACTGCAGCGTCAAAAATAGCTTCGTTTGATGAAGGCACGTCCTCAGTTACCAACTTCTCACAGGAGTCTGATATTACCACTTAAAATGGTTTATGAAACTTTGGTGTTTGCGCTGACGGCTGCAACTAGAATAAGTAATCAAATATACCCTTTCGCCAAGTGAGGTAAGTCTGCATTTCCACGCAGCATAGTTTAAATTGCATTAGTATAAATCTACCCAAGTGTTAAATCCACGACATGAACCCGTATGTGTTAAGTGGTGTTAACTCGCACGTTTCATATTTACTTGTTTACTTGAAATGTAAACGTAACAGCAGTCACAAAAGGTGTGCGTGGTTCATCAAAGTAAAAAATGGCAAATGCAAACGCTATAATATTCGATAACGTCGAAATATCTACTACAGACAGGTCATTCAATTAAATTGGACAGTCGGTAATAGTGAGGGTGAGGGGAAAGTTTCGATACCAACTTTATCTGTTGTTGCATTGTTTATTTTTTCATATCGTAATGGAAGTATAGAATCATGGGCACGCCACAATAGCGGCTGTAAGTCCCCTCTTTCGAGGAGTGACCTTCTTACACTCACCTTCCGCCTGACGCAGATCCTCACCGGACACGGTTGTTTCGGGAGGTTCCTGTTCCGGATAAGGCGGGAGGAAACGCTAGGGTATCACCACTGTGCGGATCCCCTAAGGACACCGTGAAGGTCTGCTCGGCTTGGGTAGAGCACCGCCGTGTCCTCGTGGCGGCGATCCGATCCTGGTCCAGGTCATGGTAGGAAGAGAGAGTGCATGGCAAGCAGTCACCTCCTTCTTTGAAACAGTGATTCTAGCAAAGGAGGAGGCGGAGCGCGATAGGTAGCGGGACTCCCAGCGCCCTCACGCCTCTAGCCGAGACGCCCTGGTCGGGAGACAACATCGAACTCACGGCGCGTTGTGTTTCATGTGCACCTCAAAGAGATGTCAGGGTTGCGGTTTGGGTAAAAAAGATACCGTGGCCCTAGCGCACAGGCAAGTGAAGAAACACGGGTGGGTTTTAGTCAGTAAAAGTCTGACACACGAGGTCATATGATGATTTCCCATCCATACTAATATTATAAATGCGAAAGTACTCTGTCTGTCTGTTACGCTTTCCCGCTTAAACCTGTCGACCGATTTTGATGAAATTTGGCACAGACAATCTTTAGACCCTGAGAAAGAACATAGGCTACCTTTCATTGAAAAAAAAAAATGATATTCCCGAGGGTAATCTAAAAAGCGCGATATAACCTAGTCACAAATAAAAAAGAAAAAATATATATAATCATATATTTAATTTATATGTTGCGAGCAAGATCAATTCACACGTGAACGGAGGTTGTATTGTTCATATTAAACGATATTCATTTTTATTATATCACTGTCCACAATTAATCGTTTAAATAACTCTCGAAGTCTCGACCTTGGAAGCATTAATAAAGCGACTTAGGTCGAGAACTGTTAAGCGCATTGCATAAGCGGGCTAGACGCTAAGCAATACAGCAGCATAAGTCGATCGAACAGCTAAAGCTACGCTTTCTGCGCTCGATCTGTGGTTGTATGTGTTATCTAAAAATATGACAGACGGGTCTTAGTATATTACAAGACCCATCCGTGCCTCAAAAAGCATGTTAAAAGTTTGGTCCCAAGTATCATTAGTAGATTTTTAAAAGTGACGACGTTACAGGTAAAGCACGAAAATCTGACAACCAGTCTTATCCAGAAGTATCGTATTAACCAGACATAAGTAGAAAAGTCTTTCTCAGTGGTAGGCCAAAACATCGGCTGCCGGCAAAAGTTACCACCCACTAGACAAAGTCTTCCCGCCAAGCGATTTGTCGTGTTCCGGCATAATGTCTGGTAAAGCCGTACGGAGGGCGGGTCTGAGCAGTTGTGTTGCGATGTGTGCCGGGTACGATGCGCCGAATGTTGTTGAGTCGGGAGTTTTGTCGTGAAGGATTTCCAGATCAAGCTCCCTCTGGCGCAGCATCGTTGGTCGTGTTGGCTTTAACATTGCTCAACTGCCGTCTTCCTTCCTATTCACTCAGTTTTTTCGAGTGATTAGGCTCTTCATAAGCTAGCGCGCTTTACCATCAACGGTTGCATCACTTCTTACCACGAGCGGGATTGCGGTTAAACACTAGTTTATAATTATTAAATAAGAAAAACCGAATGCATCTGGCCTTCGGTTACACTGGAAGCCAACCCCAAAAAGCAGGGGAAAAATCAAGACGGGATTAATCGTTTAAATAACCTTCTTGGTAACACATTTAACTCACCAGAATTTAATCTGAAGATTGGAGAAGATGTTGGTGCGAAGGAATGGCAATATTATGTGAATTACAAAGCAGTGTGCATAGTGTGGAACATTCCTATGTCGGGTAAACTGTATAAATGCAATAGAATTAATGCGACGTCCGTAGGACGCAGTTGTATGTTCACTGTTACTCGTGGCGATAGATGTTTGTGCATTTCATTTGCTTTAGTCCTTCTCTGTCTGTTCTAAGTAATTATGTATGTATGTATTACACTAACAGCATTGAGTATTAAGGAAATCTCACGATCAAAAACCCAATACCTAATTAGAATGCGTAGATTCACCATGCCTAATTAATATTTTAAACTTAATGTCATCCAACATTTTAACGCAATCCCAGACATAATGAGAAACGTGAAGAAAAAATAAAAACAGGAATAAAAAAGCAAAAGTGGAACGAAAAACCGGTATGATAATAAGGAAAATTCTATATGTGTAATGTATTTTTCTGTGGCCGTTGTAATTAACCACATCATTATCAAAGTGACATTGTGTTATTCCAGGAGAACAGTCGTTCGACTTGTAGATAGGCGTATCGATCCCGTGTTAGGGGTTGGGCCACTTAATCGCGCTGAACAGACATCAATAAAGTTAACTACCGTAGGAACTGTTCTCCAGGTCTTTATACTGTAGCAGTCTATTTAGCAGTTACGCAAGGGAGAAATTGTAATATGAAGGTATCCAAACAGTAACATGAAAACACGCACAAAAGATTAGATTGTCGAAGAACATTACTAAAACAATCAAAATAATGTCTTTTTGAACTTTTCCGCATTTAAGGAGGATTTTTTTCTAAAATTCATTGTATTCTAAACTATGCTGCTATCCTTACATAGGTTAAGTACTCACTCTTCAGGTAGACTCGGAGCTCCGTCCTCTTGTCCCGGAGCATTCACGTGGTACACGCAGAAGTTTTCCAAGAGGGCCCTCATGTCCACGAAGTTGAAGAATGGTTGGAAGCAGACGTCTGTGGACACACAAAACAAATTAGACTTTGTAACAAAGTCACAAGACATAAATTTACGTCAACATCGCTACCGAATGTTTTGCATTGCTTGATTAATTAATAGGCCTTTTATTTTTGACACACGTTGTGGATTTTATAATGAATTTTACAACATTGTTTGATAAACGTATTTCACGTTTACTGCTCTGAATAGAAAATACAAATACATATAAATTAGGAAACACTTACACTTAGCTAAACGTTAAGCTCGCTGGTATATATTTC
Organism: Sesamia inferens; assembly: GCA_037179545.1. Classification (NCBI taxonomy): domain Eukaryota; kingdom Metazoa; phylum Arthropoda; class Insecta; order Lepidoptera; family Noctuidae; genus Sesamia; species Sesamia inferens. The sequence continues at coordinate 29,503,062 of CM073921.1, forward strand.
ATTCATCAAGGAGTTTTGTGAGAGTGGCAATAACTTTGGTTATTTATCAAAGAGAGATTATACAACAACAAAAGTTTGACATTATTCGTGTAGGTCTTACATTATAAGTACAATTAAAATGATTTCGCTCAATGATAATGACCATTTTAATTGTTTGAGCAAAGCTTATAGTTACGAAATCGCAATGCAGTATTCGCGAACTCGCCTTACAACGGTACGTATATATTGTTCGCGATGCAGTTCGCAAGCATACTTTTAGCGGCATTTTTAGGGGCATACTTCTACCACAATATTGCACAAATACCATTGTTCTGTTGCTACCACAATGCCTCATATGCAACCGTGGAATGATGAATACAGGCTGAACATTCAAAAAACTAAAGCAATCCATTAATATTGTTCATCTTTCAGTTCAATTATTTTTTAGAGTCAATTTTATGTAAATATGGTGGGAAATGAAAACGCCTGAGTCTTTTCTAAATTAGATAAACCAGCGACTAAAAGAGGATTACAAAGAGACAACATAAAATTGAGCTTTAATCTCTAGTCGGCGCCAAAATAAGGCTGAGGTTAAATTAGTAACAGGTTTAGTCGAATGTAATAGTGATATAACAGGCATTAAATAAAAGAACAATTCATGAGTCCTAACGTAACTATTATTATTATAAGTAATCCTGGGAAATTATGCACATGTTAGTACTTTCTAAGTATATCTTGGACATCAATGACTGAAGGTGAAGGAAAACATCTTGAGGAATCCTGGACTTTATGTCTGAAATCGCCAACCCGCATTGAGCAAGCGTGGTGATTACGCTTAGTCCTTCTCTGTATGAGAGGAGACCTGTGCCCAGCAGTGGGACGATAAAAAAAAAGGTTGATGATGATGATGTGTTATTACCGTATCCACTTTCATCTATTACTTTTCTCTATAAAGGAGGTTTTAAATTTCTTCCAATTGCTTTTAAATATATACCTTTCAACTATTCAACAGGGGTCTGTAAAACTCTGAATGGTTAAAAAACGTAAACTTTTTGTTTTATAAGAGTCAAGAGAAAATGCCGTGAATTAATAAAATTTTAATTACTACAGAAAGAGAGGATGCATTCTTGGCATAGATCAGTTTCGTACTAACGAATAAATGTTTTGCAAATTTGAACTTTATTAGTTACTAGAACTGGTCCCGAATAGTTAACAGATAGTTATAAGTTACTGTAAGTCTGTCGAGAGAATAGTATATTCTAAGACTGCCGAGAGTTACTTATAATTGTATTTAGGTCAGCAGCAATAGCGTGTATAGGTAAGAATAATATCATAGGTAGATTCGTTATACAAAGGTGGTAAATATTAATTTCTCAATGCAATACTCAAATCCATTAATTATTTAATATGAAATCAGAGAAATAAATGGGACCAGAAAAGTGTAAATATTTTCTACCCCAAAAATGCACAATCCGACTAGTCTCTAAGCGGCTTATATACAGCATTGGTCGCAGTATACATTAAATTGAGCTTTAAAATTTATTTCTAGCATTGCTGCTCGAAAGGGACTCTTTCAACAGCTAACTTCTATTGTTTGGCATCGTCAGAAAAAAGCGGTCAATGTGGGATTGGCTCTAATAGGCTTCTAATGTCAATTTCAGCTGGAAAAATAGTTGTTATGTGATGATGATTTGCTTGACGTACTTACATGAATAATATGTGTAAAAGTTATTAAACGATGTAAAATTCTGCCCTATAAAATGAAATAGTAACACAATTTCGCCGCTCATGTCCCGTGGGCGTCACACTATTATCCTCTGCCAGAGGATGTTAATATTTTCTAGCTTGGCACAAAATGCACACTATTTAATCAGTATCACACATGACATTATAAATTAATGTAATTTTTCATGACTGTCCGGGTAACCTCGTTGGTCTTCTAATCTGTGTAACGGCTTAGATTTCGATGTAGTTTTCTATATTTAGAAGCTGGAAGATATAATATACTGGGAGCTACATGTGTATTAAAGACAATCGTAATTTGAATTTGAATATCGATTTATTTTCAAGCCGTAAAACCATGCAAAGTAACGGCAGGTCGATTCAAACTCAAAACTCAAACTGAAAGCATTTATTTAAAAAAAATATTGTATGATATTGAATTTTTACAACGTCTATATCATGAAGTCACAAAGTTATGAGCTTGTTATCTTACTTGGTTGTCCCAAAAAAATAAGGTCAACGCACCGCTCGCCCCCGCCCGTGCCTACGCGGCGTAGCGTGGGCTAGCCTGTCTAGCTATGCGCACGCGCCTAGTACTATGATCTACAGTCAGCTCTGTTGTGCGATCGGTAACCACACTGCAGCAATTTCTAAATGTGTTGAACAGCATTCATTACGTTGTTGAGCAGACTCATTTATCGAACATATCAAGCAATGGATTAGTAATATGGTTCGAAATGATTCCAATTGATAGTAATATTGTGTTATTACGTAATTACGATGCTGGTGATACACAGACAGAGTTAGGGGCAGTGAAATCTTAGTATTAGCATATAGTATCCTGATTTTAGATTTAGCATATAGTATACAGATAGTATCCTGTAGGCCTAGTATGAGTTTTCAATACGAAACTCGTTCGATCGTATCGAGCGCGTTTGGCGCTCTCATTGGTTGACAGTTCTTACGACCTTGAAGCGGGCCAATCGCTGGGTCAAACGCGCTCGATACGATCTAACGAGTTTCGTATTGAAAACTCATACTAGGCCTACTGTTTCTACACGTGCGTACGGAAACATACTAAAAATAATCTAGCGTATTGTATTCTATTAACACCAAAGGCCGTAGACTTTTTAAATTCATTATTCACAAAGCCGGATAATTAAGAACAGCCGTAGGCAGTTGCTGGCTGATTTATTCATAAAATAATAACTTTGTTTTCTAGGATAATGTTGATAGCATGAGCCGTCTTCAAGAATCATGTATTTGAATGGTTACACGCGTCAAATTTAGACTTATTATTTTCTCTCAAAGAAGGTGGCTTCTCCTAATACAAACACATTGATGGAGTGGTTTGATGATAGGAACCCGATGCTCTGCACTTTGAATAGCATTCCTTTTAAACGCTACGAACGCTGTGTTACGAATGCACCTTATGTCGAGGGCATAAGGTTCAATATCGCGTGACATGCAGTGCATAACTTTTAAGCTCTATAACTCGAGATCTAGACATTGTCTAGATGTAGTATAAAAACGCATTCCTAGACTTAAGGTGGCCTATTGAATGGTACAGGTTTTATCAATTTTGTCAACAAAGTGACGACATCGAAATTTCTAGAAACCCGTTTCCGGGAATTACCGTAGGTACTTACTGAATGTACTCGAAGGTATGCGCTATTATTATTACGTCTAGACGATTCTGGAATGTTCGATCAGCTGGCCTATATATAGCACCGTGACGCCGGCGCCGAGTCAGTCTACACTTGACTACCGATACGAAAACAGCGACACTTAAGAAGCGATCTTTGAGAATACCTACTGCGACAACTGTAACGAGAACATTGAGTACTACGTGAAGAAACATCTGTAGTGTTATTGTGTGTTTACAACACGGACTTCGTGGACGTAAGTGAAGACTTCGGTGCAACGTCAGCAACATTCTACTTGTCATTGCCTACAATCGACTGTACCTTCGTTGCCAATAAACTTCGTAACCCTTAACCGGCGTTTTAGTACCCCTAGCCCGTAACAATTGGTGTCAGAAGCGGAATGCCGGTCACGCCAAGGGAAGACGAAAGAGTTCGCACGCGACGACAAGCAGCGATGGATTTGGCGCGTCAAGAGGAAGAATTGCTTAGTGTCCCTGCACCTATAGAAGATGCGGCCGTCGTAACACCGACGAACGTAAGTGCGCCTAGTACCACCACTATTCCCGGAACCAGCGGATGCGATTTATCGGCATTAATGGCTCACTTGACGGCGCAAATAAGGCTGAGCATAGCAGAATCCCAGGCACAAATAAGGCTGAGCATAGCAGAATCCCAGGCAGAAACCCAGGCGCAAATAAAAGGTATAGCAGAATCCCAAGCAGAAATAAAACAATCCCAGGCAGAAACCCAGGCACAAATCATTACAAGTATAGCAGAATCTCAGGTAAAATCCCAGCAATTAGTATTAGAACTTAATGAAAAGTGGGAAACAACTAAAGAAGAGGTCAACGAGCTTAAAATAAAAACAACACAACAGGATGCCCGTATGGACCAGCAAGACATGCGTATAGATAAGCAAGATGCGCGTATGGAGAAATTAAACAGTACCATCATGGAGTTTGGGAAGGAAGTAAAATGTTTGCATGAGAAGGTACAAAAAGGAGGTATTAAAGGTGTGATGCCTGTACCCAGTGCTTTGCCGACGTTCCAAGTACCTCATTTTGACGGAACAACGTCATGGGTGGCCTTCCGTCTACAGTTTGAGAAGGTCGCCAAAGGCAACAATTGGGACGACGATCAAGCACTAACGGCCCTTATGCTTGCTTTGCGTGGTGATGCCGTACGAATCCTCGAGAATGTTTCCAGCGATTGCAATACCCTAGCCTGTCTGTTAGAAGCATTGGAGACTAGATATGGAGAGAAACACCTCGAACATGTCTACAGGGCTCAACTCCGCGACCGCACACAGAAGAGCAATGAGAGTCTGCAACAGTGGGCAACGGAAATAGAACGTCTGGTTCGGAAGGCGTATGCATCAACACCGGGACTGATTGACGCTACTACTCTGCGATTCTTTACTGATGGGATTCGAGATGCAGAAGTCAGAGCTGCAGTACGTCTGGGTCACCATCAGACCCTAAAAGCAGCCTTGACGCATGCTCTGGAGGTGGAAGCAGTACGCCATGATGTCCAACAACACGACCGTATTCGTGAAGTAACCGTACAAATAAAAGCCCGACAAGGACCAACTTGTTATGAGTGCGGCGAAAAGGGGCACATTCGAATTGATTGTCCCAGGAAGGCTAAGGGAAGAAGTGCTTCTTGGACAAGTAAAGACGCAGAGGTGTTGCTGTGGCGCAAGCGCGACGCCAAGGTCGAGCCCGAGCGCCCGAGCGAGCGCGTCGATTGGCGCGAGCGGAGCGATCGGAGTGGGCGCCGCGAGCGACCCGCTGAACGAGAGCGGGTACGTGTCAAGGACCGGGAACGCGAACGTTCCGGCAAGCGAGAACAAGAGCGCGAGCGGTCGCGCGGAAAGTCGTGGAGTGCGGCGGAAGCAAGGCGGGACAAGGAAGTCGAGGACGAGGCGCGTAAGAAGAAGCGCCTCGAGAAAAAGGCAAAACGAAAAGTCCGCCGCCGCCAGATTACTTCAGGTAGTACGGACCGAGGTGAAGAACGCAAACAGGAAAAGACAGAGAACGTGAGGATTATCCAGGTGAACGCGTTGGACGAGGACTGGAATAATCAGTCATTGGAAAATGCACAGAAGGAAGATAGCGTCTTGAGGACAGTAATCGAATGGAAGAAAAGTGGCCAGCGGCCCCCTTGGAGTGAAATATCAGCGCTTAGCCCTACAGCAAAAAGTTACTGGGCTCAATGGGACAGCCTGATAATTGATAATGGAGTTCTGAAGAGGAAATGGGAATCACCTAGTGGACAGGAGGTCGCCTTACAGATAGTTGTCCCCTGTGAGAAGGTCGCGTCGGTGCTAAGACAGGTGCACGACGGAGTATCCGGAGGACATCTAGGAGTAAAGAAAACTCTGGAGAAGGTGAGAAAAAGGTTCTATTGGGTGCATTGCCGCGAAGACGTAGAGGACTGGTGTAGGAAATGTGTAGCCTGCTCCTCAGTAAAGGGACCGCAAACGAGAGCCAGAGGTCGGCTGAAAGTGTACAATGTTGGTGCACCATGGGAAAGAGTTGCTGTCGATAGAGCTGGGCCATTCCCTATTACTGAAGAAGGGAATAGGTATATCATCGTCATGCAAGACTATTTCAGCAAATGGCCAGAAGCTTTTGCAGTACCCAACCAAGAAGCTCATACCGTTGCCAAAAAGCTAGTTCACGAGGTGTTCTGTCGATTTGGCGTCCCCTTGGAGTTGCACTCTGACCAGGGTAGAAACTTCGAGTCTTCGCTATTTCAAGAGGTTTGCCAACTACTCGGGATACATAAGACTCGTACAACACCATATCACCCTCAGTCAGATGGAATGGTCGAAAGATTCAACCAGACGCTAGAGAATCATTTGGCCAAAGTAGTGGAAGAACACTAGAGGGATTGGGACCAATATATTCCACTCTTCTTAATGTCATACCGCTCTGCAACACATGATAGCACAAATTGTACACCGGCGAAAGTCAACTTCGGCCGAGAAATTAGACTACCCATAGATGCACTAACCGGAACACCCCCCGATACCCCTATCCTAGCCGTCGACTATGTGGCTGACCTACGACGAAAACTACATGGAATACATGAGCTAGTGAGAGAGAATGGTCTGAAAACCAGCGAGAAAATGAAGATCCGATACGACCGCAAAGCTAACGTGCCCGGATTTGAAGAGGGAACTTTGGTATGGTTACATAATCCCATTAGGAGAAAAGGAAAGAGTCCGAAATTTCAAGCCAAATGGGAGGGTCCGTACACGATAGTAACCAGGATAAACGATGTCACCTACCGCATAAAGAAAGGACCTAGAGGGAAGCTGAAGATCGTACACGTAGACCGCCTAGCTCGCTATCACGGATCAAATCATGCTCGGGACGAGCACGACTAAGAAGGGGGCAATGTTACGAATGCACCTTATGTCGAGGGCATAAGGTTCAATATCGCGTGACATGCAGTGCATAACTTTTAAGCTCTATAACTCGAGATCTAGACATTGTCTAGATGTAGTATAAAAACGCATTCCTAGACATAAGGTGGCCTATTGAATGGTACAGGTTTTATCAATTTTGTCAACAAAGTGACGACATCGAAATTTCTAGAAACCCGTTTCCGGGAATTACCGTAGGTACTTACTGAATGTACTCGAAGGTATGCGCTATTATTATTACGTCTAGACGATTCTGGAATGTTCGATCAGCTGGCCTATATATAGCACCGTGACGCCGGCGCCGAGTCAGTCTACACTTGACTACCGATACGAAAACAGCGACACTTAAGAAGCGATCTTTGAGAATACCTACTGCGACAACTGTAACGAGAACATTGAGTACTACGTGAAGAAACATCTGTAGTGTTATTGTGTGTTTACAACACGGACTTCGTGGACGTAAGTGAAGACTTCGGTGCAACGTCAGCAACATTCTACTTGTCATTGCCTACAATCGACTGTACCTTCGTTGCCAATAAACTTCGTAACCCTTAACCGGCGTTTTAGTACCCCTAGCCCGTAACAGCTGAAAAAAAAAAAACAAATCGTGGCAACACTACTACCTGTGTTGCCACGATTTGTTTTTTTATTTGGCGGCAATTTTTGTTTACAAACTAAACTAAATTAAGTTCAGTGCAAAAGTTTTCTCTTTATTACCTACATTCTGAAAAAAACACGAGAAATACGAGTTTAGTCACGGAATAGATATACAACAATATTTTTTAGTTTATGCGCAACCCGAAACACGTGTCCAGTATTTTTAAGTAAAGAATCTATGTACAGAATTTCAAAAAGAATGAAAAATCACAAAGTTATGAGCTTGCTATTCTACTTGGTTGTCCCAAGAAAAATATGGTTAAAGGTCCGCTCGGGCGGGGGAGCGCAGTGCGTTGACCTCTGGCGTCAGATGTGGCGCGCATGCAAGTATTATGATCTATGGTAACCGCTCGGTAACTACTCTGCAACAATTTCTAAATCTATTTATTTGGGAAAAATTATAACATGGTGTAAAATAATTGGAATTAATTCAGTTGCTTATTCTGAACAAACTATATTCAGGTTTCGGGATTTTATTCAGGATTTTAAATCAGTCGACGACTAAGGTAAACTGACTTATTTTTAGTAGCCGATTTTACTTACGTCTAAACCTGCTATGGATTATCATAACTGGATAGGACGAAACTAATATTTATTTTCTGTTCAAGTTTTAATGAAATAGGGAGAAAAAGATGAACCTTAAGTTCAGGGAGTTACTATGACGTGTGTTTAAGTGTGTGAAAAAGGAAAATGGCGTCAATAGCAGCTTATTATACTTGCGAAATTTTGCTCATTTCGTCTTGTCGATAATTAGGCAGGAACTCGCGAGTCTTAACTGTTTCACGAATTTGTCAGCTATAACTGAAAGTACCGCTGAAACTGGCGACATTAAGTCTGCGACCTATTTGCGCTGAACACTGCAAAAATGTTGTAAGTTGAGCAACAATGGTTACGTACTAAAACGTAAAGAAATGAATGTGTGAAAACATCGAGACTATGTTACGTAGAATTTAACTTTTTTAACAAAGTGTTCTTCCTGTATTGAAATACCTGTATTTAATCTACCCTATTGTGCGACAGAAAGAGAGGGTTAAGTTTTATACGGTTCGGTACTCAAGGGTGTCAACGGAACCCTATTTCTAAGGCTCTCCTGTCCGTCAATCTGTCACAAGCCTGCTTTTAAGCCGCGCTGACAGAAAGTGGCTAAGGCAAGTATGACATGAACATAATTTGAAACCGAAAGTTTCCCAATAAATATACGAACGTATATTTAAAAAAAGTATTTAGAAAAAATATAGATATAACCTATAATATTGAGAGATAAGCACATCAAGCCAATTAAAATCTACTAAATTTCAATGATAGATTGTCAATTTCATTCTGGGGGAGAATCGACAAGTTTGGGTAGCCTTGTATGCTGGCGACTGTACGGTGGTACGGACGACAGCAGGTCAAGCTACTCCAACCTGTCAGATATTCCCAATCAACCTTGAGCCTTAATACTTTAGGGATATAGTTGAAAATCTAATAAGGAAATCTGACAGATTGTAGAAGCTTGATGTGCTGTCGCCGTACGTAATCCTTATACGACTAATAAAGGTTTTGGTATAACAAAAACCAGAAATGATCTATAGAAGTTCAGACAGACCTTTCTGTGTGTTTTTAATACGGTACATAATCACCCCATTTATTTTAAGACTGTGATATTGAACATGACTGCTACTGATACTGAAATCAAAATGTGCATCAATTTCTTGATGATCGACGTGTAATGTGAAATTTATGAAGGCAAAGTAAGGTAATAATGCAAATTACTACAAATCAATATGCACATCTACGAGTGAAATTGAAAACACGAAGAAGCTCGGCCATTTTGTAAGACAGTTTACGTCCCATTCTTTTTCGTTACGACGACACGTTTTTATTAGGACGAGTGTCGTGATCTCGCCATCTTCCATATGTATCTACATAACCATATATGCAGATATACGAGTAGCGCCTACGTTTATAAAAGCGAAAGTATCAGATAATATTTTCAATACAAAAGTCATTAAGTATCAAAATTCCATTAACCAAGACAAACGATTCACTGTGTGAATCGCAAGCTTAAAAACAGTACAGAGCGGCAATTCTCGTAATTTTAAGAATGTTGAACTCAGTTTCAATTTATTAAATACCAGCGACCCGCCCCGGCTTCGCACGAGTGCAATGCTGATACTAAGTAAACTACAGAAAAACTGCGAACGTTGTATAAAAAAAAAAAACATAGCGGCTCACCGCTCCCGCCGCCCGGCCGGCCACAATTTTTAAATCTGTAATACCTTCGAAAATATTCATTAAAATCATATGCTGTAAAGGGCCATATAGATTTATATTAAATCAACAATTTATTTAAGGTATTTATGTTGTATTGGTTAAAATCGCTTCGAAAATTAGTCATTATTTGTCGTAAAATGTAAATATGAAAATCCTGTTATTGTGGGATATGCATAAGAGATAGAATACTTAGTACATAATTTTGATAAATCTAGTAGGGTTCAGCCTGCGTTTACAATGTAAGCGGGAAAAATGTAATTATTTACGACATCACTTTAGAAAACTCAACAATAACAGAATTTCTCCACTATTTAATAGATTCTATTATACAATAAACCTTCCCATTCAATCACTCTACCTATTAAAAAAAATCCGTTGCGGAGTTTTAAAGATTTAAGCATACATAAGGATATAGACACTAGAAAGCCACTTTGTTTTACACTACGTAGTGTTACAGTAAATATTTTGCCGTTTACATTTGTTTATCGCCGCGATGAGTTGCGACTATATTTTGAACATTTTCAATTACGAGAGTTGCCCTTTACGTACTACATATAAATAGATTACATTTCATACGGTCTACTATAGCTAAGGATGGAATTATGTTATTTACTTAATGTATAAATGTGTAAATACATAATCCCACGATTTAATGGATCCGGGAGAAAGGTATTACGGAATGTTGTATTTGCCTCGTTAGTGAGAAAACATGTTTTGTAACCGAAACGCTTGTTTTCGTTGAATCAATAATTTCATCAATTACCCAAAGAAGAGGAACATCAGAAATCCCGAAAACTTTGCCCCTCGCTATTTAAATAAATATATATTATGTTGAGTAAATCTGATAATATCGATTTATCATTAAAATTAAATTGGGCGCCAGTAGGCTGCCGATTATAACGCAATCAAGTTACGCAAACGCATACCTGTACACAGTTTAGGCAGCCACAGACTTACCTACCAATAAGCTAGGTCCATAATAAGGGCATTATAGCCAGTTAACGACAAAGCGTTTAATTAACAGTCTGCAGATTTAATAATTGCCGCCTTGATGTACAAAGATAATATAAATTCTATGAACGTTTCTGTTTTAATTAAAAATTTACGCTGTATTTTTGTGCCTACAATTTAAAGTAATTTCATTCAGGGAATTCAGATTTTTGCAGCACCTTTGTAATTTGTTCCGAGTTTTCAGTCCTACATTCTTGTGGCTGCATATTTTTATTACAGACAGGTACGGTATCTAGGCAACTATTATGAAAAATGCATATTTCCGCCGGGACTTTTAATATTGTACCGGATTTACATTTACCTCATAGCATCCTTACCTCGTATTCCATTTGCACCTAATCGTAAAGGCGTAAAGTGCCATTTAGGTGTTTTATCCTTGGCTGTTATATATCAAATGGCCGTTTTGGATGTTGCCGAGTATTTGCAAATGCGACTGATTCAATATTGCTGTACCTATTTGTATATTGTACATGAAATCATATATTTACAAAATATATTATATGGGCTCGTGATTAAATAATAACAGCTGAACGGGTCGATCGATCAGGATAAGCTATGCTTGCTGCAAAAAGCACGTTAAACCGATGGCGCCGGCTGTCATTGGTAATCTTTGACAGCCGTCACGGATCGCCAAGTCCGAAAGTGGTAGGCCACGAGTGGTCACTCGGTGGTAGACCATAACTTCGGCTACCGGCAGAAGTTATCACCCACCAGACAAAGTTTTGCCGCCAAGTGATTAGTCGTGATCCGGCATGATATCTGAACAGTTGTGTTGCGATGTGTGGGTACGATGCGTCAAATGTTGTTGTGTCGGGATTTTAGTCGTGGAGGGTTTTCAGATAAATCTCCCTCTGGCGCGGCATCGTTAGTCCTGTTTTTGGGTTTAATAATGCATCACCTCGCTCAACTGCTGTTGCTCTGCCGCTCGCTGTCCTTCCTATTCACTAAGTTTTTTTGAGTGAATAGGCTCTTAATAAACTAGAGAGCTTTAGAGAGCTTTATGAGGCGGGATTGCGGTCAAGCACTAGTGTATGATTATAAAAAAAGATAGGCAGTTGCTCCGTGTAAAATATAAGTATTCAGATAAATCCGGTCATTATGGAAACCGACCCCAAAATAGTAGGGAGAAGGCAAATGATGAGAATATTTTATTAGCTGCGCCATACTTTTCAGCCACTAAAGTTTCGAGCCTATGCGAATATCATGATAAAAAGTATCCTATACACTAATCCTGGTTACACGAGCTGAGCGTGAACAAGTAACAAACAGGAGTTTTGGCGGGAAAGTCAAGCTGAGTGTCACGCTCATTTTTCATTGGACGTTTAAAATTATTTATAGTGTTGTTTACTAAATAAAAGTGCGTGATTTATGTAGTAAAAAGTACATTCAGTAAATAATTTATAAAGAACAGTGAAATATCGCAACATAGTGGCCACATCATGACTTTGTCCCAAACCTCCATCGTAAGACGGGTCACGCGGCCATCTTTTTCGACATGAACAATTCATTACGTGACATTGGCTAAATGCACAAACCGTGCGAAGCCATAAAAGAAAGAAAGAAAAAGAAGTAACAAACACACAGACTCAGTCACAAACTTTCGCCTTTATAATATTGTACATTATTGATCGAAGATTAGAGTTATTAATTTTAATTCCGGCAGCTACAGTAGTAGTTTAAAGTTCAGGCCTAACATCCGGTCATACACCAATGCTTATCATTTAATTTATCTTGTAATTTTGTCGGATAGCTAACAAATGGCCAAAGATAAACAGTGGCTTTATAATGTGGTTTCATTTTCGGTTCATAATAGTGTGGTGTGCTTTAATGGAGTTCGTAATTAATTAAAAACAGTTACAGTTTCACTCATAGCTATGTAAAAGTCAAGGAACAGTACTCTGATTGCGAAAACATTCACTATCTGAGTTATTTTGAAGGAAATTACTAATCTATCGATTTATATCTTCGAAATATTGGTCTACTCAACAACGAGAACGATGCAATCAATGTTGTAAATTATAAAGGAGACTGCACCTATTTTTCTACGGTATTTAATTTAAAACGTATCCATGTGGCGCATGCCTTGGTCAAGTATGCCATTAATTGCATTATCGGGGAAATGAAAATACTCTCGCTACTTTCTAAACAAACACGCTTCGGTATGAAGGCGGTGCTCTAGTGCCTCACATCTTTTCTAACAATACATGAATATATTTAAATATTTCACGCAACTTCTTTACGAGTTTTATTACAATACAACAATAGTCAGGCCGGAGTACATACATATTTGGCGTCCTCCGTTAGTTATCCTGTCACAAAACTATGTAAACTTATCAAGGAGATAACAAGTTTTCCTTAAAATAACGCGTTAGTCGTAAGAAACTTTGTCATATCCTAGAAAGGCCGCGTAATATCGTACAAAGTATCTTTTTTTTTTCATTTTCTATAACGAGAATATATTATTATGCCGACTGCATATAAGCAAGGTTGATGTAGGGTGGGCTTGCTCGCGCGTGAGTATCGGCGCGCGCCTCTGAGGCGATGCACGGGGTGGTTTAACACCCCACGACCTCGTGCAGGAGACGAGGCCCGGACAGACCGGGCCAGCACGAGGGTGTGAGGCCGTGGAAGAATTTAGACTCCTGCGGCTCCACGCGCGCTCGTGATAGAAGAGATTCCGGGGTGGTTTTAGTCAGTGAAAGTCTAACAGACCCCGTCGCCCACCGGCGGACATCCATTGAGGATTTCCACCACGGAAAAAAAAGGGTGGGCTTGCTGGGCGCCCCCACTGGTGTAAAGTATGTAACCCTAGCTGCTAGAGGCGGTGGTATCGACCCTCTTCCCTGAGCGGGCGGGATACGTTCCCCCGGCGATGGTTTAACCCTCAGCCACAGACTCTCCAGAAGAGGAGGGCACCGATGTCCCCGAGGTGACGCAAGCAGAGACGGAAGTGGCCGTGTCGCGGCTCCGGGCCAAGAATAAAACGCACGGACCCGACGGAGTTCCTGGTCGAGCTCCCATCCTGGCTCTGAAGGAGCTAGAGTCCCAGCTGAGGGGGCTCTTCACGGCATGCCTCGAGCAGGGTCAGTTTCCCAGTGTGTAGAAAGAGGGGAAGCTGGTCCTGCTCAGGAAGGAGGGGCGCCCCGTGGATTCGCCGTCCGCGTATCGGCCCATAGTGCTGCTCGACGAGGCGGGCAAACTTTTTGAGCGTATAATCGCAGATCGCCTCGTTGGCCACAGAGGGCCCAAACCTGGACGACAACCAGTTCGGTTTTCTTCGGGGGCGCTCCACCATAGACGCCATAATGCACGTGAGAGTTCTGGCGGAGGATACAATGTCCCGGGATGAGGTGGTGTTGGCGGTGTCTTTAGACATTTCCAACGCCTTCAACACCCGAGCTCCGAGCACTCAGAGCCTCCCTAATACAGCTCCAGAGTTGTATTAGGGAGGCTCTGATATACCATCGGGTGCCTCCCTACCTTCGCCATATAGTAGGGGCTTGTCTGGAGGACAGATGCGTCATCTATCGGGGACGTGACGGTGCCGGCCGGCACCTAATGTCGTGCGGTGTCCCACAGGGATCGGTCTTGGGACCGCTCCTGTGGAACATCGGCTACGATTGGGCGCTGAGAGGCGAGCTCCCGTCGGGCAACGACTTGACGTGTTATGCGGACGACACGCCCGTCACAGCCCGGGGGAGCTCGCACAGGGAAGCGACGTTGATAGCCACCGCTGCGGTGTCACAGGTGGTGAACCGCATCCGGCGCCTGGGCCTGGAGGTGGCCCTTGACAAGTCGGAGGCCATGGTTTTCCATGGCTCCCGGCGTGCGCCGGCGCCGGGATCACATATCATGGTCAGCGGGGCCCGGATAGCTGTCGAGTCCACCATGAAGTATCTGGGATTGGTGCTCGACAGCCGATGGGAATTCGGGCCCCACTTCCGGCGGGTGGCGTCCAAGCTGATGGGTGCAGCAGGCGCGATATCAACGTTGCTTCCCAACATGGGGGGCCCGAACGCTGCCTGTAGGCGGTTGTACGTGGGAATCGTGAGGTCCAAGGCGCGCGCCTCTGAGTCGATGCACGGGGTAGTTTAACACCCCACTACCCCGTGCAGGAGACGAGGCCCGGCCAGACCGGGCCACCACGAGGGTGTGGGCCGTGGAAGAATTTAGACTCCCGCGGCCACACGCGTGCTCGTACCAGAAGAGACACCGGGGTGGTTTTTAGTCAGTAGAAGTCTGACAGACCCCGTCGCCTACCCCAGGGCGGCGGACATGCATGAGCATTTTCCACCCCGAAACAAAAAAAAGGGGTGGGCTTGCTAATCCGGCCGGTACTGGCGGACTGGCTCGGGAGAAGACACGGCTCCTTAACGTTTTGGGTGACACAAGTGCTCTGTGTGCGCTTTGTTTTCACTAATTAGTAGATGGTTTATGTGAAGTTTGAACAGAATCGTTCGAGCGGTTCTTCATTTATCACATTTTTTGTAACAAATGAATTCAATGAACGGGAGACCATCATGTCATCTATATATATAAATCAATGCCACTTTCTTTGTTATTTTATAACTCGAGAACGGGCTCACTTATCCAAACCAAATGTTTAGGCTTTGTTTTGACTAATTAGTAGATGGTTTATGTAAGTTTGAACAGAATCGGTCGAGCGGCTCTTCATTTATCACATTTTTTTTTGTAACAAATGAATTCAATGAATGGTAGACCATCATCTCATCTAGATATATAAATCAATGCCACTTTCTTTGTTATTTTATAACTCAAGAACGGGCTCACCTCTCCAAACCAAATGTTTTGGCTTTGTTTTGACTAATTAGTAGATGGTTTATGTAAGTTTGAACAGAATCGGTTGAGCGGTTCTTTATTTATCACATTTTTTGTCACTAATGAATTCAATGAACGGTGGATCATCATCTCATCTATATATACTTATAATAAATCTGTAGAGAGGTCAGTTCTGTACATCCTTACTAATATTATAAATCGGATTGTTTGCTTGTCTGTTCCGCTTTCACGCCGTAACTACTGAACCGATTTCTTTGAAATTTTGCAGACGTAAAGTTAGAAGTCTGGATTAAATAATAGGGTACTTATTATGCCTGAAAATTTGTTATTCCCGAGGGAAATCTAAAAAGCGCGATATAACCGAATTCCAAGCGGGCGAAGCCGCGGGCGGATAGCTAGTAATGCATACAGTATGTTAAGAAAACCCTGTCCGACCCGTGAAGGTGTTGTTAGGTATCGATAACTGATTCTACTAATGGATACAAAACCGGGCCAAACTTACTATTTCAAAATTCATTTGTATTGGTACTATGATAATTACGTAAAATTTTATATTATATTTGGTCATGTGTTTACATAACCTTTATTATCCTTATGGGTCGGACAGGGTTTTCTTAACATACTGTATATGTGAATGTTATTTAGCTAATACAAAATCCAGAAAGCCTCTTTGCGGGAAAGTTTTATGAACAGAGAAACGAAAATAAAGAAATGTTATACTTCATAAATTGCAGCGACAATCGATTAAGTACAAAGCTAGAAGCAAAAGCCTCTACTATAATAACTATAAAAACCATTTTCGTAATAAACCATTTCTGGGTAGTGAGCCAAAAATCGAGCAAAGAACGAGCATTCAATATTCTCAACGCGTTTTAAAACTCATATAAACTTGTAACCGAGAGTCCTTTTCAACAGCTATTCTTTGAAGCTCTTCTGAATGTGTTGAACACGTGAATGAGTGAATAGATCTCATTCAAAGCGAGAGGGTACGGGTGTCCCAGAAATGCCTGCCAATTCAATATCACATGCTGATAATAACATGGTATCCCTTCTTCATAAATACTCAACAAATCTTAGCACCATTAGGCTCACAATTGTATTCAAAACGCGTACACAATTTCCGTAAAGAAAACTACGAGAGCTATGTTAGCTAAAGAAACATTGTTCATCGCAGGATACACAATGTTTCTAGAGCAAAATAACTAATGCCGGGTTCAAAGGCTACTTTTACTTTAATCTTCCTTGTTATCTCTGGATTTATCTGTATACGGTATGTTTAAATCAGACTACGTCAACAGAAGCGAAATAGTTTGAGTCAGCTCGTTTTTATTGAATTCTAATACCTACTTATCTCTTGGAATACAGTAGTCACATTTAACATTATAATTTTAGTTAGGATTTTATTACTAGGACACAAACATACGTGTTGAACTAAAATAGTGGCTCTCAATATTTTGAAAACTAGCTAAGCGGCGTCCAATTATTTAGTTGCTAAGTGTACGTGAACTCAATTCTTTACCAATGCTTCACAAATAACAAACCAACTAAGATAAGCGTTAATTCAAGATAGTGGAAAAAATTTGTGAAGCGGAGAAAGGGGTCTCACGGTGATATCTACATAGTCAACGGGTCAGTGCAAGCAATCAACCGGTGTGGTCGCCTGATTAGGTTGGCCGACACCGGCCGCTAACTCGCTACAAAGGCTCAAGCCACGCGTGAGGACACTTACATCTATACGAGTACGCTTTATACGGGCACGCTATCAGTGATCAATTGATTCAGTGAAGTCAGTTTTGCATAAATGATAATTTGATCAACCTATAATGTTTCATTACATTACGCGCATATGAACACTTCGAAACACCCAATTACAAATTCAAGGTAGTTGTTTACGAGTTTTACGACGTAGGTACCTACATTATTCTAACGGTCAAAATGTCAAAGATCCCGTGATTTTCGTCAACTTTCGTTTCAAATCTTCTACATACAAAATTACGTAACACCCTAAAAAATGGCTGTATCTCACAATCAATTCCCTTGTGAAATCTACAATCACACGAATTTACTCTGAAATAAACTTGTGCATGCACCACTGAAGGTTACGTTTTGTCCTTTTTGCACTATTACAGCATCTATATAAAACAGCATGTAGCCAAGTTTAAAGCAGCAGGCTACAGTAGCCGCGAGACCGAGGTCGCACTGAAGGAAGCCGTTATGTAATTCGACGTCGGGACTCCGAACGAAAATGAAAATCCAATGGAAAATGTGCCTATTACTGATTTTAGTTGGTTACTTACTAAATAGGAGAAACCTATGTGGTGTATGAGTAAGTTGATTCAGTGACATATTATTAAACACTATTAGGGACTTGAATGAAAGTTATGCTTTGTTTTAGTAACAATTCTGTTACGTAACCGAGGCACCGGATCGGTACAAAGCGTTCAAGAGCTTTTTCAGTTCATACCGCTCGATTAAAGACTTGCAAAACTCCATAAATAAACGAAACAAATCATCACTACCACAAAGAGCACGGCTTCTTTGGATTATACCAAAGGATATAATTGGAAGAGTTTTCACTATATTTGGCAGATAGCAATTTGACTATGATACGCATATTATTCCAATAAAAATAATTTTACCAAAACAAAAACAACTAACTTCCAAAAACACTACAAAATAAGAATAGTAAGTAGTGCTTTTGCTTTTCTTTTTATGTGTTTATTTTTCACTTTCTAGATTTGAAAAGCAGTCACTTCATGTTATGTACTGGTATCCAGCTGCATCTAGCCAGACTAGACGCTGACCTCAACATAGTCGGTTGGCGTGATTCTGAGTTATTCTTACATTTGTCCGCTCATACTTAATGCAAATTTAAGACTTATACGGTTTTGTTATGGATGCCTTTGTCAGCACTGGACCAAAGTGAAATGGGACCAAACGGGAAGCACCAGCTTTCAAATACCAAAACAATCATAAAAGACAGTCGAATTGAGACCCTTCTTTTTTTCTGAAATCGGTTAAACAAATAAGATAATAATCTCGACCATTGACGCACAAATTACAATTTATATTAATGAGAATGAGAGCAAGATAAAGAAGGCGAGGTATTAAAACGTACCGTAAATCATAGTTAGCAAACCTTGCCATATAGAAAATAGTAATTTTTAGATTTGGTAGTAATTAGGGAATGCAATCCCGCCATAAAATTTTAATCCGGGTATTTGCGGGACCGAGAGGTATAGGTCACACGGGATCCTGGTATTTACAGAATCCCGCATGATTCTAAAAATCATGGAGAAAAGCGAGAAATCCTGATTCATAAATGCATCTAGAAGTCTAGAACTACATATACAATTATACATACATAATTTTGAATAACAAAATTTTGTTCCAAACTTTTATGTGTTGTTGTAGGTATTGAAGGATTATTAAAACGATAATAATAAAAATGATTACAAAGAGACATTACGTAGTTATTATTTTGAAGGTAACTGCGCATAGAATATGAATATATTATTAGTCTGCCAAAAGACTCCTAATTCCTAACTATGAATGCCACATAAGTTAGCAGCATAAAACGCTAGTTCTGGCTCCACGCTTGTGGGTATAAATGTTAATTAAGCGTTGTACCTAGATGAATTGAAGATGTTCGTTTTTTAATCTACCAGACTCAAACAAATTAATTTCTTTCTTAATCAAAACTTCGTGAAAATGAATTCCAAAATGAGTGCGACAAGCTGTTTTAAAACGCCAATCAGTCCGCGCGCTTCTTCCTGCCGAACAACATGCGGTGTTTATCCATGACACCGCTCGATTTATGTGCGAGTTGGTCGACTCGCAAAAATAGTTCGGGATCATGGTATTTTGGGATCTTGGTATTGCATTTCTACTCGTTATGCTTAATGACGTCCCTTTGCCACTTGTTCGTTCAATGCACAATTATTATTACAAGGAATTAAGTCTTTACAAAGACCAGCGTTACATCTTGATGTAGCGTTGCATAGGGTTGCCAACCATGCTGTTAAAAACAGTACTATAATAATTTTTCAGTATAGTTTTTCACTAAAAATGCTGCTTCAAAACTGTTTTCATTGCTATAGTGAGATTTACTTAAATATATAGTTTCATATTCATGTTACGGAGGACAGTGACCATTGTTGGGTGGTCCATCAGTCTTCAAAATTTGATAACTTGCATGAGTATTACTAATTAATTCTAATGTATTTGTATTTGTGCTTGCTTTTGGTACGTTTTGACTGTCTACTTCAAAATAGTCATGTCTTGCGTAGATGTGGCGATTCATGCCAAATAATAATATTAAAAAAGTTTATATCTTAGAAAATAGTATAAAATGTATCTACTATTATCTAAGATATAAACTTTCTGTTACTGTTATTATTATTTATGTATAACATAAAAACATACTTTAAACAGTGTTTTTTTTTTATTTCAAAGGTCTATTTATTTTTCCACTTGATCATAATATATTTTACTTCTTAAACAAAAATTAGCAACCTTAGTTGGAAGGTCCTCCCTGCACGAGAGGGTCCGATGGATCTGGTAAGGGCCGTCGGAATACTTTGTGGCGGTGTTTGGCGGAGGCCTATTCCCCAGCCTTTCGGCTAAAATGATGATGATTATCTCTCTGCTTGCCCTTAGTATTCCATCCAAAGATTGTTAGTAAAAGATCGCTCTTAGCGATAAGACAGTGCATTGTGTCACCCCTTGTAAAATATTTATATTTCAGTTCTGTAATTTATATGGTGTAAATAATAAAGAGTATTCTATTATCTTCTATTCTATGACGTCTTCACAAAACAGTGAACAATCCCGATATTCACTTCTATTTGAAGATAGTATTTACACAAAGGGTATTTTATAAGGGTAGTAGTCGTGGTGGCCTAGGTGTTAAAACATCAGCCTCTCAAGTATGAGTGTGTGAGTTCGATTCCAGGTCAGGCAAGTACCATGTAACTTTTCTAAAGTTATATGTGTAAGTAAAGTATTATTGTGTTTATAAGTCTGAAATCGCCAACCCGCATTGAGCAAGTGTGGTGATTACGCTCAATCCTTCTCCGTATGAGAGGAGAATTGTGCCCAGCAGTGGGACGATAAAAAAAAGGTTGATAATGATGATGATGAATTTATAAGGGTGGCGGTAAGTCACTGCATCAAACTTTCAGAGAGTCTTATTGTGTTCTTTGGACTTATAGTACATAAAAAGCATACCTCATTGTTAGATCGGTACCTATGTATATGCTTATTTTTAGCCAAAAATATATTTTCTCTTTTGTTGTCAGTTTTGTTTCTATAGCCGTTGCTCATCTCTCGCGAAGGGGCAGTAATTTTTACATAATTGAAGTTCTTCTCTTAAAGTTCAAGTACCAACGAGAAGACTTCACAATACTTACATTAATGGAGTTTTTTCTACAACAAAAAGAAGCTGTACTTGTACATACTTCAGAAATAAGTTTTACCTGAAAGAACATGATTGTTGTCAAGAATAATCTTTTAAGGGGAAACTCATCTTGAAATGAAAAAGTACTATAAAATGGTTTGCAAACTTCGTACACAAATATATGCAAACATTTTACAATAATTAATCTGTAAATTACCTGGCATTGGGTAGAGGTGCCTCAGGATAGCAACCTTCGTTAGAAAAGTGCTTCTGAGTTATTAAACACGTACTATTAATAACTTGAGAGATGATATAAGTGTAAAGTTTACGATAATGTAATCAATTAATTAGCTGTACATTCTCACTTTATAAACACAGGTTATTATTACTTACATCTTTAAGTAAAATCGTTGTTCTTTTCTCTCTGAAAAAACTTAATTGAGAAGAAAGTTGAAAAATAAAACCTCAACTATAAAGTCTACTGTCCAAGATCCCTGATTGTATAAGCTAACAAATGAATTAAAGAATTCCTGATTAAACAGCTGCTATCCTTTTTAATCGACTTCAAAAAAAAGGAAGAGGTTCTCAATTCGACTGTATTTTTTATGTTTGTTTATCAGAACTTGCAATCTCTACAGGACTCTTTTAGTCTGCTATTTTTTATAAATTTGCCACTTCAACACGATTCCATTGTCATTCTACTAAAAAGTTCATAATCTGCTTATTTCATGATGATCGAGAGAGATATCCATTCGGTCAGTCGTCTCGTAATGGAATAGTGATGGAATGACTTTGCCGTTTGGCAATATTATAAAACCCGTTAGCGGACATGTTTTATTTTTTTAAACTACTACTCTTTTTGAATATTTATTATTAAGGAGTGGAGTGTCTTTGATTGGCCATTGGAAAGAGATAATGATGCCATTTTGTTAGTGGATTTTTTTTTTAATATTGCCCGAAACTAGGAATTTCTCTTGTATCGTTTACAAACAGTTTAACTTGTTCAAATCAATCATTATGAGTTCACTGATCCACGATTCAAAGACTATTTCAATAGCAGACTAGGGCCCCTGGTCGAACGGACATTTAGTTCAGATTATTATATGATATTTTAGTACTATCAGGTACTTGATAAAATATAACAACAGAGCTTACAAAATCCTCACATTTACAAAATATAAAATACCTAATCTATGAAAAGACTAACTTTTTGATATTCTTCTATAGATTGTATCTCGTACAATCTATCCTTTTGACATTTTTTTTTTTATTTTATTCCCGTTTTTATTGTTCCTCTGATTTATCTTTTTGTTCTGTTTATGTATTGATTTAAATTATTATTTGAATTTTATTATGTACCTATTTGAGTTATTTAATTTTGTATGTATGTTAATGTAATTGGATTTTGAAAACCGTATTAACATAAATAAATAAATATAGATTAAAAAGGCTTTACTTTGTAAAAATTCTTTCATCACCACGGCTCTCAAAACGATAGAAGGAAACCTGATTATCATTTAATAAGAAGTAGAAGATAGTCATAGCCATGTCTTCGATTTTTTTTTAGTTTTATCTTATCGATCACTTATACACTAGATTCACAATCAGCGTAAAAAGATGATTTAACTGAACAAGCGCACAACACAGCACTTGGGTGCTCCTTTCATTTAGTACTTACTTCTGACTTTAATGCATGCGTGTAAGATTTTGATGTATAATGGGTCGTAAAAATTAATGGCTTTTTGTACACTGCTTTGTAATAAGAACTTTATACACTGCACTTAAGGCTGATTTTAAATTAATGTATATTTATTTTGACTAGACTGATATGATGATACTTTAGATTTGATAAGAGTTTTGTCAAGCGATCGATGTTTTATCTACAAATCCGTATTGTACCCGTATGGCGCATCACGTCTCACTATCCCTCAAAATTGAATTTAAACATTATTTTAACATTTGATGGCCCAATTTTTGAAGATTTTATGATTCCCAGTTCTGCCAAAGCAATTTTTTCCAATGACTGTTCTTTTCGAAAGGAATCTACCGTTTCATTACCACTACAGGACCAAGTAACTTATTTTGGAAGTAGCCTCGATACGAAATGGAGTTGTCGAGTTAGAAATGCCTTTAAACTTTGAGATTTCCACGTCTAAATTATGAGCCGCGGCTCTAATTAACAAAGGTCTACCTGTCTAAAGGTATTTGTTGCAGGTGGGCCGTAAGCCTCTACACGATGTTATAATCACGTTCAATCTATCGGTGGGTGTTAGAGAAGGCCATTATTGGATTATTTTAGGCAGCATATTTTATTTTAGAATGATTACATTTGGTGAATTTTTCAGTAATTAGTATACGATTTCAAAAAGACGGTAAGTCACAGCTATATGTAAAGATGTACGTTTTGCTTATTACATACAATTCAATTTCCTGAACGAAATCACTTTTTTCTCACCTTCAGAGTTCAGAGACGAAGATCTCCTAAACAAAATTGATGAGTTGATGGTGCCAAAATGTTTTCATTCATAGTCTTGCCATTCATTGTGGGTCAGGGTCTGATTGAATCGTACCTTAAAGTTCGCCTATTTTTCAACAGCTTCAAATACCTTCGCCGGGATTTTGTTGAAAATTAAGCTGTATGAACAGTAATATTTTATTGTAATTTCAAATTAGTATTATTAACTTCTTAATATAGCTATAAATAACAAATCCTTCACAAAATATTTCCATGTATATTTTGATTGACCTCGGAGCGGAATCCAAGCCACAAGGGATAGCTATTTACACGGAATGGTTAAAAGGGATAATCTGTGTTCGGCGAACATCGACTGGATGACAAGGAAACTTTGCACGAACACGTGTCCTTTCAAGTTGGTGAACTTGGGTCAGAGCAAGTTGAGGCAAATAGGTCTCATCCTAAGTTTCATGTTAGTCGAATTTGTTTGAATATGACCTAACCCAACCGAATACATCGAGTTATTAATTCAATTTGTACAATTGACCAATAACTGAATACAAAATCTATTTCCCGAACGCCAAATTGAGTGTTGTAAAAATAACGACTTCAAAATATTAATTAATTTCGTGTCGGGAGAGGCGGAAGGCGGCAACAGGCTGTACTGCGGCGGATAAGCCGCGACGTTGAAACTTTTACAAGCGTTAGATATATAAATGATACGCTCTGGCAAGCGTTGAAGATTTATCGATATTCTGCAATTTACCGTTTACTAGGAGTGTCACGGTCTACCGGGCACAGGGCCCTAACACTAAAATATCAAGACGAGGGTTAAAGCGTGCGCTTCCCGAAGCGTTGGTAAATAAATTAACGCTTGGTAGTGCAATGAAGCGCAGTGATACCAGCGCCGTCTCCGAGAAGGGCGAGCAAACAGCTGTTTACGTAACACTAGGGAACGTTGCCTTATGACGTCATCCAAATACGAATACAACGGCACAGTACTAGAGCGATCAAAGAATGTAAGGCCGAAAAGTACTGCGATTAATTTCACCAAAAATGTTTCTCAATCAGAACCTTAATCCCTGGGGAGATTCTTTTTAACAAAGCGGGGCGTTGCTTTGTATTTATCGAGGGACAGGCGGGATTTTGCCAAAGTAGGAACTCGTGTCGTTTCACAAAGTGAAACCAAAAGGGCCGTTGTTCAAACACGACGAATCGGCCGGTTACTGTAAACATTACATTCATTAAAATAAGAGGATGCCGAGTAAGCACAAGCATTCAATCTTCTTTTTAAATGGATGTAGCTATAGTGCCTTCCGAAGCATTTATGTATATTCTTCATCTTACATGACTTAGGTAACACGATTCACTTACTTATTAACTGGATTCGTTATTAATTGTTTATACTCATTTTCTCTCTCTTTCAATGCTCATTCTCTTTCGAGTTTACCTAGCGCTATGCCAATCGATAATTCAGCATTGGTATCAGCGTGTGGGATAGTACTGGAAAGGGGTACAGGAGGGTAGTTATGTAACACACTATTAGTAAGTAGCAATGGGTTTCACTTTGGAATATCAACAAAATTCATTGCGTTAATTGCCGTGATTAGATTATCAGTAAGTTTCAAAATGATTCATAGTTTAATCATCATCATCATCATTTCAGCCGAAAGACGTCCACTGCTGGACATAGGCCTCCCCCAAGGTTCTCCACGACGACCGGTCCTGCGCCTCCCGCATCCAGCGGTTTCCCGCGACCTTCACCAGGTCGTCGGTCCACCTTGTCGGGGGCCTACCCACGCTACGTCTTCCGGTGCGTGGTCGCCACTCGAGAACCCGTCGGCCCCATCGGGCATCGGTCCTACGGGCAATGTGTCCAGCCCATTGCCACTTCAGTGTTGCAATTCTTCGGGCTATGTCGGTTACTCTCGTTCTTCTGCGGATCTCCTCATTCCTGATTCGATCGCGCAGTGAAATCCCAAGCATAGCCCTCTCCATTGCCCTTTGAGCGACTTTGAGCCTTCTTATAAGGCCCATTGTTAGCGACCACGTCTCAACTCCATAAGTCATCACTGGCAACACACACTGGTCAAAGACTTTTGTCTTGAGACACTGCGGTATTTCGGACGAGAAGATTCTACGTAGCTTCCCGAAAGCAGCCCAGCCGAGTTGGATTCGACGATTGACCTCTTTCTCGAAGTTGGACCTTCCTAACTGGATAGTTTGTCCCAGGTACACGTAGCTGTCAACAACTTCGAGAACAGAGTCTCCAATCTTTATAGGAGTCGGTACAACATGGGCATTAGACATGACTTTCGTCTTACCCATGTTCATTTTAAGACCGACTCGCTTGGAGGCCCTACTGAGGTCTTCGAGCATTGTACTCAGGTCCTCCGCGGTCTCAGCCATGACTACGATATCATCAGCAAACCGAAGGTGTGTCATGTACTCGCCATTGATGTTGATGCCCAGTCCTTTCCAGTCCAGAACCTTGAAGACATCCTCCAGTGCAGCGGTGAACAGTTTCGGAGAGATAACATCTCCCTGTCTGACACCACGCTGCAGAGGTATTGGTTTCGAGGTCTGGTCCTGTATTCGGACTGACATGGTGGCGTTTTCGTACAAACCCTTCAGCGCTTCAATATATCGATAGTCTACTTGGCACCGCTGGAGAGACTGCAGTACAGCCCAGGTCTCGATCGAATCAAAGGCTTTTTCGTAGTCCACAAACGCCAAGCAAAGGGGTAGGTTATACTCCTCGGCCTTCTGTATAACCTGCCGCAGCGTATGTATGTGGTCTACTGTGCTGAAGCCTTTTCGGAAACCGGCTTGTTCGGGCGGCTGGAAGTCGTCAATCCTGCAGGCGAGACGATTTGTGAGGACTCTTGAAAACAACTTATAGACATGACTCAGAAGTGAGATGGGTCTATAGTTTTTCAAAAGGGTGTTGTCACCCTTTTTGAAAAAGAGTACCACCACACTTCTGTGCCATGCCTGTGGCGTTTTTCCCTTATCTATGACGGAATTAAATAACTTCTGAAGGGCCCTAAGGATCGGTTCACCACCCGCCTTCAGTAGCTCTGCCGTTATTCCGTCATCGCCTTGCGCCTTGTTGTTTTTAAGCTGTTTCAGAGCTAATCGAATCTCCTGCAGGCTGACGTCCGGGATATCTTCAGTGTAGTGTCGGGTTAATCTTGCTCTAGGGTCTTCAGCAAGATTTAATGCGGGTCTTGTCTTTGAAGTGTAGAGCTGTCCATAGAAATTCTCGACTTCCCTCAAAAGCTCGGGCCCGGACGTTAAGATCTTGCCGTCGTCAGTCTTCAGCTTGCTTAGCCGGCTATGCCCAATAGTCAGATCTCTAGCGAAAACTTTAGAGCCTCTGTTTCGCTCTATAGCCTCCGTTATACGCTCGGTATTATACCGACGTAGGTCGCGCTTCAGAGACTTTGAGATCTGCTTATTGAGCTGCCGGTATCTGCAAGCAGCACATGACGAACGCAAAATCATCTCACGTCTGTCCTCCATGAGCTCGAGAGTGTAGTCCGAGAGCTTTTTAGTTCTATTTGTACGGCGGGTCCTAAAATACTTAGTCCCGACCGTACGGACAGCTTCTACAAACCCGTCATTATATTCGTCCACATCGCCACTTAGGCATTCGAAGCGATTTTGGAGCTCGAGCTGGAAACCCTCGGAGTTGTGGATCTGAATGGGTGCTGGCCGGAGCGTGGATTTCATCAGGCGAGATCTTTCGGACACTATGTTCAGATTCAATGTGCCTCTGACCATACGGTGATCGCTGCCGCATTTGAGCGAGTTGATCACTGAGACATCATTGAATATGTGCCTTTTTGTCGTCAAAATGAAGTCTATCTCATTCTTAGTGACCCCGTCGGGACTGATCCAAGTCCACTTTCGCTGTTCACGCTTTTTGAAGAAGGAGTTCATCATAAAGAGTCCCTCCTTCTCCATGAAGCCAGCTAACATGTGGCCTCGGTGGTTCCGACGCCCAAATCCAAAATTTCCCAGTCCGAGCTCTTCACCACTCCGTTTACCAAGTTTAGCGTTGAAGTCCCCCATGATAACGCTGTAATGAGTTTTAGAGCTATGTATGGCTTTAGAGATGTCCTCATACATAGTCTCTACTTCATCGTCGGAGTGTGTCGAGGTCGGGGCGTATACCTGAATGACCTTCAGCGAATACCGTTTGGTTATTCTGAGTATCAGGAACGCCACCCTGGTCGACACACTCTCGATCTTCACTACATTGTCGACAAGGGACCTGTGGACGAGGAACCCGACACCACCTTGGGACTGATGGTCGCCCTCCCGGAAATAGAGCAAGTTACCGGATTTAAGGATTATCGAGTCCTCACCCTCTCTTCGGACTTCAGATAATCCCAGGACACCCCATCGCAACTTGCTCAATTCTTCCTCCAGTTCAATAACCCTCTCGTCGGTCCGCAGTGTGCGCATGTTTAGTGTTGCCAGGTCGATCCGTCGTTGCTTGTGGTAGCCGGATCTCTTCCGGAGATTCTTCGCACCCCTTGCCCCGCCGTTACCTTGGCCGCTACCACAATGACCAGGAATAGCGGAGCTGCCGGGGACTAGGGGCCTTGGCTTAGTCGTGTGCAACATTTGGGGGGGGGGTTTGCCATAATCCCCACGCTTGGCAGGCGGGTTGGGGATCGCAGGATTTCATATTCCACAGAAGAAGCGCTGCTGCCCGCTTCCCTGGTGAGAGTAGCATAGTTTAATAGTAATAGTGAATTATACAATTTGGGTTCGATGTTTAAATTTTAGATTTTTTTTAATGTCCACATTCAATCCATCGAAAATTTAAACATAGAATTACCATATAACTTATAATTAAATTAACGTACCTAAGTTGGAATGTCGATTGGAAAATATAATATACACATGTCCGATATATTTAAAATAAAATTATGTGCAAAAGTAACATTGAAGTACTTAAATATCGAAATATAGAGTATCGAATGTTTTTTTTTTTATTATTTATAAACTAGCGCTTGACCGGAATCCCGCCTGATGGTAAGCAGTGATGCGATCGTTGATGGTAAAGCGCGCTAGTTTATTAAGAGTCTAAATATCTATAGGCATTTATTAATTAAATTATTTGACAATTCTGATATTGCGAAAACCAGGACAATTAAAAAATAGTTGAAATAAAATCTGTGAAAAATTTGGACGTAGCGTCCGCCTATCGCTGCTACGGCACTTGAAATCACCCCTCTAGTCTCTGGAATTTGCATTCTTAGCTCCAAGATACAGACTAACGTCGAGTTTGTAGCTCACCAACAAATATCATATTGTATCTACCGTATAATATTTTAAGCCACTCATTTAACCTTTAAATGCCATTGACTGCCACAATTGGTAAACAGTTAGGTAGTACCATGTAGACCTCCTCGCAAACGTATAACACAATTAACTCTTCGCCATACACGCTTAACTCTTCGCTATACTGTGTCTGGTGTTAATTCACTTGTATGCCACATGTGCAAACTAATTAACGAACGCTGAGACGTGGTTGACGTCCACCCAAACTCAATATTGACGTTTATCAGACATCAAAAATAAGTGGTACGTTTTGCTTATGACGGTCTTTTCGTCTGACTATAATTTAAGGACCAAAGCCAGGCGTGGGGACCGCTTCTGCGGTCACACGTGCGGCGGGTTGGCCACCACTCCAGGTGGCTGACGTGACCTGGATTCCGGGTCAACGTCGGACAACCCGGGCTCCTCATTGAGAGGATCTGGGGGCCCCGTTTGCATTCGTGCAAACGAGTGGGGCCAAGAGGAAGGACACCTCGCTAAAAAACCCTTGGCTGCTGCGTCTTCTCGCACAAGAAGACGTACCTAGCCCGACCCTTCCCTATGGAGGGACTACTGTGGGCCCGCCTTGTAGGCGGGATTGGTAGCGCAGGCTCAGCCGGATTCCCATGACCCCGCCACTAAGGCGACGCTGTGGTTTTTAGTGGGTATTCCGGAAGGCTATCTTCCGGGGAGTCCCACACACCCTTCGGCATGCGTATTTGTCATTTTCAACAGCGACATCAAAAAAGAAAAGACAAGTTTTGGATAAGTTAAGATAATTGACCAAAGCAAATAAGAATAACGAAGAAATGTCTTAAAGGTCTTAGCAACCAAGCCAAAAACTCCTATAAAAAATGCTCTCTGCTCTGACTGCTCTGAGGGACCAAACTCCGATTACATTTCCTTTTAAAATTCCTATTTGGAACAATAGTGATACCAAATGATGGCCAAGTTCAAAACTGAATAAAAACTTTTTCTCTGGATTATCATAATTTTTAATATTTTGATGATAAACTTGCACGGTATTTCGATTTAGGAGTGTATTATCGAAAAGGTACAATAAACTGGGGTTTTCGTGGTGATGGACAACGGATATTGTGAACGTAAAGCTTTGTAGAAGTTGATTGATTATATCGATTCAATGAAATTCCTTTCATAATTTAGTATCATAATCATTTTACTTTTGTATAGGTATCGGACGTAATTTCCTCCGCCATGTTAATACTTTCACATATTAATATTTATTAATAGTATTTCAAAACTTATTTAATATACACGATTTTCATTGCCTAAGGACCGCTTATTTGTTTCATATTTAAATTAACCAATTATTAAAAATGTAGTTTAGTTTATCTAACGATGTAATACATAAATATGATGTATTTTAATGGTAAAATAATTAATTATTTGAAACAATAACCATAAGTAACCAGTAGATATACTGAAAATGTATCAAAACCACATTTTGCAAAAATAGAGTTTAGTAGTGCAATATTCGGCCACCAGAGTGCAGTACTAGCGCATATATTAAAGTTTGTTGAATACCCTTGTGGTACTTATAGACCACCGAAGCATATTATTTTTTCATTTGATGAAATAAATAAAATTTTGATTGTACTATTGCTTCGAATATATTAGTTTTTAATACTACTAAAGTTAATTTGATCGTTTTAAAATCTAAACTAGAAACGAAAAAAAATAATAGTGTAATTCATTGAATTGAATAAGTAATATTCAAAAATGGGCAAAATACAGTTAAAAATTTTATTGTCATACCTTTGCACCAAATCCTTCTTTTCCCCTTCAAATTCGCGCCACGTTTGAGAAGCAATTTCTTTAAATCATCCACTTTTAAATAGCCGTAGGATGCCATAATTGTTAAAATACAAACGCAATAATACATTTTATGGGGATTCATCAGGTGGGATTGCGGTCAAGCACTAGTTTATAATTATAGAAAAAAAAATTAAACAATTGGTTGATTTAAACTACTAATCAAAAAAATGGGCCTAAGCCAAAGCTTAGATTGCTCCATGGCTGACAGTGTAGAGAGTTGTCAATTATCCAACGTCCTGGACGACCTATCTAGGTCGTCTAGGTCCGTCGATAACCTATGCCTACTGAGTCACAAGGCACAATCGAGCTGACATGCATTTGGACGACCTAGGAAAAGAGGCGAAGGAGACGGGATTAAAAATGAACACCCGGAAGACCCAGAAAGACGTGCTCTTTGCCATTGCTGATGGGCACTCAGGCTGTGGAAAGAGTCCACAAATTTAATTATCGCGGTAGTGTTACCAAAACTATAAGTTTACCATGAATTAATGCAATGGAATTTCGTTATTTTTTGGTATTATTAGGTTCTCGACACTGTTTTTTTCGATAATGTTTTATTAAAGGTGGTCACTATAGAATTCCCATACTTGGTACCTCTAGTTTATTGGTGAGAATAGAACACACGCTTGCAATAGTACGTATTTCACACTGCGGGCACCGGGCCGATAAGCAACAACGAATTGGATACCACTAGCGATAGCTCACGCTTTGATTACCAATGTATATTAAATAAAGTATTCAATATTAATAATATAAAACAATTATTTACCTAGAATAACTGTTTAATAGGGAAAACGTGAAAAACAAACTCTGAAAACAAAAGCTTACAAAATAATACCTTCTTTCTTCCTTTCTTCTTTAAGAACAGCAGACAAGAAGATTGACAGTAAACCATTAACTTAAGCACAGTTTATCTTGAACTAAAAAAATATAATAAACTTCCCAATCTTAATTGAAAGACACAAGGAATTCAAAATAAAGTACCATTTTTAACACTTTTACCAACATCCCTTTAATGGCGTCGCTTTCAGTTTCAAATATAACTTATAAACTACTTGCCAAATTCATCAAAGATTTACTGACGCCGATGATGATGAAAATCAAGTCTCTAGTCTCCTAAGGCTTAGTACACCACTTTTCACCAGTGTTTAATCCAATGTAATAGAGAGCGAGACAATCGCTATATTGCAGCGTGGCCTTCAGCGGTAACAATATTGTGCACCTAATTGAATTTAAATTAAGACATGATTTAAGTTCAATTAGACATTTTGACTACTTATTCCTAGACTTATCCACCAAACAGTAAGGCAGTTAATAAGAAAAAAGCTGACCGTTATATTTCAATTACTCTATTTTATAGCATAAAAAGATGAATAAAGCAAAGAGCCGGGAAGTCTACAAATATGGCCGGATACTCGGAAAAGCCGAGTAGTCAACGATTTGTCGATACATCTTTAATATGAAGGCAGCAAATATACCAGTGCGATATTAGCGATTTATTAGGTCTAAAATGAGAAACCGCAGCTTCGTCCGTCTTTTAGTTTCAAATGGTAACCATATGTTTTAAATGAATTGCGCATAAAATACAATCATATTTCATGAGACATGTACAGAAGACAGCACATAAAGCTACTGCAATTCTATCAAATTACTTTATTAGACTTTCAACTTTATCGATAAAGCTTTAAGGTTCATTAGGGATATTTGACAGTTCTGGGTAGGTTGACCTGCTGTCATCTGTACATTAGTTACAAAATTATACGCAGGATTTGTGTATGATAACCATTTATGATCCCTACTAATATTATAAATGCGAAATTAACTCACAGAGTTAATTACTGTTACGCTTTCACTTCTAAACCACTGAACTGATTTTATTGAAATTTGGTACAAAGATAGACTCGACCTTGAGAAATAACATAGGATGGTTTTGATTCCGGACTTTTGAAGAGTTCTCTTGGAAACGCGATATAACTGAATTCCACGCGGGCGAAGCCGCAGGCGGAAAGCTAGTACTTAACAAACAGAATACATATCACAGTGATCGATGTATATTTTATTAATAAAATTGTAGTTAGGTGTTGCAACCGCATTCATCTGTGACACCTGGCTCTTTGAATATAATTAAAACAGTGGTTGGAAATAACTTGAATGATATCAGGCCAATTAATTGGTTTTATTCAACCACCACACTAATTGATGGCCCAATTTTATTATGGCCCGCAGTGTAGGTCAAAATAACTCACAAAAATCATGACTTCATGAGTAATATATTTCATGCTGGATTTTTTAAGTTTGTTGACTAAGTGAGTCATTTTGTTCGCCCGACTTTTTATTTAAGTAATTTTTTAGATTGATACCTACTCAATTTACCTATTTTCCGATTCCAGTACCTAATGGACCCCATAATCAGCGAGCCACGGCCGGGCCAGGGGGTGACCGTGACTTGCGTATTTGTCTATCTGCCTATTGTGCTCGCTCGACAAATGGCGAGTCCCGGGAATCGATATTGAAAGGAATTAAAGTAAGCAATTACAAACTTTCATTGTACGGGTAATAACAAAAACATATTGAAGGTTGCAAACTTGATACGAGCCGAAGGAAATGAACAACCAATCAATGAAGTATTCATTAATTTTGTAAGCTTCGTGAATTGTTTTCGCCTTAACGTCTATTTTACTTGATGGATTTTGTGTAGATTAACGTAAACGTTTTGAAATCAAGTCTTCCAGTTGATTTCAAAACGTTTTGTGAGGGGACGAAAATTGTATGAGTTCTTCTGTAACAGAAGGTTATTGGAGAAGTCTTAAAGGCTCACTTGTTTTCTACTCGATATATTGCAACGTCTATTGTACCATTGCTTTATTGCGGAAGTGAAACAACAAGCCATCCGCTCGGAGAAAATCGCAAGCCGCATACACAATATTACAGAGAAATGTTTCTGATTGAACTAATACTGGTTCGAAAAAATGTATATTATGAAGTTAGCACTGCTGCCGCAGGTTGAAGAGATACCGTGGCCCTTGGAGCACAGGCAAGTGAAAGAACGCTGGTTTTAGACAGTAAAGTACTGACGCCCTAACGCTCCGCCTAGAGCCGAAGAGGTTATTTGATGTTTTATTTATTTTATTCTTACAGAAAGCTTACAGACTAATATTACCATAAACATCATTAATTGACACCACAATTTTCTAGTTACAAGCTTCCACATATAATATGAACTAGACATAAGAATTTTATTTCGTTAGGTAAGTACGTAAACAGTGATTTGCAAACTAAAGAGGTTATATAAAAGATTATGTCGTGCAACATCAAAGTAGTCACCCACCCAAAAGCGAGTACTGCTGACCTCATAGTACCAATACCCGTTTATAGGATCGGTAGAGTAGCCAACCATATTCTAAAAACTAGTACTAGTACTGCTTGCTAGATGTGGTTGCTCACAATGGGCCTCATACGAAGGCTCAGAGTCACACAAAGGGCAATGGAAAGAGAATCAGAAATGAGGAGATCCGCAGAAGAACCAAAGTCACCGACATAGCTCTGCGAGTCGCTAAACTTATGTGGCAGTGGGCAGGGCACATTGCTCGTAGGACCGATGGCCGATGGGGCAGTAAGGTTCTGGAGTGGCGGCCACGTACTGGAAGACGTGACATAGGCAGGCCCCCAACAAGTTATACCGATGACCTGGTGAAGGTCGCGGAAAGCCGATGGATGCGGGCAGCACAGGACCGGTCAGCGTGGAAAGCCTTAGGGGAGGCCTTTGCCCAGCAGTGGACATCTATAGGCTGAAGAACAAGTACTGCTTACTGTTTAACTAGACTAAATTATATGAATACATTCTTTTTACCTTATACGTAAATAAAAAGTTTATCTACCAAGGCCGCATTCGTCCAAACTTTTGTACATAAAATAAGTTCTGTACTGAGAAAAAAATGTCAGACGTCCTTTGTTATTTCATGTATCAAAGATGGCTGACTTTGGTAACACCAGCCCTAAGTGGTACATCGTGCATGCTACTGAAGCCTAATTCTCGTAATTTAAAACGTTTAAAGTCTAGTCGCAATCTCATCTCGGCGACAAACAAATGTCAAATTCCTGTCAAAATATAGGGAAATTAGATGTAATTTTGACAGATCAGACTGTTAAAATAATAAAATATCTTTCTTCTTACTCCTCCGCTATTCTTTTCTGATTAATTTCGTTGCGGGACCCAAGACAGTTGAATCGTTTCTCCGGGACTTGTCGAGCTTCATTGCTCGGCGTTTTTCTGGCGGTCTCCACTGTTGATTCTGGCTTTCAGGAGTTGCAGTGGGTGGGAAAAGTGTGGCGGGTTTTGTCCCAAGAAAAAGATCAGACTGTTAAAGTGTTTCAAATTACGAGAATTGCCTCTCTGGGAACGTAAAATAATGTCAGGATGAAACTGTTACGACAGAAATACCACCGACCAGACAAAGTCTTGCCGCCAAGCGATTCGTCGTGTTCCGGCATGATGTCTGGTGAAGCCGTACGGAGGACGGGTCTGAGCAGTTGTGTTGCGATGTGTACCGGGTACGATGCGCCAAATGTTGTTGTGTCGGCAGTTTGGTCGTGGAGGGTTTCCAGATTAATTTCCCTCTGGCGCAGCATCGTTGGTCGTGTTGTTGGGTTTAACATTGCATCGCCTCGCTCAACTACTGTCATCCTTCCTATTAACTCAGTTTTTTTTTTTTTGAGTGAATAGGCTCTTAATAATCTACCGCTCTTTACCATCAACGATTACATCACTGCTTACCATCAGGCGAGATTTCGGTCAAGCACTAGTCTATAATAATTTAAAAAATCTGTCTCGAGTTTTACGGAACATGGTAAATAGATCACTGTACCTATTAGATATTAAAATCAGCTCTGCCACCTCAGTGATGACAGGATGAGTGTTTTCAGTGATGTAAGGTAAATGGTAGTGATGAGACGGCAGGAATAGACTTCGATATGTAATATATATTTAAGTATGTAGTAAAAAATAGCCCCTCATCTATTTGGGGAGGCAAAAGCATTCCAAACTTATGTTAAATAGATGAATTGCGAGAGCAACAGCGAGAATTATGTTTGTATTGTGAATGTATTCCGTAATACTACTTCTGCAAATAGTAAGTAGGTTACGAAGCATGCAGAAAATGTAATACAATCAGGAAACTCCGTGTCGTACGCCACTTTGACATTGCTACAATAGGTTCTTTGAATTCACATAGAATCTTCATGGTTTGGGTTTTTTTTTTATAATTATAAACTAGTAAGCAGTGATGCAAACGTTGATGGTTATCACATTCATATTTTTTTCTCCTTGTTGTTAAACACTACTGTCTACATTTCTATTTTACTTTTCTTTTCGCAGGTCAGTTGGAAGAAATTTCTCAAGAAATAAGCAGCACCTTTGTACTTAGAACTTAATTTTGTCATATTCTTGTGTATTGGTAACTTCAACTTTTTCTAATTTCTGTGCCAATTTTTTGACATTAATTTTCTCACCAGAGACCAAATATGTATTGGTCTGTATTTATCTATAAGATCACACGCTGTCGCACTGTATTTATATATAAGATCTGTATTTTTTTGTTATCTATGTTTTACAAATAATAAATGATTGATTGATTGATTGTATTTTATTGTGTGTACATAAAAAATAAAATAAATAAAATAATTTAGATTTCCAGTACAAATCAGCAATTTCATACTTTAGGTAATCCCTATTATTTATGCGCACAGGAACTCTATGGACGTAATAGATGTCGGATTCCCAGTTTATCTCCTTGATTGAAAAAACCTCATCATAAGATAACGTACCATAACAGCATGGAGCCTTAGGCATAGGTGTATACTGTATATACAGTACCTACACATTTTGCCAGTTATGATTAAGATGTGTGTAACAGAGGGCAAATCTAATGCCAAACCGAGTACAAATCCCGTCCTAAGTTACTAATGAGCTAGTCTGACAACGCGGTTGGTGCATTGCTGGGCGATCGACTGCTGTGCTGCGTGTCGCGGGTTCGATTCTCGCACGGAACAAATATTTGTATAGCCTAAAAGTAGTTGTTTCGGGCCTGTCTGTATTAATAGTGGATGGCAACATTTTATTAAAAAAAAAAATAACCAAGATCCAATAACACTGCCGAATCCGGGACTACATGCTCAGAAATAGCTAATGCGATCAGTAGACCACAATAATACGACAATCAATATAGGGTAACACCTACCTAAGTGGTAAAGTACACCTCATTCGCCGTAACATATAGTGACTTCAACGCGTTAAATTGTCTCGTTTACTTTACTGCAGTGTAAGTATCTTAACCGTTAATAAATTACTTCGAGAAAAGCTAAAGGGAAACTGGAATATGTTCTTCTTTCTCTATGACGCAGGTCATTCATCAAAACAATGGAAAAAGAAGGAATAATACAACTGTGTAAGACAATACTCTCTCCCGGACGTGTTCAAAATTAGAATTTTATGCTACGTACAACCCACAATTTCGGCTCGTTTTAAAGCAGGATTTTATCTCCCGTATTTTACACTAACAGGTTGACCGTATCTTGCTAATCTCGTTACCGGCCATTTTGTCGGAACTACGGTGCAACTTGTTTCCTTAGTTTAATTTCTATGACTTTAGCTTATATGTTGCAAAGTTAGCGCACGTTTTAGAAACATGAAGTAGTCATATTTACGAGGGAACTGTAGTGGTGCTTTCTCTATAGAAACGTATTCCGCTGTTTTCTTCGTGGATAATGCTTTTGGAGCATTTTTTTTTTCTACAATTTCACGCCGTGATTATACGCGCCCCTATCATTTGATTTTTTCCGAAACTTAATTAATAAAAGAAATACGGTACTTCAATCGCGAATAATAACCCATTTTTACCGTGATGTTCAGAAGACTATTAGACAAACTTGTTAAGTTTTGACAAAAAAAAAAAGAAAATAATAGAAGCATAGGTATTCTACTTTTCCTCTAAATTTTGATATAAAAATAATTGAAATCTGTCGTGTTTTGAAAAAGAAAACAGCGGTCAACTTTTGGTCAACGTTTTTATAGGTAAAATCAGGTTGAGCTGCAACTGTCCTTTTCGCGCTTTACCGGGAGAGAGACCAATATGTTAGACTGTTCCTTATGTGTGTCCCTATGTGATGAGGGCAAGGATGTCTTCAATGAGTGGTTTATTGATTTCTTCTAATATAAACGTATATTTTAAAGAAATTACAATAATAATTTGTTAACACGACCATTGGCGAAAAATCGTTGAGAGAGTTAAAGACTTTATTACGTTTCATAATTTTAATTTATAATAAATAATTTAAAAAATACACGATGTTTTCCTTAAGTGAACGCCATTCCCCCTTCTTACCCTATATTATTTAACGATTTGTTGTTCGACGTACTCGCGCTCGCATCGAACACAACGCGTATTTTTGTAGTTACACTATCCTCTCGGTAAACACCGTGATGAGGTAAGATGTAATGCAGTTTACTTAATACGTTAGAAATATATTTTGAGGCAACTAGGGTCATGTGACCAAGTGCCTCGTATTCGCGAATAAAATCACTATATAGTTTTTTATAGTTAGGTAAACGATCTACCTAATTTTCTTTCGACAAAAAAATCTAATTTTCTTCAATTATCTATTTTTCTAATTCCTAGGCACTAGAGTCCCCTCTTAATGGTGTGATACAGACGATAAAGTTGAACAACCATATCTATGGGACGAAATGTATCATTATTAGACTAGTCTTTTTCCAACACCCTCGGAGTCCGCTTCAAGTGTAATCGGAGAAAGCTAAACACTAATATATTACATGAAGAAGCGGTTGACTATTTGACCTATAGAACCTGGCTATTGGATAATTCGATACCAAATAGTAAGAGTAGTTGTCAGACTTCAGGGTCTATGACGACTAGTAACAACGGTCAAGAAGACGACTTACAGAAGGAACCAACAGCATTACGCGCTTTCCAAAGCACCGAAGGTTCTCAGTATGTCAAGATCGTCATCCATCCACGTACTTATGGTAATATCGATAAAAATATCAACTGTCCTATATAAATATAACTTGAATACCTACTTGACCTGAATGTATGAGACAGCAGAATATTTAATATAATAAAATTGGACCACAAAAGCTCCAGATTTTTGGCCTATTATATAACAATTAAAGCTTCAGATCAGAGTTCACTTTGATCGCTGACCTATAAGGCTGAAGTAGGTACTTAAGTAACCCCCACTGTATTATAATTTGAAGTTCTTATATGTAAGTTCAGGCGACAGCACATCAAGCTTATAGAATCAGTCAGATTTTCTTATTAGATTTTCAACTTTATCTCCAAATCATTAAGGGTCAAGGTTGATTGGGAATATCAGTTGGGGTCGCTTGACCTGCTGTCGTCCGTATATCAGTGCTTGGGACCTAAACGAGGTAGTAAGTATTTATTTCTTTCACATTAACTACGTCACATACTGTCAAAACCATTGTCATTTTGAAGAACATTGCTAATCCATTGCTTCATATAGTCGAAAAATATATCTGCTCAACAACGTAAATAAGGCAATGAATGTTGTAGTACTGTCAAAATGAAAGGCATTGCTACATATAGTTGTGAAGAATTTATTATTGAATCGATTGATCGAGTCGTATCATAGATATCAGAGCACCAAGGCTATGTATGTTCTTCAAACACAATCATACAAATGTATTGGAATACAAATGGATTCGATAATTGTAATTCAATGATAGGCTCTGATATTTCATGAACGATTTGCATTCTGGCAGCCAATTAACAGCAATTGGTTGGCAGAATGCAAATCGTTCAAGAATGTCTTGGATGCTGATCTATGGAATATGTGGGCGTGTAATAATAGTGCATTGATTAGAAAGCAGGGCCGGCAGCGCACCTCGGGTTCCTCACGTAATGCATGAGTATGCCACCAACACTGATATTGTCTTATACTACGGATCCCGTTCAACGTGATTCCTGAACAAGAAACATCCAGTTCTATACCTAGCGATGTAAATTTACTCCACCTGAAAGCGTCGCCTTACTTTCAAGCGGCACGCAAGTTACGTAACAAAACTTACGTAATCAATACAAACCTTATTACTATTAGACTGAGGATCTAGTTTTACGTTTTGATAATATAGCTGTATGTATACTGTACTATTATTGTATGTGTTTTATCAATTACTTATCGATGAATAAGCCTATAATACTGTAAAATCGCCATAAATTTATACGAATGGAATATGATTTTCAATATATTGGTCGATGTAACAAAATTTTCATGTCTTTTCCATCGACAATCTTATTTACGAAAATATTTATAGATATACTGAATGAGTGAAATATGAATGATGTTATCACAAAATACGTTCCCGCCTTGGCGTAAATCTATTTATAGAACGAACCTGAAAAACTCTTAGCTGCCGTGAAAATGTATCTCATTTTCCGAACGACCTCACCTACCTTTCGTGAAGACGGCGCCATAGCTGACGTATAATAATATCAAATATTTACAATTTTCATCGCGAAAGGACGATAACCTGAACATGTTAAGAGTCAATCGCTTGCTAATTTAACCCTGTTTTGCGAGTATAAAGTTAAAAAAAGGATAAAGTTTAAAAATAAGTTAGTTATACAGTATGTTAAGAAAACTCTGTCCGATCCATAAGGATAATAAAGGTTAGGTAAACACATGACCAAATATAATATAAAATTTTACGTATTCATCATAGTACCAATACAAATGAATTTTAAAATAATCTTTTTTTCCCGCGAATTAATTCCAATTTCCCCGAAATTTGGTAATTTTTAAAAAGTGACAACACCGGTATTATTATGAGCGAATAGCGTTGCGACCACGTGCCGCGTGCCCTGCCGCCCGGCCCCCGCGTGCGTCAGGCGAAGGGAGGTTAACGCGCATTTATTAAGTTACCTCTTTTTGCGAAATAATATTTATTTTTTTAGGGGGATTTTTTTTTAAGTTTAGCCCGGTTTTGTATGCATTAGTAGAATCAGTTATCGATACCTAACAACACCTTCACGGGTCGGACAGGGTTTTCTTAACATACTGTATATCTTTAGGTGCTAGGGAAAAACCTGCTTGTGTAATGTGTGAAGATCCGTACTCCAGGTTCCTACCAGTGTCCTACTATCACTAGGTATGTAACAGGCAAATGACAGTGTCCTACACACTGGGGGTTATATTGCATTAGTTTCAGAATATATATACAGTATGTTACAAAAACCCTGTCCGACCCGTGAAGGTGTTGTTAGGTATCGTTAGCTGATTCTACTAATGCGTACATAACCTGGCTAAACTAAAAAAAAAATACCCCCTTAAAAATAAATAACTTAAATAAAATAAATAAGTAATTTCATGGCAACACAGGCACAGGCCATGACCTCAGTTGACCTCATGCATGTAGGTATTGGTAGTCTAACCACGTTTATCGACTCTAGAAAGAAACAATGATACCTACTTACGCAGCTCGTGAAAAGAACTTTTTTTTAAGTAGGAAGGTCGTCTGACCCTCCGAATGTATCTTCGAATTTCATTCGATGAGCACAATGGCTGTGGCGGAAATGTTGTTCCATATTTCGTTCACTAAGAACGATACCGGCACCGTCCCACGAGATTAGCACGGTGTTTCACAACGTTAGTCCACTCCTACCAATCCACTGCTCGCCGAACTGATAGTGGAGGTACTCACGTACAGGTCGGCAAAAATATGATGGGGCACCGTCATGCTGGAACCACATTGACCAAGAAGTAGTCACATCCGAATCGTTCAACACCTGATCACAACACAACACAATTGCATTTTTACTAGGTACCTTCCATCAGCAGGTTACATTACGTTAGAAAACTATTATGATCACACAATAAACGATACGTCTACACGGACTCAATGTCTACGCGAAACTAATAAATTTAAAATAAAAATGATTTTTATTTCATAAAAATAGGTACTCTAACTGCACGGCGGTGCCCTTTGACTAGAGGTGTGAAAGTATTCAAAATATTTCTCGTATCGATTTTTGGTATCAATTTTGTATTTCAGAATTTCACGCATCGATTCAACATCGCATGGCATTCTTTAGATTTTAGAACTTTCACATAACTTAAATCAGGTGAACTTAAATGCTTTAAATTGTTTAAAATATTCTCCTAAAATCGTATTTCATAAGACCTTTCTAGTTCCTATTTACTAATAATAGGTACTTGTGTTACAATATTGTTATGAATAATTAATCGATAATCAAAAAAAGTACTTTTACCATTAGGTAATCTGCGTTTTTACAACAAATCATTCGAGCAGTTAGTATCGACAAAAACAAAACGATATTACGTAAAAACTAGTACAGCTCTAATTATTCCTTTGCGCGTCGGCGGCTAGACACACTGACGCCGCCGACAGTTTCAAGGTCTAAAATGGTGTTTACACTTTTTTAAATTTCCCGAATTTTGGGGAAGTTACAGTAAATTCGCTGGTAAAA
This sequence comes from Sesamia inferens, assembly GCA_037179545.1. Taxonomy (NCBI): domain Eukaryota; kingdom Metazoa; phylum Arthropoda; class Insecta; order Lepidoptera; family Noctuidae; genus Sesamia; species Sesamia inferens. The sequence goes on from CM073921.1 coordinate 29,545,114, forward strand.
AAGATTATTTCAAAATTCATTAGTATTGTTACTATGATGATTATGCAAAATTTTATATTTTATTTGGTCATTTGTTTACCTAACCCTTATTATCCTTGTGGGTCGGACAGGGTTTTCGTAACATACTGTATATATATATTTTTAACTTCTATAGAAGACAAGTAAGAAAAAATATGTCATATAATGCAAATAAGTTTTGCTGAAGTCTGATTGATATTCAAAGCGGACATACACCCCACAAAATATACTGTTTTATATTATCGTGTTAAAATATTGATGCCAACGCTCCACTAACTTAATTTTTCACGGTATACTTGGTAAATGACTATTGGTTGTAAACATCTAACGGAAATTAATATTGATTTTTCATGGCTGAATAGAAATGTGAAAAATATGTAGGTATGTTAACATTATCATCGACATTTAGTAAAACGAATGTACTGACAAATTCAGAACTCTAACGACCTTAGAGAATTATTGTTATCTCAGAAAAAATAAAAGCACATACATAAAAAATTCAAAACTCTATGCATAATAGAATAGAATACTACTCTTTATTATGTACACTATATAGATTACAGAACATAAATGTAAAGATTTTACAAAGCGTGACACAATGGGCGGTCTTATCGCTGAGCAAACCCACGTATATGATCAAACCTTCAGTTAATAGCAGGTATATCGTGTAAGGTTTTACTAAAAAAACCCATGAAGGTTTCAAATATATAAGTTCTATACATATTTCATAAAACGTTAAAGAAGGTTGTCAAGGGACACTTGCATAGAACAAACTAGAATCGTTAGTAGTTTTCTTGCTCAAATCTCAGAATAAAGAATAAAGCAGAAAATTGCTGCCGTAATTGGCTGTATTAGGATTCCAAGTCGGTTTAAAAGACGGTAGAAGATGGTAAATACATGTCAATCTAAAAGTTGCTCCATTCTGCAAGCGGTCAATTATCCTCGATGTATTAAGGACAATTTTGCCGCCTCGTATAACGTAAAATGGCCGGCTATCTTGCTCTTTTATTACTATAGTTACTAGGTGGAGGATATATCGACATTTTCATGTGTTGGAGACTGCTTTAACTAACCATTAAAGACGTGTCTCTTTACTCAACAAACATAGAGGTGCATAAACATTGGCATTTATAAAAACGACCAAGTTGGAGTCGCGATATCATATGTGAAAAGTCTAGTTATTAAGGTTCATGAGATCACAGCCTTGTGGGTCTGTCCTTATTGGTGTTAGGGTCCCGTTTTTAGCCTTGGGTACGGAACCCTATAAATATGGATACAGGGCGGCAGGAATAACCTGTTACTCGTATTGAAATCATGTTTACAGTTTGCGCTTCGGTGGCCTTGCCTGTTGTTCATTTGCATGGTTGCATATGCATAAGTTTCAATAAAGGTCCGACACGTAAGTACAAACGACAGCACAACAAGCTACTACAATCTGTCAGATTTCTTTATTAGATTTCCAACTTTATCCCTTAAGCATTAAGGTTCAAGGTTGATTGGGAATATTTGGCAGTTTGGGGCAGCTTGACCTGCTACCGTCCGTACGCACGAAGAAGCATGTTGTGCACGTATCCTTTGCTTTTACACAAGATGCTCGGGCGCAGGGTGCGAGCAATTAAGTCAATAAATATATAGCGCACAAGGCTTTCAAATGACACACGTTTATCAGATTGCACTGTGCTTGCATATTTATATTAGAAAAATAGTCATATATTACAAAAGGAATAGACACCAATCTGACATAAAGATGAAATATCAGTACTGACATCCAGACGGTCATTTGATATTTGTATTTTGTCCTGTACAAAGTAAAACATCAAATAAACTACATCACGTCTCTCTGACATTAATGGACCCATCGCGATATTTGGTCATGAAGATAAGAGTGCTAGACAGCGGTCCTACAAAGCCAAGACAGTGCCAGGAAGAAGAGATAAATTGTAAAGGTAGATACTTACAATTAAGCCCAAGATCGTGGTAAGTGATGATGGCAGGCTTGGAGCGGTCACCCTGCATGGCGACGACAATATCACCACGGTCAGTGCGCACACGCACTTCCGAGCAGCCCACATCGCCGCTGAACCGAAGGGCACTCGGGAACTGCAGCTGGATGTTCTTCAGCTCAATGTCGTCCATGCTGTGGAGAAGCATTGCTATAGTGCGTGTATGGGTTACTTGTAAGATTAACTAGCGTTCTAGGGAGTAGCGAGGATACTATATATTTCCCAACTATGTTGGCGTCGGTTTCCTGTCTATTTGGAGGCATCTGAGTACCATTACATGGAGTCACTGACCTGACCAGCACCTCCCAGTTTCTGGGTACCATGAAACCCCTTGGTAACACAAGTTGTCTGTGACTAGTAACGGCTGTCAAGGATCCACGAATAATAAGAATCGGCAACCTAATTGCGTAACAATATTACTATCAATTGGAATTATTATTAGTAAATTGCTAATCCATTGCTACCTGTGTTCGAAAATGTGTCTGCTCAACAATGTAAATAACGTAATGAATGTTGTTGAACTGTCAAATTAATATCGTTTGCTACTGGTAGTATGTTACGTAATTACCCTGCTGGACAGAGCTCGCACGGTCGTATGTAAAGATGGTCACCCATTCACCACCCGCTTCAAGCGTACCTACCTACCTATTTAAATATCTATAATAAAACCCATACTTTGACAGTTGATAAATATGAAATGATTATATAACACAGCGAATTGAATTAGGGTGTCCAAGAAACATGAAACAAAGATAAAATATAGCTTCTGCTAATGTTAGAGGTGTCGGATTTCTTTCTATCCATGTATCGTATGTATTCCTTTACCAATTTAATGAAGATTATATTCAATGAAAAATGAACAAAACGCTAAGGTTTTAAAAAAAATATATATTAATATGAAAGCCTACCGAAATTTATTGACAATGTTGTTAATAAAATCAAACGTGGTTGCTTGTGCACGTCCATGGAAAAGGTTCAGGTTGTAATCGACGTAGCGAGCGGGAACTTTAATCTTTCTTGGTGTATATTTCTTAAATTTGCTTATTGTTCCGTGCTTAACATTTTATTTCTTTCCGCAAAAAGATTGTTGTAAATAAACGTAAAAAATTATACAACTTGTAACGGAACGGGTATATACATACATAGCAAAGATATATCTTCTTTGTATGATACTGAAAGGATTTTAAATCTTATCTCTACACATTTAAAAGTTAAAAGAATTTTTAATTTATTGATACCAGAGATCCAAACTTTTCAAATTGAATTAAACCAATGACTAGCATTAAGTTCATCGTTATATTGGCAAGTAATGTGAAAAGTTTTAGATCTACGTAGTCTGGTAACACGTTTGAGATGGTTGTGAAGTGAATCTAAGAAACAAATAATCGAAAACGTTGAAAAAAAAAAAACTCTACGAATTAATCTTAACAGTCTTTTTTTGTACATTTTGCCCCACACTAGGAATACACACTTCTCCTGTATCGTGGGTGCGTTTACAAACATGAACTCACATGCACAAACAAATGTTTGTTCCGTGCGGGAATCGAACCCGCGACACGCGGCGCAGCAGTCAAACATTTAACCACCACGAAGTGAAAGCCTTCCAATATTATTTGATATCATGAAATCACTCGAAGTCTTTAACATCGCTCCATTGAATGAAAATTTTATGAAAACATGACATTTAAGGTTAATTCTTACGAGTTGTATAAAATGTGTAGCATAATTCTATCACTAATAGTATTCTTGAAATTGAGTAAAAAGTTGACGCCCCGGTAAACATTATTTTATTTATTAAATATTGTTATTTTTCCTTTATACGAAACCTGAATACAGTTTGTTTAGAATAAGCAACTGAATCGATTTTTTTTTTAATAGATATAAACTAGCACTTGACCGCATTCCCGCCTGATGGTAAGTGCGATCGTTGATGGTAAAGCGCGCTAGTTTATTAAGAGCCTATTCACTCAGAAAAACTGAGCGAATAGGAAGGAAGACGGCAGTTGAGCGAGGTGATGCAATGTTAAACCCAACAACACGACCAACGATGCTGCGCCAAAGGGAGATTGATCTGAAGACCCTCCACGACCAAACTCCCAATACAACAACATTAGGCGCATCGTACCCGGCACACATCGCAACACAACTGCTCAGACCCGTCCTCCGAACGGCTTCACCAGACATCATGCCGGAACACGACAAATCGCTTGGCGGCAAGGCTTTGTCTGGTGGGTGGTAACTTCTGCCGGCGGCCGATGTTAGGGCCTACCACCGAGTAAATCATTCCAATCATTTTTACACCATGTTATATTTTTTCCCAAATACATATTTAGAAATTGTTGCAGTGTGGTGTGGCGCTCAAGTTCAGTTTACGGTAGAACATAGTACTTAACGCGTGCGCTTGCCCGCGCAACTGCTGACGCCACAGATCAACGCACCGCTCACCCGCCCGAACAGAGCGTTGACCACATTTTTGGTCAGACAACCAGATAACCTCATAACTTTGTGGTTTCTCATGATATCTTTTTGAAATTTTGTATATAGATTCTTTACATAAAAATACTTGATACGTGTTTCGGGTACACAAAAATAATGTAGTAGTTACGTAGTTTTACCAGTACATTTTGTTGGCGCGCCCAACTTTTATGATCATGTTATATTTAAAAAAAAAACGTTAAATGATTACATCGTTGGCCGACTGTTTGTTAGCCAGTCTTTCAAGACCCTTTTCCTCCACCTACCTAAACATAGCTGGCGAGAGATGTGGGTGTATTACTGTTCACCATTAGGCGCGATGTTATCTTAAGTTAGCTCTAAAACTCCTTCCAATGTAACATGTCAAATACGTAGACAGAGCTTTTAAATCAATACAATTAATACGGCCATTTATCTGATATATTTTGATACTTGCAAATACATATATCAAGAAGGGACCTACTTCTCGTTGATAGAATCATGACGTTTGACAAAAAGCAGGACCATTAAAGGAAAAAGACCGAAAATAATTTATTTGCAGGTTTATCAGTCTCATATAAAGAATAATAATTTTGAAAATAAAAACTTACGTTTGCAGTTCGAGAATTAACTGTTATATATTGATAATTGACATACTTTTTTGATCCGTTGGTATATTCAGTGTGAGTATAAATCAATAGGAGAAAATGTTATGCAACTATGTACAATGTTAAGTATATTATAGGTAAATATTAATCCCAGCTACGTAACTGTGGGCTTGACCGCAATCACGCCTGATGGTAAGCAGTGATGCAATCGTTGATGGTAAAGCGAACTAGTTTATCAAGAGCCTATTCACTCAAGCCTTGAAGACACTTAAATTGTAGTCCGCCGGAAACCCAGCCGCTTGCAAATCGGTCCAGTCCCTCGATGTACACGGTGTAAAAGACGAGGCGAAACGCTTGATTCGATCTCTCCACTGAATCCAAAGTAGCCAGGTGGCATTTCGCAGCACCAGCCCAAATGTGGCTGCAGTACTCCACACACGAACGGACCTGTACTTTGTATAACATTTGAGGCTGTCCTGGTGTGAAGTACCGCCGGATCTTTGCGATAACGCCGAGTTTCCTGGCAGCCACCTTGGCCTTGGATCAGATGAACCATCCAAAGCTCAGGTTCGAGAAAATCTCAACTCCCAAAAGCTGAAGACGGTCGGTGCTCCCTAAGGATACATTCCGAAAAGTAGGAGCCAAGGTGAACGGGCTTCTTTTGGCCGTGAATAGACACCCTTGTGTTTTGGCGGCATTGAATGCTATTAAATTGGCTTTGCCCCATTCAATGACAGCCTGTAGTGCAATATTCGTACGCTCTACCATAGCCTCTCTTTCGTACCGGATTGATTCCTTACTAGCCCGAGCATCCGGCAGGTATCTCTCCACAACTATGCTGTCATCTGCATACCCATAGATACCGGACATCAGCAGATCGTCAGTATGCAGCAGGAACAGAGTTGCACAGAAAACAGACCCCTGATTAACACCGGCATTCGTCAATAGGCTCATTGTACGTCGTCACATGCACATGGACATACAAAGAGTGCTTTCAACGCGGTGACTTCCAAAGTCCATAGAATAACTTTACTGGTCCAGTATTTTGCGAGTTATTAGTATTTAAGTAGACAATGGCCCCGCCATTGTCTACTTAAATTCCTGTGTTCACAAACTATATTAAATTTAAGTTCAGTGCATCTTTTTATTTTTATTACATTAAAAAAAAAAGGACAGAAGATAAAATGACAGTTTTGACCTGTCAAATTAGTGCGCGCTCCTGACGTAAACTGGCGTATTTTTTTAGTCGCCATGTTTATAATAACGTCTAAACTGTCTATGGAGTATCTTAATTTGACAGGATTAAACTAAAATGTTATCTTCTATCCTTTTCTTAACGAAATGAAAGGAAATAGATGCCCTTAACTTAAAATTAGTTTAGTGTGAGAACAAGAGAATGGCGCCAATGACCAAGTCATTTTCCCCAAGATTGCTACCATCAATGGTGATTTTTGAAAGTACTTTAGGTTATTTTGAACTGGTAGATAATGTGAATCTTAGATCTTCCTGCAATTTTAGATTGCAATAGACGACCTTCAAGTTGTAAACCGCTAGAAAACTCAAACTTCACTGGCGAACCTTACCGCATACCCTATACGGATTTCTCAAAGAACTTTTATAAACAGTCTACATTTTAATCTTTCCAGGAACTTCCCGTAATGCCTTTGCTATTGCTCCTTTGAGTATAAAAGGGACTCCACACAGAAGATATTAATATTGCATCTGTTAGATATCATGTCGTGTCCTTTTTATTGAAATGGTAAAATGAAAATGCGCAATTCCGAGGCAATTTCTCGTTTCTTCATAAAATATTTTTAATGCATTTTTCTGGACGATTTGTTTCAGTTTGATATAAAGGAAATGGAAAGGCAATTCTTGTAATTTTAACAACTTTTTGTGTATTTGTCAAAACGTCCTCCAATTCCCTTATATTTTGACATTATTTCTGCACTTGTTTGTGGCCGAAATTAGAGGGCGAGAACATTTTTAACGTTTTAAAATACGAGAAATGGTGTTCAGGCGTCGCTTTAGGTGACAAAAATAATCATAAAATAATTTACTTCTTACGAGGTCACCACTAAATTCAAGCACGTCAATTGAACAATATCTACATAAATACATAAAATAGACGTGTGGCATTCGGGGACTGCCGCGGTATAGCTATTGCAGTTTTTTTTTATCAACAGATAATAACCGGACACCCTAAAACAAAGGAATAAAGATAATGCATAATTAAAATTAATAAATAATTATAATTGCATAAGTTGATATAAAAATGCTATGCAATAGCTTTACCGGGGCAGTCCCCGAGTGCCACACGTCTTTTTTGGATATTTGCTCTGTTCTTACGCATTTATGAGGACCTAGTAGGTCAGCATATACAGAGTGTTGCTGACAATACGACAATAAATTAAACATCGTGTACCTCAACACATTCTCAGTCGACCCATAAAAAAACCATATAAATATGTCCATTAGTTTAGTCACAGGAAATTATTTTTCATTTTTCACATTTTCTACATGATGTACATGTTGATAAGGATACGCTCACAGGTTAATGACCGCCGCATCCTGCGGTACCAAACTTTAATAATAATGGCGTGAAAAAAGCAAGTCGATACAGAATCGCGCTGTGGCCGATCGGAGGTCAGTGAACCAATATTTTTAAAGGATGTTCTATTCCGTTTACAATTTTATGCGATTTAGTTTGTTTGAAATTTTCATTTTTTTTTATTTTTGATGCTAGGTTTTTTTTCTATGGTTTAGGATTATTCCTATGAACCAGCATTGTTCGTGTTTTCATTTATTGTCGTATTGTCAGCACCACTCTGTATAAGTTTTGTTGCGTTAAGTTATTTTTGTTACGGTATTTCTAGATTCGGTCTCCCCGCTCAAGGCTCCCGATAGAAGCTATGCAATAGCTTAAAAATTACACTGCTATATTCACAGGTAAAAGTAAATTGAAAACTGTTCTAAAAAGGTAGGATATTGCAAAACGATTGTTCTTTTATAAGTGGTACGCTGAGGAAAAGGATGCCTTTCAAATATTTTTTTTTTTTCTAAAAAGAACGCAATATGTTTAAAAACGTGATTTTAAGATCGTGACATACCTAAAATTCCGTCATTTTGAAAAACAAAATGACGCCAGGCCTCATGTAATAAACTTCAATCCCGTTTCAACCTCTGGTATTCCTGTACCTTGTTTGCTGAATATACTTTTGTCATACAGTTTAATACGGGGAATGTTTTCTAGCTGCAATTATTATAGTTTGTTTGTAAATATTTTTATTTATTCCGTAGAACATGTTGTTGCTTACACATTTGGCCGATTTTTTTGTATATCTTCCCATAAAATGTAACGAAAATACAATAAGCTCATAGATTAATTCTACCGGTTAAATATTTTGAGAGATATAAGTACATAAGTAGACAGAGGCTAAAAGCTTTACCCGATGCTGCTGCCACCAAATACAAAATATGTATATTGGTGCTGAGCTTTGACAGAACATATAGGTTTAGGTTGTTTCGAAGCGATGGAATTATCCATCGCTTCGAAACGTGTATCCTAGTGCTATTTTTGGATTACAATAGTCGAAGAGTAACGCTAAAATGCGTTACATAGTGTAATGAAATGAATGTTTTTGGACTTATTGCATTGAAATATAATGTACATACTCACAGTACATTGCATCAATGTGTCAGTAACACAGTTTATAACTAGCACAGTAACAGACGTTCACTCTGACTCAAAATGCATAGGGTTGTACTTAGTTGTTTTCTTTCTTTCTTTTTTATTTTTTATGCTTGATTGAGATGGAGGAACTGTAATTGGCTGTTGGAATAAAAATTATATCATTATTACTGTTGCCACAGGCGCAATTTTGATTATCTTTTATCACCTTCAATGCAAATATTATGTGTATGTACATTACATTACAATAGTTAATATGAACGTAGAATAAAAATCAAGACTTCGTAATAATTTACTACAGTCAACAAGTATTCATTAATATTTAATCAATTTACTGTCGCTTGCTTTATTGTAGTATTAGAGTGAGGAACGAAGTGATATATATAATCTGTGTGTCTATCATTGCCACAGGCTGGAATGTAACCTGAGCTCTACCTTGCCTCAAAGACATGCGCTGCAATATATTAGCGAAGGTTGTACATGACATGGACACCGTACACCTCATAGCACGGTGTCCTGTCACGTCACATACATCAAGTTAGCTTAAACCATTACGTTTACTTGTTGTAGTTATTCGCAAGCAGAAGTATCACATCATCATATCAGTGACGGTCAAAATCCATTAAAATCAACGAACGTAAAAGGTAAGTTAAGTGGTTTGATTAGGATTATGGTTTAAATTACTAGAAGCTCTTTTGTTTCACGGAGCCCAGTATTCAGAGTGAAGCTTCAGACTTAATGCTCACAAAGGCTTTGATGCTAAGAAGGAGCATCGTTTAACTGAAGGGTGTCAGATGCTGTACCGATCACTCGTTTGGTTAGCTTTAGTAATAGATAGCTTTGATATTCTAGATAAGGAAAGCAGTTTTATCCGGGGTTTTCCAACCATGTGGTTACTTCATGCGTTAGGAGCTGTTAACGTTTTGTGTGTGGGAGTCCGAACAAGACCAATTTTTTCCTTATATAGGGGTGGGAGGGGTGTATATTATTTTCACGTGACATCACAAAAGTAAGCAAAAAATTAGTTTTGATACTCTTCTTTTTCATGCAATTATTCTAGATAATTAGTGATCCTATTTAAGATTGAAAGCAGAGGGAGTGGTTTGTTTTTCTTTTACAGGTCAGAATCGGCTTAAAATTGTCTAACGTAACATTAAAAATATTAATATGGAGTATGGACCCTCTTCCTTCTTCTTCTTGGAAGCTCGTTTTCTCCCCTAAAAGTCTTTCTAATTCAATGACAAATACTTAAATTATATTAGCTTTAATCGTTATAGTGCCGTGATGGAAGGAAAACATCGTAAGAAAATCGGCAAAAAATCGAAGACATGTGACATCTAGCAAACAACTTTGGTTTCGTGAAGTGACTGTCCTGTCCTGTCCTGTCCTCACCCAGACGAGGCCTGTTTCCAAGCAATTGACATTATAGTATGATTATGTAAACTTTATACAATCATTGGAAGTTTAAAAACAGCAACTTCTTTAACGTGTAGTTTTGTTCAGTAGTTCAAATATCGTTATCTATCTTAATCTTCTCAGCAAACCCGCTTAGTGAAAGCAGAGGTTTGATATTGGATTCGTAACTAGATCTGGACATTCAGCGGTAAATTATCCGCTAAGACGACCGAATTGGCAAGCAATTATGTCCTGTAACGAGTTATTGACGGCGGCAACGCCGGTGAATAAGGCTAAACACGACTGATGATCGATTTTGATCCACTGATACAACACAACCCTGACATGGTTCTTCATCATTTCAATTTGGAACTTTTTGTAGCAATAGCAATCTGACTGATCCTTCTTGATGAACCCAAGATTCGTATTCTTACATAATGTTATAATCTTCCATCCTTAAATTCCTGAATATTTGTCCCTGACAATTTATAAGACCGTCAAAGCCTTCTTTAAACAACTTAGGGTCCCAAAAAGACGGCTCAGCATTCTTAGTTATTGAATTAACCAATTTAAAGTCGAGAAATTATTAATCTGCCTAGCGCAATCTACTGCTGCTAACGGCATTTTATAACAATTCCCCCAAGTTACTTATCTGTGTCTTTTAATTTGATCCAAGTAAAGGAAGTTAGTACCCAAAGCATTGCAGAAATATCTTTAGTCTTTGTTTAGAACCGAACATCGGAAAAGAATTCCGTTAGCACACAACTTTTACTATCTCACTTATTTGAAAACTCGGCGACAGATAGATAGGTCACTGGTCACAGCTAGAGCTAGAATCAGGTCACACATCACCAGTTTCTCCTGTTTTCGCATCAATTCCATTCTTGCCAACTAAGCAGTTTGCAGGACAATTTGATCGGAGGTCGGTAAATTCGGCATATAATATATGTACAATTTTCGCTCAAGGAGTCGCCGTGCTCAAATTCCAGCTGTGAACTTAGTTTTATTAAGTATCTTTGAACAAAGCAGGTTCTGAATATTTATCCTCGAAATTGTAATATGTTATTCTTGCATACAACCTTTTTATACGAGAGAGTAGAAAAGTATGCTCTCACTACTTCTAATATCTAATTTTAAAAAAATGCATACTTAACTAATTTAAATTACTGAATAATTTTTGGTCGACCGGATATCGTAAAGTAGGTTTATAAGTGCTTAGGTATTATGAACAAGACTGGCGCAAGATATAGTGTGAAATTTTGTTTGACGAAGAGGTATTTATATAAATTTCTTTATTAAAGTAATCATACTCGAACCGCTGATGTTGCGCACCGCCCGCGTGCCGTTGATAATACCTCAATGTGTCGTCGCGGATTATATAGGATGCCCTACTAATACTTCAGGATTTTGAAAATTTGTTATTCAAACTATAAGAACTTACGTAAGAGTTAATATGGAATAGCATGAGGTTTAAAGAATGTAGTAGATAGTAATTAATCTGCAGTAAAAATGCACGCACGAGTGGTGTTCCATGTTATGGCATACAATACAGGAGTACCTACCAAACTAAGTTATGTCCAGAGACCTTCGTTAGGGTTTAAAGCCACGCTAAAAGCGAAAGTAAGAAACATCCTTTAGGAAATAAGGTCGAAACATAGGATTCAGTTGGTGCCTTACCCAGGCGATGCCCTCGCCCCGCGCGAGGGGGCACCGAATCGACCCGGCTTCTTGGCAAGGGGCCAGGACGAGAGGTCGGGGACAACAGCGCCACTTTCAATTTGAGAACGACTACACCAGGCACGAGCATTGCGACTCACCTTATCGCTTTTTTACTAATTATGTACCAAAGCCGTAAATCAAGACTAACATTCGGCAGTGTCCGGAATAATGTGCATACCCTCAAATTTAACGACGATGTTTAGGTTACGATCGATCTACTGCTGTTTTATTCTCCTCTTACCGAGGACTCATAGAAACCAGTAACTAGACTATTACGGATGAAATCGTAGTGAAGTTTTTCTGAAGACGACTAAAATGTATGCACGGCTTTTATTACGGACGAAGAAGTAGATAGCAGTTATTAGTGCAAATAAAAAAAAAATGTTCAGGCCTCGCGTGACCACTTAAAATTGGTTCTGGTTGAAAGGGCGCGGATCAATTATGCAGTGCAGGGCCATTGTTTTAACCACGTGGTAGAATCGTTGATTTCTTAGAATAAACATTTGCATTCAAAGCTTTGCATTCAGCAATTGGTAGATAATTGAATTGGTAGACATGCAGTTGAATGTATGCATGATTGGTAGTATCAAGGGATCAAAGGACTTGCGTCGGTATCTATAAATACATGTGGATAAAATATCGATTATATATCATTTAAAATCCAAGTAGGTAGGTTTTCCACGGTGTCTACTTCAATTTTCTTTTTAAACTTTTGAAGCAAAAGTTTTACAAGGGGTAAACTTTAAACTAGTATATCATCATGGACCTTGTGAGCACAGTTTGAACGGTAGCACGCTGCATCTCGATGGAACTCGGATCAAGTGCCCAGATGCCTTATGTTTCTTTGTTTCTTTTTATCAAGTAGTTGCACAACGATCTTATAGCACGTGACCAAAATTGTAAGTAACTCAGAAAATCTTGTTTTTATTCAAAACAAATGTTTTTTTAAAATAATTATAAAATAATGCTTGACTGCAATCCCGCCTGATGGTAAGCAGTGATGCAATCGTTGATCGTAAAGCGCACTAGCTTATTAAGAGCATATTCACTCAAAAAACTGAGCGAATAAGAAGAAAGACGGCAATGATGCAAAGTTAAACAACACGACCAACGTGTTGCGCCAGAGAGAGATTGATCTGGAGACCCTCCACGATCAAACTCCCGACACAACAACATTTGGCGCATCGTATCCGGCACACATCACAACTGCTCAGACCCGTCCTCCGTACGGCTTCACCAGACATCACGCCGGAACACGACGAATCGCTTTGGCGGCAAGACTTCGTCTGGTGGATAGTAACTTCTGCCGGCACCCGATGTTATGGCCTACCACCGAGAAGTCGATGGATGCAGGCAGCACTAGACCAGTCATTATGAAAAGCCTCGGGGGAGGCCTTTATCCAGCTGAAGAAAAAACCAACAGTGCCGCCTGTCAATCTCATTCAAGCATCCAAAAATGATGTTGCACTGTACAAATATGACTACAAAACTAACATTAGAGTGGTTTCTTGAATTCAGATAGAAAGAAAAAAAAATAGCAGGGACAAAGAAAAGTTAAGAATTAGCCTATTGTGCAAACGAAATTAGGTACAATATTAAATCATTTTTTGCTGTTCAGCTGGTTTGTGATATTTAATGACCGTAGATTAATGTATGTCAAATTCTTCATCGATAAGAAATTTAACCACGATTTGTATAAAAAATACGAAGCGTTTCGCCTCCTCTTTTATACCACGTACATCGAGGGACTTGAACAATTTGCCAGCTGGTGTTTCCGTCGGACTACAATTTGAGTGTCTTCAAGGCTAGACTGAATAGGCTCTTAAAAAAAGGGGGAAAGATTTAAAAAGAAGCAATACAGATGTTTTAAAAGAAACCTTGATCCTATACAAAATTCAAGTCTAAGAATACAAATAGACGAAAGATGATACAATTATTGAAAAGAAAGTCTAAGTTTGATTTGTGTATGTCAAGGCATCTCAGATCAATCTAGTTAAGTTCAGCTTGGTTAGATTTAACTTGGCAGCTTTTATACTAGAACATTTCACGCCTATTTCGCTTCAGACGGCTCCAATTCACGATGTGTTTGTTTTGTAAGTCAATAAGGTATGCAGAGATGCTATAAAGTGGCGTCTTCAATTGTTATTCAATCAAAATGGAAACTTCATTTTATATGCTTAATTTATACTTCTATACTAATATATAAAGCTGAAGAGTTTGTTTGTTTGAACGCGCTAATCTCAGGAACTACTGGTCCGATTTGCAAAAATCTTTTTGCGTTGGATAGCCCATTAATCCCGGAAGGCTTTATGCTATAGGTATAACATCACGCTTCGACCAATAGGAGCTGAGCATATAAATAAAAACATCAAAACCTACGCGGGTTAAACCGCAGAGCGCAGCTAGTCCTTAATAAAAGTTATTTTTTTTAATAATTATGTACTAGTGCTTGACCGCAATCCCGTCGGATGGTAAGCAGTGATGCAATCGTTCATGGTAAAACGCGCTAGTTTATTTAGCCTATTCACTAAAAAAAACTTTGTGAATAGCAAGGGAGACGGCAGTTGAGCGAGGTGATGCAAAGTTAAACTCAACAACACGACCAATCGTTAGTCGTCTAACGATGCTGCACCACAGGGAGATTGATCTGGAGATCCTCCACGACCAAACTCCCGACACAACAACATTTGGCGCATCATTACCGGTACACATCGCAACACAACTGCTCAGACCCGTCCTCCGTACGGCTTCACCAGACATCATGCCGGAACATGACGAATAGCATGGCGGCAAGACTTTACCTGGTAGGTGGTAACTTCTGCCGGCAGCCGATGTTATGGCCTACCACCGAGAACAAAATAAGTTAAAATGAGTTTGCTTGTTTGTTTCGCTTTCACGCAAAAACTTCTGAACGGATTTGGATGAAATTCGCACACAGACGGTTTATAACCAGAAATAAAAAATGGGATACTTTTAACCCGATATTTCCACGGGATCGAAATATGCGCACGTCCGTAGACCGATGGCGCAGGATAACTTTTGCTGCTAGACTAGTAAAAGTGGTCATCATACAACCATGATAAAGTGATTCTTTACCAAGCAGTGTTATTCTTAGCCAATCTTTTCTAAATAATGTAACAAAACAAAATTATTTAAAGCAATAATGCAGCCCATAACAACTTGTACCAAGCCCGGCTTGCGCAAACAAATTCGTGTGCACTAAGTAACCCGAGAATATCTCGCGGAAACATTACCACCCGGAAATTGAGGCACGTGCTTGTCTCACCAAAATATTTGTCAACCTATGGTATTTCCAGGTAGGGCGTGGATACTCGAATTTAGACTAAATTGCCAAGGAGATGTCTGCGGTGTTACGAAATTACTCGTCCCAGCAAATATTGGATGTTTGGAACCTTCGATGGCATTGCATCAGAATTATACCTAGATGTATAAGTTAAATATATTTGTCAGTAAATTATAATATGTTCCCAGAGCAGTCCAGCTCTTTTGGGGTTTCATCAAGAGCAGATTTTGTTTTGAAAACATATAAAACACATATCCAGCTCCCGCTCCTTAGGGACAAGTTCACGGTGAAAGCAGAATCATTTCATAGGATATTCATGTGCCGACAGTCGTATAGATACAGCTATTAGGACTTATGGAAGAAATCTGACCTTTAGACCTCTATGCGGGTACGTTAGATGTCTGAAGGTCACTACTAAGGTAAACAGTTACTAAAATCATAATGATATTTTTTTAAATCGGAAATAAGTTTAACTTTACATTTTCTTAAAATAAGTTGAGCAAGCGTGGTGATTACGCTCAATCCTTTTATTTATGAGAGGAGGCTTGTGCCCAGCAGTAGGACGACAAAAAGCTGGACCCCAATATAGGCGGGAAAAGAATACACGAAGCGATCGTTAAAACGAGAAATCTGAATGAATATATAAACTTCAAACATAATTCACTACATATCAAGATCTAAATCATTCTCGATGGGGGACGACACTGCATTATATCTGTACATAATAATGTTTCATTTCCGAGATTTCCACAAGAAAAATATGTGTATGATAAGGGAGATGTGACAAGCAAAATACTCACACGGTAGTATTCCTATGAGATACGACGTTCACGTTTCTTTCAGTTCACACGTGAGGAAATTCCTTTCATCAGTTTTAATTGAATATTCCTATAGTATCTATCAGTTTATTAATTTTGAAAACCAATTTTAGTATTTAGTCGGTTTTGGAATATAATATAAACATAACCCACTGGGTGTTGTTTATATTTTTATTCGAATAGGTTATAATATGCGCCACACGTCGCCTACTGCTGACTAACGCCCAAACTATGAAAACCTGTTCATTAAAAGTCAGAATGACGATGACGTTTTGAACTAGTAATAACACACAACAACAAATACACCACTCAATAAAAAATAACTGTTTTGATAGACTGATATGTTTCTATAACCTAAACGTAAACGACTTAAATTAATTATTAGACGTAGTTATTTACTCACGGTACTAATTTTTTTTTTTTTTTTTGATTAAAATATAAACCAGCGCTTGACCGCAATCCCGCCTGATGGTAAGCAGTGACGCAATCGTTGAGGGTAAAGCGCACTAGTTTATTAAGAGCCTATTCACTCGAGCCTTGAAGACACTCAAATTGTAGTCCGACGGAAACACCGCCGCCGGCAGATTGTTCCAGTCCCTCGATGTACGCGGTATAAAGGAGGAGGCGAAACGCTTCGTCCGGATCGTAGAGGTGTTAACAACATAAGGGTGGAAACTCGCCGTACGACGGGTCGTCCGATGGTGGAACGGAGATGGGGGAATTAAATCGTGCAATTCCCTCGCACACTCCCCAAAATGTATCCTATAGAACACCGAAAGGCTGGCTACTCTACGCCTGTGCTCTAGGCTTTGGAGACCAACTCGAGTCAAATCAAGGTCACCAATCAACCTCTTCGCACGCCTCTCCACTGAATCCAAAGTGGCCAGGTGACACTTAGCAGCACCAAACCAAATGTGGCTGCAGTACTCCACACACGAACGGACCTGTGCTTTGTACAACATTAGAAGCTGCCCTGGTGTGAAGTACTGCCGGACTTTTTAAATACTTTTTTAATTATTGACTGTTCCGTTGGTCTCCGCGTTACAAGCAAGGTTGCTGAGCGTGGGATCCGAGAACAAAGTGTTATTTCCATTAGATATTCCTTAGTAACAGTCTGGAGTTTATAAGTTGGCGGTTAATAACCCCGTATCTCGAAAAACACGTTCGTCCTGCGCCTAATCTAACTAAATCCATTCCTATCGGCTAGCCTTCCCACAAGACTATGAAATTGAAGGGACAGAGTGCACTTGTGCTTGCGCAAACGCTTGTGTACCTACTGTAATATTTCCTGCGGAACTGACTCATCTCAATTGAGGCGAGCCAACGTGACCGTCGGGACGCTATGACTATTGCTACTTACGATGCATTAACGATTTTATGCGCTAAGTAAAACAGACGATAAACAACTCGAAGGGCACTTTAAATTGTACGTCGCAATTCAAATAAAATATAGCATGTAATCCGTCAAGCACAGTATATAATAGATATGAGCGGCTATGAATACGCCTATGGATTGGATCGCCATAGACTCGGTCGCATTCACTTCATTGCCCCTAAAAAGATATTTTCAGCAGAGTGATAGACTACATCTCAATCAATGTGACGAGCGTTAAATTACGAGGAAATGGCCTGAATTATTTGTAGCCCATTGGGATTGTTATCCAACATTTCATCGCGTATTTGATCTGTCGTGAAAGGTTATGTTACTGTAAAAAATAAGTCAAATACTTACTAATAGAGACAGTAATAAAATACCTGAACTCAAAAATGAATTCTGTTAAATGGGTCACAGAGATTAATAACAAGAGGCTAGGAACAAAGGTAGCGTGGTTGGTAGCTGGTACCTTTGTCAGATTCACTTTATACCCGCAATTTTCATTAAGACAAAACTTGGAATTATTTTCCGAAATGCTTTTCATTTGTAAATAACAGGAATTCACTTTTCGGTAAAAAAACGAGTTACGATAGTTTTAAGTTATGCGCAAAATGGCTCTATTTAGTGATGTAAAAACGTGAGAAATGTTATCAAAATAGTAAGTATCTTCTAAAAAAGTACAGATTTGTTGTTTTGATTTTTTTTAGGTCAAACATAGGTACTAAAATTCGAACGATACTGATACTTCAAATTCATGTGTCTCTTATTTTTATTAAAAAAATAAAGTCAGCAAAACTGGGATAATATTATTCAGTTAATTCCTAATTATTCTGATCAAAAGTATTAGTATCTATTTAAATATTTCGTCAGTAACTTTTCCTGCTTTAGGCAAGCGGTGATGGAGTGAACCCTTCGGGCTGTTTTCATTTAACTTCCTGATAAAAACCCCAATTCACGCTTCATATACAGTTATATACTAATATTTAATATTCGAAAGTAACTCTTTCGTTTTCATTGTACTTTTAATGCCTAAACCATTGAGCGAATTTCGGTAAATTTGGCAAGGAGACACATAGGTGTCCCGGTAGCACGTACCCGTAGAATAATTAATTTCTGGAATAAGTACATGTGCGTAACAGCATGCAATACACTGGTGCCGTTAAAATTGCTTAAATTCTGTGTCAAATTGTCACACACAGTCAGTGTCAAATTAAACTTAGCGAAATTCCACACACACAGCACAAAAAAAAAAAAAAAAATAACTGAACAAAAATAAATCAACCCCCTACGTTCCGCTGTTACTTTAGTTATTATGTATTTGAATTATTTACAGAAGACAGGACATCAAGCTACTATAAACTATCAGATTTCTTTATTAAGAGGCTGTATTCATTAATGAATACATTTACCATAGCATCCGAGTAAACATGTGTAAAAGAACTAATATAATTAGCGACCAGCCGATTAAACTATCGTATCACAGAGTTCATTACAGTCAGTCAATTTGTGTGTTTTAAAGCGTTATATCAAAAGCCGTCGGGTTTTCACACAACACAATTTGCTTTGTTATAGACGGACAGACTTTGTTACAAAACGAACTGTAATTGCTTCACAACAAAGCTGAAAGTTGTGTAAATGCAAACCCGACACGTGTACAGACTAGCATTGTAGGAATCGGCTTATGTGGTAAATACAAAACCTAATGCATAGTCCATTACTAGGAACTATTTTACTAATTTAATTAAATAATATTTCTATATACAAGCAAATAGACAATAGTCAGTTGGGCTAAACTTTAAAGAACACCAGACGTTGTAAAACAATGCGCCCCATTAATAAACCAGAGTTTTGGACAGTCAGCTTACAACAGGGATGGCGAACCAATGGCACGCGTGCCGTTGGTGGCACGAAGCAAAATAATTTAGGCACTGCGTAATATAAGAAATTTCATTAAATCCATCAATGGGCGTCTCTAAGTTGGTTTCGTTACCTACGAACGCGTTCCTACAGTCGTGTTCTGCAGGGTACCCAGAAATCACAGGTCCTCACCGGACATGGCTGTTTCGGAAGGTTCATGTTCCGGATAAGGTGAGAGGAAACGCTAGAATGTGAGGATGGATGGAGGTCTGCACGCGCGGCTTTTGCGGAGCATCGCCGTGTCATCGTGTTGGCGATTGGCGGCGATCTGTCGCGCCCGGCCCTGATCCAAGGCCATATTCCGGAGCGAGAATGCATGGCAGGCCGTCATCTCCTTCTGCGAAGCAGTGATGCTGGCAAAGGAGGAGGCGGAGCGCGTGAGGGTACGGGAATCTCAGGGCCCTCACGCTTCTAGCCGCCGCCGCAGCTCGCCGTCCACAATACCGTCGACCACCGTTGACCCAGGCCAAGGTCCGGGTCGATGGTGCGTTGTACTTCACGCGCACCTCGTAAAGATGTTAGCACATCGTGACGGGGTTCACGAACACCGATGCCTGGGTCAGAGAGAAGAGAAACCGTGGCCCTGGCGCGCAGACAAGTGAAGGAACATGGGTTGGTTTTACTCAGTATAAACTACATCATTTCCGCTCCGACCAGAGCGCGAGAGGTCATTTGATAATTTCCCATCCAAACCAAAAAAACAGGTAACCAATCCATTATAGCCACCCAAAACATGTTTCTATATATTCTATATATTCAATAGTCCTGCACCGACCAGGGGTTGTTGTTGCGTGCACTTGCATACTCGTCAATTGGTCATCATCAAAAATTGTCTAAAACAATCTTTTATTTATTTGAATAAAGGCTAGTTTTTTGTTTGATATTTAAACATTAATACTAGCTCGAATAAGGTTCAGCAAAGTTCAGTAAAATGGTCGTGTGACTGTTGCCCTGGCTTCTCATGAATAACGGAAGTTACTCTCGCCGGTTGGTGGTCTGTTTTATATCTAGCAAAGTCGACGAGCATTGCGCAACAGGCCGTGTGTGTGTCCACACTCGTATCACGAAAAGATTTTTAATATCTTAAATATAATTGAATTGAATCTTAAATAAAATAAAATGAGTTTTCCGTGTTCAACGAAAAGTTAAAAGCTTAAAAGTGCCATCGCATTTTCCACTCGTTCTTTACAGGCTTCAATAAACACTTTCTTTTATATCTTAAATAGTTATCCTTTGTAATTGTAATTTAGATAATAATTACATTGTAGCTACTACATACATACATACGTGAGACATTAAATAAAAACAATTCAAAATATCTTTCTATATATTATATACATTTTCAGTTATTCATAAACGCTGCTTAAAGTTGACTATTGATTAGCTTAAATGTGTTGTTAAAAGTCACTAATCACTAGTTAACTTTAAGCAAACTTTATGAAAAAGGGGCATTATGTTTTTATTTATATGAACGATTAAAACGATTTATCTGCATATAATGTTATGAATAGTGAGTGATTTTTACTTACCCGAGCAGGGAAGTCTCTTCAGCGCTGATAGGCATCTTCATTACCAGGCTTGCTCGTCCTTCAAAGTTTTCTCTGAAATAGTGCAGGGTATGTAGCGTACTATAAAATGGTTCATGAAGTGTTTTCTTTGGATACAGGCACATATTAAGAGAGATAAGTTAAAAAAAAAAAACACTGACATAATAATGAAGAATGGTTATTAATTGATATTTCACGATAGTTTTGTATTGTCTGGTGACTGTTCTCTTGGCCATTATCATTTAATCCTCTTTATACACGATTTAAATGCAAAGCAATTACGGTTGTTTGAAATTTAAGATATTAGGATATATCTGAAATAGCTAACAACGCAATTAGTTTCAATTAGATTTAATTCCATTTATCGTAACTAATTTATACAAATGATGTTTCGATAGTAAATGCCGAATACAGAATCTAAGCCCGCTGTTCACGTTAAGCGGGCTTTCTACAAATACAGATGCGGTGCGCGCTTGTTATTAAACCAATTGGTATTTCGGTAGTTTGGTTTAGCCAGAGTAATTAATGCCGCGAGTACCTATTACGTACTTAGGCCACATAAATGTATCGCAATAAGATTTAATATGAACTATTATGGTGTTAACACCAATAGAGTTTTTCGTCGAAAAATACGATGATCTATAGGAGATGACTTTAGAGCTTAACGGTGCTCTTTTATAGCAGCTCTTAAGATGAATGTGAGACATATATTATTAAGGTCTACATCACAACTTTAATCATTCAAATCTTTCTATCAAAATCGGAAATAATCACTAATCAAACAGAATCAACAAAAGGAGATATCTAATGAAATCGGAAAATATTCCACAATGTCTTAAGTCACGCCTCTATAACCAGTGTGTTCAGCATGACGCACGGCGCCGAGACGTGCACGATTATGGCTGAAACTTGTGGAGCGCTCTACGCTTGGCCTAAATCGACCGAACACCAAACCTCGAAATCAGATGACTCACAACGATCAAAGTATTCTATAATGAAGAATAATTGGAATTCAAATTCAGTTGGGCTGAGCATCTAGCAATGCGCGGCGGTAATAATGTCCAACGGCTGTGACCAAAGGGGGTTCGAAGAGCGGTGAAGAAGACTTAATGGTTGTCCGGCAGCGAAATAAGTACAAGTTATTTTCACCGTCGCGAGTAAAACCTGGAGGAGGCTAACAAATTAGTAGGGATTAGAATAAGCAAAGAGAGGCCTGTACCCAGCTGCAGCTTTGGCTGTCTATGATAATGAATGCTTTAATTAGCACTTTAATTAAGACGACGCGGCTTTTCATTAACATTACATGAAACTATATCAAAGAGAGTTCTAGTGTTATGCATTAGACCTTAATATATCGGTCAAAGAATAATTTGAGAAACCTTTTTGTTCGCTTCGGCGTTGTTCTAATTACCAAGTCAAAGGGTCCATTTTAGAGTGGAAAAATCGAAAGTAGTAACCAATGTAACAGGAAGGTCTCAGATAATAGCCGGCGGGGTCCGCTGCGGACCCACTCGTTGGTACCCAAGGCCGCCAGTAGACTTAATGACGTAAACCGGTAACTATACGCGACAACGTGTGCCTAAAGAATGAGTCAATTTTGTTGTTACAAAAAGGGTGAATAGCTGTTTTACACATTAATTTAGAGTTTTTACTTGCTGGTATTGAATGTTGAATTATTGAAGGGACAAATTAAATCTATAAAAATAATTACTTAGTACCCTATTTACTTTAAAAAATTAAATAATGTTTAGTTTTTGTAATATAAAAAATACTAAACCAGACAATATTAGTATGTTAAAAATTACCAATTAAGAGAATATTACTTAACTATTTAAAAAAAAATGGTTTTGCTTTTTCAAACTCAAACCATTTTTGTATTTGTTTATTGTGATGAAATTATTTCGATAATAATAGGTTAATTATAATCTCAAGAGAGAATTTAAAAAACCTAAATTTTAACTACTTTGCTGCCTTTTGTGTTTTTTTTTTTATTACCTTTGAATTTAATAACTTTCTATTTCTAGATATGTGCCTGGCTTTATATGGTTATGATGAATCTTGAATAATTATTTGAAAAATTCTAAATTTGTTCCTACTAACATGAATGTTACTTTATACTACTGACTAACTAGAGATTTGAAACTTTTCTAATAGTATTAGTTCTACTAGTATACATTACTTCCACAGTAAGAAATAATAATTGTTATTTCTAAAATAAGAAATAATTATGTACCTGTATAATTACCTAAACATATAAATGTGCATGAGGAGATTAAACTAGATACTTAAAACTTACAAGCGTACAAAGCACATAAAAAGGGCAGAGTACTCACTCCGACAACACATTAGTTAAATGAGATACACACTTTTCAAAACATAGAATTAATCTCTTCTTAGATCCCCTTCTATGGTGGATTGTTATTGAAGAATTTTTCTTTTTTACAGGGAGCATTTGTATACACCGGATCATTAGATCCTGGCACACATAAGAACCACCATTCAGCAAGCCTCGTTGTTGATCCATGTCAACTTAACACCAATAAAAAATAATTAAAAAGATTTTATATATGAAAAAATATCATGCCTCTATAGTAAAAGCTAGCTGTCAGTGACAAAATGCAAATAAGAATAATTTAAGCAGTTGCACTTTCGCAAATTAAAAACTTAATAGTTTGCTGCAAACTTTATTGCCTAGTTACGTGAACAGCTGAGTTGCGAAAAGTTAGTAGTGGCTTGACAATGAATTATTACTAAAAGTTTTAAAACTCAAGCTAACTTACCTTTTCAAAATGGTGCTTGTTTAACTGATAATTTATGGGTCCTCGAGTAGAGGCCGTAGACTAGATTAGTCGCGCAGCGGTCACACTGAACACCACTGTAGCAAAATGCCGACAACTGAATAGTTGCTGTGTGGCTGGAACCTCGTCGCACTTAGCGCAGTTTCCTAGCAGACGTAGCTCACTTCGCGGCGAACTCGAGGCGCATGCGTGTTTTAATACGTCAATTATCAAATGTATAACCCGGGAAATTACAATACTTTCTGCAGAATTATCGAAAAATTTAAATTAGTAATTCTACACCTGCATTAAGTTGTTTTCTGTACGCTGTTGACCAATGAGTGACTAATTTTATGTCCGAGCTGCTCTTTTATTCATTTTTAGTGTTCACGCAAAACAAAAGAAGTCAATAAAATCAAAGTTTAACTTAATTGAAACAAACAAACACTAATTTTAGAACGCTCGAACTGCTGATTGTGAAGGTACCTATATAATATAAACAAAATAATGATAATGACATATTATATGACAAGACTTTTTTTTTTTGGTTTACTTCTTTCCGTTTAGAGGAACGGAAAAGGCAAAGGCATAGTACTCCATACAGCCTAGTCTTAAGTAACTTTTTTTCTTCAGTTTATATCCTAACTTATCCTAATTTATGCTACCTTATCCTAGCTTAACTTAACCTATCTCCTTTCGTTTCCCACGTGAGGCCGACCAGGAGGAGTTTGGTGGTAAAGACATGATGTGACCACTATGCTACAATATTTCACTGTTCTTTATGAATTATTCACTGAATGCATTTTTTACTACATAAATCACGCGTTTTTATTTAGTAAACGACACTATAAATAATTTAAAAGTCCAATGAAAAATGAACGTGGCACTCATTATGGCTTTCCCGCCAAAACCTGACAAGACTTTTTTTTTGTTCACTTCTTTCCTTACTTTTGAACGGAAAAGGCAAAGGCATAATACGCCATACAGCCTGGACTTAGTAAGTTTTTTCTTAAGTAAGTTTATATCCTAACTTATCCTAGCTTAACTTAAACTAACCTATCTCCTTTCGTTTCCCGCATGAGGCCGACTAGGAGGGGTTTTGGAAAAAGTCATGATGTGGCCACTATGCTACAATATTTCAATGTTCTTTATAAATTATTCACTGAATGCACTTTTTACTACATAAATCAGGCGTTTTTATTTAGTAAACAACCCTACAAATAATTTTAAAAGTCCAATGAAAAATGAGCGTGACACTCAGCTTGACTTTCGTGCCAAAAAAGAAAACAATACGTATGACAAGACAACATGGAAATTATATCTAAACTGGAATATGAACTTGTATAAGTTTTTTATTTAAAAGAAGACTCTATCGCAAGAGCAATAAGGTCGATCGAAAATAAAACTTTATTTGAAAAGAACACGGCCCGAGGGAGAAAGCGTCGCAGTAGCCCTCTGTCTCTTTCTAAGTGTAACCCGTATGTTTTTTTTTTTGTAACTTTGTTTGAAACCAACAATTTCGATTAGAAAAAAAGATGGTGAAAAAGGGTGCCATTAATGGCTGCTGGATGCAGAATACCATTCTATGAATAAGTATTTTGTGGTAATCAAAGGTCCGGCAGTACTTCACACCAGGGCAGCTTCTAATGTTGTACAAAGCACAGGTCCGTTCGTGTGTGGAGTACTACAGCCACATTTGGGCTGGTGCTGCTAAGTGTCACCTGGCCACTTTGGATTCAGTGGAGAGGCGTGCGAAGAGGCTGATTGGTGACCCTGATTTAACTCGAGTTGGTCTCCAAAGCCTAGAGCACAGGCGTAGAGTAGCCAGCCTTTCGGTGTTCTATAGGATACATTCTGGGGAGTGTGCGAGGGAATTGCACGATTTAATTCCCCCATCTCCGTTCCACCATCGGACGACCCGTCGTACGGCGAGTTTCCACCCATATGTTGTTAACACCTCAACGATCCGGACGAAGCGTTTCGCCTCGTCCTTTATACCGCGTACATCGAGGGACTGGAACAATCTGCCGGCGGCGGTGTTTCCGTCGGACTACAATTTGAGTGTCTTCAAGGCTAGAGTGAATAGGCTCTTAATAAACTAGTGCGCTTTACCATCAACGATTGCGTCACTGCTTACCATCAGGCGGGATTGCGGTTAAGCGCTGGTTTATATTTTAATTAAAAAAAAAAAATAAAAAAAAAAATCATTATACAAATTATTTTGTTTGTATGTAGGGTGACCATAAATGTCGGAATAATTAGTAAATGTGCACTTAGTCATTGTGTGCGTAATGAGTAAGAGACTTTTATTGGGTATTTATAATGCCATTAAATTCTGCTTTCTTGCAGATATTTTATTTATCTAAAGGTACAGTTTCGGGTAGATTGACCTGCTGTCGTCCGTACATCATCAATGTATTCATCTGTTTTTAAAATTTAATAATAAAATTAAAAGGTTCGCATCTATACCTAAATATTCATTAAAACTCAGGTAATATAAGTGAAAAAAATATTTTACGTACATTCCTTATAAATTCCATTATAATAGTCACCCTACACAACAAGGACAGAGGGCTACTGTGAAGCTATCTCCCTTGGACCGCGTTTTGATCGATAGTTCACATTCCAGTTTAGATGTAAGTTCCTTGCAAAACAATTCATGACAATAATAGATTTGTTTTAAGAGTTCCGAAACAAAATGCCAAAAACGGAACCCTTATAGATTCGTTATGTCTGTCTGTTCGCCTGTCCGTCCGTATGTCAGTAGGCCTAGTATGAGTTTTGAATACGAAAGTCGATCGTCGATATCGAGCGCGTTTGGCGCTCTCATTGGTTGAGAGTACTTACGACCTTGAAGCGGGCCAATCGCTGAGTCAAACGCGCTCGATATCGACGAACTAGTTTCGTAATAAAAACTCATACTAGGCCTACAGAGCCATTTCTTTTCCGAAACGATAAGAGCTATACTGTTGAAACTTGGTACGTAGACGTATTCTGTGAACTGCGTTAAGATTTTGATGCAAAAATATAAAATAATAATAAATATTGGGGGCTCCCCATACTTAGAACTGAAACTCAATTTTTTTTTCATCAAACACATACGTGTGGGGTGTCTATGGATAGGTTTCAAAAATGATATCAAGGTTTCTAAAATATTTTTTTCTAAACCGAAAAGTTTGCGTGACAGACGCTTCCAAAGTGGAAAAAAGACGGTCCCCCTTCCTTTAACTTCAAAAATAAGAAAATGAAAAATCTAAAAAAACATATGATGTAGGTACATTATTAGAATAAACTACCAACGGAAATTGTTTTGAATACGCACTTGGCCGGTTTTTTTTTTTTAGTTTTTGGCTTGGTTGCTAAGACCTTTGAGCCATTTCATTATTTATTCCTAAGAACAAAACAAACAAAATAGTTTGGAACGGATCAATGCTTTTGTATATATTTGTTTTCCTAATTGATCTCACAACTGTGGAGCAATAATATTAAATCAAACTTTAATTCAGACTTTTGAATAAGTCTAATTTTTTAAACTGGATTTTATTAATATTTTTTTTATGATATGAAATTGCAGAGTTCCAAGTAATTTCACCCACGTTCGGCCGATATTATAATAAAATTTTCATAATACTTAAAGCAAATATTTAGCACTCTTTCTTGGCTAAGGTCCGTATTCCAAAAGGAAACTCAAGCATTGATAAGCATTACTTATAACTAGTTTCAACCAATCAAAAGGCTTCAAACGAGACTGTAAAGCTTGAGTTGACGTTCTGTAATACGCACCTAAATTATTTCTTTCCTAAATGGTATTCGGTTTTACTTTTACCGCCATCTACACTGAACCCGCAAAAACAAGGCGGCGCGGCGCTACAGTAGCGTAAACTTCACACTTGCTTTACATTTCTTGATTTCTTGCTTTAAAGAGAAAGATTAGAATTACGAAATAATGATGGATACATGAATTACGAAATAATGATGGATACATATGAGGATAAATGTCAAATATCTAAAACGAGTGTTTCGGAAGTGTAATTGCTGTTTTATTTTTATTAAAGTACTGGGTAATATTTTCACAGTTACTTAAACGTTTTTTCAGTGTTTTAGTTGGTATAACCACTAATGAATTGTATGTCTCCTGAACACATAAAATATAAGCTTGATGGGCAACTGATCTCCGTAACCCGTTACAGGAAAAAAATATGAGATGTTCTTTTAGAGACCTTACTTTTCATCTCACTAGATTGTTTCAAATCGGGGTAAGGAAATGCCCTGGAATTTATAAAGTAGGTATCTTAGTAAACCGCTCTCAGTTTGCAACCACACAAGTGATGAACAGTTTCTCAGCTACGGGGTTAGAACACAACAATATCATAACATGCCATAACTATAATCATGATTTTATAATTTGTGTTCCCTTAAGAATAATGTTGACATAGTGTTGCTAGGTCTAGGAAGATGTGCGCTCGCATGCACCCTGAATATACTAGAAAAATCCAAAATTCGAAACGAGAGAGCCATGACTTAAATCACAATCAGCTAGATTCTTCCTTCACATTAATTGCTTACAATTGCCTCTCGAATACAAGTACAATCTGCAACTGTACTACATTATGCGTACTAATGAAATTAAATATTTAGGGTCCTCCACCGCGACTTCGAATGGGCAGATTGAGTTAATGGTGTCACGGTCACAATTAATTTATTTATTAATAACCTAATAACTCTCCAGACAAAGTCCAAAAACGCCAAGCGATACGTAGTGTTCCGGCATGATGTCTGGTGAAGCCGTACGGAGAACGGGTCTGAGCAGTTGTGTTGAGATGTGTGCCGGGTACAATGCGCCAAATGTTGTTGTGTCGGGAGTTTTGGTCGTGGAGGGTCTGCAGATCAATCTCCCTCTGGCACATAATCGTTGGTTGTGTTGATTGGTTTAAAATTGCATCACCTTGCTCAACCGCTGTCTGCCGTCCTATTCATTCGGTTTTTGAGTGAATAAGCTCCCGCACTTTACCATCAACGATTGCATCACTGGTTACGACCAGGCGGGATTGCAGTCAAGCACTAGGTTATAATAGGGTATTTGACTAAAAAAAACTAATTAGTCCGTCAGTCAGATTTACAAAAAATACTAGACAAGTCAGGCCTAAGGGAAGGCAAGTCAGGCCTAAGGGAAGGCAAGTCATTCCTAGGGGAAGGCAAGTCGGGCCTAGGAGGAGGGGCAAGTTAGGCCTAGGAGGGGGAGGGGGGCGAGTCAGGCCTAGGGGAAGACAAGTCAGGCTTAGCCGGGCGTAAGTAAAATTTTTTGAGTGGGTAATCTTCGAGCGCTATAGTCACGCGATTTTTTGGCAATTACAGATAAGTTAGAGATAAGTCCTCGTAAATACTTTGTTTACTAATTAGGGGAGTTCATACATGTTCTGCAAGATTTCCGGGGGGGGGGGAGGGGGCAGCCGCCTCCCCCTGCCCCCTGGGTACGCCCATTTAAATACTACATATATATCCACTCTCGTTACGAGAATAAAACTGAAAAATGGCTTCAAAAACTGACTTAAGACAGAAACAGAGAGCCTCATTTATACTTAATAGTATTCATATCATATCCTCCGCCAACACGCACCCTTCCCACACACACCCTCAACCCTCATCTACTTATACTGCTATGATTATAATTTAAATGTCTAGTTTTATTATTATTAATGTTTATGTCTAGTTGTACCTATAAATATGTAAAATGAAATATTTTGTAATGGAAAGCAGTGATTTTATGGTCCGGGGGGGCGCTAATATCTTCGACAGAACTACTAAACTACCGCAGTACCTATATACATACATACATACACAAAAATTATGTCATGTATCTAATCCTTTGACCCAAAAATAATATTACGCTTGGTTTCGGAAAGAAACTGTAGGTATGTCAAGTGATTGTTGTCATTTAGGTCACCCTATCACATCAATAATTCAGTACCTATATAGCAATATAGGTACTGATGGGCAAAGACTAGAAGTCACAATATAATAGGGTAGATGTGCAAGGAGTATTGTCATGCCTACTCTTTATCTTCTGGTATCATGCGATTTAAAATTTTCGCCTTTTGTGTGTCAACTATCAAATCACGAATCAGATGCGATGTTTGGGTACCCTCCTAAACAAAAAAAAAAAAAAAATGTAATCGTTACTACGATAAATCTGAAAAATTAGTTTTCTCAATAATGTACACAATCACGGATTGCTGCGATTGCTTATGATGGCTAAACTGTCTAACTAAAAACCGTTGCCATCGATTGCAATTTTGTGATTTTAGGTAGGTAGGTGCCTAACCAATCTCAGACACCGCATTAGGAATTCTAGTACTGACTTCATTTCAAAACATAAAAAGCAGAAGCTGGCTGCCCAGCTGCTGGACTAAAGTGGAAGTGGGCAGGCGTACGTCTGCAGTTCAGTAGCAGTAGTAGCAAACCAGGCATATAGTAATGATATACCGGATCACATAGAAAGTGTGGTTCGCATTCGCAATAACCTTGAATATTCGGTTCTGGTCATACTTAACGATGACTGCTTTTAGCCACTTCACAGATTTAGTCCGTGTCACCTAATTGGTGCTCACGGCACGGACTAAATCTGGACGGGGAGCGGTGTCTTGACTTGGTTTGTGTGATTTTTCATCTTTTGTGTGATGTCTACTTTTATTTTCCTTATTGTCTATTATGTATACGTCCGTCAAAGCAATCTGATTCCGTGGGTTTCTTATATTTTTTCGATATGCTCCACCTACAGGAAGCTTATATCTATCACCAAGACAGGAATACAAAAAAAATCTTGCTCTTGCGCCGTACGTTGTCGCTTCCTGAATTATTTTTTGTGCATTTCCGAAACTGGATGTTGATGTCACAGCATTGTCATACTCACGCAGTTATGAGGGCGTCGTCATTCCCGCTGCAAGAGCACAGCTGGTCGTCAGTCCTGCTTCCACTTTTAAACACGGCCACGCAATCCGCCTCAGCGTCATTCTTCACGTCACTTGACCTTACCGAATTATCATCCAACTCAAAACCTTTATTATCCATTTTTCGGCAGAGTAATATTGAAACAAAACGCTATAAGTACTGAACTTTTTCAGTCTGATGCTCTTCAATAGGTATACACACAGATAATATATGTTGTCCAGACACGACAGCCAGCGCGTATGCAAGTGACTGAATAGTGTGTATTGACAAAAACGCGTTTTATACATGTAGGCTTGCTTTGTTAATTCAACATTAGGTAGTCATGTGGAAAATGCTGGCCATTATCGATAATGCCAATTATACGCTTTAACAGTGTTATATAATGACGTAAGGTAAATTACGAAATATCCACAGAGTTTTAGCTGATGATCATGCTTTAGCAGGCTTAGTGTTTTGTTGGGTTAACAAAATATGTTTCACCAAAACACCCCTGTTTCTTTTTACAAACATCGGATGATAATTTATATTCATAATCGTTTATAAATTTTTGAAATAATATTTAGATTATTTTGGGTGTATATCATTTTATAATCTATTCTACATGTACATGTAGTAACTACATCCTTACTTATATTATACATGGGAAAGTGAGTTTGTTTGTTGCGATTTCACGCCGTAACTAATGAATTAATTGCTGTGAAATTTTGCAGACATAAAGTTAGAAGTCCGGATTAAATAATAGGGACTACTTTTTATTCCGGAAAAATTATTTGATATTCCCGAGGGAAATTTAAAGCGCGATATAACCGAATTCCACGCGGGCAAAGTCGCGGACGGAAAGCTAGTAAGATATAATTCCAACAGTTTTAATATTAACATGTTTCAGTTTTATAAGTTTTGGAAATTTCAGATACCTAAATGGTGCTAAAGATGGAAAACTGTTACGTGGTAAGTTCTGATTTCAGAATGGCTGGACTAAGCCGACTTTTTCTAGTTGTAGGGTTCATCTTTGTGGACGCGGTCGCAAAGGAAGCGACCAACTCGATGACTGACCGCGTCACGGAGGGTCAAGGCCGTTCGGCTGGTCCGGGGATACCACACGGTCTCCGCTGAGGCGGCGAGTCTCCTTGCCGGAATGCCGCCATGGGATGTGGAGGCCAAAGCCCTCCCCCACATATGGGAGAGGCGAAAGGAGGCAAAACGCCGGGGTATAACTCCGCTGCCGAGAGAAATCGCGGTACGGCGGACAGAGCTTCGGCGGGATCTCATGGCGACATGGAGAGTGCGATTGTCGCAACCCAGTGCTGGGTATGGCACAATAGTGGCGGTAAGTCCACTCCTTGGGGAGTGGCTAGAGAGGCGCCACGGACACGGTTGTTTCGTGGGGTTCCTGTTCCTTATATGGCGAGAGGAAACGCCAGGGCGTCACCCTGTGGATCGCCCTGAGAACACAGTGGAGCACACGGTGGAAGTCTGCCCGGCTTGGGTAGAGCACCGCCGTGTCCTCGTATCAATCAATATCGCCATCTCGGCGGCGATCTCTCGCGCCTGACCCTGGTCCAGGCCATGGTCTGGAGCGAGAGTGCATGGCAGGCCGTCACCTCCTTCTGCGATGCACTAATGCTGGCAAAGGAGGAGGCGGAACGCGTGTGGCAGCAGGAATCCCAGCGCTCTCACGCCACTAACCGCCGCAGGAGACGCCCGGTAAGGACCAGGCCCGAGTCGACAGCTCGTTGTGTTTCACACGCGCCTCAAAGAGGTGTCAGCACATCGTGACGGGGTCCACGAAGACCGATGCCTCCTGGGGTAGGGTTGCGGGTTAGTTAAAAAAGAAACCGTGGCCCTGGCCGTCGCAGAGGCAAATGAAGAAACACGGATGGGTTTTAGTCAGTAAAAGTCTGACACGCCCTTCCGCTCCGCCCAGAGCGGGAGAAAAAGAGTTCATCTTTTCGTTAAAATTTAGTACTTTATTCGTAACTCAACGTCCTTAACATATGGTAAGTATTGCTATATATTTTTGTAAGCTAAAAGAATGTTACACCTAGACATAGACGAGGAACATGTATGAACTCCCCTAATTACTAATCAAAGTATGAACGTGGACTTATACAGGAGCATTTGCGTCTATTTGCCTTACACCAAAGAGTATAATAATATTAGGGAAATTACACACTACATTACAAATACGTAATGTTTCATGTAGAATTGCTTGTGTAGTTTGTAAGACAAAATAGCCGGGGATGACTCCACCCTAAAAATCTGACTTGCCCAACTCTCTCAACAGATTTAGGGTACATTAAAATTAACGTCTGAAGGTTTTGTATGACTGATTATGTATACTAGACTATAATGAATCTACTCTGGAGAATGAACTGTCAAAAGTCATGATGCACAAAAGCAACAATAATATTACTGCTACCGCCATCTACCGTACTTCGACATACGTAACAAGAATAAAACATGACACATACAAAATTCTCATCGTACAGTGCCTTGATTCCTTGTAGTAGTTTCAAAAAATACTTAATAGATGGCACTACTTTTAACGTTCTAGAGCTGTTTTAGAATTATTTGATTACCTCATTTAATACACTATATTGCTTAAAATTCATATAATACGCAATAAAAACCATATAAATGGAAGGCCCACATACATAATAGTGTTTACCAAAAACATCAATATGATTTACAATACAAATACAACATTGAAGGTCCGAAATTCCGAATATATTTTTTCAGAATTACCTTAGAATATACTTTAGAAGAACCTACAATTTTTAATGGGTTTTGAAAAATGTTTAGAAAGAAACTTAACTATATAAAAACAATGCTATATATTTTTGCTTTCATTTTATGTCTAGGTCCCACACGAAGTGAATGTGGTTTTTATGTGTACCCACACATTTTTATGTGTGGGTAGGTAGCAACGGACCTAGTATTTTCAAGCTAAACAGCTCGAAGGACTGTTTCGCGGGATCCCGTTATCACAGGGAATCGTTCTGGGTGGTGATTTAAACGGTCATGTGGGTGAGAAGTGTGAAGGATTTCAGCGTGTTCACGGTGGCTTTGGATACGGTAGCCGCAACGCGGAAGGGGACAACATTCTCCGAACGTGTGCGGCTGCTGACCTGGCAATTGTGAACACCTATTTCAAACAGAAACCGGAGCACATCGACATCCTACTAACTAGGAGACACCACATCGGCAAAGTAGCCAACTGCAAAGTCATACCCGGTGAGAGCCTCACTGCAAAACACCGTCTCCTTGTCATGGATCTCTGCATAAAGGTCCAACGTAGACGTGTAGAGAAATGCCGGCGAAAGATCCGGTGGTGGCTGCTTGATGAAAATAAGTCCCAGGAGCGAGCGTCGTCTATCGGCGACAAGTGCGCTGGCACCGATGGCGAAACTATCCAAGTCCACTGGGACAGGATCCAGGCAGCAATTGCTAGGGCAGCGCGGGTGGTTCTCGGCGGTCGCAAAAGTGACAAGACACAATCCAGAGCGAGACTAGGTTGAAGAAAGCCCTCTTCAAAACATGGCAGGCGATTGGATCTCCTGACGATCGCGACGAGTATAAGGTCGCCAAACGTGCCACTAAAAGAGTTATAGCCAGAGCCAGACGAGACCACTTGCAACCTCTCTACGAGAAGTTGAATCGTCTGAGGGGCAAAAGCTCATTTACAAGTCGGCACGTTCCAGATTAGTTAGTGCCGTTGTGTCTAATGGCGACTTGCTATGCGAGGACTTCATGGTGAAGGAGAGATGGCGCTCGTACTTTCACGAGCTGCTGAACAAGCAGCACCAAGAGGTGCAGACATCGGAACTCCCTCCGAACCCTAATAACGCCTGGGGAAGTCCAAATGGCTTTTCGTCATATGGGGAATTGGATAGCTGTCGGAGCTGACGGAGTCGCCATTGAGACCTGGAAGGCGATGCGTCCTCGCGGTGTGGGCATGTTAACTAACTTGCTGAACCGCGTGCTTCTGAACGGCAAAATACCGACCCAATGGAGGCTGAGTATTATTACTCCAGTCTTCAAAGGCAAGGGCTCGGTACAGGAGTGTGGGAACTATCGCGGTAATAAGGTCATGTCTCACACCATGAAGATCTTTGAGAGGATTTTAGACTCCCGGATCCGGCAGGAGCGTGCTGTCTCGGAGTGTCAATATGGGTTTCGCCCAGCGTACGGAACCATCTTCGCACAAAGGATCACCATGGAGAGATACAGATCGAAGAACATGCCTCTGCATATGCTCTTTCTTGATACGCAGAAGGCCTTTGACTGTGTCCCTCGCGGTGTGATCTGGTGGGCGTGGCGTGGCGAAGACCGTGTACTTGACCAGCAGCACGACAGACCCCATGTGCGCATAGGCGGATACATGCTCGAGTACTCGGACCAGTTTAAATACTTGGGGTCTGTGCTCCACGCGTCCGGCGATATTGATTGCGACGTTAAAGCACGCATTTCCGCAGCTAAATGGCAAAATGGCGTGAGGTGACAGGTGTCATTTCTGACCCCAAAATGCCGGTTAAGCTTAAGGGGCCGGTCTATAAAACCATCATTGGACCTGTTTTCCTGTATGGCAGTGAGGTGTGGCCTGTGCTCGAGCGACACAAGCAGGAGCTGCGTGTCACGGAGATGAATATGCTGCAGTGGATGTGTGGAGTTATCCGGAAAGACCGCATCAGGAACTCCCGCATCCGTGGCAGTCTTCGTGTCTGTGACATTGCAGACAAACTGCAGGAGGGTCGCCTACGCTGGTACGGCCACGTCTTACGCAAACCGGCATGTTACGTGGGTAACAAATATCTTGCCATGGGGCCTCCGTCAGGCCGGAACAAGCGGGGAAGACCAAAGAACTCTTACCACAGGATGCTAAAGACCCCGCGAAATGGAAGAGAATATGCAGGAAAGCTGAATAAACGTTGAGATGATGATGATGATTTCAAGCTTAAAGAGCAATCACTGATATCTTCATGGAAAACATCACGAGGACTTGTAAATGATCTCTTCCAATTAACATGCCGCAATGGAAATATATATCTATACTTATATAATACGTCGCTTAAGTCATTTTTAAGTTGCTAATGGCTTGAGCATGTCCGCGCATTCATTGTACGGATGACCCCGATGTCAACCTACCCGAATCTGCCAAAAATTCTCAACCGGCCTTAATACAGGGTTATTCATTAAGAGCGCACGAACATTGAAATTAAATAAAACAATTTGTTTAACTGATATTACCACAATTTTTATTACATTTTAAAGAAGATTCAATGACATTATGTGTGGAAAATAATATCAGCCAAATGGCCACCGCGACTCCGCTGTAGATGGTGTATTCTGGTGGACCAATTTTGAAGGACGTCTTCGCATAAATGGGGCTCAATTTCACGAAGAACGCGAGTTATATTGGTATTTAGGGCAGCAATTGACTGTGGTTTATCTGCATACACTAGAGATTTCACGTAGCCCCACAGAAAATAATCGAGCGGTGTTAAGTCAAACGATCTCGGGGGCCAGTTGATGTCGCCACCATGCGAGATGACGAAGCCCTCGAACTTCTCTTTCAATAAATTTAATGTTTCCCGAGCTGTATAGCAAATGGCGCCGTCCTGTTGGAACCACATGTTTGTAAGATCCATACAACCTACCCTAGGACACAAAAATAGTAGATTGTTAACCGAGGGTGGAAAGAATCAATTCCCGAGGTATTTAGACGCCCGAGCGTAGCGAGGGCGGCTATAGTCCGAGTAGGAATTGATTCTTTTACCCGTGTTAAACACTCTACTTTTCATTTCGAATATGAGGAAAATAAAACTAGTTGTTTATCTGAACTTTTTATGGATAACACTATATATAATAATGTTAGTCCTAATTTGACTATTAATTTTAAATCGGTACTCTATTTAAAATTAATGCTTAGTCAAATTTAGACAATTCGTGAAATTAAAAGTTACATTTTTATTTGGAATGTTTATGCTATTTGATATATGATGACAAATTTGGGTGTTCTGGATATCTGTAAAAGTAGGAGACTCTAGTATTTCATCAGGCGGATACTCCCTGGCGGTTGACGGCTGAGGCGAATTGTGGTGTATTTTTATAGTTTCAGTTAATTTGTTCGAAGTTTTTATTTTATTTTCGATTGAATCCTCAATGTAGCCTTCGGCGACTGTGCTGGATTTCCAGTCTCCGTGTCTTTTTAACGTCGTCATGTTTGCCCCAGAATCGGCTAAAAGAGTTGCTAACATACGTCTATAACAATGTCAGGTATACTGCTCACAATTTGATAAATTCAAATATGTTGCTATCTGCTTCGGCATACCTGAGATTTTATTTTTCCCGATCACTTGTTTGTAGCGTTTCCCATTCTGGTAGTTGAGAAAAAAAACGGGCCGTTTTTAGATCACTGAGTCTCATTTTTTGGTATTTCTTTACTATTTGTGTAAACTCTTCTTGTACTACAAACGAGCGCTCAATATTTGTTTTTGTTTTAGTCAGTTTTACTAGTAATAATTGGCTTTGACTTTCAATGTCCTTAATTGTCAAATTTGTGAGTTCACTGCTTCTGCAAGCGCCGCTTATACCGAGTATCAATACCATCTGTGAAAACATATAATTTTTAAATTTGTGTAATAAATACATTCTTATTTAGAATAAATCTAATAATACTTAGGTAAACTTACCTTCACTGCCAAATATATCTCGTCAGGAACATCATTTAAAAATGTTTCCACTTCATGAGAGGTAAAAGCCTTAGATTTTCTACTCTTGAAACCCTGAGACTGTCTTTTCAAAAAGGATGTTAAATTATAGATTTTTTTAAAATTTACATTGTGTTTTACACTAAGTGTACTCTAGTGCATTGAATATCGGCTCCATAGCGTAGAAGGTTGTAGTTTGCTAGACAATCCTTTAAAATATGTAAGAAATACACTTTCGGAAAATGATTTTATATT
The DNA here is from genome assembly GCA_037179545.1 of Sesamia inferens. Classification (NCBI taxonomy): domain Eukaryota; kingdom Metazoa; phylum Arthropoda; class Insecta; order Lepidoptera; family Noctuidae; genus Sesamia; species Sesamia inferens. The sequence continues at coordinate 29,582,653 of CM073921.1, forward strand.
CTTCTCTGCTCGCCACTTCATAAAATCATTCAATCATCTTTCTTTTGAGATTTCTGGTAATAGATTGTTAATAACACAATTTGCCTTTAAGTTCTCTTTAAGTGAACCTGGTGTCAATATTTCAGAATCGCTTGAACTCATTTTTAAATTAAAATCTTAGCATAAAAGATTAGGTATTAACATAACTATTTTTTTAATTCCGTCACAGATACATAACAGATTAGTATCCCGCTAATTTATGTCGAATTTGTAAATTTTAAATATGGAACTCGCCACGTTATTGTTGCGACCATATAATTAATAAGTAGGTACTATTGTACTTCTTAATTCTATGGTTATTGGTTGCAACCTATTTTGCTCAATGAAGTTTGCGCTAAGTTCACACTGGCTGTTTAAAACTCACATTGCCGCTGCATTTTTTTTTTAATTTTGTTTTACATAAATTTCTTCACAGCTGACAGCAGTTCTATTTTTAAAGTTCATTCCGACCCTTGGGAGGGAAGTAATTTGTATGAGTTTTTCCCGCTCTAGGGAGGGAAATAGCACTTTCTACCCAATAATCAGGTCAAGAAAATACTACTTTCCGAATATGAGAAATGAAAAATTGTTATCATCGTCCGATATCGGTCGCCATTGACAGTGAGCGCGGCTCCTTGTGCATCTTCGATGAAATAAGGGTTGATAATACCGCCGAACCAAAATCTACACCAAACAGTTACTTTTTCGGAGTGTAAAGGCACCTGATGAATCTCCCGCGGATTTTCATCGCACCAAATCCGGCAATTTTGTTTATTAACAAAGCCGCTTAACCAAAAATGAGCCTCATCAGTGAAGGTTTTTTTTTTTTTTGCAAAAGCAGGATCAGCTGCCAGATGCTCTAACGCCCAATCAGCCATCTAACCCAAATCTCGGCGCAAAATTCGCCATGTTGACATCGCAGAAAGACCCAGTTTAGTTCAGACGCGCACGACGCGCAATGGATTGTCTGGGGTTTTCTCACATACTGTCTCGAACGGCAACAATATTCTCCAACAATCTTGCGTTTCTTTGACGTACAGGAACTGCTTCATCGATCACCGACCGGGTTGTTTCAATTTTTTTTTATCAAACGACTGATTGTGGACTCTGCAGGACGACCATGAACGACATAAATTGGACGCAATGCACGGAACGTTAGGCGAATAGAGCACTGATTTTGATAATAAATTTTAATAATTTCTACGCGTTGTTGAAGCGTGTAGCGGTCCTTGGTGAAATGTCACGACTAAATATGCATTCATGCCAAATTTGACAGCTATCGCATTACCAGCATGGCCGCTATGCACTGTCAAAGTTCGAGTGTCCCTATTGAAAAACCCTTTACTTTATTGATAAAGTTGACAATCTAATAAAGAAATCTGACAGATTGTAGTAGCTTGATGTGATGTCGTCCGTACAAATGTCCTTTGCCCTAATGTGTGCCTGTGGGAAGAGACAGGCTCTGGCTCTGGTATTGGGTACATTTATTAACCACTTGCTTTTGCTCAAGTGCTAGCTACTTTTTCGGGGGCCCCGTAATTAAGAGAGAGCCTCATAGTGCCGAGGAATATGGAAAATAGGTATTTGAAGAAACTGTTGCCGTCGCTCTACTACCAACATCTCCTGGTAAAGTGCGAAAAGGACAGTTGCAGCTCAGGCTGATTTTACCGACAAAAACGTTGACCAAAAGACGTTTCGTATTCCGCTATTTTCTTTTTCAAAACACGACAGATCTCAATTATTTTTATATTAAAATTTAGAGGAAAAGTATAGCTATGCTTCTATTATTTTCTTTTTTGTCAAAAACTTATAACGTTTGTTTAATAGTCATCTAAATCAAAAGATAGGGGCTCGTAAGTATAATCACGATGTAAAACTGTAGAAAAAAAATCATTGCTCTAAAAGCATTATCCACGAAGAAAACAGCGGAATACGTTTGTACAGAGCAAGCACCACTAGAGTTCCCTCTTAAGTGCCCAATTCATCCCCTGCCTTTTATCCGTCTATTTATAGAAAACTGCCTGATCAAAAGGCAGGAGCCATAGTTGTTCCATTTTTCTTGATAACCGGTCTTCTATAGCCAACCACTTCATTTTTTTCCCATATTCTGCACCAACAATAGTTCTACACCAACCGGGGGTCTTCCTTATGCATACTTGCATGGTGCATACAGGGATATTGATAGGTTCGTGCCACATTTCAGTAAAATTTGCTAAGAGGCCTCTGGATGTTGGCTTTGGCCCCTTATACACCTTTCAAAGGACCGCGATCCCAGAGTCTTGAGATATGTAAAAACAATAAAATAATAATAATAATTATTATTTTAAAAAATCACCACTCACTCGCTACTAGCCAAAAAGCAGCAGCAGAAAAATTTACAATAAAATTACATTATCTAATAATTTATTTACTCAAAACAAAGGACTGTTAAAATAAATTCATCAAAACCGGAAAAAATTGTATAAAGTTTTGGGTGCTATGTGATTCTGCAACAAGTTATGTTTGGAATATTTACCCTTACACAGGTAAAGAACCCGGAAGTGTTCCAGAAAGGAACGAGGCACAGACCACAGATAACTTTTTACGTCATATCAAATGGGACAGAAATTACTGGAGAAGCAAATAGCACTGGTAGTAACTATATGTAAAAATAAGCCTGAGCTACCAAAGATTTCCTGAATACAAAAGGTAGGCCAGTTTTTTCATCAAATTTTGCCTTTACTGAGGACACTACTCTTGTGTTTTACATTCCTAAAAAGAATAGATCCGTAAATCTTCTGAGCACATTGCATCATGATTCGGAATTGAGTAATCGCACAGACAGAAAACCTGTTGTTATATTAGACTATAACAAATGTAAAGGTGGTGTAGATACAATGGATAAAGCTGTTACATGTTACACTTGCAGAAGAAAGACAAAACGGTGGCCTCAAGTGGTTTTTAGTAATTTGTTGATATATCAGCCTATAATGCTTCTTTCTTATTCACCTCTGCTAATCATGCCTGGAATTCTTTCCAGGCATGATTAGCAGAAGATTTTCTTTTCGTTTTGCAAGACACCCTTCTGGGTGTCTTGCTAAACGCCGTTACTTTTCAGAAAATCTGAGTATGTAGCATGTTGCCCCTTACGTGAAAACCCGGAAAACTTTGCTTCGAGCACCATTTTCACTGGAAATTTCAATTCGATTCAACGCAAGACGACCAGTCTGAAAACAATACAGGGAAAACAACAACCAAGAGAAGTAGATGCCAATTATGTCCAAAAACAGATAATAAAACGGGATTAGTTTACTCTATGACCTAAATGTGATAAGTAATAATTACTTTTTGTTTTGGATATAATAATAGGATTTTGTTATTATATCACAAAATGTGTTCTATGTTCATTACTTGATATTAATAAAAACTTACTTAAACTAACAGTTTTTTATTAATTAATTATTAATTATAAACATCAATGATATTTACTATGCAATTATTGAGTGTAAATTAAGGCAGCATAGTACTGGGTCAAATAAGACCTAAATCCCGTTTACGTCGGTAACTTTTAGGAACGTATGAAGGTATGTTAGAAAAAATTGTTTGCTTACTAAAGAAATAACATAATCGTCTATATAAATGAAATGTATTGATACTGTCATCCATTGATAGTATTATACAATTACTCCATTGCATCTTATTTGCACGTATCTATTACATTATCATCACCGGTATTAAAAACGTATTTGACATTAGTAGTAAAAACTATTCATTGGGTCGATTGGGTTATCTGATCACGTGCTGGACAAGCATTTCGTTTCACCTCTCCGCCGGGATCCGGCTGCTGGGGCAAAGTGATTGAAGTTGGCCCGCCGACGCCACCGATAATACTACTGGGAATTCGAAAGAAGCTGTAGCGTTTTAAGACAGTGAAGAAATACAAAAGACCGTCTTAGATTTGGTAAGTAAAACTGACACAAATCGCGTTATTTGTGAACCTTAGTCCTATAATTTCCCCAGCGCTGGGACACAAACTTCCTCTCGGTGAGTTGTAGTGAGCTGTGAGGGTTGCTAGAAGTCACATCAGTCATCACGTCTTCGAATTTTGGTTCAAGGACATGCCGATTACCGGACACGTCTTCCTTCATGTTGTTTTAGCTTGTCGGCGCGTCACTAGCGCGCCTCTTCTTCGTCTTTTCTTAAGAGTGAATACAAATATATGTCGGAGACAGCGACGGCAGAGCGGTAGGGTCGACAGCATCTTGGTGTGGTGGTACAGGTTTCATTTCGTAGGTGAGTTTTAAATTGAAGCACGACGTGTAGATATACCCTCCAATCTTCATAATAACAATTTGAATAGGCAAACCGACAGTTTCGGTTCGGAGATGTGCCTTGGTTCGCGTCTCGGTGCAAAAGTGACCGTTCGACGAACCCCACTTCCCAAAGCGACTCTGTCCATGTGACGCCATCACAAAATAACGTCACAAACGTTCGCCCCTCTACTACGTAAATCAAATCAGCAACTTCTATTAAAATTAATCGACGATCTCCGACACGGCCAGCCTGACGATTTGCACGTCCTCGTGCATCATCATCATCATCATCATCCCAGCGCCAATCCAAGTCGCATCCGAAGCTCCCTCAGCCCCGGAGTCCGGGACCGGTTCACGAGGCCAACCGCCGATTCCGGCCAAACTTCGATATTTCCCGTTGCACGTCCTCGTGCATGTCTGTAACAAATTTTAAAAAAACACAGAAAACCGACTTTGAAGCATTTTTGAGAGCTCGGCCAACCTGACCGTCACACGTCACGTTTAGTTACATTGACTATTAGAAAACCAAACTTAATTATTTTAACAACTTAAATACAAAAGCTTCCTTCAAGCCTCATAATTATCAAAATTCAAAAAGAAAACACAAAAGTTTCCTCCAAGCCTCATAATTATCAAATCAAAATCATAATCTTCAATAAGAAAACGCATCATCGCCCGCTACCACAGTTGCTAGTGACAACTCATAGTTGACACCCTTATCGTCATCACCTCTTGTGATACGACCAACTCTAGAGTCCACGACTCCCAGGTCAACACATGACCGTACAACTAATAGTCTCCTCCGAGACCCAGGTCCCCGCCACATCACTAGCTGCCCATCGCGCTCTGAACCACCCCTCACTGGGCTGCAGTTACGACTACAGACTAGTGCGTGCAGCGCGACCACACAGCCATGATACGTGTTCTATTTGCTGGCGGAAGCACCCTCCTCACCATCTTCTACATTTTGAAAATCTAACTCAGCAGACATTACTTGGAAAAATCTTTCGTACCTATGCGATCGTGGGGTACTTATAAGTTCTGTTTCCAATCAACGATTTCAATAGGTAACGATCGCCATTATCGCCATCAAACAACTCACCAATATTAAATTTCATTACTTTAGCTCATTTCTATGAAACTTACATTTTTCGTAAATAGCACTCATATCTATGTTCGTTACCGCTTGTTCTCTTGAGAAGATTTAATAGTCTAGCCACACATACTATCAGAAGCTCAATTGAGCTCGTAACTATAGGCCACAGTGAACTTTAGTTTTGAAATAATCAAAGACAAACCAGACATAATTTTAAAACCCTGATTTAAAATTTCTCAGCCCATCATAACAAACAATAATCGGGTAGTACAAGAAATAAAATTTGCAAAAATAACTCTTATTATCATGTCGCAAAGAAATGGTTCAGTACACAACGCTGGTACTACCCATACCCTGTATACGTACTATCGCGTGTGTACGTATACCAATGAAATTACAGATAGCTTGACAAGAGAACATTCAGCACCGAAATCAAAATAAAAATAGTACGACTCACCGGATTATGGCAATTTCCCACAAACACCTGCCACTTGGCAGTTGTCAACCGTTACACACCAGGCATCTCTGAGCTCTCATAAAAACCCCATTACGTTACCACAAACGTTTTGGGTATTTTGAAACCTTCTCATTGCCTGCAGAATAGATGCTGTCCTGAAATCTTCTCATCGCCTGCAGAGTAGAGGCTCAAGTCTTGAAACCTTGGGCGTTCAGCAAAACGCACGCAGCTCCGGCTGCGCCGCAAGCAGCTCCAGCAGCTCCACACGCCATTGATGCGATTCACCAAGCAGCTAGAAGCGCGTTACGCAAGCGCACTTTGCACGCTCAGCAAGCTCATCTTGCGCGCTCCGCAAGCTCACCTTGCGTGTTCCGCAAGCGCACCTTGCATGCTGCACAAGCGCACCTTGCACACTTCGTAAGCGCACCTTCCGCGCTCCGCAAGCGCACCTCGCTCGCCAAGCAACAGCCAGGACTGTCGCGCGCCAAGCATCAGCCAACACTGTCGCGCGCCAAGCAACAGCCAGCACTGTCGCGACAGCGCCGCGTCCAGCCGCACGTGCACGCCTGCAGCGGACTCCTGCAGCGCACTATCACGCTGAGCGATCTCTTCTGCGTCAGCAATTGAGCGCACCTCGTGACATGTCGTTCACTTCTAGCCTCACTGCCCGTACATCCAGCATTTAGAGAAGCTCATACAAAGAATGAACAACTACACACATAATGGCAGAAAGTGACTGTTATTCTGTTCCTTGATTTATAACGAGATTGTGAGCAGTGTAGTTATTTATCCCACTTCTGATGTCGGAGACAGCGACGGCAGAGCGGTAGGGTCGACAGCATCTTGGTGTGGTGGTACAGGTTTCATTTCGTAGGTGAGTTTTAAATTGAAGCACGACGTGTAGATATACCCTCCAATCTTCATAATAACAATTTGAATAGGCAAACCGACAGTTTCGGTTCAGAGATGTGCCTTGGTCCGCGTCTCGGTGCAAAAGTGACCGTTCGACGAACCCCACTTCCCAAAGCGACTCTGTCCATGTGACGCCATCACAAAATAACGTCACAAGCGTTCGCCCCTCTACTACGTAAATCAAATCAGCAACTTCTATTAAAATTAATCGACGATCTCCGACATATGTATATAAATACTACTTCAACTCTTCAATGGCCTCTGTGGTTAGACACCACAATTTTGCCAATAACACGTGTTATAGAAATTCTTTAAAAATTTTATTATCAAAAATGGCGGATATCGCCAATGACAGTTGAAAAAACGGCCGCGTTTGCCGACTACTAGGAGATTTGATGCAAAGCCATGATGTGGCCACTATGCTGAGATATTTCAATGTTCTTTATGAATTATTCACTGAATGCACTTTTTACTACATAAATGACGCGCTTTTATTTAGTAAACGCCACTATAAATAATTTAAAAAGTCCAATGAAAAATGCGCGTGACACTCATCTTAGCATTCCTGTCAAAACCCTAGCGCGCTTCTTTTGAGAAATACTTCGGAACGAGGTTTGACAACTGTCAGTCGGGCGGAGCGTCGTGGCGATGGTCAGCGCGGCCATGTTGAACTTCACTTTTGGTTTGAACGTCAATGGCGAGCGAACCACGTATGCGACGAATCGCTATTGTTCCCAGTAACCTTTTGTCCTATTGTTTTAAAACTGATTAAAGTGATAGATATAATTTTCTAATTATTATTTTCTAATTGATTTTCTAATTACTGGTGAATGGATTTCTGAAAGGAAGATATTTTGTGAGATTAAATAACTTTTGGTTGTGACTTTAGTGATTCTTTCTTGATACCTACCACATAACAATTTATGGAAGACTTGGCTGATTCTGATGATAAAGGGCATCCGCCCAGAAGCTTTACATATAAGCTTCTGGGCGGATTTTGAACAATTACGAACCTAGTCCAGTGTGACCAAAGTAGCTGCAGCAGTAGACCGCTCGGTAGTAAAATAATCCATTATTAGCTGGCCTTGCATTCTGTTGAAACTCCATACTACGCTAGAATAGTAGAACATCCACCTGCTATCTCTGCCAAACGCTTCAAAAATTTGAAGAAGAAAATACTGGCACAGTTATTGAAACACTGGCTAATTAAAACATTGGCATACCTAAGAAGTTTTTGCGTCTATTGATCCGTAGTCAAAATCGCCTCACATTTTTGGTTCCGTTCCCAAAGGGTGTCACCCTCTGTGTACAGAATCCTATTACAAATCTCTGCTGTCTGTTCTTCCGTCTGCCAGTAGACTATATTTCATGAACCATAAAATAGGTAGACACGTACATTACGTACGTAGTTACAGTAAGGGTCATAAGTGGATTACCACTTTTGAACTAACAATAAGTGCCAAAAGTGGTAGTGGAGGCGTAATTACGGTGCAGTTGGCAACATTGGTTTCGTGTATCATTTGATACGACCACACCCCACTGTAACTGCATTCTCATCGCGGTCCTATCCTTACGTGCGCAACTTGTCGGTTGAGTCGTCAGCGAGCCGAGTGTCGATACCCAATCGTCATTATTTATTCTATGGCTTATGACGAGAATAAACCTCCGTTGGAGTTTTGGCGGGAAAGTCAAGCTGAGTGTCACGATCATTTTTCTATGGACTTTTAAAATTATTTAAAGTGTTGTTTACTAAATAAAGCGCGTGATTTATGTTGTAAAAAGTGCATTCAGTGAATAATTTATAAAGAACATTGAAATATTGTAGCATAGTGGCCACATCATGACTTTAACCCAAACCCCTCCTAGTCGGCTCACGCGGGAAACGAAAGGAGGTTAAGTTAAGTTAGGATAGATAGGAAGTTTAGGATAAGTTAGGATAAGTTACGAATCCGTGTGCAGTTTCTGGCCTTCCATCGCACGCGTCCCAGGTTTACCGGCGCGGACCAAAACCAGATGTGGGGACCGGTTGGGCGGTCACATGTGCGGCGGGTCGGCCACCATTCCAGGTGGCTGACGTGACCTGAACCCTGGGTCACCGTCGGGCAACGAGTGGGGCTAAGAGGAAGGACACCTCGCTAAAATACCCTTGGCTGTTGCGTCTTCTCGCGCAAGAAGACGTACCCAGCCCGGCCCCTCCGTATGGGGGGACCACTGTGGGCCCACGTTTTAGTTGGAAATCGCCGGCGGGGGATTGGTAGTGCAGGCATTGCTATTTCCCATGACCCCGCCACTCAGGTGATGTCGATGTGCCGCTGTGGTTTTAGTGGGTATTCCCGGCTTCGGCTGGGCGAGTCCCACACACGCCCTTCGGGGTATGGTGCGATAAAGGCATTTCCACAGCGTCAAAAAAAAAGGATAAGTTACGAAAGAAAACAAGAATAACGAAGAAATGGCTCAAAGGTCTTAGCAAGCAAGCCAAAAACTCCTATAAAAAAAAATAAACCTCCGTTACCACTCAGCAAACATTTTGCGGAGGCGAAGGTTTGATTTCTTGCGGAACTTCCGCTGTAACGGAGGCGGAGGCGAGGATCCCTTACAAACCTAATTCTGAAATTTAATGAGACTATTTTAAACACATCCGCTACTTCTCGCGTCTTGTACCGCTCAGCCACCGCCACTTTACTCGGCCGTGGAGTCATTTGATCCATTTCATAAATTCGCTTCATAACTTACCTCCTTGCCTATTTACTGAATACGTTATACTGAAATATTGTTTACAACACTAGTTTTGAATGTATCACACATGTTGTTATATGTTAATGTGAGCCAGTGTGCACCGTGTTCCCTTGTGGAGTAAACAGATGCTTATTAGGTAGCGTCTTGGTAAGTCCTGGAACAATGTAGTTAATAAATACCAGAAGGCCAATAGCCACTACTTATTGTGAGAATTAAGCGTTTTTTATTAAGAACGCTTAAATTAAAGCTATTTTTGAAAGTTCGAGACTGAAATCGACTGTTGAAGGTTATTAAAATTACGAGAATTGCTAAGAATTGAATAGTTTTGTTTTATAGAGTTGGGTATGTGAGAATCACATATAGATTTTGCTGATATTCTCTTTGAAGGTGAATGTTTGTTTTCATTACATCGTGTGGTTTATTATATATGTAGAATGTAGTTGCCGGTTTCAGAGTTAAAGCTGTCTATACAGGTATCACCACTAGTTACAGAGACTGATAACATTTAAACTTTATTTTTGTACAGAGGTACCTACTTATGGATAAAAAATACCAATGTGCATATGTTAGTAGATAGCATTACACATTTTATAGTAGTACGTAATTTGTAATTCAACGTTATCACATTTCACTTTATTAGAAATAATAAGCTGATTATGCTATTAGAATACACCCAATACATACTAGAATTCTAAAACTGTTAATATGCATTTGTGCTAAATGTATTTGTTGCGCTACTCGCCACTAGATGGCGCTTTTTCGACTTTGCATACATTTCCGCATTTCTCATTTTATTTTATAACTCTATTGTTAGTATTAAAATTATCGCTTACATGTAATGTTATAGTAAGCACAGGACACAGGACATGGTATAGCTTAGGTTAGGTTACAGGTACTAGCCTAAATTATAAAATTTCTTTAATTAAACATTTAATTACATAAAAGGTTAGTTAAAAATCTGATTATATGACATTTAACACTATTTCACTTGAGAAATTTAGGAATGTAGTATTCTACCAAGATTACAACGCATTACCTATTCAATTTAAGTTTTAAACAGACTGTAATTTATGACAAAACGTAAAAATAGGAATGGCCTAATTTTAGTGTCCACCACTGTGTAATTTTTACGCTAGCTAGTTTTGGTTTAAAAGTAAACTACCTAGCTCATGGAAATAATAACATTCGAAGATGTAAGTAGTACTAATGATTGGATAATAGAGGGCATCACTAATCGCAGCGTACCAAATATAGGTACTTACATAGTGAATGAATAGAATGAAAATAATAGAAAACCTCAAACGAAAAATCAAATAATTCTCAACTGAAGACGGCGCACGAAGAAATTGAGATATTGGCTAGCGAGATATGAACTACAACTGAACGTGCTGAAAGAACAGATTCGATTCACGAGAAATAAAACATGGCTATGATTTCCAAAAAAAAATAAAAAACTTTACAACATAGAGAATAGAACCAGAACCATTCATACTTTCATTAGAGTTCGATAGTAATTAAGAATTAATAATGAATCAATTTTAATTGTGCTTATTGTATTTTAATTTTATATGTGTAATTTATTTAAACTTTAATTAATTAACAAAACAAAATCCTTTATTACCTACATCCTACAGTCGGATCAGCTGCGGGTCATCCAGCGTAATCTTATGCTGGATGCCGTTATACTTCATCGTAAATTTATAGCGTATGTGAACCAGGAATTCATTTGAGACGATTCTAGGAATATTTCCTAGAAACCGAAGTGCGGATACATCGAGATGTAATCGCAGTGGACTAGGGCCTCACCCTGCTTTCGCCTTTTTGGGTAATATGTGCCAGATGTAGATCTACTAGCGTCCGTAGCCTGACTGCGTAGCAATGACCGTTTCCGAAAAACTGAGGATTTTTGTCTCTGCTACTATGGACGAAGTTATGATGACGAACAAATACCGGAGATTTAGGTCCGTATTACAGAACGTTACTAGAGACTCAAGCAATACTTAAAACTAGTTTCAACCAATCAAAAGGCTTCAGACGAGACTTAAGTAGAGCTTGAGTATTGAGTGACGTTCTGTTATAGGGACCTTACTGTGAACGATGGCTGACATAATATGTCGTGCATGGCCGGGGGAATCAATTAGGCATATTTTCTCCGCGTGTTCTCGTCCGGCAAACGGGCAGTACTTGTATAGACATAACCTCGTAGCCAGGATAATCTATCAGCAACTCTCTAAGAAATACAACCTTGTGGAATCGGAAGTGGGGTACCACAGGTCGTACCATCATCTGCCCGACCTAGATTGGAAATATCACTTTGCACTGGAATCGATTCATCATCACTGATAGGACTATTGTTGCCAATAAGCCTGAGCCTGTGTTGGTGGATCGATCAGAACGGCACTGATGACGGCAATGGATGTTGTCATTACCATTATATTACGTTCCTATGTATCTTTGGAGCTCGGACCATCGCCAGTAGCTTGGATCATGTTCCCTGGCTACTTATACCCGGTTGCATCCACGGACGTCGAGTTGGAGCCTGGTGTCCAATTTACGTATTACTTACTTTTTTATTTTTATAAACGTACCTATTTATACTTTTTATATTCATATATTCAAAAATATTATTTATATTTTTATATGTTTAAATACTAAACATATTAATAACCAATACCAAACATATTAATCGAAGAAACAATAAGAGCAATAAAATCTCAAAAGATAGAAAAGCCTCCCGGAAAGACCAAATAACTAATGGACTACTAAAATCTACTATCATGGCGAATGCCCGTATATTAACAAACATATTTAATGAAATCATAGAAACTGAAAACATACCTGAAGATTGGACAAAATCAACAATAGTATTACTGCATAAAAAAGGAGATCGTGGGTATACCGGGAACTACCGACCAATAAGTTTAATGTCAAACTTGTATAAAGTGTTTTTTAAAAGAAGTTTATTTCGAATGACATCTTTACTCGACGAAAACCAACCGCAGGAACAGGCAGACTTCCGAATCAAATTTTCTATCATAGGTCATATACACGTACTAAGACAAGTACTACAGAAATATAAAGAAGAGAACAAAATTAACTATTTGTGTTTTGTTGACTATAATAAAGCCTTTGACTCATTGGAACACGAATACATCTGGGAAGCACTACATGCTCAGGGAATACAAGGAAATTACTTAAGAATACTGAAGAACATCTACTCAAAAATCACAGCCCAAATCAGACTAGAAAGAACGGGTGAGGAGTTTTCTATACACAGAGGTGTTCGCCAAGGTGATCCCATTTCACCCAAGTTGTTTTCAGCGGCTGTGGAGATGATATTCAGGAATCTGGAATGGCATAAAAATGGTCTTAACATAAACGGCCAAAAAGTAAACCACCTATGTTTTGCGGACGATCTAATTCTATTTTTCGAGTACTTAAAAATTTTGAGCAAATGCTACAACAATTATCAGACCATAGCATGAAAGCAGGGCTTTCAATGAACGCGACGAATACTAAAATTATAACTAATGCTTCGCAAACATATAATATAACAGTGGATATGGAGAAAATAGAATATGTGGAAGAATATGTATATCTAGGGCAACTAATAGCCGCAAGTGATAAAATGCCTAAGTAAATTGACAGAAGGATATCCAATACTTGGAAGAGATTTTGGTCTCTTAGCGAAGTAATGAAAAACAAAGACATGCCAATCAAAGAAAAACGAAAAGTGTTCAATATGTGCATTGACAGAGCAGTTGATGAATAAAATATGTATATGCCAAAAGGGAATAGAAAGAAGTGTTATAGGAGTGAGAAGGAAAGACAAAATAAGATTGGAAAAACTAAAAAACGAAACAAAATTTAAAGAAGTGAATAAAGTCTGTAAAGCACTAAAATGGCAATGGGCAGCGCATATGTTAAGAGAGGATAATGGGAAATGAACCAAAATAATATCAGAATGGTACCCTACGGATGGTCAAAGAAGTAAAGGACGACAAACGAAACGCTGGGAAGACGATATTAAGAGAGTGGCTGGTCCAGAGTGGATTAGGATAACCAGAGACAGAGAGAGATGGAAATCTTTAGAGAAGGCCTTTGTCAAAGGACAAGTTGTTTCCAATAATACCGATCGTCAAATTGTAAAGAAATTAGAGATATAAATAATAACGATATTAATCATAAGATTCATTTGTAAACTTTAAATAGTAATAAAAACGAATAATATTTTTTACATAATAAGAACAACAACATTAAAAGTATTTGTGTGTGTGCATTTTTATTTTGATATGACTTTAATGTAATATGTAATTGTTATTCTATTTATTATATATAAATATTTATTCTATATTCAAATCCCATTCTATATTTAAATGTTTTTTTGTTTCCAATTTACGCTATTTCAAGTCAAACAAATTACTACTTCATGCTAATGGCAATTAAGTTGGTTTCACAGTTACCTCCCGTTTCAGCACGAAGGTACAGATTATTAATATTCAAACCGTCGTCACAAATATTAGGATTAAAAATCCCTGGTGTTGCACCATTGTATTACGTTCGGTTCGGATATATTTGAGATTTTGAGAACTTAATTATGTTCACAAAGCAAAACTCATTCATCATTTTTTCATTATCAACCTTTTTATAGTCCCACTGCTGGGCCCTGGTCTCCTTTATACACAGAAGAAAATTTAGCACCAAAAAAAGTAAAAACTAAAAACCGTAATTAAGTACCGGAACTATAATAGTCTATTTATGTACTTACTACATAAATTAACTATTAAGCTATAATACACTTCTGGACACATCTATTGGCCCACCTTAGAGGTTTTGATCGCCCCTACCGAAATATGCTAGATTGAACAAAAACTATTGATGCAGTTTTAAACCTGATACATTTTACCATCTTTTTCGATCGTATTGTTTTAAATTTGAATTCAGAATACCATACGACATGGAGCTACGCCTAACAAGTCGGATATGCGTCTTGTTAAAGGCAATTGATTTTTGAATAAAAACATGTGGTATCTAATAAAGGTTTAATTTAATAACGCGTGTTGCCTTTATAGGCATCTACCACAGCTCTCATACGATTAGGCATAGAGTTTATCAACAGCTCTATGAAATCTTGAGGGATCATCTCCCATTCCTCTGCTATGGCAGTTTTCAATTCCTGCATCGTTTGGGCAAGTGGCTGACGAGCCCTAACACGTCTTTTTAGCTCGTTCTACATGTGCTCAATGGGGTTCATGTCTGGGCTTCTGGCTGGCCTGTCCATAACTATGATGTTCACATCCCGAAGATATTCCCTGACGATGCCGGCCGTATCGGCTCTTGCATTATCATGCATAAAAAGGAAATTTGGGCCCACATATTTCGCGTATGGTATCACGTGAGGTTCTAAGCACTCACGAATATACCTTTCAGCATTTAATGTTGGCAGCCGTGGTCCTGTAACAACCTCAAGTTGAGATTTGCCGCTCGCGGAATACCGCCCCAGACAGTCCATGAGCCACCGCCATAACCAACCTCCCCAAAGCAGGATTGTGCGAAATGCCCTCCCTTACGTCGGTAGACCTTCTTCCTTCCATCATTGCCATGTAACACAATTTTAGACCCATCAGAAAAGAGTACACGGCTCCAATCTTGCTTTGTCCAATTTAAATGAGTGCGTGCGAAATGAAGGCATACTGTTCGGTGGGCTCGCGTTAGTTTGGGCCCACGAACTGGCTTGTGTGGTACCATATCGTGTTCTTTTAACCTTCTCCGAACAGTTCGAGCGTCACATCACAGATACTCCGTGGAAGTCGCGAAGTTGGTTTTGTATCTCAATGGAGGTAAGGTGACGATTTCTCAAGCTGGTCGTCACGATGAATAAAATAAATAATAATATTAATAATAATATCATCAAAAATCTCCTATCCTAACATGCAAAACTATAAACAGAGTTAATTTGATGTCAGAGCCCATATACGATGGAAGTAATAAGTACTACGTACAACGTAGTACTTACCACCTCCATGCCATAGGCATAACATAAATTAAGTTGAGCACTCACGTTTCTTTGGCTGTGTCCGGCCTGAATAAGTGCCACACAGCTTGGGCGGCGATTTCAGGTGAAGTATCCATAGATTATTGATAGAACCTCACCTTAATGTTAAGAATAAGTAATGTTTGTTGCAAAACCAAAGATATCAATCACTTTTTCAAGAATTAAATCCAAGTAAACCAATAAAATCAAGTTTTCTTAGTATTCGATTGTTTGATATCAACAAACAGGCTCCAATTTGCCTTTTGTTTCCTTAAATTCTGTGTTCGAAATTAAAAAAAAAAAAACTATTGAATGAAATTGTGAATGTGTCAGGTTCAACACTGCGTGAAAACTTTTTGCTCGATCTAATATAAAATTTTAGCTAGGACCAAACGAAACTGAAAATGCAAGGTGGGCCAATAGATGTGTCCAGAAGTGTATAATGGAGCCGCATTTTGGCTTCCAGTTAATTAAATTATAACTTAAAAAATAAATATTTAATGGTATTTAAAGTTTAAAACACGACAAACCCGATCAACATGACTAATGTTTTATACCAACGCGATCCCGACCGTTTTTCTTTAGAGCGTGCAGGGATGCGACGATACGTCGCGTCGTAGATGTATAACACCCCTACGCATTCACTACACTCGTCGCTATAGTATTTCGTAGACGCCTACGAAAGGGTAATTCAACTTCAAGTTACAGGGAAGCTACGCGTGCTACGCATTTACTGTTCTTGCTACGGTTTATTGCCTGGGCGCAACCAGTTTGATGATACATCGTTCTGTATGAATAGGCTGACATTTGCATCGATTCTTTTGTTGACACACTAAACCTACTTTAAGTTAAGTGCATCTTTGTCGGTCTCCGTAGCGCAGCGGTCAACACGCCTGCCTGCGACGTG
This sequence comes from Sesamia inferens, assembly GCA_037179545.1. Classification (NCBI taxonomy): domain Eukaryota; kingdom Metazoa; phylum Arthropoda; class Insecta; order Lepidoptera; family Noctuidae; genus Sesamia; species Sesamia inferens. The sequence continues at coordinate 29,599,105 of CM073921.1, forward strand.
GAGGCCCCGGGTTCGATCCCCGGCCAGGTCGTGATGGAAAACGATCTTTTCCTGATTGGCCTGGGTCTTGGATGTTTATCTATATATGTATCTATTATAAAATATAGTATCGTTGAGTTAGTATCCCATAACACAAGTCTCGAGCTTACTTTGGGGCTAGCTCAATCTGTGTGATTTGTTCGTATATATTTATTATTATTTATTATTATTATTATTATTTATCTTTTTCTTTCTATTTGATTAAGAAAACGATAAGAGTAATAACATTTTAGTTTAATCTCTAATTTTCCATAGACAGTTTAGATGCGATAGTAAACATGCATGGAGACCAAAAATTCATCAATTTACATCAAGCGTGAACTATTTTGACAGGTCTTAACTAACACAGGCATGTCCGTATTTATGCAAAATGTAACCACTCGACAAATTAAAATTTCTTCTTGAAAAGAAGAAACAAATGGTTTTTAAAGAATCACATGATTATTCTATTGGAAACAAGGTGGTTATTTTTGTATGAGAATTTAGACCACTTTTGAATCAGAATTCTTTAAAAATAAAAGAAATTTTAATTTATTGACTAGTTCCATTTTTGATAAATACGGACATATTTTCTTCGGACAGCCTCCGTGGCGTAGCGGTAGCGAACGCGGCCGTTACGCAGGGAGGCACGGGTTCGATCCCCGCACAGTGCAAATATTTGTCGGTCTCCGTGGCGCAGCGGTCAACACGCCTGCCTGCGACATAGAGGTTCCGGGTTCGATCCCCGGCTAGGTCATGATGGAAAACGATATTTTCCTGATTGGCCTGGGTCTTGGATGTTTATCTATATATGTATCTATTAAAAATATAGTATCGTTGAGTTAGTATCCCATAACACAAGTCTCGAACTTACTTTGGGGCTAGCTCAATCTGTGTGATTTGTCCGTATAAATAAATAAATAAAATAAAAATATTTGTATGCATGAAAATGAATATTTGCACTGGTCTGGTCGTGCCTCGGAAAGTACGTTAAGCCGTTGGTCCCGGTTGCCATACGAACATCTAGTGGTAGTCGTTACGGGTTGTTGGAACCCTCAAAAGTCCAAACAATTGGTCTAATGCAATGCTGAATGCTTAGATATCGCCTTCGGGTTGTGGAGGTCAGACGGCAGTCGCTTCACGGAAAATATCGAAGTTTAGCCAAAATCAGCAGTTAGACTGGTAAAGCGGACCCCAGACTCCAAAGCTGAAAGTTACGGATGCGACTGGGATTAACGCTGAGATGATGTTGATGATGACGGACATATTATCTTGTCTTTTACTTAATGAAATATAAAGAAAAAGATGCATTGAACATAAATTTAGTTTAGTTTATGAACAAAAGAAGTTTGAGAGCCTGTACTAATGGTGTTTCATAATACAGTAGGTTAAGAAAACCCTGTCCGACCCATAAGGATAATAAAGGTGAGGTAAACACATGACCAAATAGAATATAAAATTTTACGTAATCATCATAGTACCAATACAAATGAATTTTGAAATAATCTTTTTTTCCCGCGATTTATTCCAACTTACCCGAAATTTGGTAATTTTTAAAAAAGTGACAACACCGGTATTATTATGAGCGAATAGCGATGCGACCACGTGCCGCGTGCCCTGCCCCCCGCCGCCCGCGGGCGGCAGGCGAAGGGTGGTTAGCGCACATTTATTAAGTTACCTCTTTTTGTGAAATAATATTTATTTTTATAGGGGGATTTTTTTTTTAAGTTTAGCCCGGTTTTGTATGCATTAGTAGAATCAGTTATCGATACCTAACAACACCTTCACGGGTCGGACAGGGTTTTCTTAACATACTGTATAAGGTACCGTCGCTCGCTATAGTCAAACAAAGAGGCTCTGTCTATAGGCGACCGGGACTTAAGTACTTTTGTTATATCTATTTTCAATTTGAAGCTTGCTACACCCGCAAATTCTATTTTGCATGGCTGAACCGATAACTATGGGCCAGAACAAGCGTGAAGCACGCTAAGAATACAGGTAAACAAACCGTTGCTAGGCAACGACTTGTTTACAGCTAAAAGGAAGATGTTAACAACAGTTTCTAGGTAGGAGATTTTCAAGCAAGTAATAATCCTACTTCCTACTAATGTAAGCAGTTTATTTATGTTTAGATTGATTTGAATAGAATGCTTAACAGATTTGAATGAAATATGACACACATGTAAGTTAATTTACGTAGTCATAACAACTAATTTACGCTACTGTACGTCGTTCATAATTGAAAGTATTATGATGCATGTCTTATGCAGTTGATTTGAAATGTAGTTAAAGCAAAATTGTTTTGGCAAAAGTCTCAACTTTATTCATAGGCTGAATTTCACAATATGTGTTTAAAATACCTGAATTTCATCCACGCTTCTTTTTTGTAGGGCTATCAAGTAAAATTAATGTCGAGTTTAATGGTTTTTCGAAATAACAAGTTAATATGCATGTTATTTTAGTGATTCTATTGAAATATGCTGCAATAGGTCTTTTTATTAAATAGTTAAAGTCGATAATCATGTAAATTATTGGAGATTTGCAAAACATGAGTTGTGATAACCCTAAATTGGTTTGTTAACCTCTATTCTTTATCGAGTTTGGCGCAGGTATCAGTAAATAATTAAACTTACGTACGTACGGAGGACGGGTCTGAGCAGTTGTATTGCGATGTGTGCCGGGTACGATGCGCCAAATGTTATTGTGGCGAGAGTTTCATCGTGGGGGGTCTCCAGATTAATCTCCCTCTGGCGCAGCATCGTTGGTCGTGTTGTTGGGTTTAACATTGCATCACCTCGTTCAACTGCCGTCTTCCTTCCTACTCACTAAGATTTTTAAGTGAATTGGCTTAATAAACTTGTGCGCTTTACGATCAACGATTGCATCACTGCCCACCATCAGGCGGGATTGCAGTCAAGCACTAGTTTATAATAATTAAAAAAAAAAAATGGTTTTATTTTCAAATATAAAAAGCAGGAAAATAAATATAAACAAGAGGGTAGAGAATAAGGATATAAAACAATCTGGCCGCATCGTTTTCAACAATAAAAGTGCCGACCGCGCAACAGGCAACATGGATTCATCGACCTAAAATAGGAAAGACTTCTTTTCTCGTGAAGAGTCGACTAACTGCTTGGCAATGTCTCAGTAAGTTTATCAAAGAGAATTATCAAAAAAGAAAAAAAAAAATGTACAATATTATTTTATGTTTATGCGAAACCCGAAACACGTGTCCAGTATTTTTAAATAAAGAATCTATGTACAAACTTTCAAAAAGATATAATGAAAAACCACAAGCTATGAGCTTGCTATTTTAATTGGTTGTCCCAGCAAAAATATGGTCAATGCTCCGCTCGGGCGGTCGAGCGCGGTGTGTTGACCTCTGGCGTCAGCTTTGCGCGCGCGCAAGTACAATACAGTGTATCTATCGTAATCGCTCGATAACCACTCTGCAATAATTACTAAAAATATACCTAAATTGTGTAAAAATGATTGAAATCGATTCAGTTGCTTATTCTGAACAAACTATATTTAGGTTTCGTATAAACAAAAAATAACGTTCTATATATCATTTATTCAAATTAGGCTGAGACAACACTTTTTGAATGTCAATATTGCATAAAGTGGGTGATAGACGTACGAACTTAAAGTACGCGGTTTTTAAGATCGTGATCTTACTCACCTCTCCGTTCGTGACACACGTGAAGCTTGCTCATAACACATCGTGATGTCGTCAAGAAAAGAAGCTTTGTATTATGTGGGAATTATATCATACTACATTTTAAAATTAATGAAAGACGAAATCGACAAGTGTGGGTAAAGCACTGCATTACGAAAAGAGATCGTTTATCGCATGTGAATTTAATAAGAGCATGGGCGTACCGAGGGGGAGCAAGGGGTGGCAGCTGCCCCCCCTGGTAATATCGCAGAACATGTAAGAACTCCCCTGATTACTAAACAAAGTATAAACGAGGACTTATTTGTAACTTTTAAATAAACCACGCACTAGACACTGACAAAATGTACGCTGTAATTGCCAAAAAACCGTAACCGAATATAGCGCACAAAGATTACTCGCCCAAAAAATTTGATTTGCCCCCCTAGGACGGACTTGCCCACCCCTAGGCCTGACTTGCCCACCCCTAGGCCTGACTTGCCCACCCCTAGGCCTGACTTGTCCACCCCTAGGCCGTACTTACCCCCCCAAATAAACCGCGCAGTAGACACAAAATGTAACCGACCATAGCGCACATAGATTACTAGCTCAAAAAATTTTACTTGCTCCCCCTAGGCCTGACTTGCCCACCCCTAGGCCGGACTTGCCCCTAGGCCAAGAGCGGGGTACGCCCATGAGTAAGAGAGTTACGTGAAAAAGGAAAATTTCCATGATCATTTCAGAATGCCTGAACCGCTGTATGAAGAATTTTTGCGGCTCCCGACTCGCAGCGCTGCTACATGTACGAGCCGAGACGAGCTACGAGTAAGATTTCAAACAGGTTGGATCGCCGGCGAACTTGCTCGGCAATTCTAAAGTTCGCGTTTTTAAGGTGACACACAGGCGAAAAAGGTCGTCGAGCCACAAGTCCGCGTACTAACTCGCACGTCTATCACCCACTTAACGGTTATAGTAGCCTCAATGACCTTGTGCATGTGGGCGGAGCTAAACGCCGTACTCCCGAATTCGTAAAATGCGCGCGGTGGCGCGCTAAACTAAAACGACAATCAAAGAATATCCAGAGATGCAGACAAGCCGCGTGTAGGTCGCGATTTGTGCCTACGATTTCAGACGGGGGTATGGATGCAAGACGATAAATGTATATTTTGCATTGATAAATGGTAATATCGTACTATAATATATTTTTAGTATTCTTGATCAATGTTTAAATAAAATCAAGGAGTGCTCGTTACACAGTTTAATGGCCGATCGCAGACTGACAGACATTTGTAAAACAAGTACCCACACATTATAATATATCATAACATTAACATAAAAATTAATGGTAGATGGTAATATCTATCGATTCAACATATTTGAATTTTTTTTTTTTCACTACTTTTCAGTATATGAGTATCATGTCTTTGCAGTGTCCTTGAATTAATTACTAATGCGAATTACATAAACGAGTTCATCGCGTTAACGTAAAACAAACGCGCACTAGGCACTTTGTGATATTTTTATTAAAAAAAAAAGTTGAACCACACTAGAAATTACTTTTATCGTGGGTGCATTTTTAAACATATAAATTCACAGACACAAACAGCCAGACCCGGAACAACTACTTGTAGGACATGTTCTGAATATTTGTTCCGCGCGGGAATCGAACCCGTGACACGCAGCGCAGCAGTCAATAGCTTAACCGCTGCGCTAACCGTGCTTTATATAGATGCCTTGAGATTACAAAGCGCGTAGTTTCGGCCGTTTTCCATAAAGAGATAGTACCCTATTTATACTGTGTCAATGACGTCGGATTGAATGTACTTCGTCGTAATGAGGTTTCAAATAAAACACGAGTTATTTTAAAATCTGTAAATTTTAATTCTTCGATCCAATAAATAACATGCGAGATTATAGGCATATCTAAAGCTGCAGAAATTTCTTGCAGTTGAGAATGGCCACAGTCTATTTCTATTGTTCCTACAACTGCACAGCTGATATTGATTTCTGTAGGATGTGCAAAATGTTTCCATACACATACGGCATTTAAAAATAAATAGGGAATGTAGTCCCACTTGTCGTTCTCCAACAATATCCACAGATCCTAAACCACAGTCTATAATTCTCCGTGCTTGGCAATTTTCTTTAGTTCTGAATAAAAGTAAGCAATATTAATTATGCGTCGCCCTTCGATGAAACAAACTTGAGATTTGTTGAGGTTTTGGTGATATTTTGAGCTAAAAAAAGATATAACATACATTTTAATTAACCCTGGCAACACTGTTAGAGATTTTTGTCAAGGAATGAAGAATTTATCAAGAAAAATTAATTAAGAATTAACAAAAAAATAATTTTACAGGTATATGATATATTTGTAAACTAAAAATATAGGTTGTAGGACATGCAGGCATAATTTTACCTGAATGATGATGATGGAACTTGCGTCGTTTTTTTGTGCACATAGAGATATATAATATTATCATTTTCTTGACGACATTCTGTATGGATGTCTGACCTAGAATCAACTGCGTTATTGTTCGACCTAAAAAGCAAATTAAACTTTTAAGTTCTGTCGATTGGTTTCTTTCTCTTCTTTTCTGTAAGTCGAAAAATGTTATTACAATATTATTTGTGAAAAACAGAAAATATTTAAGAAAACCCTGTCCGACCCGTGAAGGTGTTGTTAGGTATCGATAACTGATTCTACTAATGCATACAAAACCAGGCTAACTTAAAAAAAATCCCCCTAAAAAAATAAATATTATTTCGCAAAAAGAGGTAACTTAATAAATATGCGTTAAGCACCCTTCCGCGGGCGGCGGGCGGCAGGGCACGCGGCACGTGGTCGCATCGCTGTCGCTATTCGCTCATAATAATACCGGTGTTGTCACTTTTTTAAAAATTACCAAATTTCGGGGAAGTTATTTCAAAATTCATTTGTATTGGTACTATGATGATTACGTAAAATTTTATATCATATTTTCTTAACATACTGTATATATACGGACAAATCACACAGATTGAGCTAGCCCCAAAGTAAGTTCGAGACTTGTGTTATGGGATACTAACTCAACGATACTATATTTATAATAGATACATATACAGTATGTTACGAAAACCCTGTCCGACCCATAAGGATAATAGAGGTTAGGTAAACACATGACCAAATATAATATAAAATTTTACGTATTCATCATAGTACCAATACAAATGAATTTTGAAATAATCTTTTTTTCCAACGAATTAATTCCAATTTCCCCGAAATTTGGTAATTTTTAAAAAGTGACAACACCGGTATTATTATGAGCGAATAGCGATGCGACCACGTGCCGCGTGTCCTGCCGCCCGCCCCCCGCGGTCGGCAGGCGAAGGGTGGTCAACGCACATTTAATAAGTTACCTCCTTTTGCGAAATAATATTTATTTTTTTTAGGGGGATTTTTTTTTTAAGTAAAGCCCGGTTTTGTATGCATTAGTAGAATCAGTTATCGATACCTAACAACACCTTCACGGGTCGGACAGGGTTTTCGTAACATACTGTATAGATAAACATCCAAGACCCAGGCCAATCAGGAAAAGATCGTTTTCCATCATGACCTGGCCGGGAATCGAACCCGCGGCCTCCACGTCGCAGGCAGGCGTGTTGACCGCTGCGCCACGGAGGACGTCAAAAAAATTTACTGATAACTGTGACATTCCAAGCCCGCCAGCCCGCGTCCATCGGCTTCGGCTACTTTAAACAATTACATATAGAAATAAAATATTTACAGGAAGAATCATTTAAAATAATCCAAGTAAGAGTTTTTATTACACATTTTTGCTAATATCGCAAAAACTAAAAGTCCTATCAACTCAAAACTTTTTGTAAAACTGTTTTTACACCAAAACCTTTAATTGAGTCCTAATTTTTGGTTTATATCACCATAAACAAAAAATCACATTTTCAAGTTACGTAAATTTCTAATAAGATTTTTATTTTTAAATCTCCTTACAAACCTATAAATTATAATCTAAGTGCGAGTGTTTACTTACCTGAATAGAGTCTTCTATATTATCAGCGGATGTAGTTAGTCGGATTATTGCCTTTCAAGTCTAAAGATTTCTTTCTAGATTTCCTGGAACAATTCGTAATTGTTTAACTTCAATTGTAAAAGAAAAATGGTTCAAAAGCTAATAGTAATTATAAAGAAAAATACAGTAATATGTAGGTATAAATACAAGAGTATAGGTAGATAGATACTTACGCCACCAGACGCATCTTCAATTCTCATTTGCGAGCTAATCTATGAACGTACACTGACACGATTCGCTCGTAAATATTTGCACTCACACAGACAACCACGCGTAGTCGGCGATAGCCGGAGCAGAGCAGCAAGCGACACAACCCTCCCGTCTGAATGCTAACGCACGACTGCCGCCCGCGCCCGCGCAGAGCACCTCTAAACCTATGTTTCAAAATAAGGATATTTTCTTGGCAAATGTTGATGGATTTAAATACGCTCTGACATATGTGTAGTACTTCTAACCACGAATTTTTCAGTGTAAAAATATTTCCACACATCAATGCCGTTTAGAAGTAATAACGAATATTAGCCAAAAATAGCGTTTTGGTAAATATTTTTTTAAGGCAAAAGGCAAAATCCTACGAAAAAATTATCTTTAGTAAATGTTGTACATGAATCAATAGACAAGATATATTTTTTTCAAATCTCAAAACTAAGCCGTTAATTAGAAATTAGCTTCCTAAAGTGACCATTTTACGCTACTAAATGAGAGTAAGGCCCTTAAAACAGTCCCCCAAAGCGACGAAGAAGTGGCGGAACAAACTTCCCTGCAGCAAAGCTGTGAAAAAAAACCTATAGCTGCTGTTGCAGATGTGAATTAAAAATAAAAATGTAAGTAAGTAAATAAAGTTTGACGATACGGGTAGCCTAGTAGCAGAGCGATAGATAGACTGCGCTTTGCGTGTCGCGAGTTCGATTCCCGCACGGAACAAATATTTGTATGGCCTATAAGTAGTTGCTCCGGGTCTGATTGTTTGTGTATGTGAGTACTATTTATATTAAATGTTTGTAAATGCACCCACGATACAGTAGCAATGCCTAGTGTGGGGCAAAGTTAAAAAAAAAACGTTTCAATGCGAAATCAACCTCGTAACACCAGCCCCGGTTCGACGTATTAGACAAGGCATTTTCCCATCCATATATAGCGTACAGAGAAAATTTTAAATACTTATGACCTAAACAAAAAACCTCAATCATAAAGGGCGTGACAACTTCCCCATAACAAGCTACTTCTAATAAGCTAAGACGCTCTCTCTTCATCTCAGCGTTAATCCCAGTCGTATCGGAAGCTAAGTAAGCTAATTCTAGAGAAGGAACACAAACATTGTTTTGAGTTAATCAGAGCGGCAAACTATTCTTATCGTTTAAATAGTTATTGATTGAATAGTATGCCTTTATCAATTCAATCAGACCTGCTTATTTCGTCGTATCCGAAGCGAACTCCTGGTACTTATTTTCATCAAGCAGCCACCACCGGATCTGGCGTCGGCAGTGCTCTACACGTCTACGTTGGGCCTTAACGCAGAGATCTATGACAAGGAGACGGTGTTGTGCAGTAAGACTCTCACCGGGTATGACTTTGCAGTTGGTTACTTTGCCGATTTGGTGTCTCCTAGTTAGTAGGAGCCGCTTCGCCCGCTCCGGCAGGTAACAAGGTGCTCCGGTTTCTTTTTGAAGTAGCCAGGTCAGCGGCCGCACACGTTCGGAGAATGCTGTCCCCTTCCGCGTTACGGCTACCGTACCCAAAGCCACCGTGAACACACTCAAACCCGTCACACTTCTCACCCACATGACCGTTCAAATCACCACCCAGAACGATTTAACGTCCTTTGACTAGCACCCGCACTGACATTAGCCGATCACTGATGCGATTCACCTCCAAGACGTCATCCTGAAGCCCGTCAGACAACACCACGGCGACCCCATTTCTCCCACTAGGTGCACCCGTGTAGATCAGCTTGTAGCCATTCCCAATAAGCCGGGATCTGCTGCCTTTCCACCGAGTCTCCTGCAGGAACGCCACGGCCACCCTCCGCCTGTGGAGAGTTTCGGCCAGTTCTCTCGCGCGTCCAGTTAGCGTGCCAACGTTCTACTTGCGCTCCCTTCTTCAGCCGTGTCCGCCCCTGACACGGTAGCCCTAGCCCACATGTCACAGGAGTCGGACGGGGCTCCGGCGCGCCGTTTTGCGGCGGCACCCTAACTGTAACTCGTACCTTTCTTCTATTCTTTTCATGTTTGGCGGTTTTTTGCTTTTACGAGTGCGACTGCCGTCTGACCACTCAACCCCGAAAGGGAAGCCGGCGTCAGGGCCCCGTCCATATGTCAGCACGTGCACCGTCTGGCAGGTGGGGTTGAGTTTAGTCCCAAAGATGGTGGTGGGACCCCAATGCAAATTTCTTATCTTCAATATAAGCCAAAATGATACGATATAGAATATGGACTTATTTTATTTTTATAAACATGTTATATCTTCAATTTTAAAATAACTCGCGAGTACCCGGTGTCTACGTACCCGTCTGTCTGTCTTGAGACGAATTAGGGTCATCTCTAGCTCCCCAAACATCAGCTGTCACTCATCTCAACTCCGCTAAGTAATATGATTACCAATGTATTTTTTCACCTTCCATATTTATTCTTGAGTTTTCTTTGCTCTGATCGCAAATACTTTTGTTTGTGGAATCAGGCACGTGATCTCAATTACTAGGGGAACATAATTGTATAATTTTTTGAGTTTGCTTTCACCAATATTTTAGGTAATCATTTTTTTTTTATAATTATAAACTAGTGTTTGACTTCAATCCCGCCTAATGGCAAACAGTCATGCAATCGTTGTTGGTACAACGCGCTAGTTTATTAACAGCCGATTCACTTAAAAAACTGTCAGAATAGGAAGGAAAACGGTAGTTGAACGAGGTGATGAAATGCACAACAAACGTTGCTGCGCCAGAGGCAGATTGTTCTGGAGATCCTCCACGACCAAATTCCCGACACAACAACATTTGGCGCATTGTACTCGGCACACATCGCAACACAACTGCACAGACCCGTCCTCCGTACGGCTTCACCAGACATCATTCGGGAACACGATAAATCGCTTGGCGGCAAGACTTTGTCTTGTGGGTGGTAACTTCTGCCGGCAGCCGATGTTACGGCCTACCACCGAGTAATCATTAACATTTGTGTAGCTTTTTCGCAACTATGTACATACCTGTCTTAGGTTCAACTTCAAGTCATCAAAATCAAACCAATTAGGTAGGTAGTTAGTTTTTTTTATATATATTATGAACTGCTTGACCGCCTGATGGTAAGCAGTGATACAATAGTCGATGGTAAAGCGCGCTAGTTTATTAAGACCCTTTTTACTCTAGCCTTGAAGATACGTAAATGGTAGTGTGACGGAAACACCGCCGCTCGCAAATTGTTCCAGTCCCTCGATGTACGCGGTATAAATGACTCGCCGGATCGTAGTGGTGTCAACAAAGTAAGGGTAGAATTTAGTTTCCTATTCCAAAGCGAAAGTCTCTATGAAGAAGTAAAGGCAAGAAACTCCACGAATACTCTTTTAAAATCACATTATTATTACCATTTTTTTTTATCTGCGATCATTGTTCAGGACTACAATCATATGTGTTGCAGTGGTTTGAAATTTTGGTAAGTTAAGGCCACTGCCTTAACTCTCCTTAGTCATACAACACATTTGCTCTTTTCAGGCGATTGATTCTGTTTCGCATTAAAAGCATGCTTGCCAATGGGTTGGGATGGAGCTTTAATCGTTCAGCATAGTTATCTGAGTATTGTTTGGCTTCTTCAATGACAGTCTTCATATTTAGGTACTCGTGTATCTCAGTGTTACGTGTGAACCAAGCTGCACCACTTATGGTCCTGAGAATGTTGTTTTGGGCTCTTTGGAGGCAGAGTATGTTCGATTTACTGGCCGAGGACCATAGTTGAATCCCGTAGGTCCAAATTGGTTTTATGACTGAGCTACTTATACACTCTAAGTTTATTACTTAGGGACAGAGTTGATTGCTTGCCAAGCATCCACAAGAGATTTTTTAAATCGATTATTTACTTCATAACGTTGGTCTAAGTAAAATCCCAAGTATTTGACATATATGATTGGCGGTAGAGGATCCTGGCCAAGATTGACTGTTGGGCACAGCTTCTTTCTCAGCGTGAATGTAATATGGTGCGATTTAGGGGCGCTCGCTTTTACGCGCCATTTTTGCAACCACTCGTTGGTTTGGTTGAGCTGGTTATGTAGGTAACTACTAGCTTTGTCTGGATCGTTACTGGATGCAAGAAATACGGCATCATCCGCGAAGGTAGCAACAGTTACGTTAGCAGCTTGAGGTAAGTCATGAGTGAAAATGTTGTACAACACTGGACCAAGGACCGAACCCTGTGGCACCCCCAAATATTTGATTCCATCATTCATATTAAATTTATTCATTTGAGAAAGTATGCAGAAGGACGTTAAAAGCGCCCGTTATGGAAAACAAAAACATATTCTATATGGTGGTTTAATAGTAAGTACACGGTGCTTACATGTGTGCTATGCAATTATACAATACTAAGAAGTTGAATCTATGCAACGTTATTTTTTGATTATGCGGAAACTGAATATAGTTTGTTCAGAATAAGCAACTGAATCGATTCCAATCATTTTTACACCATGTTATATTTTTAAAAAAATCATTTAAAAAATACCGGCTAAGTGCGTGTCGGACTCACGCATAAAGGGTTCCGTAACATTGATTTATGAAATTAAAGGATTTAAGTTATTTGTATGAAAGATTACGCGGTAATAAGCGGTTTACGATTTAAGAGGTATTACAAAAAAAACTACTTACTGGATCTCGTTCAAAACAATTTTCGTTGGTAGTTTTTATAGTAATGTAAGTACATCATATGTATTTTTTTAGATTTTTCAATTTCTTATTTTAGAAGTTAGAGGGGGGGGGGGCAACTTTTTTCCAATTTGGAAGCGTCTGTCACGTAAACTATTCGCTTTAGATAAAAAATATTTAATACCAAGTTTCAATAGTATAGTTTCTCTTATAGTTTCGGAAAAAAAATGCCTGTGACATACGGACGGACAGACGGACAGACAGACATGACGAATCTATAAGGGTTCTGTTTTTTTCCCATTTGGCTAGGGAACCGTAATTATGCAGTGTGGTTACTGAGCGAATGACACAGTTCACATCGGATTATAGTGTTTTAGACCCCCGCCGCGCCTCGCCGTTGTAGGCACGAGTATACAGTATGTTAAGAAAACCCTGTCCGACCCATAAGAATAATAAAGGTTAGGTAAACACATGACCAAATATAATATAAAATTTTACGTAATCATCATAGTACCAATACAAATGAATTTTGAAATAATCTTTTTTTCCCGCGAATTAATTCCAACTTCCCCGAATTTTGGTAATTATTAAAAAAGTGACAATACCGGTATTATTATGAGCGAATAGCGATGCGACCACGTGCCGCGTGCCCTGCCGCCCGCCGCCCGCGGAAGGGTGCTTACGCACATTTATTAAGTTACCTCTTTTTGCGAAATAATATTTATTTTTTTAGGGGGATTTTATTTTATGTTTAGCCCGGTTTTGTATCCATTAGTAGAATCAGTTATCGATACCTAACAACACCTTCACGGATCGGACAGGGTTTTCTTAACATACTGTATATTTGTAGGGGCGACCAGGTAACATAACAAGCTCATAACTTTGTGATTTTGTAAATAAATTCTTTACATAAAAATACTGGACACGTGTTTCGGGTTTCTCATTTTTATTTTGAATAATTATAAACTAGCGCTTGACCGCAATCCCGCCTGATGGTAAGCAGTGATGCGATCGTTGATGGTAAAGCGCGCTAGTTTATTAAGAACCTATTCACTCAGATTGAGCGAATAGGAAGGAAGACGGCAGTTGAGCGAGGTGATGCAATGTTAAACCCAACAACATGACCAACGATGATCGTACCCGGCACACATCGCAACACAATTGCTCAGACCCGTCCTCCGTACGGCTTCACCAGACATCATGCCGGAACACGGCAAATCACTTGGCCGCAAGGCTTTGTCTGGTGGGTGGTAACTTCTGCCGGCGGCCGATGTTGTGTAACAAAAAACTGTATTTGCATATGTATATATACATAGTTTTTTTCCAATGGTGAGCAACTTCAATGATGTTCCCGTACGCTAATTTTCAATGATAATTCTCATCGTGTGTATTCATCATAATGTACTAAAAAGTTTTCATAATGTTATAACGAGACAGGGGGGTTCGTGCAGCCGACCGCCGCCGGCTCCAACACCGACGCTCCTCCACTCGTACATCACACGCTACAGTTTCTGCACACTGTCGCCGCAATGAAGGAAGTTTCCACAAAATTTAGGTGTCCTAGCGCCCGGAGACGTTTGAGACAGCTAACACAACCCACTTCTAAACAATTTACGATTCCATAAAAGTTCTGTTATAAGTGGGGGAGGCGTTAGTGGTTGTAATTTCATGGACGGGCTTTCAGAATGTGTCCTGGGCGCTCTGTGCAGGAGGCAGCGATTTGCGGGTATTGGCTGCTCTTAAACTGTTAGTTGTAATATTTAGGTACGGGGAAACAGTACGTTAGGTACTATGAATACGTAGTAAGCTACTTTTACTTATCGTTACACCTCTATTTAAATATTACAATTTCTTATCTACTAATTGAAAAACAACGACAGCGTTTTTAAGTTTACGTTAACCTCAGGAATATCAAATGGCAGATTACAATCCACATCAATAATAATTGATACCATATGTCGCAAGCGTTACTAAATGATATAACGTTGAGATATACATAACATATGTCACTAAATAATATTGCCTAGACCATGTAGAATTTTCGGCGCTTTCAAGGAAAAATGTACTGTTTTTATTTGTCTTTTAAAACGTTTAACATTACCTCCATAATATTGAAAGATTCTCACACGCAAGCGGTCCAACAAATTCCAGATTTTTGTTGACAGTGTTTGCGTCAATAGAAATAGAATTACATTTTATACAAAACATGAATTAAGTGTTTTTCGCTGTTTCACAGTTTTACTAATTAGACTTGGAAGAGTTTATTACTATATGAAGAGCTAGTAAGGAGTTGAGCGAAGAGGAGAGGACTGGGATTCCGTTCATCTATCACTTAATTCTGCCCTGAAATGGTGCAAGTGGGGACCATCTAAGTGGACACGGTGGTTCCTCTATTATTCAAATATTTGTCTTCGGGCTCGGCTTCATTACATAAGGAACGCTTTCGTCAGTAGCTAGATGTTCCCCTCTAGCTAAAACAATGGAACTTTTACGTAACCGTTTCTTGATTATGTCTATTTACCCCGTTTCAGTTAATTGTTTTCTGAACCACTGTTGTTAGTGGATATTGTGTTGTAACTGTCGGGGTGTTTAGGTAACTGAAGTACGTTTTAAAGCCTTTCAATGTAGTTGATATTCAAACCAGGGAAAAGGGATTGCATTGTGCGTTTGGTATAATATTAGAATGAATTGTTCAGTTTTGTAATTGTTCAGTGATTACTACCGCACGGTAAACTGTATATATTGACAAACGGGTGTACTTACAGTGATCAGATAAACACATTTGATTTAATTTTTTTCAAGTAAAACCTTCTTTACGAACGAAGCATTGCGGCTCGTCTTTTATCCTGCGTACATCGAGGCACTGGAACGATTTGCCAGCGGCGGATTTTCCGTCGGCCAGCCTTTCGGTGTTCTATAGGATGCATTTTGGTGTATGTGCGGAGGCACTGCATGATTTAATTCTCCCATCTCCGTTCCACCATCGGACGATCCATCGTACAGCGAGTTTCCACCTTAACGTTGTTGACACCACTACGATCCGGACGAAGCGTTTCGCTTCGTCTTTTATACCGCGTACATCTAGGGATTGGAACAAGTTGCCAGCGGCGGTGTTTCCGTCGGACTACAATTTAAGTGTCTTCAAGGCTAGAGTAAATAGGCTCTTAATAAACTAGCGCGCTTTGCCATCAACGATTGCATCACTGCTTACCATCAGACGGGATTGCGGTCAAGCACTAGTTTATAATTTATAAAAAAAAAACTTTAACGGCGTTGAGCACTTTCGTTGAACGGGGAAAAAGCATTGAATTCGCGTGAGCTTTATCGACCCGACACCGTGATCGCTACAGCAAGCTTGAAGCTATAGATATATATAGATACTCTCTATGTATAGTGTATACGTTATGAGTTAAATGGTTAATCGGACATTATTCATAATGCTTAGGCAATATAAATGATGCCCAATAAGAGCGAGCAATGTTATTATTACCAGATATGATTATGATTATGAGCATGTGATGTGAATACAGCCAGAATTGTTTATTTTAGTTATTTTCATAGTCTTATGACTTATGGGATTCTTCTCTGGGGAACTTGTGCGGACATCAATACCATCTTTGTTTTACAGAAAAGGGCTGTTCGAGCCATTTACAACCTTGGTCCTAGAGATTCTCTTAGAGAAAAATTCAGAGAGGTGAACATTCTGACTGTAGCTTCGCAATATATATTTGAAAATCTTATGTATGTACATAAAAATATATCTAATTTTAAGAAAATAAGCGATATTCATAATATAAATACCAGGAACAAACACAATCTTGCTGTACATCACACTCGTCTCCACAGAGTAGGCAACTCGTTCATGGGTCAATGTATACACTTTTACAACAAGCTTCCCATGGACATTCGAAACTTACCCATTAAACGATATAAAACCTATATAAAGGCCAAACTTTGCAAAAAGGGGTATTATAAAATCTCAGATTATTTAGAGGATAGAGAGGCTTGGGACTGAGCTGCTCGCTCTGTTGAGCGTTGTTATTAAGCAATATGCGTAATTATAACGTAAATTATTGTAAACATTTTCATTTTTAATGTCTGGACTTTAAAAAAGACGATGATCCCTGAGTTTGTTTCGGCTATTTCTTCTCAGAGGTAGTCAGTTAGGAAATGCCGGCTTCATCTAGTTAAAAAAAAAAAAAAAAAAAGAATAAAAAAAAAACATATGACGTGTAAAAGTGATCGGTGATCCTACTTGCTTAATAAACGATTTCATTTCATTTCATTTCATTTCATTTCATTTCCAGTCAATTTATCACATTGCCCGGGCATAATGAATAATGCCCAGTGTCTATTGGGCAGAATTATATAAAGCATGTTTAATACTTTCAAATGAATACTTAGTTAGATAGACCGAACATTACGAGTAATGAAAGCAATTAATCAATCTTTAATAAAAACATGTTAATTAGTTTATAGTTTAGAATTTATTTTTAAAATTTTGATAAACAGGTTTCGGTTTTACTTCTAGTCTGTAGTAGTTTTAATGCAGTTTGGAAGAATTTCGCACTCGCTTTCACTCACATGTAGGTAAATATTGTGAGTAACCGCAGCGCACCACGTAAAAATTTACCTAATAATCATATTGCCCGATCATCACATTCATAATGCCCGGGTAATGTGATAAATAGGTGAGTTTAGATTGTAATTAATCACTTGGCACCATATGGCTGGGCATTATTCATATTGCCCGGGCATTATGAATACCGTCCGCATTAATCACTTGCCCCATAATATACAATGGTATAGATTGGGTCATAGCTATGTGCTCACTTTTGTTCTTTTTTTTTTTTGTTAACATAATAATGATTTCAGTTTTCACCTCTGACTGTCGGTCAGTCCTACGACTGCCTTTTTTTAACATTCTAAACTTGTGCTTGACCGCAATCCCTTGATCTTAATGACTTCTATGGAAAGTAGAATGCTTTTTACTGGCCTGCACTTACTTATACATGAAATGAAATTATCACGTCAAATCTAACCTAATATCTAATAAACCTAATTGCTTTTTCTGTGGCCCCCCTGGTTGTATTAACTAGCAAAGCCGCCTGTACCATTTTTTATCAAATTTAATATTGTAATTATTTTTGTTAATCAATCTATATTATCAATGGTTTTTGTGGAAATAATTATTTTAATGCTCTGAACATAAATCAATGATTAACTATACAATATATATATATTATGCTATTTGATTTTGTAACACATAATATTCTATACAGGGTGTATCTGACATCGTAACGCAAACTTCGCGAAAAGGCTAGACCGCATGCCACAAATAAAATTATGATAGTCATTATGTCGTTAATGAACGGTTACACAATAAAAAAAAGTATCGGCTCGGCCTTTGAATGTTGCAAGCGTGCCGCCGTGCGGCTTTGTAGGTATGACGTTTATCCCTGATGTGAACTCTATTAAATCAGCTGATAGATAGTTTTTTGAGTTTTGTTTTCATTGCGCTTTTTTGTGTAATTAGCGAATCAATTAATTTTTACTTTAAAATCTTATTGGTTTATAAAAGTATAGCAATGAACGGTCTAAAGTGAAAAAAACTACATATATATTTTTTTAAATCATGAAAAAACCGACGAAAAATTCCACCACTGGGGGGTTCAGAATCATGTATTGGATCCAGTACGTTTGTGCGTCGATGTCAGATACAACCTGTATATGTACAACATTTATTTACGTAAGTAGTTACATAATAGAATTGAATTTGACCTAATTGGATATTATATTCATAAGTGGGTAATATATGATTTCTCTTATTCATCATAATCATTCTTCTTACTTATCCCAATTTATCCGGGGTTAGGGCATAATATTTTTTCTCCCATAGTCTTGTCTCTAGTACCATTACTATCCATACAATCTTTCATTCGTTTAATTACTCTAGTTAGTTAGCCGAATAGAGTATATCAATGAATACCTGAAAGTCGGCGTTTGGTCACAGTTCATAGAGAAAAAGTTTCATAGAACACATCGCTGTCCGTTCGATGTCACCGTCGAAAATCTTGCCTATTTCCCCAATGCAGTTGTAGGTTTAAAACTTACTCTTGATCAAAAATGCAGCATAAACATACCTATACAAAATAGGATAGAAGACATAGATGAAGTCGCCGACTAGGAATAGTAGTTTATCTTTTACCTAAGCACCAAGCTGACCCAGTTCGCTTAGAGTACGAACAGACTAACTCTAGTTCTGTGTAGAAAGTAAAGTTGGAACTGCACTTTATGTATACAGTATGTTAAGAAAACCCTGTCCGACCCATAAGGATAATAAAGGTTAGGTAAACACATGACCAAATATAATATAAAATTTTACATAATCATCATAGTACCAATACAAATGAATTTTGAAATAATCTTTTTTTCCTGCGAATGAATTCCAACTTCCCCGAAATTTGGTAATTTAAAAAAAAGTGACAACACCGGTATTATTATGAGCGAATAGCGATGCGACCACGTGCCGCGTGCCCTGCCGCCCGCCGCCCGCGGAAGGGTGCTTAACGCACATTTATTAAGTTACCACTTTTTGCGAAATAATATTTATTTTTTTAGGGGGATTTTTTTTTTAAGTTTAGCCCGGTTTTGTATCCATTAGTAGAATCAGTTATCGATACCTAACAACACCTTCACGGGTCGGAGAGGGTTTTCTTAACATACTGTATACGTACACTACAGTCTTTTACAACACGTTGAGGGACATCGGCGAAATGACCAGAATGTACTAGAAGGACTGGTATTTATGCAATAGGTACTAAGAAGTCTTTGCACCGCGGTATTGGCTCTCTGCAGCAAACGAGAGGGAAGCCCAAGCTAAGTAAAGTTTTAATAGAATTGGACCTTCAATAAAACGGTATCTATCAAAGAAAGTCCCTGAAAGGAATTAATTTTAAAAGTGTAAGTAGTTAAGAGCCATTTATTATAGTTGTCTGTGGACTTCTATTGACTAGTGTTGTGCTAAATCGATTTTGAATAAAGGTTCTACGTAACTACATAGGTTGAAAAGGTTGTAGCTTTCCTTACAAACAGCTTACCTACCTTATATCAGCACCCTAATTTCCAGTCAGACAGCCTCCGTGGCGCAGCGCTAACGAACGCGGCCGCTACGCAAGGAGGCGTGGGTTGATCCCCGCGCAGTGCAAATATTTGTATGCATGAATATGAATATTTGCACTTGTCTGATCTTGCCTCGGAAATCACGTTAAACCATTGGTCCCGGTTGCCGTTCAAACATCTAATGGCAGTCGTTACGGGTTGTTGGAGCCCTCAAAAGTCCAAAAAATTATCTAATGCTTCGATGTCGCCTTCGGGTTGTGGAGGTCAGACGACAGTCGCTTCACGGAAAATATCGAAGGTAAGCCAAAACCAGCAGTTAGAATGGTAAAATGGAACCCAGACACCAAAGCTGAAAAAAAAGCTTCGATGATGATGACTATTACAATAAATTGAAATCATTTAGGAGCATATTACTAATCCATTGCACCATATGTTCGGAAAACGTGTCTGCTCAACAAGGTAAATAACGTAATGAATGTTATTGAACTGTCAAACTGAAACCCATTGCTACTGGTAGTTTTTGACGCAATTACCAGCAACAACGCAAAGCTAAACCAACAAAAAATGTGAACCCATATAATATAGCTTCCTAAAGAAAATCGCGTATAATTGAGTATATTTTAGACTACCCAACTGTCTTTCGTCACCACGAATTAAATTACAGAATTAATTAACGAAATTAAACAATTAACAAGCCTGTAAAAAACATATGAAAAATATACTACAAATCTAAGGCGGTTTAAATTTATCGCTGTACTTAAATCCGTATACTCGTAAAAACAGAATTAAATATCGATAAGACCAGAGCAAATTAAATTATGATAGACGGCCGGTTCAATCTGCTGCCAAACATTATTCACTTCAAATTCAATGAATAGAGATGTTTCCTGGGTAAAAAAAACTGATTCTATTTAGTCCGTCATTCAGATTATAGAAAAATATTGGATACGTATATTTTGTTTTATCAAGTCAATAGAAAATGACAAATATAAAAGGCATCAAAGATCAGGAGTGCCACTGCTCGTTAAAAAGTGTAGCGTGCAGTGACGTCACACGAGTTTTCAACGCACTGTATCGTCTTCATTTTTTGTTTATATGAAAAAAGATAAAATACGTGTCTAATATTTTTTGGAAATTTGACTGACGGACTAATTAGTTTTTTTTTTTTTTAGTCAAATACCCTATTACAAAATTATTTCAAAATTCATTAGTATTGTTACTATGATGATTACGTAAAATTTCATATTTTGTTTGGTCATGTGTTTACCTAACCTTTATTATCCTTATAGGTAAGACGGGGTTTTCTTTACATATTATATGTATAGTATTTTTAAGTTTTTTTGTGAATATAGTTTTGCATATTGTTACGAACCCCGTACACCACTTGCATTGAGTCTGACACCTCTGAGCCCGAAGTATCCATCAGTTATAACGACCGACGTTCAAATCTACACAATTTTATTTTAAAGCACAGCCATCACAACTTGCTGATAAAAGAATTGTAGGTACCAGTACTTATCTTAACTTTATATTGTTCATAGTGCAATGTTATTGTAATATTGTAATGTCCTCTGATAATGTTAACATTCAGTGAGAGTTGAACAATTAATTTACTGATTGCATACCAATTTATACTTAGATACTTGCTAAATTGATACATTTAAATTTACATAATACTCACTGGGCTTTTAAAAAAAGTTATGAGCTCCGGTTACATATAGTGACCAAATTAACTATCGTAGGTACGTAAAGTTTCACGTGTTTTTTTTTTTCATGTAAATAGGAAATAAGTAGCATTATACTGCATTGATTTTATAGAAATGATGACTTAGCCAATGTTTTAATAATCTGTGAGGCAAAATTAGGTCATATTGTTTCGATGATCGCTCAGAATGTGTTAATGATACAAAAAGTAGTAAGGAAAAAGATAAAGACAGGAACAGAAGACTCATTAGGATAAGGAGTTAGATGTAAAAAAATTACCACCTGCGTCCTGCAACGACCTCTTTTCCTGTTCTAAGTCCGTCGAGTGCTGGCTACGGTGACAATTATTTTCTTTAGGTTCAAATCATGTGCTTGATTTGTTTTGTTTGAATGTGCTTAGTTTGTCTGTTTGTGCGAGGACTAAAAAATCCTTTGTAGAAAATTTCCTAGTTATTTTGCCTTTACTAAGTATATTGTCAAAACGAATTTTCTTAGAAGTTGACAACCTCTATAAAAATATAGTTTAAATAACTATAACCTAGAATTCTTTTTAATTTAAACTATAATATTTTAAAAAGGTTCCTATTTAATTACAATTAATTATGTTTATTAAAACTAAAGACCGATTCAACTGTAATTAATTGTGATTGTTAAAACTAAAGACCGGTTCAACTATAATTAATTATGATAGTTAAAACTAAAGACCGATTCAACTACAATTAATTACGACTGTTACGACTATAGACCGATTTAACTATAATTCATTATGATTCTTAAAACTAAAGACCGATTCAAATATAATAATGTATGATTGTTAAAACTAAAGACCTATTCAACTTTAATAAATTACGTTTGTTAAGTAAAGACCGATTCACCTATATTTAATTATGATTGGTAAAACTAAAGACCGATCCTACTGTGATTGATTACGTTTGTTAAAACTAAAGACCGATTCAACTATAATTAATTATGATTGTTAAAACTAAAGACCGATTCAACTATAATTCATTATGATTGTATAAACTAAAGACTGATTCAACGATAATTATTTACGATTGTTAAAACTAATACCGATTCAACTATAATTAATTATGATTGTTAAAACTAAAGACCGATTTAACTATATTAATTAAAATAACTGTACACGATTTTGGGCGTATTTCCCTTATAGTTTTTTTTGTTCCTTATAGTTTTTTTTTATATGTGAATAGTCGTCTGCGTTATCCTACTGGAATTACAGGTGTAATGTTGTGTAAACTTAGATCTAAATATTTAGGTAACTTACATGCTTGTTATTCTTCATAGGATTCCGTATCCGAAGTCTGCCAACGGAACCTTTTACCTTTTCGCTGTCCACCCGTCCATTTGTCAGCGACCTGTCTCGTAAAACAGTAGGTAGACAGTTTTAAATTTTCACAGAATGTGTAAGTATTGCTAAGGCTCTAACAACATACGAAAATAAAATAAAATTAAAAATTAAATGGGGGACACCAATAGAGCAAAAAAATAAAATCCAAGAAGCACATTTAATATAAATATTATGTAAGTACGAGTATGTACATAAATTTAAATACTTTACGTAGATACGGAATCCTTTGTGTATCCGTAGCGGGGTCCTATTTTTTTAAATCCTCCTAATTTTTTAAAATCTCTTCGCGATGTACTTTATCTTCTTCTTCTTATTTAGCCTATAGTGGTTGCTGCTGAGCTTTCATTACATTGAGGGGTTTGCCATAATCCCCACGCTTGGCAGGTGAGTTGGGGATTGCAGTAGTTTGATATTCCACAGGAGAAGCTCTACTGCCCGCTTTCCTGATGAGAATTCCCTTAGTCACCTCTTACGACATCCATGGGAGGATATGGGGTGGCCTGCCTGCGACGTGGAGGCCCCGGGTTCGATCACGGCCAGGTCATGATGGAAAACGATCTTTTCCTGATTGGCCTGGGTCTTGGATGTTTATCTATATATTTATCTATTATAAATATAGTATCGTTGAGTTAGTATCCCATAACACAAGTTTCGGACTTACTTTGGGGGTAGCTCAATCTGTGTGGTTTGTCCGTATATATTTATTTATTTTATATACTTATATTAATTATATTATATATTTATATTAATATATACTTAATAAGAGTTGCAAAACATCAATAATGGGCCTTTCCAGGTAAATTGAAGTTGGACAGAACAATCAAGTCTTACCTAAATAGCTTATATATCTTATTTATAACATTCTCGTGTCACAATGTCAGTTACCATACTCCTTCGAAATGGCTTGACCGATTTTGATGAATATTCAGTATATACATATTCAGTAGGTCTGAGAATCGGTTGCGTTCTATTATTCAAACCCCTGAGTAATAATATCCACACATAACAGATTTATTCGGATTAAAAAAAAAAATCATTATGATTTTGCATTGAAAAATACATGTAACTCCAAATTTTTTTCCCTCTGCGATCAACTTGTGTTTTTTCAATGCCAGCCAGCCTTTCGGTGTTCTATAGAGATGCATTTTGGTGAGTGTGCGAAGGCACTGCATGACTTAATTCTCCCATCTCCGTTCCAGCATCGGATGATCCATCGTACAGCGAGCTGACACCACTACGATCCGGACGAAGCAAACTTTTCAGATTTACATATTAGTATAAAATGTAGATAAAAAGAAAAAAAAAAAGGTGACTTTAATATTTCCTAGCAACGACAATACAAACGTGACGTTCAAAACAACGCTTGTCGGGTCAGCTACTAATAATATAGTTGCTCAATTTAATATAATGCTTGTAAGAATATTCATGATGCATGTGAGGTGACGCAATGCTCATGTTTCCTTAGGCGTTAGGCCTGAAATTCTCATAAATCAAGTCCCTACGTGTTGCAGAGTAATAAAACCTTCTCTTTAATCAAATACTTACAAGAGTAGCCGATTTATATATATTAATATCTTAAAATATTGATGGAATCCGTATGAGAAATATTTAAAATTACGCACAAAAATCACAACACGCAGTATACCGAAATGATTAATTTATTAATATGGTAACATTTCAGCAAAATAAATCAACACTAAGTATCTAAAACCGGTTGGTATTTAGGGACCAAACAAACAACAACTCAGATCTATTTAAAAAATCATCCCGTTTGCGACATTTTAATATAATAATTTATTAAAAATGTTTTCACAAGTTGGCAAGTTTTGGGTAAAAGTG
The DNA here is from genome assembly GCA_037179545.1 of Sesamia inferens. Taxonomy (NCBI): domain Eukaryota; kingdom Metazoa; phylum Arthropoda; class Insecta; order Lepidoptera; family Noctuidae; genus Sesamia; species Sesamia inferens. Next base: position 29,623,725 of record CM073921.1, read on the forward strand.
GTACACGGCGCGAATGACGATCACGTCATCGCTAGCGTGGCATGCACGATGAGGCGCCGCGTCATCTAGCCCGAGCTCTGATAAAACAACATCTATCTCGTTTTATTCCTCCGCATGTTCTACGATAAAAAGAGACAGCAAACGAATCACTCCGATGTAGCGGTAAACAGCAAACTTTATCAAAATTTCAAGTTGCCGGAACCCGCTCAGTTAAACTCCGGTCGCAGTCGGTAACGCACGCGTTTTATCTCTTGAAACCTATATAACTTTTCGTAAGTTCGCCATGACGTTGCCATGCGTATTTGCGGTTCTAGCTCTGGTCGCGGCTACCTTCGCGGGCCCTGAGGTCACCGAACTCAAGGTCGACGTGGTCAGCGTCCCTGAAGAATGCAGCGTGAAGTCCAAACACGGCGACATGCTTACCATGCACTACACCGGCACCTTGGACGATGGTCACAAGTTTGACTCCAGGTACGTGAATATTTCTACTCGAACATTTAAGGCAGAATAGAAAATGAAACTACTGACATTATAATCAGTACCAAAGCAAGGCGCAGTTCGGTGACCCTGGCATTAGTAGTGTTTAAGTAGCGAGTAGGTTTGAGCTTCTATCTTTATCCTTAACTTTTGCACAGTTACCGATATATGTAGACGACAACTCATGCTTAATATAAGAAAACGTATGATAATGTGTTAGTTATAGTATGAATTGATTAATATTATCGCCCCGTCTTGGTTCCGGTTAGTTTCTGCTATGAACAGATTCGACAGCGTCATCGGAGCGATGACCCGTTTAAAGTGTAAATCTATGAGGGAAATAGCGCATCACTAGTTCAATAACGTTAATTTTAGCGCTGTAAAACCGCTATTTGCCGTTAATTACCATGAACTCTTTACGGTTATTTTCTGTCAAGTTTTGAAAAATTCGTCGTCCGCTCGAAAAATGCTGATAACGTTTTCTGTGTAACAAAGAGAATCTATTAACCGCACTCTAAATTAAATAAAAATCATTTCTTTGCTCGGTCGTTGCAGTTAGGTATTTTTTAATCATCCGCATGAAAATCACGCTACCTATATATACAAGGAATTAAGCCTAAACTTTGTTTAAATGTTTGTTTAGCTGATGATATGTAACTTATTAATTATGTATTTACACTTACTTTTAAGTTAAGAGATCAAAAGTGATTACCATGGTTACTTTTAAATAAGGTTTAATTATGTCACTTTTCACATTATTTTTATGCAGCACTTTACTAGCTTCCAATCGTAAAATTTTCTGCTATTTTATTCTCCCGTCCGCGCCACTTAAGCATCTTAAGTGGCTGGTGGACACTTAAAAAAAGGAGAGAATATTTAAAATGATTTACCGTACAAAATAATGCGTTTATAATACTACTACAGACTGCTCTTTAGATAGCATATTTCCAGGTGCAGTATGTGTACGTAGTGAGCTAAGAGTTAAATAAGCTACTGGATAGAGGTCCAAAATGTTAATTGATAATCCGAAGTAAACCAAATTACTTTCATTTAACACTCTGTTTGTTCTTTGTTCTGATCAAAAACTTTCCAATATATTTAAATTCTTACATATTTTGTGCATCTTTATGGAGTTGAACCATAGTGCTTTTCTTTTATCTTAATCATATCTGGCGTACCATAAAAAGCAAAATCATTCTAGTTCAGTGTGTTTAGGGCCACATATTACGTCTAATGATTTAATTATGATTGTCCTTTAGCAGACATGTACTTTAATACAAGGATAATAATTGATATAGTTAACTTGATATCACCCAATTATATTAAGACCTGATCGATCATCATTGATCCAAATTTACCCACCGCTGCGTTTGATCAGGCGGTAATTAAAGTACACTTATGGTGTTTTTTATATCGTATTTTATTCCTTCATCAGTTTCATCTACACTTCACCTTTCACTTTGCTGTACTATGAAGTGTGGTCCCAATTTTCACGATACCCACTATCTGATCTCCATCGGCTACTTACCCTTGGTCGCCTTTGTAGCTAGAAGTTTCTATATGGAAACAGCCTTGTTAATAAATAATTTGGAAGACTGCAGTCTTCGTTCATACCTCTAGATGACATACCATAAAGATGCAGTAGCCTACAAATTATATATAGAGTACTTCCCAATTCATGTAAATGGAGGGTAATGATGAATTTAAGGATAAGCTTGTAGTAAAAGTTTGAAGTAAGTAATATTATAATATATTTCGGTATAATTTGACATGACATGCTGATCGCAGGATCGCTTGATAATAATGCAGGATTCAGGACAAAAAAAAAATTTGTTGTTTTTAAAATAAAATAAAGTTTTAAAAAAAGAAACACATAAGTAAATTAATAATTAAACGGTAAATTAATAAAATATAATTCATTAGTATTAAAACGGATACAGAGAAAAGCAAAAAGAAACGCCGCTACTGCTCTCGACAGTTTAATTTTTCCATGTTTTATTATATTACCCATTTGCCTACTCTGGAAGATAGGGAGAAGTAATTTCTATAATTAAAAAAATATATATTTTTGCTTGTGATAGACCAATTCTTGAAGAATGTTTCACTACGCTATGACGCTCGCTCTGGAGTAGAACATAAACAAAAAAAAAAAATCTGAAAAAACGTTTAGCGAAACAGCAGGTGATGCGACGAGGAGAGTCTTAAATAGGTACCACGGTAGAATTATTTCAACAAAACAAGCTTCTTATTCATGTTGTCTTACGGAGACTGTACCGAGTATTTCGTGGCTGCACAGAGAAACGTTATTAAACCTAATAGAGTTAATAGAAATATGGTAATCAGCTCGTCCAACTTTCTTAAATCTGGGTCTCTTGCGCTTCTCGTGTGCTCTTACAACGTTATACAAATTAGAAATCTTGTTAGTGACATGACTTGTGATGTTTAGCAAAAGTATTAGATGCTTGTCTCACTCTCACTGCAGTAGTCATGATATCTTCAATGCTTCCGAAATTTTAATTTTCTACACGGATTAAGAGCATTAATTCGCCAGCGTAGAGTATTCCGCAGTCTTTTCCAGTATGCGGTGGCTGTAAGAAAGCAGGATATTGTTAGCGCTCACAGAATCTTCTCTGATACTTCGTACAAATGCGAATTTCTGGCGTGCGATGTGATTAACTAACAAAACTTGGGCTTCTTCCATAAACCGGGTGAAACTTTTGTTATTATCGTTTATGGGTGTGCGTGTAAAATTTACCGTTTAATTATATACAATCTTAACTTATTCGCGCTTCATGTAAAGATTTTACTTATTTCAATTATACTCAGTGGAAAGTAACATTCCTTGCTACGGAAATGCCTGTGGTTTTCTTTTGCTGTTGCCAGTTTCTAGCATTCAAGTTGAAATCGATATTTCGAAGCTTTATAAAAAATACACAGGTACATTCCGCTCGTACCATTCGGTATATGAGGTTTTCTTAATTATCTGACTGGCTCCCTGGCTTTATCAAGACGCGTTGCTCGCCTGAAACGTAATGATGGAATCTTGTACGTGATTAGGATCGTGTTAAATATTCATGAATTTTAGCGTTTTTTCCTGTTACGGACGATTTTGTGAAAGTTTCGATAAGACACACATTCTTTGAACCTTACGGTAAAGCTTTCGTAGATATATTTCAATTTGATAAAGTTGGTGGTTTTATAGTGTAATTTAATAAAGAAATTTTAGTGAGCGACTCCGTAATTTATTTCAGTACCTATCTACGGATATTGTAGGAGCAAAGTTTAGTAAAAACTTGGACTATCTCTCAGATTATCATACAATATGGAGGATTGTGTTCTGGTGTGTCCGAGAGTGTCGGCCGCTAACTTTTTTAATTGTCTCCGTGGAACACGCCGCCAGGGAGGGCTAGCTAACGCTTATCTGTGCTGTTTTTACGGCAACAGGACCGAATAAGTTCCCCACAAAATCTTACGGCTCGTACGTGCGTATAGATGCAAATATACAATGATTGTAAGTCAACGAAGATTCCACTTGACACAGTTGCAAGTGAAAGCGCATCTGACTATCTAAAACAATGGTGTAATAGCTCGCATATAGCATTAATCTCGATCTTGTAGTACGCAGTACTTGCAAAAAACGCTCTATTGTGCTGTGTTTCCAAAAAAAAACCGTCTGAATGAGCAGTAACTGTTTCGATTCGGTACGATAAGTTATTCGGAAATGTTAAAAGTGAAATTGGTTTTTCTTATATTGTGACAATGACATTATAATGTTTATTAGGGAAATGGTAAACTGGAGCGTGTTTATGCAATACAAGATTTATCTTCTAGTTAGGTACGTGTGGACTTATACAACGTTATTTTATGTTTATGAGAAACCTAAATATAGTTTGTTCAGAATAAGCAACTGAATCGATTCCAATCATTTTTACACCATGTTATATTTTTTCCAAATACATTTAGAAATTGTTGCAGTGTGGTAACCGGGTACGTCATGCAGCTTACGGTAAATCATAGTACTTACGCACGCCCGCGCTACAGCTGATGCCACAGGTGAACGCTCCGCTCGGGCGTTTTCAATTTCCACCACATTCCGAAAGATACTTTATTTTTAGCCTCTGTTCTGCCAGGGCCACGTGTTGTTTGAAAGAAATACCTTGGCCCCCGGTACAGGCAAATAAAGGAACATGGGTGGGTTGTAGTTATAGTTTGACAGGCCCTCCGCTCAGAGCGGAAAAAGTCATTTCAAGATTTCCCACTTAAAGAAAGACCTTGTTATATAGACCTTGTTGCCCACTACTGAGAAAAAGGCTTCCTGATTGTGAGCGGGAGTGGCCACCACACTGGCCCAGTGCTGGTGACAGATCGCAGATCTTACTGATCTAGCCTCTGCACCGTAGATTAAGTATACCGTGCTATGGTAAGTCAATCAGTGACGACCGCGTGAAAGCCATCTCTATTATCGCGTCATATCATTACCTCAGTGCGCAACTAGGTATGTGACGCCTATTAAGTTGCCTACCGTCGGAGTTCATCCATCGCGTGTAACGAGGCGCAATTCCAAGTGTCCCCAACTACGTTACAGTTAATAATAGGGATTATGACAAGCCTCCGACCTCTTGACGAACTTTGACGTTCATAAGGATATGCATGGGCATATCCGTCTTACTGCCAGAATAATTTAGAGGATATTTTACATAAGTTTTTATTGTAAAAATGTCGCATGTGTGTGTACATGAAACTGTTGTCTTAGCCGGTTTTTCCTATGTACCTAATAACATACGTATACCAAATTTTATATAGTTGATCGAAGAACTAATTTTTTTTTGCTTTTCCCTTTCTAGATATCACTTTAGTTTTGGCCTTCAATGATCCGGCTGTTCTTGAAACAGAAACTTGAATAACTTGAATTTAAATCATACAATATAACAAAATAACACGGTTTGAACCAGGAAAAAACCTTCTTGAAATGTAACAACATGTCTTTTACTTTCTTTTTTTTTTTGTTGGTGTTTATTGGAGTGGTAGTACTCCCTTTGCCAGCTATAAATGGAGTTTTAAAGAGGAGACTAATATACATATAAAACACTCTGTTCATTGATATTGTTGGTGCTGTTCTTCAGACAAGTCAAGTTCTCTTTAATGGCGTGCCGGTATAATGTAAACGAGGCCAAAAAGTATGTAAGGATCTTAGCAGGTATTCTACTGTTTCTGCCTACCCCCATGGGAAGAAAGCGTGACTATTGCGTATGTTGGTATATGAATAGATTAATTCCTTTATATACAATTACCTTAGCTTGAGAAGCTATGGCGAATAGATGTATGTTTGTTATTAAATTGCTGCAAAATAACAGACAAGTTTATAATTACAGAAAAGATATTAAGATCGTCTACGCACTTCCTTCTTTAGTCATTAGGAATATTACTCCTCATCCGGACACCAACTAATTAACTACCGAGATAGTAAATTAAAAATCAAATCAACAGAAATCTTATTATATCTGTCTTAAATTAAAGGTAACTTCTACGGAAGTGGGTGAATTAGGATCAAACTCCTTTTTTTTCTGGATGGGAAATTATCAAATGACCTCTCCCGCTCTGGCCGAGGCGGAAACTTTTACAGACTAAAACCCACCAGTGTTTCTTCACTTGCCTGTGTGTCAGGGCCACAGTTTCTTTTTCAACCGACCTGCAACTCTGACCCAGGACGCATCGGTCTTCGTGGACCCTGTGACGATGTGCTGACATCTCTGAGGCAACACAACACGCCGTCGACCCGGGCCTGGTCGCCGCCAGGCTCTTCCTCTTTAGGTAATAAAAAGGTGTTAATTGCTACAAGGGTTCATCAGACAACACATTGATCAGTTCAATTAGATTACTAGGAGACTGAAGACTGAGTCACAAACTCTATGCAGCCGCATCCCAACCATTCTCAAGCGATTTCATTAACAATTTCATTACTTTATATTTGTGTTGACTGATCGCCGGCATCGATAGAAATTTAAATGGAAACTTCCAATCGCCTAAAAGAAAATTAAGTTCCCAAATGTGGAGGGATTGTCGGAAACCGTCCAAGTAATTAATTGGGTAAACACGAATAGACATCCCGACCAAATCCCTCTTACGAGAAATGGAAATTTGGCATTCGTTTAAACTTCGAGGCATTCATTGGATACTGATACAATGTTCGTTCGATATTAAATATAGGATTAGAATTTTTATTGACGCTGGAATTACTTGTTCTACATAGAAAAGATATTAGATACATTTCAAAGTGTTTTGACGCTACTTACTTTACTTTTTCTTCAGCTACCTTTGGGATATGTTGTGGGTTCTTATTGCTTCCCACAAAATCCCTCAGGCAGGTCTTGAAATCAATTTGGGTCTCATCATCACCATTTCAGACGAAAAATGTCCACTGCTGGACATAGGCCTCTCCCAAGGATCTCCGCGGACCGAATTTGCGTGTAGGTTGAATTTATTGTTAGTATAATTGAGTACTGTTGTGTCATATCGTCGCATACGTAATTAGCCTATAATGTTACACTGTTGGAACTCAGGCCTCTCGGCGAGAGGGTTTGGGCCGTAATCTACCACGCTGGCCGAGTGCGGGTTGGAAGATTGTCTTGTTCTTTTTGTGTTTTTTTTTTCTTTCTTTCTTTTGTGGCTTCGCACGGTTTGTGCATTTAGCCAATGTCACGTAATGCATTGTTCATGTCGAAAAAGACAGCCGCGTGACCCGTCTTACGATGGAGGTTTTAAACAAAGTCATGATGTGGCCACTATGCTGCGACATTTCACTGTTCTTTATGAATTATTTACTGAATGCACTTTTTACTACATAAATCACGCACTTTTATTGACTAAACAACACTATAAAAAAAATTTAAAAGTCCAATGAAAAATGAGCGTGGCACTCAGCTTGACTTTCCCGCCCAAACTCCAATTATCTTGTTCTCTATCTTGCTATACAAGCACTGCATCATCTTTATGTCCACGATCACCTTTGGTTTTGAACGTATTTAGCAATTCCGTAAATTTTGAGAGTTCAATAAAAATGCGATGGTTGCAGGCAATGCCACAGCGGGGCATCGCGTAAACTCCACCCCAATTGTGTAACCCAGTTTCATTATGAGTGATTTTGACGGATATTGCTAATCCATTACTCTATATGTTCGAAAAATGTGTTTGCTCAACAACGTAAACCACGCAATGAATTTCGTCGAAATGTCAAAATGATACCCATTGCTACCAATGTAAATGTGATAGTTTTACGTAATTAGCTGATCTGTAACGATCTCGCATTATGTGTCGGTTCAGAGTTCGCTTCCATCATGTTTCTGTCACAATTCGCTCAGCCTGCCGGTCAGTTTTGACTATGAATATTTGAACAACTGGTTTGATTTAAACTAATAATAAGGAGCATAGAAATTTATGAAGCCTTTGAATTGAAATAAGGTAATTATGTTGTACATTTCATTATGTTCTTCCTATATAGCTTTAGCTGGTATGAAAAAAACGAGTAAATATAAACTTTTAACGTCAAGTTATATGTAAGAATTAATAATGCGGTTTGTTTCGTTGAATACGCTCATTACATTTACGTGTGAAGCACATTTTGGCCTTTATTTAAAATGTATTCGAGTGCATTGTGCGGTGGATATATTGTATCCATGCCATTGTTGGCAAGTGAAACAAAAGCCAGTGTTCTCTCAAGGTTTTTGATAAGTGCAATTATGATTCTGCAAATTCATATTTATCTGATCCGAAACAACGTTCTCTGCATTGTTGAAACACCGCACTAACGAGTTGGATATCTAGATAATACGAAGTATGTCTAAAATAATATACGGTTATGTTTTATTTTTATACAATACGAGTACTAACGACCCGCCCCGGCTTCGCACGTGGACAAATGATATAGGTAAGCCTTCCTCAAGAAACGGTGGCCCTTCAATAAAAATAATGTCTACTGTGCAGCCCATCAGCCAATATCTGAGTCTGTAAGATACATTGACCTTATTGTCCATGGATAGTCAGTTCCACCACCTTCAAACAGAATGCAGGGAAACACTCAAGTAGCAGGCGGCCAGCACGTGATTCTGTCTGGTGTTTAGTTTTGAATAAATCGTGATATCTTCTGAATGGAACAACCAACTCCAATAATTCAAAAAGAGATCTGTTGCTACTAAAATTACCTTTGATATTACGATATGGCGACGATTTATTTGGATAAGGATTAATAATAAGGAACACATAGTGGGCTCTGATTTCGTCTGGCATTTTAATTAACTTTTCAACAAAAAAGTAGTCATAATGAAGAAATTATTGTATGGTATCGCAAACTTTTTTGTAGGCATTTTTAAGGTCTACAATACTGTAGTACATTATTTTGATCTATCTCATAGGGTTCAGCCAGCGTTTGCAATATAAGCTCAAAAAATGGGTTATGTGTTAGAAACCTCAAAAATAATAGTATTTCTCCACTATTTAATGCATGTTATTATACATAAAAACCTTCCTCTATCTATTAAAACAAACTCTATCAAAATCCGTTGCGTAGTTTTAAAGATTGAATCATGCAAAGGGACATAGGGAAAGTAAAAGTGACTTCGTTTTATAATAAGTAGTGATTTTAAATTATGACAGTTATAGTCGGTTCGTAGTTTTAATAATCATCATTAAGTGCATTAGTTTTAACCTACGTAAACTCGTACTTAATGAACCAGGAACCACTAAGGAAATTAATTTTTCATTTCTCATATTCGGAAAGCAGTATTTTCTTGATCTGATTACTGGGTAGAAAGTGCTATTTCCCTCCCTAGAGCGGGAAAAACTCATACAAATTACTTTCCACCTAAGGGTCGGAATGAACTTTAAAAATAGAACTGCTGTCAGCTGTGAAGAAATTTGTGTAAAAAAAAAACTAATAAAAAAAAATGCAGCGGCAATGTGAGTATCTAAACAGCCAGTGTGAACTTAGTGCAAACTTCATTGAGCGAAATAGGTCGCAACCATAGACTTAAGAAGTACGATAGTACCTACTTATTAATTCTATGGTCGCAACAATAACGTGGTGAGTTCCATATTTAAAATTTAAAAATTCGACATAAATTAGCGGGATACTAATCTGTTATGTATCTGTGACGGAATTAAAAAACTAGTTACTTTAATATCTAATATTTTATCCTAAGATTTTAATTAAAAAATGAGTTCAAGTGATTCTGAAATATTGACACCAGATTCAATTAAAGACGAGGCTTAAATTGTGTTATTAACAATCTTTTACCAGAAATCTCAAAAGAAAGATATATAAACACATACAATGATTTTATGAAGTGGCGAGCAGAGAAGAACATAAAATCATTTTCCGAAAGTGTATTTCTTACATATTTTAAAGGACTGTCTAGCAAACTACAACCTTCTACGCTATGGAGCCGATATTTAATGCTGAAAAGTACACTTAGTGTAAAACACAATGTAAATTTGAAAAAAATCCATAATTTAACATCCTTTTTGAAAAGACAGTCTCAGGGGTTCAAGAGTAGAAAATCTAAGGTTTTTACCTCTCATGAAGTGGAAACATTTTTAAATGATGCTCTTGACGAGATATATTTGGCAGTGAAGGTAAGTTTACCTAAGTATTATTAGATTTATTCTAAATAAGAATGTATTTATTACACAAATTTAAAAATTATATGTTTTCACAGGTGGTATTGATACTCGGTACAAGCGGCCCTTGCAGAAGCAGTGAACTCACAAATTTGACAATTAAGGACATTGAAAGTCAAGGCCAATTATTACTAGTAAAACTGACTAAAACAAAAACAAATATTGAGCGCTCGTTTGTAGTACAAGAAGAGTTTACACAAATAGTAAAGAAATATCAAAAAATGAGACCCAGCGATCTAAAAACGGACCGTTTTTTTCTCAACTACCAGAATGGGAAATGCTACAAACAAGTGATCGGGAAAAATAAAGTCTCAGGTATGCCGAAGCAAATAGCAACATATTTGAATTTATCAAATTCTGAGCTGTATACCGGACATTGTTATAGAGGTACGTCAGCAACTCTTTTAGCCGATTCTGGGGCAAACATGATGACGTTAAAAAGACACGGAGGCTGGAAACCCAGCACAATCGCCGAAGGCTACATTGAGGATTCAATCCAAAATAAAATAAAAACTTCGAACAAATTAATTGAAACTATAAAAATACACCACAATTCGCCTCAGCCGTCAACCGCCAGGGAGTATCCGCCTGATGAAATACTAGAGTCTCCTACTTTTACAGATATCCAGAACACCCAAATTTGTCATAATATATCAAATAGCATAAAGATTCCAAATAAAAATGTTCAGATAAACAACTAGTTTTATTTTCCTCATATTCGAAATGAAAAGTAGAGTGTTTAACACGGGTAAAAGAATCAATTCCTACTCGGACTATAGCCGCCCTCGCTACGCTCGGGCGTCTAAATACCTCGGGAATTGATTCTTTCCACCCTCGGTTAACAATCTACTATTGCCCATAGTTGTATGACAAATATCATTTATACATATAAGTATATGTCCACGAAAAATACGACAGGTTTAATGGGCACCTTACATAAAGGATATTTCTTATTTTCTTGTAGTCAGCATTCGTCAGGCTTCGCATAGAAATTGAGGTTGATGCAGCGTACTGCCTCATGTATATATGTTATTTACTTTCTTAATCAAATTGGACTGCATGTTATTTGAAAGGTTCTATTCAGATCAGATATAGTATTTGAGTAGAGAAGCCTCATGGACATTTTCGTTGCTTTCCTAACAGTATTTTGTACGATACGCTACAGAGAGATCAAATACAAACTTACAGGCGGACAGAGAGTAAGTACATAGGTACCAAGAAAAACGCATCTGATTAGAAAATCATTTACCAAACAATCTGAACATTCACGGATATTCCATTTGCGTTCGAGTTTTCCCATTTGACACAGTTATGTGACGTCATTTTGTTGATAATCCTCAAACGTGGGCACCTGTTTATAAGGAAGTCCAATTGGTCGTGATCTCATGCTTCGAGACGCGCGTTCTTAAACTCGAAAGGTTTAATATACGCTAGTCACAAACAATAAAATCTGTTTATAAGTTACAATAACTGGTTAACAAGACCCCTGCAACGGAAAATACTCAGATTAGCGATAAATAATGAAAAGGTAATACTGCTTTCAAGGTATTGTCAAAACCAGTCGCTGTGGCAGTGTCTGCTTGGAACTAATGCTTTGTGTATCAAACACAGACTAAGTTTACGGATTGGAGAAAATTGTCCAAGTGCGAAGCGGAGTCGCATTAAGGGATGGCCTCGGTACTATTTATTACCTATCTAAAAAAACCTGATTTTAGTTATGAATTTGTTGTTATTTATAGAAATACATCATCTGTATAAATTTCAAATTTCTAGCTGGCATTGTCCATGAAATACAGCCTGGTCATAGACAGACAAAGGATTCTTAGCAATAGGGTCTTGTTTTAACTTCTTTGAGCACGGAATCCTATTTGAAAGGAACATTGAAAGCATACGAGTAGACAAAAATAAGTTTGCAGGGTTTAGGCTCGGCGCAAACGGGCCACAGTATACAGCCACCGGTGGCTGTCGCACGCTACCGCCATTTTTGTAAGTGGCGCATCGAGCGACAGCCACCGGTGTTCGAAAGCCATCATATTTTATAACCCGCTCTCTACTGCGTAGTCTACGATGAACCCGCTACTAAAAAACTGCTGTCGGTTTGTGTAGGTGTATAAGGAAGTATATGCGGTGCCAACAACAAAAAATAATTGTCTTTTAGCCCTTTTGTTCCAGCTAATGGGCCGCAGAGACAAAGATATAGGGTACCACAGAAAAATAAAAATCCAATTCCTAATTAATTATTTTGAGATAACTAATTCCACTGAATGAAATACCATGAAATTTAGTTTAGTGAAAAAAGAGAAAACAGTTAGTCGATAAAAAAAACGAGTGTGCTTATGACCACACGACTGAAGTGAAACTTCTTTCGCTCCATCTGTATGTATATATATATATATATATATATATGTGTGTGTACAATATATACATGTATACACATATACATATATTAATTTTCTATAAATATTTAAATTTATTTCATGGTTTCATTGGTAAATTAATATTTTTGCATAAATCTTCTATTATTACTAAAAAAAAAAAAAAACTGGTTGTAGACCTTGTAGTACCAAGCTCGCGCCACGGGCGCCTCTGTGCTTATATCCCCCACTTAACTTCCGTTCGTCTTGCCCGATCACTTTTCGTAACGCTTACGTCACGCGTTCGCCAGCTTACTCCCCAAGTCAAGCGTGCGTAAAGAAGTTTCACTTCAAAAATTGCATTTGCAGTATCTAACATAATTGGCAGTAATAAATTCGTATCCTAGTTTCTTCTACTTGCTTGAAAGCCAGCTGGATAGATATATCTAGGGAAAAATAGAAACGTCTTTCTAGATAACATCATACTTATTTTTCATAAAGAACTCTCAAGCGTGAAAATTATCCAGTCCATCTCTTCTCACCTCGTTACGTGCAACCATTTCACTACATAAACGTGTGTCCCTTATACTCGTAACTTTCACAATCGTAAACGCGTTGGATCCGTACCTTATGACCCCGAGAGAAAGTGCCATTATATAATATGGTTATAAAGAGTTTATACGTATGAACAAGTGAACCTTAAGCCATGTGTCGATTGTCTGATTCAATTGATGTTACTTGTTACTCTGTGGCCGGTTGCACGAAGCGCACTAAAACTATTCTCGTTACAAGTGTATATTCCTAGCACACGAAGAAAAAGAGCCGCGTTTTAGTGGCTCGTAACGAAATTGAGAAAATTGTCCTATTGTGGAATTCATCCTTTGAAGTGTTTTGTAAAAAACGATCTACTGAAAGCGCACTTGAAAAATAGTAGACGAGTAAAGTCACTAAAAGCTCGTCTTTCATTTCTAACAACTGAATTAACTTAATAATATTGCACAAAGGACACGCAGTCTTGTTTAAAGCTTTGAATAAAAGATGGTTTTCTTTTTTACGTACTGTGTTCACAGAATTATTTCTGAGAACACAATACTAATAAACTCTCTTGACAAGAACAATACTTGGTAGGTGGAGAAGCAAACGAAAGCTGCATCTGTTGATGTTGGCGAAACAAAGGAAGATATTTTATATCTAATTCTGTGTGAACCTTTCCTGACGCAATGTTGTAAATGAATGAAACCTATTTCAATCGCACCTAAGGATTCTTAGTAACACTGTACTTGTAGTAACAGGAAATATATGTATGAAGATTGTGTATCATACAATTATAGGTTTTGATTAAAGGAATATTATAGCTGTGCCGTAGCATTGATTCGCCGCGTGCGCATACGATACGCGTACGTACGACACACCGTGACGGACGTATTAATTAAAAAAAAAAAAACTAAAATACCTACACATGAAATGTTGGGAAAATCCAGACGAGTCGGAACACATTTTGATTAACATGTCATGTTTCAACTTCTGGTAAATAGGTCGCACAGGACCTGGGCCTGTAGCCAATGTAACATCGCTTCATGTTACATTGGCTACAGGCCCAGGTCTCGTCTCGTGAGCGCTCACGACGACCCTGTGCGGATTGGTAGACGTCTCATCGTTTGTGTTTCTAGAGTAGGTATGGTAGTTTCCACACGATGGTTCAACGCGGTGATGAAAGATTTAACACAAAGCAAAGCGTCAAACATTTGACACATAATTATTATGGATATGGTTACAATAAATATCAAGTACGGAAGACGGGTTTGAGCAATCGTGTTGCGATGTGTGCCGGGTACGATGCGCCTAATGTTGTTGTGTCGGGAGTTTGGTCGTGGAGGGTCTCCAGATCAATCTCCCTCTGGCGCACCATCGTTGGTCATGTTGTTGATTTTAACAATGCATCACCTCGCTCAATTGCCGTCTTCCTTCCTGTTCACTCAGTTTTTCTTTTTGAGTGAATAGGCTCTTAATAAACTAGCGCGCTTTACCATCAGTCATTGCATCACTGCTTACCAATTATGTGTCTTAGATCTACAAATCGTCAATCTTTACCGTCGTCACTGGTTCTCCGTTTTGGTTAGTGTAGTGTCAAATTATTTGTAATATTACTTTATCGCCGATGTATCTTAAAAGTGGAAAAGGTTCACGAATATTGACATCTACATATGTAATCGTATTCTGTTGAGAAACCCTTCTTTTTTTACTGTTATTTTTATTATAGCTAGTAATTGTAGGGATCTTTACCTACTGAATATTTAGTAAGATGAGTTTTTTTTTTTTTTTCTAAATTGATAATGACTAAGGCCAGGTCTGCACGGTGACACGACGGCGATATCGGAAGAAATATTTCTCTAGTAGTTTCTGCAGTGTGACCGAAGACTTGTGTTTATATGAGTTTATATTACGAAATCGCCGGCGCATTGCTGTTACCGTACCTGTGCAGCCCATTTTCGCACAGTTCACGTTTATTCGTAACAAACACTGACATACGTATTCTAAGACGATGATGGAAAAAAATAAATTACCAAGTAGGAAGTTAGCGCATTAAATGCGTAATGCAAATTATATGCTTGTGGACTTAAAAATAAAGTTTTTATTTGAATAAAGTATTTTAATTGCCTATTGTGTTTACTTCCAACTTATACATAGATTTTAAGTAAAAACAATCAGGCGCGTAGGTACCCAAAGGCGTAGCGTAAATAAATAGTTATAGAAAAACATTCAGGTTTTCATTATTGTTGAATTCTTGCTAATAACTCAATAGAAATCAAACAAGATATCACCACTTTCCATATTGATAAACATGGCCAGTTGTTAAATCAAACTTCCTTATATTATGCTTAATAACAAGAGCGGGTAAACTTTGCGATAAATGAAACAATTTGCAATTTGCTGTCGGTTCACTCGAAATTTATTATATTTCCTTAAAGTTTTTACTCAACCATGCCTTCAAGGTTGATGCGATTTGTTTGTGGACACAGGAACACTATCACTTGAATTACCGTATAGGTAACTTAGGACCGTATTACAAAACCTTACTCAAGGTTTAAGCATTACTTAAAACTAGTTTCAACCAATCAAATATCTTCAAACGAGATTTAAGTAAAGCTTGAGTTTTGAGTGAGGTTCTGTAATACGGGCCTTAGTATATGGATAAAACTGCAAGATACCGCTAGAGCTATTTCATAAACAAAAAAAACCATTAGTAATATTTTATTGAGCACTTGTTTAAATCAGTTTATAGAGCTTAATCATGTTACCATATTGTCTGACAATATAATCAGGCGATAACAACATAGCACTCCGCAGCGTATAGCGATGACGAGTTCCTCCGAGATATCTATAAAGGAAATCTAATTAATATTGTGATAATATTACTATAATAATAAGAGGATTTATTAGATCAGTCACCATGATGCATAAGTGTACCCATGCTCTCATAACAACTGCCTAATTGTTTAAATATAAAGGACCAGGGTTGGTCCTTAGATCCAATAGTTTGTTGTAACTGTTAACCTAATCTTATTTTATTTTGACACCAATTTCATTATTTTAAACATTTACCTATACTCGTATTTTTGACATATATTTGGAACGTTTGTAAGTCGGGACACTGGAGTTTAAAACAAGCACAAGATAAGATACTACTTATTGCAATATTTTTCATACATCTTAGAACTGCAGGTAATTGCGTAACACATTATCACTAGCAATGGGTTTCATTTTGACAGTACAATAACTTTCATTGCGTTATTTACGTTATTGAGCACGCATAGTTTCGAACACATGGGGCAATGGATTAACAATATGCTTTGAAATTATTCCAACTGATAGTAATAGGTTGTCTGTTAGGCAATTAGGGTGCGTAGGAAAGCAAACTTAATCGTAATCACAATGGTGATTACCATTAAGTAAGGAGATGTATGAGGATTCTTGGGGAGGTCACATTTATTTCGCAAACATATCGCCTCGTCAATCAAATGAATAAACACATTATATAAAATATACCGAACTGTTTATCACTGCGAGTGTTACCGTTTCCGCTAATGACTACGTTAACTAGAGAATTAAATAGCGGCTACACTTTACTTGAACAATGGGCTCTATTCCACACTTTGCCACCTCTCAAGTTCATGCAAGGACATCTAAATTGATTAAATGCACACAAGATGTTGTGCACACGAGTGGTGACATGGACCTACTACATCACAATTGGTTTACGTCTCTACGTTAAGATGAAATTGCATCTTTTATTGGATAAACGACTAGAACATTCTAAAGAATAAAGTAAAGGTATTCTCGTCGCAAATCCAACAGATGCAATTTTTTAATCTCACTCTATGTATGTAATTGGCCGTATCGAAATAACATTATTGTTTACATAAACTTTAGTTGCGATGGCGATAATGAATCCTTATCGCGAATTGGCTCGGTGAGAATAAGACCACTTACGTGGCTTTATACGAATGGATGTAGTAATAACTTTTTCTAAATATTCACGACTTTGTGACTCACCACAATTCGATAACGTTATTTTATTTTTTATTTTTAATAATTATAAACTAGCGCTTGACCGCAATCCCGCCTGATGGTAAGCAGTGATGCGATCGTTGATTGAGCGAATAGGAAGGAAGACGGCAGTTGAGCGAGGTGATGCAATGTTAAACCCAACAACACGACCAACGATGCTGCGCCAAAGGGAGATTGATTTGAAGACCCTCTACGACCAAACTCCCAACACAACAACATTAGGCGCATCGTATCCGGCACACATCGCAATACAACTGCTCAGACCCGTCCTCCGTACGGCTTCAGCAGACATCATGCCGGAACACGACAAATCGCTTGATGGCAAGGCTTTGTCTGGTGGGTGGTAACTTCTGCCAGCGGCCGGTGAAGATTTGAAAATATCCGTGTACCTCCGCCCTAATTGCACAATTGAGTGAGACCAAACAAAGGCGTGAGAGCTCGTCGCATTTTGACATTAATTCTGACAAAAATAGTTAGGCGTTAAGCGTGAGTGGGCTCCTAAAAACGGAATGCACGAGTTTATTAGGCTTTGAGCACATTAGCATACTTTTACTTATATTCGAAACTTTTAATCACTGCGCGGCGGTAGCATTCATTATAATAAAAATAAAACTTGATATGTATATACTTATTTAAAAAAATCATTATTTAAATCTTATTTTTCATTTTAATTGTTATATTTGGAGTTTTCATCAACCTGCAGAGGCATTTGGTAAATTATTTATTTATTCTTTCGCACATGAATTGTATAGAGGCGGACTTGCCTTATGCATTTTCTACCAGTCAACCACAGATAGTGAAGAGGTTAGATGGCAGGTGTTTTAGTTGAAAAAATTAGAAAGAAAAAAAAACTCTTAACACTATTTAAATAAATACTTAAATAAGCTATATACTTACAGATACATACTATTACCAAAATATATGCTTATAATATATAGGTACATACAAAACTAAAATTTGGGAGAGAGGTGGAAATAATAACTTAATCATCATCATAAACCTTTTATCGTCCCACTGCTGGGCACAGGTGTCTCATACAGAGAAAGATTGAGCATAGTCATCACGCTTGCTCAATGCGGGTTGGTGATTTCAAACTTAAAAAGTCCAGGTTATCTCAAGATGTTTTGCTTCACCTTTTAATCAGTCATTGGTGGCCAAGATGCACTTAGAAAGTACATATAACTGAGAAAAGTTACATTGGTACTTGCCTGACCTGGAATCGCGTCCTGGAATAGACTTGTTAACTTAATAATATAATGATACAATAAGAACTTATGATATTGGTATCGCTGTACGACAGCTTAGGAATATATCGGTGTCCGAAACGAATCCAAAAACGCGAGATAAGAGTTGATAAGTACTTGGTTACAATACGTATATTTATCGGTGGTCGGCATGGTCGTTGTTATTCAATTTTAAGTCCCTGACGTGTCTCAAAACTACAGGCTATTTTAATAGTTTTTAATCACACATAATCTATTTGGAATGACTTCAAGAGCATTTTTATCTATGGAAACATTAATAATCTAATTAAACATAGACACCTAGTGAGTTAGCTTTTTATGATAATAGAATAATTTTATGCCCTAACTAATGACCCCATTGCGGTAGAGGATAGAACAATAAAAGTGTTCATTGTAAAAAATCGAATCTTCAATATACAACATTCTTTTTTTTGTTTATGCGAAAGCCGAAACGTGTCCAGTATTTTTATGTAAACAATCTCTACGATACATCTTCTCGTCGTCCAAGATACCACAGTGTCTCAAGACTAAAGTCTTTGACCAGTGTGTGTTGCCAGTGATGACTTACGGAACTGAAACGTGGTCGCTCACAATGGGCCTCATACGAAGGCTCAGAGTCACGCAAAGGGCAATGGATAGAGCTATGCTCGGAGTTTCTCTGCGTGATCGAATCAGAAATGAGGAGATCCGCAGAAGAACCAAAGTCACCGACATAGCTCTGCAAGTCGCTAAACTTAAGTGGCAGTGGGCAGGGCACATTGCTCGTAGAACCGATGGCCGATGGGGCAGCAAGGTTCTGGAGTGGCGACCACGTACTGGAAGACGCACCGTAGGGAGGCCCCCAACAAGGTGGACCGATGACCTGGTGAAGGTCGCGGGAAGCCGATGGATGCGGGCAGCACAAGACCGGTCAGCGTGGAAAGCCTTGGGGGAGGCCTTTGTCCAGCAGTGGACATCCATAGGCTGAAGAAGAAGAATCTAGGTATGTACAAAATTTTAAAACGATATCATAAAAAAAAAACACAAAGTTATGAGCTTGTTATCCATAGATATCAGCAATATAAGATATCTTTGTGTTGTTATCCTACTTAGATGTCCCAACAAAAATATGGTCAACGCTCCGCTCGGGCGACCGGTGCGGTGACCTCTGGCGTCAGCTGTGCACAGTCCTATGATCTATCGTAAACTGCGTGGGGCGCTCGGTGACCACACCGCAACAATTTCTAAATGTATTTGGCAAAAAGTATAATATGGTGTAAAGTGTAACATAAAAATATGGCATGATGGGTAGTTTTTTTTTAAATTGTTGGAATCGATTCAGTTGCTTATTCTGAACAAACTATATTCAGGTTTCGCTTAAACATAATGTAACGTTGTATAGGTACATAAGTCAATACAAAATAATTTATTATCACAATCACAACACGTTAATTCGATAAATTCTCCAAGAAACGATAAGGATTTTTGTCATACTTATTTTTACAGATAACAAGGAGGTTGAATGCTGATAAACTATTAGCACGAATAAATGTTTAGATTAATTAGGTAATGGAGTAATTTAGCAAAACGAGTTCGATATTAGAAAGGCGTGGCATAATTAGTTATTTTTTAATAGATTAGGCTGCGTTTTTGCAAAGGAAAACGTAGGAGATATTTAACAAAAATCCATATTTCGCTGAAAATATGGATTTTAATTATTAAACTTTTTAGGCAATGCAAATTGTACCTAATCGCAATTGTTTTTTGCACCCTAATTTATAATATATTTCGAGAGTATAATATGCATTAAAAATAGACTTACATTGAGCAATTTTATTTATAGTTTCTGAAATTACTATTGTATATATTATTTTTAAGCACTGCGACTTATTTTTTTATTAAATGTATTTTATTTTTTGATTATTTCTCCGTTAAACGTTGAATGCACAGTAGTTTTTACCCAATTCTTTTTATCTAAATTAATTCCGCGCCGTTCTACCAAAAAGCATACACGAACGCTGCCAGTGCGAAGGGCTGCTATTGCGAATTGAATGGCTGTGCGTTTTGATGTAAAATAAAAATTCAGATGTATGCTTTTTGTTAGATGGCGTCTGGTTGGTGCCGCCGGGCCGAGGGCACGTTAGCCCAGGTACGTGTTTATTAACAGACTTTAGAATATTCCGCTAGCAATAATTATTTTTCTAAGACAGCATACTCTGCCAAGCCCGTATCTTCATTGCGTTGAAACTTGTCACTAAATGTTTGTAGAGGTTTACTGCCAAGTACGTACATTCTTCTTCAATTATAAATTCACGAAGAATACTAAAAAAATTTGCTTGAAGCTTTTGTGCCAAGCAAAGTTAAGTTCTCAATTCAAAATGCTAAGCTCGTTTTTATAAAAGGTTGATCCTGTTTCACTTCATCTTGACTAATTTTTTTTTATTAAATATTACTTTTTTATACTCATTCTTAACCAAGACTCAATTGTTGAGTTGTTTCAATGAGTTCTTATTTAGAATGCCTATTGTCTTGTCAGGTCAGGTGTGATTGAGTCCCCCGGACTGGGCTCGCGGATGTATGTAACACAACAGATTGGCTCGATTTACGTAGGTTGTTCGCGGATATGAAGTGAATCTTCACCGGTGTAGGCTGTGCAACTACGTAACGTTTGCCCGCGTAGAAACGAGTCTTTCTGCGAATTGCACACATTCAAGTATGTAGGAAATGGGCGCCGAAATGTATTGCCAGTTCACCGCGCTAGGGATGTTACTACATTGTTTGCTACAACGCTGATTCTTAATTTTTTTTTCCTGATTTCATTACGGTGTTCATAAAGCATTTCATTTTAATAAAATGCTTTGCATCGGGACAAGTGACCATTTTATTCCTCTCTTTTATCAGCTCATTAATATAAATACGTATTCAAACAATACCATTTATCGATTGTAACCAATTGTGACATTACGAATATTTTTATACTTAATGTATTGCCAACAATGTAAGTAATTAATATACATTTCAAATTTGAATGAATTTTGTATCGATATATTATTGACTCCTTGAACTCAGCTCTAGTCAATAAAATAAGATTGTCGGTTGCGGGTAGATGCGAAGGCCCAGGTGATACATAGGGGCCAAACTTTATAGCTCGGGCGAGGTTTGCCGCCCTTTAATATTTAATATTGAAAAAAAAACACACGAGCTATCCATCGCGGTTTCGAATCGAAACTTGTTTATCGTTGTAGCCGCGTCCGAAGTAACGGCCCCAAATAAAGATGCTGTGCTCCGACCAAAGTTGTGAGGAGTAACTCAGGAAACTGGAAACATATGTTGTGCCTTCGTCTAGATCTGTTCTTACCGAAGTTGGGATAAGATTATAACTATTTAGAATTGTGCAACTAATGATGAATTGCGTTGTGAGAATAAAAAATCTGGAAAAAAACTGCCGAAATGATATACATAGAAATTTTTACTTCGTATCATCAGATTTGGGGATGTGAACAATTTCTTCGTTAGATTAGCCTATATGTCTAACCCGTAATGGTTTAATTATGGGTTAGGCCATCAATTTATTTACAGCCCTATGTAATCTGATAACGGACCTTCTTCATATATAATATTATTTTTTCTTTAAACGAAATATGAATATATCTAGTTTGTTCAGAATGAGCAACAAAATCGAGTTCATCCTTTTTACACCATGTTATATTTTTTCCCAAATACGTTTACAAAATGTTGTAGTATGGTTACCGAGTGAACTACACAGTTCACGGTAGATATAAGGCGCGTGCGCACAGCCAGCCCCAGCCCCTTTGTGCAGGGGTGCAATACGTTCTAAGTAAAATAATGCTATATTTTATTTTACCACTTACGGCTGAATTTAAAGTAAAGTACATAATAATATCTACCTACACTTGACCGTTAAGATCGTCCAAAGCCTACAAGTGTGAAGAAAAATGCTATCACTAGTTATTTACAAACAAATAAAAGTAAAAATGATTATCAATAAACGCAATACGACGCGCGCCGCGCCGCTGCAGGTGCTGTCGGGCGAGCAGTGAGTTGACCATATTTCTTTGGTACAACCAGGTAAGATAACAAGGTCATAACTTCGTTATTTTTCAAGTTATTTTTTTTAAATTTTGTACATAGATTCTTTACTTATTTTTTTTTAGTTTCGGCGTTCGCATATACAAAAAAAAATAACGAACGTTGCATATTTTCAGTGTTCTCTCCTCATGCCACTCCTATACAGCTATCAACTTTTCGCAATATGCTTGCTCAAAATACCCTCTGGGCTCCCCTACCAACTCAATGAACATGTTGAGCGTCATGTTACACAAGGGAGGCACTGTATCCATCACAAAGGTAAATCTAGATTTGCAATATTGGCTATAATTTTCATATTTCACGGTAACACATCGTTCAATTTCATTGATTTACATGGACATTTCAAGTCCGAACTATGTTTATTGCAAACAAAAAATTATCCCATAAAGGCATTTTTATTAAAAAACCATTAAAAAAAAACGGTGCCCCGGACTAGGAATTTCTCCTGTATCGTGGGTGCGTTTACAAACATTTAAACAAACATAGACAAACAGCCCGACCTGGAACAACTACCTGTAGGCCATACAAATATTTAACCCGCGAACCCGCGACAAGCAACGCAGCAGTCGATAAAAATATATATATACAGGGTGTATCTGACATCGTAACGCAAACTTCGCGAACAGGCTACACAGCATGCCACTAATAAAATTATGATAGTCATTTATGTCGTTAATGAGCGGTTACAGAAATAACAATGTTGAAAAAAAAGTGTGGCTCAACCTTTGAACGTTGCAAGCGTGCCGCCGTGCGGCTTTGTAGGTATGACGTTGATCCCTGATGTAAACTCTATTAAATCAGCTGATAAGATAGCTTTTGTGTAATTAGCGAATTAATTAATTTTTACTTTAAAATCTCATTGCGTTATAAAAGTATAGCAATTGTGAACGGTCTAAAGTGTAAAAGACTACATATATATTTTTTTAAATCATGAGAAAGCCGACGAAAAATTTCACCATTGGGGGGTTAAGAATCATGTACTGGATCCATGGTACTCGTTTGTGCATCGATGTTAGATACACCCTTTATATAACTTTCCTATGTGAAAATGGATCCATTAAGAATAATAAAAAGTAGTTCAATATGTGGCACAATCGACAGATTTGATACTTGTTAAGATTGCAGTTGAGAATGGCTTAAGTGGAGAACAGAGAATGGGTTCTCTGTTCAGCGCCCATCTGCTGTGATGGCCCATGCTACCAACCAGGTGCAGAAGCCACTACATATAAATTTAACTCCGCAAAGTGGATACACAAGGTAAATTTGTCCCTGTTTACAGGGTGAACAGAAAACGCGAGAGGTATCTAATCGACGTATTCACGTGTGATCCGGTGCCGTACTCTGTGGTACAGTCGTAAACCGTAACGTATACAGCCGGCGACCGCACCGCTACCACATCAAACTGGAAGAGACAGGCTTACCTACGGGTCTTTGACTTCAGACTTACTAATGTTCTTTAGACTTCAAAACTGTTATCCTATTTATCTAACTATATACTAAATTCTCACAGTGTGTGAAAACTCCTCCAAAACGGCTTGACCGATTTTATTTGTGTGTATTTTGGGTAAGCTTGAAAATACGACGAAAACTATATATGTATGTATTATAATTCTTTATATCATTTAAATGGTTCCAAAAAAGCTAGTAAAATATATTTTTTTCTATTCGACTAGTCAAACACTTCCCAAAAAACAAAGCTATTACAATGGGGATGTTTCCTGGGTAAGGGTGCTTACTTAAAGAAACAGGTTCCCGGGACAGATAAATCTGTGCGGATTAGTACCGACCGGTGCAGGGTCAACTTGCATAAAGAAACGAACACGTTTAAACCTGTTTCTTTATAAGTGAGCGCATAAGTAAACAAGTAAATATTATACCTGCACCGGTCGGTACTGACCCTCACAGATTTGTCTGTCCCGGAAACCTGTTTCTTTATGTAAGCACCTTAAAAAAGAATTGATTCTATTTAGTCAGTCACTCAGATTATAGAAAAATATTTGATACGTATATTTTCATTTATCAAATCAATAAAAATTTACAAATATAAAAGGAATCAATGATCAGGAGTGGTGGCTGGTGACGTCACTGCTCACTAATAAGTGTAGCGTGCAGTGACGTCACACAAGTTTTCAACGCACTGTGTCGTCTTCATTTTTTGTTTATATGAAGAAAGAAAAAATACGTGTCTAGTATTTTTTGGAAATCTGACTGACGGACTAATTAATTTTAAGATGTGACTCTTTCCAGCGCACTACATCTGGGAGAATCGTAACCTCCTGGCGTACCAGTAACGATGCGGTCTCCCCCACCAGTCCCTGAATTATTAACACGTGCCATCCAAGAAGTTGAATCGACCGAATTAAAACTTACCGACTCTTTCATATTTCACCTACTTACTTTTACAGCTTTACCAGTACATATTCTCAACCTACTGTTGTTGTACAATCTGCATTTATTTGGTCCACATTCAAACGGTATCACTATGACAAGACTCTGTGTACTAAATGTCAACGTTCCTTCGCTAACCTTGGTCTCGCATTAATTATGACCGCCTCGTACTGTTAGGTTAATAATGAATTCGCTATGGTTATGGACACTTCAAAAAACTTTGTTGCTGCATCCTTAGGGACAGCAGGAGCTTAAAGAGAAGAGGGACAGCTGGTATAAAGAGATAATTTTTACATGCTACATATAAAAACAAAAAAAAAACAATTCTCATTATACCGGTTGTCCTTCAGTACTTAGTAGGTCCTTCCTTGTGACTTACGTAGTCAATTGCAAGGGAATCAAAGTTAAATAGTTGCTGCTTGCTATTTTACGATATTCTTAAAACTCGTCCCTCTGGAGCCGTAAATATAAAAATCTGCATATCTATAGACCCAAAGGCTTCTTTCTGAATGCGTAAGGCGTAATATTTTACACTTCGATATCTTAAATGCAGGATGTTCTACGTGTTTCACATTACTCACCTATGTTCGCTTCCAAAATCGCACTTACCTAAATCTGCGAGATACTCGGGTAATATCGCAGCTCAATGTCCGGATACCCGGGTATTTTATAAAGAAATAAACATGCTGCTTTACATATCGCTACACTAATGCAAAAGCGAAAAACATAGTTCCGCGGTCGGTGATTGTCATTGGACACATGTGTCCGCCTCCTCCCTCGCTGAATAATACAAGAACGTTGTTTGAGGCTGCGATCTTCGCCTGTTTTATTGCGGACGATTGGCTACAGAATTTCGGGTCCTGTTGGCACCCGACTCCCTCTGGACCTGGATTTAAAAAATAACGGTCTGTAAAAATAAAAGTTAGGGAAAGAGTGAAAATGCCAAGTTATCTCTGAGGAGGCGACGTTATCCGGTTTGTTGAGTTGCGGCGCGTTTACTAAGTGCGGTGGCTGCGTAAATAATTAAGAACACTTATCCATGCTGATGCGGGCTCGGCGAACGTCGCGTTACGCCGCACGGTCCTTGCACAGCAAACGCAACCGCTGGCGAACAAACGATACCAGGCTTTTTAATGGAAGTGAACATTTAATAAATAAATGCAATAATTAGGCCCCAATTGCAAATTATTATGCCATAATAACGAAGTACTAACGCAGCATCAACATAATTAAAAAGACATTCGAACCACTGGCTTTGTTGGAACTTCGAATTTCATTACTTGATATCATTCCATTCGATTACCAAAATGAAAGTAAACAACAATCGGAGCCTATATACACTGTGTTTACAAAATCAGCCTATATTGTTCCCACTGTTGGGACACTGGCCTCCTCTCGATGAGACGGAAGTTTATCACTGTCCAACCCGATCGCTGAAAGGGTTGACGCCCTGTCGCCCAGTGGATTTCCCACTTTAACAAATACAAACGTTTCGTGTTTCTCGAGACGCAATAAAAAGTATGCATATTCTTAAACAGGTAAATATCTCAACGTACACGTTAGGTTAAGTAATGGAAGTGAACATTTAATAAATAAATGCAATAATTAGGCCCCAATTGCAAATTATTATGCCATAATAACGAAGTACTAACGCAGCATCAACATAATTAAAAAGACATTCGAACCACTGGCTTTGTTGGAACTTCGAATTTCATTACTTGATATCATTCCATTCGATTACCAAAATGAAAGTAAACAACAATCGGAGCCTATATACACTGTGTTTACAAAATCAGCCTATATTGTTCCCACTGTTGGGACACTGGCCTCCTCTCGATGAGACGGAAGTTTATCACTGTCCAACCCGATCGCTGAAAGGGTTGACGCCCAGTCGCCCAGTGGATTTCCCACTTTAACAAATACAAACGTTTCGTGTTTCTCGAGACGCAATAAAAAGTATGCATATTCTTAAACAGGTAAATATCTCAACGTACACGTTAGGTTAAGGGTCGACATTTTTTCAACCTTACGCGTTTCCCTAGCCCTACTAAGTTAACATAAGCCTCTCTTGACAAATGTTTAAGATGAACGGTTATTTTGCACACTGTTTTTGTTGTGCATATTTTTTTAAGAAAAGGAATGTTCTCTGTTATATGTTGGGTTTCAAGAAAGATGTATGGCGTTAGCGTAGAGATAGAAGCTGTTTCTGTAATGAGAACCGATTTGTCATCTGTTACCTGGTTTTATTACTTTGTTTCTTTGTGCCAATGTTTAGTATACGGAGTCGCAGCGCCGCGGCTGTCGTACCCTGTGTCTCATTCATTCAAGAAGTTGAATTTAAAACACTCTTTGTCATCTTTACAAATCGAATTCCTGTCTACACAGTGTATACAATTATAAATGAATAACATCAATATGTTATTAGAAATAGATGCATTAAACACTCTTCTAACATGAGTTGGACTAGCTTCGTAGCGTTTTCGTAACAAAACAGACAACGTAGATAAAAATTTAAACTAGGTACAGTTTTAGCCTAGTTAATAGTCCAACGACAAGACGGTAGGTATTGATGCGTAAAACCAAGCTCAGCCAAGCCAATACACGTCCCGACACTAGTAGACTACAAATTATTTCCTTACATACACCTTTAATGTCGGGTGAGACTTACGAGTAAGTAAACCATGACCAAAATAAAAATGAAAGCCCACATAATGTGTGTACCTGTACTGTAATTCTGTAGGTTTCTTCATTAGTATAAAACTATGCTGGAACCAAAATATAACAATATTAGTGCGTCTTTATAGGACTGCAGCTATCATCAACATCGTCTGAATATTATTATAGGTACCATCTCCAAAATTCAAAAAATACCTTTCACTAGAACATATCCCTCATAATATCAGAAACTAGTGCTTTGTTATTTCATAACGCCGACGACGCGTCAGTGTTACCTACTGCCGCTATTTTTACTACTAATAGTTTAAATAGGTACATTCAGCATCCGTTCCATAAAGTACTCATTTATATTTCACAAGCGCAGACCACATAGAGAACTTTAAAAATTAATATTTGAGAACTGGAAAGTACTTAGCTAGGTAAGTTTGCGCCTTTCAGTTCTTCGGTTGATTGATCGGGCACCCTTCTGTCCAATAAATATTAAATAAAGTAGTGAGCAATTTGTCTGTCTTACTTAGTTACGACGAAATGATATATTAACACCGGAGGAAGATGCATCGTCCCTCAAGTTATAGCCCGGTCGTACGTGTTGATGTCGCACGGGAGATAGCCACATCGACCGCTAACGTCTAGACTTTTCATGATACTCTCTTCAACGCCAATGTTCAAGTTGGATCATGTATAAATATGCAGTGCAAGGGGAAACTATTTCTGACAATGACTGACCTTACATAACAAGTGTCAAGCCAAACAAAACATCCTCCCACAGAGTAAAATTCCCCCTAAAAGAGATGGCCTCAACTCACGAATTTATAACGCCTTCACTTTAATACAAAATTTTGGAATTGTCAGTACCATATTCTCGACAACTTTTATAATATCAATGGAGATATTTTCTAGTTCTTGTGCAAATGCTTCTATTGGAGCAGTGCACCGGCTGCTACTGTCCCGGATGTCTTTTGCATAATACTTCGCATCTCCGGATACTTCTGCCAGCTCGTGAAATGTATGTATTTACTAATAAAATTTGTTGAGATACTCAGGGGTGCTATATATCTTTTATTTGTGTAGCGGACAAATCAAAGTTGAAGTTCATGAACGTCATTTTCTTCATACACAGTTGTAGCCAGTGACATGAGCCAGTAACATGACATAACACACATTGCATCTTCTGTCATGTTTATATTTCCGGTTATGTTAGGTATTTCTCTATTTTCTCCCGGAATATATGAGGATTTAACTCTTTCTTAGTTATTTTACCTTTATTACAACTTGCCGGGAATTACATTCTATCATTGAATCTAGCGGCACACAAACCAATATCGAATCTACGGCGTATAGTGCAATAATTTTAAACCTCACAAAGTCATGTAAAAGCAAAGAGAAAATTTTGTTACGTTCTCCTCAATGTTATTAAACTTCATCAAAATATGGACTAGTTTCGAATTTCCATAAAATTTTAATATCATGCACATATTAAGTTGTTGTACCTACACAAAATACTCTACAAGAGGAAACTGGCGCCTACGGTGGCTGGGAGTCCGGTGTCGTCTCCCAACCAGGGCGACTCTTGCGGCGGCTAGTGACGCGAGGGCGCTGCCTCACGCGCTCCGCCTCCTCCTTTGCCAGCATCACTGCTTCACAGAAGGAGATGACGCCCTGCTATGCAATTTCGCTCCGGACCATGGCCTGGACCTAGGTCGGACGCGAGAGATCACCGCCGATTAGGTATAGGTCTGTTAGCATAATTAAATTTGTACTTACCGCTAAAGAAAGATTAGTTTCGTAACGTCTCATGATTTCTATTTTAAATGTATCTTATACTGTAGATACTTATGCTTGAAACTTCCAAAGTCTTCTTGGAACAAACTATCCTTCTAAATTACCATAAACATAAGATGATAACATAGCAAGGTAACGCGCGCAGTCGAGCACTTCCTCGTTGTTCTTCAAATTGTTATCGGGAAATGACTTCAATTTTCCAACGATGTGTTCATTTCGCGGCTATTTGCGGTCTCATCGAAATAGTGCACAAACTCTGGCGTGATGATTCAATTCCTGGGTTATCTTTAGCGCAGCTGTTCAGGACATATAACCACAAAGGAGTTTTCACAGTGATAATAGCTATCTACCCCCACTTATAAGGGCAGTTACAATTAAAAGTAAGAGGAAGGTCAAAAGTCAAACTCGTGTGATACTTAAAACAATGAAATGAGCACGGAAACCCGTTAGCGGATAACATATAGTTTGAGACGCACTGAACGGTGAATGGCTCCATATGTTAAAGAATTCAATTACAAGTGGCGAAGCGGTCGGCATGGCTGTCACGAAGACGTCGCTGGGAAAATTGTTGCCCAATGTCGCAATGTCTCATAACGTTACAAAAACAAGGTGTGTTGCCGACTATAAATATTAAATTTTCCGTATTCTGCGAGTTTGTCGGATGCCACATCTGGTTCACTAACCGTGCTTTTAAAAATTCAGCATAACGTTATCCTCGCCTCAGACTTTGTCTTTAAACCAATCGATTCAAGTTCTTTATATCTAATATTCGTGCCTTCATGTTCGGCATATCACTAAATTGTCTCAACATTTTCTTTAGCTTCTCAACGTGGGAGATAAGGCCCCCTTCGTAGATATTTGAGACTTCAGGGGGGCTATAGACGGCCCACAGAAAATCATACAGCTTATCTTATGTCTTTATAGTATAACACTTTAAAATATGATCATGGCAATAGCTGATTTAGAATCTCCACAGAAGAAGTAAACAAAATTGTATGATTGTAGAAAAAATATACCTATTCTCAAAGCGGGCAAAATAGGTTGAGAATGTATGATTTAAACAAATGAGCTTGTTACATGCATGTATCATTTATAGTGAAGCGATAGTCCAATTCTCTTTGTAGTACTCAAATCCAGAACGTGTGAAATGCATTTAGACGAGTTTAAATTCCTTATGTGCTGTTGCATTCCAGTACGTTAAAAACTTGTTGTACAGACGAATACCAGATTAAGTTAAAATGGAATTTGAGCCAGCATAAATCTGTATAATGAATAATGTTTAGAGTTTCATCAACATATGAATGCGATGAGTTATTTAAACGAAAATTATTTAATAGCGACGTATGATCTAGGTTTAACGTGAAAACCAGTGTAATTGTGCTTAGTAAGTACATAATGACAAACACAGTTATTAATAATTATGCACTCATTTCACTCAGGTTCAGTTGAAAACCAGCGTCAGGCAACTGCTACGTAGTTGTCTGACATTTATGCTGAACTGGACCTATTTGGCGCAACCGTTGGACTCACATTTGATGATTATTTATTTTTTTATATGTTTCTCTCTCTTTTTTTTTCTGTTTCCTTTGTTTCAAACTGTATGTATTTATAAGGGTGTGCGCCAAATAAATGGTTTCTTTCTTTCTTTCTTTCTTTCTTTCTAAAAAAATGCACTTAATATAAAATTTATTTAGTTTGGGAACAACACAATCGGCGCCATTATCTTCTTTTCTTCTCTTAATTAAATAGAGAGAAATAGATGCAAAAAATTAAATTAAGTTAGTTGGTTAACAAGGGACCTAGACCTATCAAAAAAACAAAACAAAAAAAAAATTGTTAAGCCAGTTGATTATTTAATTGTACCTACATAGTTTGTAGGATATCAAAAAAAAACACCTTGTGTAGTAAAGTTAGAACAAAATACTCGTATACCGTTGCCGCCAACGAGTTTTGAGAACTTTGTATTATATTAATGTGGCAGTGTCACGGACGACTTTCGATACTATCAGTGCATAGTCGCGAACTTTCTAACAAAATATACTAACCTAGATTATTCATTTTGGTTACTCAGTGGCCTTGTTCTGTGTGAACTAAACGGGTGTAGGTACGTCAGTACGTGTAACTACTACTAACTATTGAAGACAAACACTTTCGTTTTCGAATGGCTCTTGTGTTTCAATTAAGTAATTGTTATGCCCACATTGTTTAAAGATATCTGTTTGGAGTCTTGGTAGGTATTTGTTTAATTTACAGTTCCACTCATTTTGTCTGTTTGTAACAGTTCAGAAAGCTAATTCTCGTATTTAAAAAACGTTCCAATTGAGATGTAATCTCATCTAAGGGACATTTAATACTTACCGAAAATATAGGTAAGTAAATTGATTGTATTTTGACAGAAGCGAACGTAACACGAGAATTACCCATCATATTATGTACTAGAAAACATGTTTTGTGTTTTAGAAACTTTCAACCATTTTGAATGAAGAATAAAGAAAAAAAGAAAGAAAGATAAAACGTTTATTTGCGGTAAATATGACTCAAAAAATAACAGAAACACAAAGAAATAAAAATGGTGACGGACCATGCGTCACATCCATGCAAAACGGCAGTCGCTCAACATTTAACATTCTAACTTTTAACACTAAATTTTAACATTCGTTCAATCAGAGTCACTCAAGTATCTAGCACCTACTACATATTGTTGGTTATCTGTTTAATATACCTAAATCAAATTTCTCATTATATAATCCCATTAATATCCAGTGCGTAACTATGTCCTGTCCTATTGAGGCTGTGCAATGTTCACGATTAACGATCCCATGGGAAGCGATACAAACTAGTAGGTGGCTTTGTATTATGTATAGTAACAAAAAGTTTTTTCGCATTTCACGCTCCTAAAAAAATTATCAAATTTACCAAACTATTTCATATCGCTTCTAAAATATATGCACCATTTTGTGTGAGAGTAATAAAACCTTTTTTTTTCATTACTTATGCTTCATTGTCTTTAGTTTCGGAAAAAGAACTGGTCGTCTATAGTAATTTTGAGTGTCTTGGTAACGACTCTGTTTTTTTTTTTTGTTTGGATGGAACATCCTCAAATTACCTCTCCCGCTCTGTGCGGAGCGGAAGGACGTGTCAGACTTTTACTGACTAAACCCCACCTGTGTTCCTTCACTTACCTGTGCGCTAGGGCCATTGTTTCTCTTCTGTACTACTTATAAGCCCATGTGATCAGTTCTTAGGCCTGTACAAACTGGTTTACCACCTTTGCTATTGAAAATGAGGGATACTCAATGAATAGACATGTATTCATTCTATCACTTGTACAAGCAGACATACACATCTATCTGTCTCGACTGTATGTAAGACAATAAAAGTTTTAATAAATAAACTTTACCTCCAGCGAGTTTCCGCCCGCTTGACATTTCAAATTACCTTCATTGAAAATTGTTGCATTTCTTAGCAGTTTTGATTGTACAGAATATTTAATGTGTAACTACCTAATTATATACTTAATCCAACAAAGGGAGGTCTGAAATGATCTAATCTGAAATTATAAATCATTATCGTAATCATATATTTACAGATGTTCTGTCCTGACAAACAGAAACTGGAACAAGAGATGGAATATTTTGATAGGTTATGCATAATTTCTCTTGTATTTAAACATTGACCCCAAGCTGAGCTCTTGCTCAGTTCCTCTGTACCCCGGAAAGTACATTTAAAATCAGCAGCTTAATGTCAGAATTTTACATGATGGGACGGCCCCTTCATGAGAAATTCTAGCATTCAGTGGCAACCGATGTGAGAATGGTACCCGACCCCATTTATACTTCCAAAAAACACTACAAAGTGAAAAATAACTAATTTTGGAAGTCGGCGTCAAAAACTAATATACAAAAACCAAAGACACCGACGAAAGTTTTTATTTTACACTTTTTTGTTGTGAAAAGTTCTATTCAGCTGCATCCGGTTAGACTGGATGCTGACGCTAAAATACTTAATGAAAAAACTTACAAACGTACTGGTTGCCCCTACGATTCTTGAAAGTTCCCCTTGATTTCTCTGGTCTTTCACCATCAAACCCTGATGTCCTTATCATGGGACCACCTTGGAAATGTCTTCTTTCCAATAGAAAAAGAATTATCAAAATCGGTTCATAAACGACGAAGTTATCCGCGAACAAACAAAAAAAGCATATATACTTGAATTGAGTAACCTCCTAAGGAGGAGGAGGTTACTCAATTAGTCGGTTAAAAAAACAAATGAGATGAAGATGGGTTCAATGTAATTGTTTCTCGTGTCAACAATTTCACATAGATTTTTTCCACAACATTTTAAGAGGTCGTAATATTCAGTTGGTAGCCCGAAAAATAGATGTTTTACTGGAATAATCACGGGAAATCCGTGTCCCGATACCTATCGCCCGCAGTTAACTTTGTGTGCGAATCGAGTGATCCGCGCCACAAAGCGGCTGGCATTCCGCTTTAAAATACAGTAGACAAATAAACCTGTTTTTTTGAAAAGAAAAGCTCAGATGCAGCATTAATGTCGGAAAACTTAAACATAAACCCCGTATTCGATTTCTATAACCATATATTGTTGTAAGCACCACAGTGTTTTAAAGGATTTATTCAAAAACGAAGAATTCATAAAGTTAAGTGACGTTAAAAGGTCATGTATGGTTAAAGAATCCCTAATTACTACTTAACTTTAAGCAACGTTTATGAATAAGGGGGAAAACCACTCAATCAGTTATAATATTATGTTATGGCGTTGCGTAAACATAGCATACACAAATCATAGCAGCAATAGATTTGCTGGCATTTACTGAAGAGTTCCGTTATCTGTCTCCAAAACTTATCAACAGCGCTGAACGAAATTTTAATGGGACCATTCCGAAGTAAACCTCTTTTGAACAAAAAACAGATTTTGCAAATCCGTTCAAACAGGATAGAGTTGTGTCGGAATGTACAAAAATGAATATAAACCAACTAACCTTTTTTGAAATTGTTTTAATAACATTTTTATTAAATATATCAGCGTTCTCGTCCCACCTTTAATAAAAATCTTTACTCTAAACCGTTTAATGCTTATTATAATTAATAAAGGGTAACAGGAACTAATTTTGCTGAAGACTGAAATGTTATAATTTTGATTTATTTATTTTAAAACGGTAATTTACTTATATGAACCAAGCGTAGTCACACAAAATGCGACCTGACTGAACCCCACATGACAATCCCAAGTGCAGACAGCTTTTGTCACATCGGATGGCATTGAGACAATTGACGACTTCCTTTCTCCCACATTGTCATCTTCTGACATAAAATGACGTTTCTTTATTCCTTGAACGTACAAACGTACGTACTTTTAGAAGTTGTACACTCAAAATGTATCTAAAAATTACTCATAAAATTGTATTGTCAATATATTTTATGAAAGTGTCAGTCCTCATATTCCAAAATTCGTATTAAAATGTCAAGCGATAATAATCCTCTAATAAATAACACTATTTTTGTACGAAACTGACTTTTTTGCTAAGATCTATACTTAGTTACATATGAACGTGCGTCAAAACTTTCGATTCACGAATCACGTTACTGCCGTAAAAGAAACTGCATAAAGATTAATGTCCGCCAAGATGCAAGGATTCATTGAAATCAGCGACGTAACCATTTACGAAACACATTTGTTTTTTTATAAAGTTCAAATGCCGATTTCTATTTGATGACTGAGTGTTAAGCAAGATTGGCTCCACAAAGAATTAGATAGCGAGAAGTAAAGTTTCCATTTTTGAGATGTGGCGAAATCTACCCTGATAATATTTTATTAAGTGCGAGGTGACGCCACGTTGGGGTGGCGAGGGGGTGTGAAAAATTCAACATCGCCAGCCGCGTTTCGGATGCTCTCGTGTAGGACGTGGTATAGGCTTTCTAATATGTATTTTTATGCCTCGACCTACTCAATATATTTAGAGATTCGTTACATTCCATCAACTTGCCTGAGTGTTCGTAATAAAAGCATTGAATAATAGAAACAACACCAATAATCGCTTATTGTGAACTGGAAAGGGATTAGGTATAGGACCTCTCAACGAATTCACAGGTCTATATTTAGCTGGCATGGCGGCAACGTGTTAGCTTTGGTTTGCACGAGGCGATATACGCATGGTTGCTGTTCAATAGGACCTAACCGTCCTTTCCATGAAGGCTTATGGCATCAAAATAGGTATAGATACAAGCCATTCGCAACTGTTTGCGAGCGTTCTGTTAATTACAGTCAATTCAAAGGTGAAATAGAAATTAAAATGTGCTTGATGATGATAATATTGAATCTACAAAACTAAATTACCTATTACGTAACAATGTGTAAGGTAACATCATTATTCGTTGCATATGTTTAAATAAAATATCGTGGAAAAAATTATACTTCGCTCAGATTCAACAGAAAATAAAACGTCCGATTGCATTTACGCCATTTTTGTGGCGACAGCAATTTCTATGAATAAAATCGCGTCTTGAACTCTGAATAATCTTTGGGGAATACAAAATGGTGCGTAACAGAAACCGGGTATAATTGGCAATTTAAAAAAGGAATGCATCGATTAAAACTGACTTTGGAAATGTTGCCTGTTCTTTTCCTTTTAAATATACGAAAGGAGGATGTACTTCGGAAGGAAGCAATGACATTAAAGTGCAGGCACAGGTTACGGTTTGTGGCGTCATCAGGTACCCGTTAGTCTAGACGGGTTACTTTCACCAGCGGAATATGTAGTTACGGAACTGTGACATTTAATGCACAACGCGTGCAAAGGTTTAATAAACGCAGACATCGATGTAACTAAGCTTTTCTTTGCTCTTATGAAGGTTTTAATTTCAAGCTACTCTAACGCTACTGAATTAACGTTACAATGATTTTAAGAATCTGTAAATTATTGGATAGCTATTCATTATTGTAAAATGTATAGTGTTAACACTAAACATCCATATTAATATTATAAATGCGAAAGTAACTCTGTCTGTCTGTCTCGCTTTCCCGCTTAAACCTCTCGACCGATTTTGATGAAATTTGGCACAGACAATCTTTAGACCCTGAGAAAGAACATAACACACAACCTTTTATTGAAGAAAAAAATGATATTCCCAAGGGAAATCTAAAAAGCGCGATATAACCGAATTCCATGCGGGCGAAGCGGGGCGGAAAGCTAAAAGGTATCTACTTCATAAAAAAAAATTATGGCGTGACATGTGCTTGTTGGTTTTGCAAGTTAACCTTTGGAAAGTTCTTGAAGCTCATGTTAACCCGAAACCAGTAAATTTCTCAATTAATAATCATAACATTCGTAATAAAAAAACAACGCATAACTTAATTACTTCAAACGTTAAAACATTGAACTCTATCCGGTTTCGCAATAGTATTCATAAGCAAAATATCACGATGACACATATTTCTCTGTACTTATGCAAGCGCAGTTCTAAGAATGTCCGTTTGTAATTTATTTACGTTACATAACATAGCTGCACGTTGGTTGCATAATATTGACGGTTCACGTCAAGTAGTGTGGCGTACGAAATACATAGCTGCGGGCTGGCGTGCCAGGCCCAGTACGGCAACAGACAGTAACAATTTTGCTCACGCGGATAATGCTGATGTTAACGCGTACGCTACAGGTCTAAAGGCTGGGTGAACTTTAATGAAGCCCAACACGAGTGAGAAATTTCTCTATACAATAATACGTAAAGAAAACCCTGTCCGATCCGTGAAGGTATTGTTAGGTATGGATAAGTGATTCTACTAATTCCTACAAAGCCTACTAAACTTAAAAAAAAAATCCTTAAAAAAATCGAGGTAACTTAATACATGTGCCGTAGGCAATACATGCGCGGGCGAAGGGGGCGCTCATAATAATACCGTAAACAATTGTGTTGACACTTTTTTAAAAATACCAGTTTTTAGGGAAGTTGGAATTAATTCGCGGAAAAAAAAGATTATTTCAATATTCATTAGTAGGTATTGTTACTATGACGATTATGTAAAATTTCATATTTTATTTAGTTGTGTGTTTATCTAACCTTTATTATCCTAATGGGCCGGACGAGGTTTTCTTTACATATTGTATAAATTAATAGTCGTTCTCTAATCATGTACGCCATGAATCAGGATTAAAGTAATCAAATGCAGCTTAAGGAAAGGTAACGAAGTGTAATCCTTTGTCGTCAACATTTCGGATGACACGCGTTTTAAAAGCGTCATAAAATATTACTCGACCAAGAGACTTCATGATACAAAGTTAAAAGTACCAAACTTTGCGGCAGCCGTGTATTTCCGCAAATTAGGGGGACCAAGACTATTTTTATCGATCAGGCAGCTTACCACGTGAGTGCAGCCTTAAATAAATTAATGATGAAGTTAAAGTTTCGTTTCTGTTTTTAACTGACTTCAATAAACGTAAGAGATTCTCAATTCGAGTGCATTTTTAGAGCAGAACTTTCGACGGGTTGAACGAATACTTCTCTATTTTAAAGATGGTGCTTCCCGTGGAGTCCCATTTCACTTTGGTCCAGTTCCATTGTCTAAGAAAACCATATGTTTCTTAGTTGTTTTTACATTATTATGTGCGCGACCAATGGACGAACATCTCAATATCAAGCCAACCTATTTCGATAAAAGGTATGTTTTCAATTTGGTCGCACAAAAAATGTAAGAAAATCTATTCTGTAGTTTCGTTTTTAAACCAAAATTACTGGTTTTTACCAGTTAAATGAAATTCAGTCGTTTACTTTTCGCGACTCATCTGAGGGAATGAGTTCAGACCGGCCGAATGCAACAGGGTTTTCAGTACCTTTCTGTGCAAAATGCTTAAATATAAAAAGATATTTCAGAGTCTTGGAATTAATTAGCAAATGGGTCGCTTGAAGGAATTTGTTGCAGTAATCATGTACACAAATCTGGTATCTGTTCAAGTAGATCCGTCGGTCACAGCGTTCACAACTGATTTTGTACCTGCTTTAAATAAATAAATAAATATAAATATATACGGACAAATCACACAGATTGAGCTAGCCCCAAAGTAAGTTCGAGACTTGTGTTATGGGATACTAACTCAACGATACTATATTTTATAATAGATAGGTGCATATATAGATAAACATCCAAGACCCAGGCCAATCAGGAAAAGATCGTTTCCCATCATGACCTGGCCGGGGATCGAACCCGGGGCCTCCACGTCGCAGTCAGGCGTGGTGACCGCTGCGCCACGGAGACCGACAAAGTCATTATGAATTTACAAACTGAAAAGTATGGTAGGAACATAGCCAACATACCGATAACTTTTATGTAAACCCATTTCTTCTCAATGTTGTATGGTAAGAATGGTAAAAAAAAAAACAATTTTTTGTTATAGTTAATGGTTGTTACTCTGCGGTACGGAATGAACCCAATATGACTTAATGTACTTACAGCCGGTTTTTTTCTCTCTTTAAGATTGAAGACAGCTTCCTTTTCCTAAGCATGTTAAATGTATGAGTGACGTCATTGCACGCTTGACGTGACTTCCACACGTGACACCCCCCTCCCCCCTCGTATAAATACTTCACCAATTGACGCGATACGAGTGCAAACACACAATACGCACACAGGCTTATGGATTTCTTTCGTACAGCCATTTGCATAGAATACCTATCAATCATCATAATGTGTTAAAATCTCTTCCTCATCGATTTCGAGTCACCTACTTCGACTTTTTAAACTTTGGTTACCACTGCTTTTGGTAATTTTCTTAATTACGACTTTCTAAACTATCGTATATACAAAATAATTAATAACACGTTATAAAATCGATATCCGCTGTTTTGTACAGAAACAATCGTAGCTTTACATTTTAGCATCCTGATCCTGATTGCGTAAGTCACTTTCAATATCAATAATTCAAGCTTCATATGTTCGAATAACGCAACTAACATAATGTATATTGTGAATTTCCAAAATGAAAGCCTTTACACCTTTTATTGTGCTACGTAAATACTCAGCTGGATAAAAATTGATAAAAAGAAGACGTAATTGCTTTTAATATTTCGGAACACAGGCAACCATCATGCAAATTAAATAAAGGCATGTACTACAGCTTTTATTTGCGAATATCTCAAATTAATCAATCAAATGCGTTTAATAATTTTCAATATGTCTTTCCGAATTGTCATCAGGCAAAGTGGTCGCCCGTTACGCTTCACAGACGAAACAAGCCTTTTTAATTTTAATATGAGCTGGGAAATTTAAAATATTTTCAGCTATGTTTTCGGTTAAAATAGTGATCCTTCGGAACTCCTCTCCATAAGATGTGATGTATGGCGGCAGATGTACGATATTATAATCTTAATCTAAGATGCTTCTGCCTGGGCTCGCGTTACTATGGCCCACATTGAAATCTCTAGATAGACTTCGAACACAAATCGCCCATAGAGAATAGTCCGTCTTCCATAATTTACCGCAAGCCCGGCCATCTATGCATCTGATTATCTGATTGCGTCAATGACCAGAGTTGGTTCTATAGACTTTGGGCCAGAGTTCGTCATCATCATTATCAACCTTTTTATCGTCCCACTGCTGGACACAGGTCTCCTCTCATACAGAGAAGGAAGGAAGGAAGGGCCAGAGTTGTTTGAGCTTTTTGCCATCGATACGCTAAAAGACAATTAATATTAAACTTACTACATGATTATAACAATCAAGCCACGTTTTGTCAAGTTGTAAATACAATGAAGTTACATAGCTGGGTACTGCTATACTCAACGTGTTCGTTTTACATTTATTCTAACCTACCACGATGTCTGAGGGCATAGTTCTCTGCAATATCTCATTAAAAATTCAATGAGATCAGTTTACACTTCCAAGTTCTTCGAGAGTACGGTTCACAGCAGATACCGAGAAAACTAGACAACTGCTAAAAACTGCTATACCCTAGTCTTGCAAAATAACACGCGGAAGTTTGTCAAGTGAGACACTTGCTTTCTTAGTTCATTTTTGTATTTATTATCTTAATTTAAATCTAACTTTATTTTGGCGATTTTAATACTTCTTGTACTGTTCTGTGATTTTAATAGTCACAATACATATCTAACTAAACCCTAAGAAAACATCAGCTCTGTTTGTGTCAAAATCACCTACATGAATTGTAGGTAGGTAATCCCTTCGAATTTCAAATTAACTAAGTATGATAACGAAGCACTTCCTCTCTCTTTAAACATATCATTATGTTTAGTTTGCTCTAGTATGATGTTTGTTGATTGGAAGTATATATTTATTTAACCTAGTATGAACGTATTTATTGTATAAATAGTACACTGTAGACTACCTACATTATTTCTCTCTCCTTCCCCTTAGTATTCTATACAAAGGTTGTCTGTAAAAGTTCGCATTAAGCGATAAGACCGCCCATTGTGTCACCCTTTGTAAAATCTTTATATTTATATTCTGTGATCTATGTATATGGTGTAGGATAAAGAGTACAGTGGATCACCAGTAATCAAACAAACATTTTGCAGGGCAATGTCGAACGGATTATAGAGTACTGGCTAAGACCCTCTATAGTCCGATTTTTTTTTACGAAATATGATAAGGTTACAAATCGGTGCGTACAAGTTGTAACTTGTTCAATCGTGAATAGCGAATAAATGTATGTAATAGACGGATTATTGGGGGTGCCGCATTAGCCAGGGGCCGGATTACCGGGGCTCCACTGTAATCTGTTTTATTTTATATTTGATGCAGTCTTCCTACTAAATAAAACCTAAAAATCTATTTCCAAGTTGTGTCATGCTGGGGACTTGGATATTAATCCGTTCGCACACGTTTCCCGCCGTATATACGAGCCAGCGAGTGTTTCCATTATCGGTAACTGCACCAGTACCATATTCGTTAAAATCGGCTTAGCTATTTAGGATTAAGGCTTAGGCAGGTGGTCACTATAATACTTGCCTGTATGTTGAATATGGTTCTCGTAACATATTCATTATATTGGAGAATTGGTTGTCAGATCTTTTTAGGAATTTGTTATTTGGTCTTACTAAGCAGAGGCGGGGCAAGACCTGGCAAGACAAATTTCGCGAGGCCCTCTTCTATGGCGAAGACGGATTTTAAAACAAAACAATTAACACTGCCAAGTTTTTATTCATAAAAGTACAGATTAGATTAAAATTAATGAAAAATAATTATAGGTCGTATTGTTAGGTGGAGATGACAATACCAATAAATTGATCTATGCATTGGTAAAATATCATGTTAACATATTTTAAAATCTTGACAGTAAGCATAATGTTCGTCACTTAAACCCATGTTGTTGCTTAATTTTTTGTTTGATTATGGCTGAATATGTTTAAAAATAATAATAATAATACAATTTTAAGCTGTAACTTATATTTCATAGTGCAGTCAATTAAATATAAGTTTGATTTGATTGGTTGGCTTCCTAGTAAAGAAAGTAAACAAATAAAACAAGGGATTCCCCGCACTGGTCGTCGGCGGCAAGGATTTAATCGCGGTAGATACGCAACGTAGGCAAATGTTGCCAGACTATAAAAATATATTTCACAAAAAAATAAATATATATATTTTTTCTTTCTTTGAAGCTATGGGTACAAATGTTTGAAGGTGCGAGGCCCCTTGTACCGCGAGGCCGTAGGCGGTGGCCCACGTCGCCCACGCCCAACGCCGCCTCTACTAAGCACCTTATGTGTGAGATTAGTTTGTCTTTGCACTTCCGAATCAAAATAAGAAAGCCCGTTTTCTAGAATGAAACTGGCAAATTTCTAGAACTAATTTAAATATAAAATCGTCATCAGGTGAGTACGATTAACCTACTTTTAACTTGCCTTTACTGTTTTCTATTTTACTCCTGTATGCAGTCGTCCGGTAGCATACGCATGGCTTGGTTTGGCCAATTTAATGCAAAATGCTGGCGCCGGCTTTTGTTTTCAACGGACATCAAAAGGTCAATTCTCGTAATTTAAAACTTTCAAAAGCTAGCCACAATCTCACTTAGTCTACACACCTATAAATGTAAATGTCAAAAAATTTACAAATTACGGAAATCAGAGGTTACTTTTGACAGATTGAGAATCAAATAATATGCCTCACTGCGAGTTTTGTTGAGCAACAAAACTCGCCAACTAGCTGCAAAAAAATATTGGTTGATACGACATAGATAGTGCTTTACTTACTTATAAAAATGTTTGCAAAAATAAATCC
Organism: Sesamia inferens; assembly: GCA_037179545.1. Taxonomy (NCBI): domain Eukaryota; kingdom Metazoa; phylum Arthropoda; class Insecta; order Lepidoptera; family Noctuidae; genus Sesamia; species Sesamia inferens. Next base: position 29,666,224 of record CM073921.1, read on the forward strand.
TTTGCAAACCAGGTTCATGATCCCATGCGGGGTGCATAAACATGTTGGAAACAACTGTCTGATGGACTAAAAGCTGTATAAGTTTCACAGAATAGTGACAGTACGAACAGTTTGCCACTCTTAACCGTCGACTGGCCGTGTAGATAGTGGTGGAAAAACTTATTAAAAAGCTATTTCCGTTTGCACTTAACTATATTCGATCTCAGATAATTCATTTTGTACGCCGAAGATGGAAAAGCATGAAAACATAATAGGTATCTATTAGATGCCAAGCCATGTACTTACGTAATTTATTTGATTCGTTATAATAGCCTGCGAGACTGAAAGAAGCAAGTGACAGGTTCTATGTTCTTTGAAATATAATTTGCGACCGTAATAAATCCTTTACTAAATCATAATTATTAGAATTTTAGAATCAGTAATATTGGCTGCGCTGTGACATTTGTTTTATAAGAGTCGCAACGTCATGCTGAGATAGAAGCCTTTTTGGCTCTTATAGAACTTTCCGTTTCATTATTCTTTTTAGATATCTTTTTTAAACATATACAGGCTGACATCGTAACGCAAACTTCGCGAAAAGGCTAGACCGCATGCCGCTAATAAAATTATGATAGTCATTTATGTATTTTATGAGCGGTTACAGAAATCACAGTGTTTAAAAAAATGTGTCGGCTGGGCCTTTGAACGTTGCAAGCGTGCCGCCGCGCGTTTTTGTAGGTATGACGTTGACCCCTGATGTGAACTCTATTAAATCAGCTGATTGGATAGCTTTTGAGTTTTGTTCACATTGCGCTTTTTTGTAAAATTAGCGAATTAATTAATTTTTACTTTAAAATCTTATTGGGTTTTAAAAGTATACCAATTATAAATGGTCTAAAGTGGAAAAAACATTTTTTTTTTGTCAGTTTAACGCCGACAAAAAATTCCACCACTGGGGTTTCAAAATCATGTACTGAATCCATGGTACTCGTTTGTGCGTCGATGTCAGATACACCCTTTATATGTAATGTTTTATTATTTTTGTATGAGTTGCAATAAGTACTTTTCTTCCTTTCTTTAATACTGTCTCAATTTTTTAGGCATAAGTAATTTTGTCAAGATCAGCATACAACATTTATCAACTCCAGCTTTTGGTGGCTGTTTGGATGTTTTATGTGGCTAGTGATACTGCCACATAAAACATCCATAATTTGGAAGTTTCGCTGACACTCACCATAAGTAGATATTTTATACAAAATGCAGTTCCGCTGATTTCAATTTCCCGCTGTACATTGAAAGCTATCGAGGGCGTAAGTACCTACCTTAATTGTCATGTGAAACCTATATACTTTCACAAATCATTGTGATTCATATAAAATAACGTGGGAATGATTAAATACCTGTAATTGATGTTACCCGTTAAGTTGGATGTGACGCCAACGATTTCACTAACATGTCAATGACGCAACACTCGTAATTTGTGTACAGTAAGTGCGATACTATGCTATACATAGAAATACGAGAATCCTCTCGTTATATAACCGCTAATCTGTTAAACATCCATATTTAAGTTTTGTTGAATGGTCAGGTCAAATATAGTAATGACACTGTAATTAACTATAATTTCTATATTGCCTTGTGGATGAATTTCAAAGTTTGATAATGTTTTTAATGTTTTGTACCATAAAAGGGTAATACAGCTCCTTGTTCGACGCAATTGGCTTGATTTCTACCACACATTTGTAAAGCTTAGCCAGTAATTTGACCTTGCATTTGTCTTGAAAAACTTACATTTGCAAATCAACGATTTTCTAATAAGATAAACAAATTAAACTATGTAGTTAATTATTGAATACATCAATGATTGTTGCACAACCAAAGGACATATGTTATTGAGTGAAAGTGTGACTAGAAAGGTAGTCACTTAAGGACGTGAAACGTTTCTTCGGAAACATATATGTATAGATATTTATCAACAAGTTACTTCAAGAGAAAAACCAGGCAGTACAAAAAATACATGCAAATCAACCTTCTCTTTTCCGGTTAAAAATACCCGACGCTGCTGCATCTACATATTATGAATGGCTAAATAATATTGTCTTGTTGTCTCATCTAATAGTTACTGTGATCCCATGAGACATCCAGGAGTATCTTTCTATATACAGCTTTATTACTAACTATGAGCTGAGATGTTTTCAGACTCTTATACGAAAACTTGTAAAAAATATTAAAACATGTCTTGTCTATAATTATTGCCTGTGTTGTCATCCTGCTGAAGAAATGCCTTTGACAATTATGCTGTCTACACTTTGAGTCTTTTTGCAGTTGTGGGAGAATCTTTTATAACGTTGATAGTTCGTCTTGTCATCTTTGCCTGAGCACATTGTAGAAATTTTATGACTTACCCATTACAAAGTACGTAATAGCTATTTATAAACTCACCGAGCTTTAGCTTTCAACGCTGAATGAACTTTAAATGATTCTGCAGCTATAAGTAACTATTGGAAAGCTTCGCATAAAAACGTCAGTCGGAAACTATATTCTAAATCTATAATAAAGAGGTTGGTGACCAAAACTGAATAAACAACGAACTCAATGCTTTGTTCGAGGAAATCTGATACACGTTAATTAACGCAGGCATAAACATATGTTGGATAAAATTGGAGAAACAAGTGGCTTGAGAACCAAAACATTCATGTGAGTGTTTTCTGATACGTTTTCTATCCGTAAACATATTCTATGGTATACCTAGTTACTAGAGAGTTTTACCGGCTGCTCGGATCTGTGGATAGACGACCGTGTAAACACTTGTTCGTAAATTTTTGACGGTCGTTATAGGTCATCTACAACCATACGTCATATATTTCACAGGTTGTCCTAGTACAGGCTCCAGTTTCCACTACATCATTATATCTTGTATACTTTGTTTTGTGGTAAACTTATGTTTAATTATGTGGTGGAAAAAATAAACGTTTATTATTATTATATTATTATTATACGAAGGAGTACCTATCGTATTATGCAGTATCTGGTTCTGGAGAGGAGATAGGTAGTGGCCCCATATAAAGTACTACTTATTAAGTTATTATTCAGCTGCATCTAGATTGCCTTAAGTCATTCCAACACAGTCAGCAAAGAATTAGATAGACGATATGGTAATTTAGTAGGAGTATAACCAATAAAACACTAAACAATAAGCTGCAATACTCATAAGAAGGTTATTCATAGATTTCCTTCTTCAGCCGTAACTTGAAATTCAACTAAAATGAAAGTAAATTGTAAATTCTACATCCGTTCGCTTTTTAAGTACTTCAGTTTAAATTCATTTTGAATGTAACATTCGTCTTTAAAGTTTTTTTTTAATTTCTTTTTAATAAAAAAATAAGTACGGAGAATCTATGCAGGGTAATTAATTTAATTATTTTAAACCAAGTAGCCATACTACAGACGATAGCACATCAATTCACAACCATTTCTACAATTTCTTTATTAGATTTTCAACATCATCACTAAAGCATTATGGCTTTAGGTTCATTGGGAATATTTGACAGTTACGGATAGCTGGAACTGCTGCCCAGATGACAGCATGCATTAAAGGACATACTAACTAGTACTGCACTAAGCTCTGTTCAAAGCGAATCAATAATGCGATTTACAGTGCCACAAAGAGGCTTAACTCCAGAGTTCATAACCAAAATCGCGCTCACCGCCTTCCTGCTAATGAGTTTCGTGAAATATAACGTGCATCATTTCAATTATCTGATAATGGAAAATAATATAACTAAGCTGGTTATGAAATAATGGAACTTCCTCTTAGGTAATGGTTGTCGAGTAGACAAAGATACGTTCGTGGAATATGTAGTATTGGGCTATCCACCTGATGGCAGATTAGGGTCAAACGAAGTTTAGAGATAGTCATTGACCACAAATATATTTATGTAATAGAGGAATAGTCGTGGTGGCCTAGTGGTTAAAACACCAGCCTCTCAAGTATGAGTGCGCGGGCTCGATTCCAGGTCAGGCAAGTACCAATGTAACTTTTCTAAAGTTATATGTACTTTCTAAGTATATCTTGGACACCAATGACTTTACAAGGTGAAGGAAAACATCTTGAGGAAATCTGGACTCTTAAGTCTAAAATCGCCAACCCGCATTGAGCAAGCGTGGTGATTACGGTCAATTCTTCTCTGTATGAGAGGAGATCTGTGCCCAGCAGTGGGACGATAAAAAAGTTGATGATGATAAATAAATAGGTAACTTGCTAAATAAGTTTCTAAAATACATATAAACTCTGGTTTTCTCAAGTAGGCAAAATTTTTATCACTATCGATTTTAGCTTATTATAAACCAACCGTCTGCTGGTTTCTCTTGATAATCATGCTCCTGCGCTCAGAATCGTTTCACCACACAATTTAACTTCAGTACCAGCCTCTTAGACGATGCAAATGAAATCTCCCTACGACGGATATTGGGAATATACGAGTTTCATTTCATATATCGTGTTAGCGGCGCCCCGCTCAAAAATTTAATCCCTAGTAATATCAATGTATTACTTATTGGCTTCATATGAAGATGGAATGAAAATTTAAATATGTGGAATAAAGTATAGATCTAAATCTCTATATTCTAGAAATAGAAATCTAATAGGTACTGGCCCCATATTGATTCTGATGTTAGATACATCACGCTAATTGCTTAAAACATTTAACTTTTATTTTGAATAATTTCCAAGGATATTGCTAATCCATTGCTTAGTATTTTTGACAAAATTGTCTGTTCAACAAAGTAAAAACCACAATGAATATTATTGAACTGTCAATATGACACCTATCACTACTGATAGCGTGACACGCAATTTCTCTGCAGGTTTCTTGGTCTTGTGTTTAAAAAAAAAACTCGCCTACTTTTGAGCGCAAAACGGACCTGCGGACAAAAAGAAACGAATAATCCAAAAACAAAAACTTCTTTTTATAAAATTACTGTTTCCACACGCGGCTTCGCCCGCGTGGATTTCGGTTATATCGCGCTTTTTAGATTTCCCTTGGGAATATCATTTTTATTCAATAAATGGTAGGCCTAAGTTCTTTCTCAGGGTCTAAAGATTATCTGTGCCAAATGTCATCAAAATCGGTCGAGAAGTTTAAGCGGGAAAGCGTAACAGACATACAGACAGAGATACTTTCACATTTATAATATTAGTATGGATAAACTAGTGCTTGACTGCAATCCCGCATGATGATAAGCAGTGATGCAATCGTTGATGGTAAAGCGCGATAGTTTATTAAGAGCCTGTTCACTCAAAACTGAGTAAATAGGAAGGAAGACGGCAGTTGAGCGAGGTGATGCAATGTTAAAACCAATAACACGACCAACGATGCTGCGCGAGAGGGAAATTGATCAGGATTGAATCCACGACCAAACTCCCGACACAACAATATTTGGCGCGTCGTACCCGGCACACATCGCAACACAACTGCTCAGACCCGTCCTCCGTACTCTTCACCAGACATTATGCCGGAACGCGACGATACGCTTGGTGGCAAGACTTTGTCAGGTAGGGAGGGAACTTCGCGCGAAATTTCCTGAATAAGTTCACAGACATGCGGAGTCAAAGCATCTATACAATATGTAACAAATACCCTGTTGTTCCTTCAACCTACGTTTTAAGAATCGGCATACGGACGTAATAAAGCAAGTAATTTATAAAAAATTGTCCAACAATAACAATGAAAATAAGTGTTTAATTATTAATATTTATAATCTGTAACTGATTTCTTAGCTCTGCAATTCTGCACGAAGAAACTAGACATAAGTAGAACGTTCCCGCCAATTTATTTAACTTATAAAATCAGATATTCTAAAAAAAAAATTGAATTTGTCGGTTTTAATAGGTATTTGATTGTGACCCCTCGACTAGACAATGATTACTGTTTTCTAATGATGACTTCATTAATGATGTGCTTGTAGGTAAAATTATATGTGCTTGAAAGGAACAACAGGGTTTTCGTTACATAGTGTATAGAATACCAGGATACCTATTCATATTTAACACAAAACAGATAAAAACATACTTAATACATACCTTACTTATCTATTCTGTGGTATTCAAACACGACTTCCGTATATCCACTAATTAAAATGAGTATTTAACGCCGGCCGACGCATGATTTTGCTTTGCTCTGCTTGTATAACATGATAAACCGTAATGGATGCGCCAAACTGGAGTTGCGAACAAAAGCCTACGGAATAGTGTTGGTCTCCGTACGGCCCGATTTATCTGATACTCCGGTCACATTGGCCAAATATATGAACAATTCGCCTCGACACGCTTAAATATAATATGTGTAAAGCGTACCTAGACTGTTGTCTTGTGTACAGCGTTATTTTTTGTTTATGCCAAAATTGTAGGGTAATTACGTGTCACACTATCAGTAGTAGGAAATGGGTTTCTTTTTGACAATTAAACAACATTCATTGCGTTATTTACGTTTTTGAGCAGACACATTTTCGAACAAATGAAGCAATGAATTGGCAATTTGTTTCGAAATGATTCCAACTAATAGTTGGAATCATTTCGGAACAAATTGCCAATTCATTGCACAGCACATTACGCAATTAGGGTGCTGAATGTAGTTTGTTCAGAATAAGCAACTGAATCGATTCCAATCATTTTTAAACCATGTTTTCTTAAACACATTTAGAAATTGTTGCAGCGCGTTGTTGTTGTTGCGCTGGTTTTCGATAGATCATAGTACTTGCGTGCGCAACAGCTGACGCCAGAGGTCAAAGCACCGTGCTCGCCAGCCCGAGCGGAGCTTTGACCATATTTTTGTTGGAACAATCAAGTAGAATAGCAAGCTCATACATAACTTTGTGGTTTTTCATGATATCTTTTTGAAAATAGATGTTTTAAAAATGTATGGAGCCTGGCCAGCACATTGTACACTTAATGCTAGGTATAGTTACGCGTTAGTTAACTGCTTTAATGTTAATTTCCTATATTTTGGCTTAGTTTTTATACAGATTCAATTTAACTCGGCCAAGGAGTGCAACACAACTACTAATAAATAAGGTGGTCAGCAATAAGCGAAATAAGATTTTGACAGTGACATTTGATTGACGTGTCATGTATCTAAGGCTATCATATCTATATTATCTACCATATGACTGCGAAAAAAACAAAACATGAATTTCGAACAAAAATAAACCCGAAATAAACACAATCAACTCAAATCAACACTCGCCACGAACACAACGGGAAAATAGTACTGTCAAAGTCGTCAATCAAACGTCATAACCACTGTCATAGCTACCTTAAAAAGGGTTATCTCACTAAAAAACTTTTCAAATAATTAATTATATATACTTGTGTTTTAATTCAAATTAATTTAAGTAGTATTTTTTATAAAAATCTATTATTTTTTTCCCTTTATATCTATATAGTGTACATAGTAGTGGCACAAAATGAATCATCTCTTTTTGTACATAGATTATTTACTTACAAATACTGGACACTTGTTTCGGGTATCATAAACAATAAAATAATGTTGTAGGTATATGTTTGAAGATTTTGAGAGGAAAGCCAAGATGAGTGTCACGCGTATTTTTTTTCAAGTTAATTTCATCACCACTGCTCTCAAAACGGTGAAGGAAAACGTCGTGGCATGTCTTAAAGCCAAAAACTTCAATGAAATGTGACACCCACCAACCAGTAATCCTCACTCACACTTCCTCTCACTGAGACGGGGCCTGTCTCCCAAGAGCGGGAATATTAAGTATAGGCTGATTATGTGCATATTATACCTACCTCTGAATTTCACTAGCACGAAGCGCTAAACTGTCCATACCTACCTATTTAATAGGGATATTTCCTGGGTAAAAAAAAAATTGATTCTATTTAGTCAGTCATTCAGATTATAGAAAAATATTGGATACGTATATTTTGTTTTAACATATCAATAAAAATTGACAAATATTGAAATCATTAAAGATCAGGAGTGGTGGCTGGTGACGTCACTGCTCACAGAGCCATTGTAAATAAACGTCTAAACTTTTATTTGTGAATCTTGCAAATTCTAACAGTGCGGTTGCACAAAAACATTGTTATTATTGTTGGATCTTTGCCATCCACCATCAGTTATCATCATCATCATCTCAGCGTTAATCCCAGTCGCATCCGGAGCTTTTTTCAGCTTTGGAGTCTGGGGTCCGCTTTACCAGTCTAACTACTGATTTTGGCTAACTTCTATATTTTCCGTGAAGCGACTGCCGTCTGACCTCCACAACCCGAAGGCGATATCGAAAACCACTATTACCATATATTACATGTTGCTACAGTATACTCGAATATCTAGTACCTATATGAGTATTTGTCACTTAGTTCAGGATGACTTTTTCTTTCAATGCCAACAAATTATCACACAAAAGCTGCCAGAATAAATCTTAAAGACACATGATTGTAGGTATTATACATGTACGACCATGTATAATACAATCATGTGTCTTTAAGATTGCCATTCCCTAAAGCTGCATGCACTAAGCAGTAGTAACACTAGTAACTATGTCAATTACCGCCACAAATACATTTATGACACTGGACTTGCACTTTCGAGAATATTTCTTGGTAGCACAAACAGTGCCACCTAGCGTTAGATAGAGGAACTTGTATGTTCACACCAATTTCCGCCACACAACGACAGAGGGAACCGCCGACGTTTTTGTCTTTATTCCGCCACACAACGACGGAGGGAACCGCCGACATTTTTGTCTTTATTCCGCTACGCAACGACAGAGGGAACCGCCGACGTTTTTGTAAACATATCATTGTACATATTAGATACGTTACAAATACAAGATAAGTTACAATACACCTTCACTATTTGTTAACGCTGAAAATGTGTGATAATAATTTTGCAAATCTTAAATAATATATAATCAATCTTACTAGTCTTTATACTCTAGTCTACGAGTAGACGCTACAAATCGCTAGGAAACTCTACGAACCGCTACGCAGCGTAGTCGAATGGACCGTTAATGGTTTAAACAGACTGGTCCGCTGCACTGCGCTAATCCTCAACACCATCAGTTCCTAATGGACTGATAGCGAGAACTTACGTTTCGTATACAGTATGTTAAGAAAAGCCTGTCCGACCCGTGAAGGTGTTGTTAGGTATCGATAACTGATTCTACTAATGCATACAAAACCGGGCTAAACTTAAAAAAAACATCCCCCTAAAAAAATAAATATTATTTCACAAAAAGAGATAACTTAATAAATGTGCGCTATGCACACCTATGCCCCATTCCGCGGGCGGCGGGCGGCAGGGCACGCGGCACGTGGTCGCATCGCTATTCGCCCATAATAATACCGGTGTTGTCACTTTTTAAAAATTACCAAATTTCGGGGAAGTTGAAATTAATTCGTGGGAAAAAAAGATTATTTCAAAATTCATTTGTATTGGTACTATGATGATTACGTAAAATTTTATATTATATTTGGTCATGTGTTTACCTAACCTTTATTATCCTTATGGGTCGGACAGGGTTTTCTTAACATACTGTATAGAAAGTGAGCTACAAACTTCGCAGGGGCTTAGAGCCTTACACACTACATCATATGCTCGAACAGAATAGAATCCGGCAACCGCAAATTCTGATCCAATGAACCTTTCATTAGCTCTAATTTACCTATGCGGGGTAATAAATTACATGAAAAACTAATAGGAAGTTATTATTTGTTCCAGTTATGATCGCGACCAGCCCTTCACATTCCAGATCGGCGTTGGCCAGGTGATCAAGGGATGGGATCAGGGACTCCTCGACATGTGTGTTGGTTAGTATCAAACAGTTAACACTAGTTATATTCAGCAACTAAAGTCGATTACCACTTCAATTTTCAAAATATTATAAGTGGAATCTAGTGGAGTCTAGTGCCGAGGAATTTGAGAAATAGGTATTTGAAGAAACTATTGCCGTCGCGCCGCTTTCAACCTTTCCCCGTAAAATGCGAAAGAGACAGTCGCAACTCAGGCTTATTTTACCTACAAAAACGTTGACCAAAAGATGCTTCGTATTCCGCTGTTTTCATTTTCAAAACACGACAGATCTCAATTATTTTTATATCCAAATTTAGAGGATGAGTATACCTATGCCTATAGAATTTTCTTTTTTGTCTAAAACTTATCACATTTGTGTAAAAGTCGTCTGAACATCTCGGTAAAAATGGGTTATTTTTCGGGATTTTGAAACATCATATTTCTTTTATTAATTAAGTTTTCGAAAAAATCAAATAATGGGGGCGGGTATAATCAAGGTGTTAAATTGTAAAAAAAAAATCATTGCTCTAAAAGCTTTATCCACGAAGAACACAGCGGAATACGTTTGTATGGAGAAAACGCCACTAGAGTCCCCTATTATTTACTGAGCGAAATATTTCTCTAAAATCGAAACCGAAGTGATATATAATGAAAGAAAAGCACTCTGATTCTCTCTCTCTCATATGTAACTCTCAGTATCTATTATCAAAAGCAACGAAGTAGGCTTATGTTACCGAATAAATTCGTGTTAAACTAATTTTGTTGCTAACCGTACCATAGGAACTTCAATGTCACAGACTCTACCAGAGTCCGTGCAAGAGCCAAACTTTAGTATATACGTAAAGAACAGCATGCGACAGCAAAGCACGCTGCGCATAGCATATCACAAGAGATCAAGATCAAGGCTGAAGGTGGCGCCACTTGCCTGGCATTTAGCTTCTACACAATTTTCCCGCCCACAAATTTCTCAGTATTTTGGGTGTGGAAGACGCAGGCCTGCGCACTGGGCACACGCGTAAAGTCACACTTTACGCGGACGTGGGTTCGAGTGTTCAGGAGTGCAGGACAGTAGTACGCGTGCGCGGATCGACAACTCTACGCAGCCGCGAGGAGGGGCAGCACTGCAGTCTTGTTGAGATCGCTCACATTCGATGCATACTTAATAAATGTTGCAACTAAATTTTAGTTAAAATTGGACTCTAATTAAATTTCCCACTTTCTTTCCATGTATCATTCAGAATTTGTGTATCACTAGTAAATCTATGCCGTGAAGTGTATTTGTGCTCTGGATAATAATGTAACTGTGAACAGTGTTGTTTGTTTTGGTTTTCTATCCTAACATTGCCCGACTAGACAGGGTGTCATTTACATAAAATGGCCGCATCTAAAATAAATAGTATAGCCTATTTCGGAGATAATGATATCGACGATACTGTTCTAACGAATATGAAAATTGCCTATTATACCGAACTGCCAAAAACATATCAATCCGAACATTCCCAAGGATTCCTATGTAATATGGCTAGTCAGGATTTTATCAATATTGTACTACAAAGGTTAAAAAACCAAGGAGCTCACCAAAACGACTATATGGCAATAAAAATTGATCTTGATGATTTTAAAATAGCCGTTATTAATGGCAAAGAACATTTAATAAAAACGATTTCTGGAACAGATAAAATAATTGTTCCTTGGGAGGATTCATTTGATATCGTTTGGGAAGGTCATAAAGAACATTGCCATCCTGATGCACCAAGTCTCATGCAAATACTGCAAAAGAAGTACTTAGTAAACCGAAATACAATAGAATGCCTGACCAAGATTTGTCCTGTTTGTGTAGGAGAAAACAGACCAAGTGTTAAATTCAATGTAGATTTGGTACCCATATCTCTAGATTCAGATTTTAAATATAATACCGTGTTGACTTACGAGGACACCTTCACTAAGTACATCCAACTGAAACCAATACACAAACGTCACACAATACAAGAGCTTTCGTTGGAGGTAATCAATGTTTTTTTGGATTTTGGGCCACCAAAAAAAATACTTATTAGTCATCCAGTTCTTATACGTATCTTCAAAGATTTCAAAGATTTATTTAGAAAAGAATTGGAATTCGAAATAATTGTTAAAAGAGTCGAAATAGACTCGTATAAAATTAATCTCATAAGATCAACTATAAATACTTGGACAAAGGAAAACATGAACACAGATTGGGGATCCAACATTCATAATATTGAGTGGATCCTCAATAACGATGTCAGTAACAAAGACAGGAAATCTGCGAATGTAAGAGTATTCACAGCTAATGGAAAAGCTGCCACTGATTTACAAAGACAAATAAATGTGAATTTGCCATCACAGAATTTATGTAGCAAAAATGATCCAGTTCTTTCTACTATTCTTGAGGACTCTGATGAAAGCATGTTATCCTTTTCTATAGAGCAAGATTCGATAGGTTTACCACAGGGGCCCGTATCAGATGACAGGGACACAATTGAATTTGATAAAAGCATGTTTGAGGATGATTTGGAAGACAGTATTTACTTTGACTACAACCAATTTAAAAACAATGAATTCGGAGAGGGGCCATCCCATCAGACATTGGATCCACAGAGTTTGCTACCACGAGAAGAAACTTACTCAAAAGAAATATTCACAGAAGATACACCAATTCTAACGAATGCAGAACCATCAAGCCAGGCATTGGAAGCATTTACTATTGCCACTACTATGGAGACGGCCAGTCTGCCAGTGTCGGAAGTTTTATTATTCCCAGAAGGATCTGAGCATTTTTGATTAAATAGCAATGATGACTGTATAGCCATCAATGAAGAAGCAGCCAACATTTCAGAAAGCGATGACGCGGCAATATTGGCAGATGATAATGATCTTTTCAGTTGTGAATACGGTGAGAAGTGTAGCGGGTTTATCCCATTGAAGTGGGACGAGGATTTAGTTGTCCAACAAATGGCAGTTGACTGTAAGCATATTCAATATTCACTACGTTATTCCTGATTTTCGTATAACGCATTCATTTGGTTACTCTTTTCCACACTCCTCGCAACGCGTCGTTCCAACTTGCTTCCTGTCAATTGATTTCGCTCCTGACGTAAATTGACATATTCTGGTCGTCATGTTAATAATCGCGTCTAAAATGTCTATGGAGTATCTTAATTTGACAGGATTAAACCAAAATGTTATCTTATATCTTTTTCTTTGTAAAATAGAAAGAAAAAGATGCACTTAACTTAAAATTAGTTTAGTTTGTGAACAAGAGAATCGGCGCCAATATCTAAATTCAATTAAATATGATAAAAAAGAAACACTTTTATTTTGAAAATTTGATAGTTTCTTAATCCTTTTAATAATGCTGCAACGCCTTTTTCGTTCCACTTATCGTTAATAATGACCCGTATATTTCCAGGTGAGAAACGTAAGCTGACCATCCCATCCTCTCTGGGTTACGGAGAGCGTGGGGCCGGCAACGTGATCCCTCCCCATGCCACTCTTCACTTTGATGTGGAGCTCATCAACATCGGCGACTCGCCCCCGACCACGAACGTGTTCAAGGAAATCGATGCTGACGCCGACAACATGCTCTCCCGGGAAGAAGTGAGTATAGAGTTAGCGTTCCAGGCGATGGATACCAACAGGGACAAAGAACTGTCGCGCGAGGAGGTCAGTGCCGTGGCTTTAGGTGTCGGTGGGCTGGAACAGGTCCTAACACTGTCCCCCTTAACTTATCGTTGCCGTATCTGTTGCACATTAACCAAATTTATTATATCTATCTAAAAGTACTTAAACGCAATGTATACCTACTTACCTACATATTTTAGTTTTTAGTAGTTTGTAATACGGAGATACAAGTACAATAGCACACGTATATCTAATCATTAAAATTCACGCATATTCATAGGAACTTCCATAATTCTTCAAATATAACCACGTCTCTGCCTACTTTGCCTTCTCCCTTTTTATGATTATATAAACCTATTTAAGTATAATATGCTATATTATGTTAAATATGCTAAATTACCGAGACTGCATTTGCCTCGTATATTATGCAAAGATTTATAGCATAGAAATGTACATGACTTCATAAATCGTTAACTCAAACTCAAAATTAAATATCGAAAGCATTTTCTCAATTATCCCAACAGGCACTCTGTCAAAGTCAGTTTGTCAGAAAGGTGAAGGAAGTGGCCCAAAACGTCCTTATTCCAAAACACCTTTATGGAGAAGAAAAGGCAACTAAAAGAAAAGCATTTTAAATCAAGATATAAGTTGTAATATATTGCTTATTTATTTAGGTTAGAAGTACTAAATAATACTAAACACTTATATGCAGTTGATTAGTACATAATCATGTAAGTTTATAAAAAAAAAACTTGAAACTGATCTGATCCCTTATGTAGGTAGGTACATAGTATTGTACCTAACAGCATGCTCTCTACGTAGTATGGTAATATCATTGGTCATGGTTAATTATCTGTGTTTCTATAAACAGTAGTAGTCAGAAGCATGAGAATCTGACAAGCAGTTTTACCAAAGGATATCGTATTATAGTTCTTGCAATTCACGAACGCGCGTGGCTCTTAGTTGTGTTCAAGTCGTAGCTGTATACGTGTAAATGTGTGCGTGCGCAGAGATGCGCTACGGTTAGCATACAAATAATCAATGTTAAAATTATTTTTTCTTTGAAACCAACAATGATAATAAAACAAATATTTTAATAGTAAGTTTTATTAAAATTAATTATTATTCATCGTCAGAAGTGTCACTATCTTCAAACTCTTCAGTGTCGCTATCAGTTGATTCTAAATTAATCGTTAACTCGAAGTCCAAATCAATATTAAAATTTGTAAAGTAGTCATATTTTGTCCGATATTTTTAGTTGCAATTTTATTTTTTAAAATCCCCCAGATATTTTCGATACAGTTCAACCCAGGGTGATAGGGCGGCAAACGTAGTATTTCAAAATTCTTGCTTTTAACTATTTCGTCGATTTTGAATGTTATGAAACGATGTTTATTATTTTTTATTAAATCATAGAGTTCGATTTTTTTTAATCGTTCGTCACATAAAATTCTGTTATCAGTTAGCCATTTTATCATATCGCTCTTCCTTGCACTGGACGTAGGAATTTTACTGCTGCGGGCGTTATGATAGGACGCGTTATCCATCACAATAACTGCTCTTTCTGGCAAATTTGGCATAAGCTTCTCTTCTAGCCACTTCTTATAATTTTCAAAACTCATATTTGAGTGATGTTATGTATATAAAACATCCTCCAGTTGTGGAGGATGCTTTATATACCAATGAGGCATTTGGAATGAATCCATCTTTAGTACCTGCGTGCACTACAATAAACCGGCTCCCAGTACCTAATTTCTTCATAAATTGAGTATCTTTATCTTTTATGCCTCATGTATTTTGTCGAACGTGTGACGTTAAAACGTATGTTTCGTCAGTGTAAACAATAGGACGACCTTCTGCACGGCACTGAGAAATCTTTTTCAAATATTTTAAACGCCATGGTTGTAAATCATGCCTTTCTTGTAATACTCGTCGGTTACTGCTAATCTTTCGCCATTTATAACCAATTTTTATGAGCAATGAACGTAAAGTGCTTAGACACCCGTCAAAGTCTATCTTTTCTCTGAGAACTGACCGAATTTTGTTTAAAGTTGGAATTTCCTTGTATTCGATGTGATAATTTTGAATTGTACTTCGAATCAAATTAGTGTCGAAATTATCAAAATAAAATTTGCTACTTCTTTTACGACGTTTTTTCATTGGTGAAAGAAACTTGGCAGATGTAGAGGGCATCTCTTTTTCTTCTTTCAAAATAGAAGTTACAGTACGTTCACTGACCCCTGTTGCTACGGCGGTTCGTTTTCTTACGTTAGCCAAAGGACTCAAATCACAATTACCATTATTATTCGCCTTCATGAAATTATATTCTTCTTGAAGAAAATGAAAAACTCGGGCGATAATTGCACAACCCTACAAATAATAAAGATAATACAATGTTAATGATCGTTGATCCATACAAAAAGTTTAATATTAAATTAACGCTATCAATACATATTTAAATAACTCACCTCACTACGAATAATTTTTCGCTTTTTATCGGTATTTGACATGCTAACGGTACTTCGTGGCGGATAGCGATGTGAAAACAATAAGCACAAGTGACCTGAGCGGGCGACCGGCGCTCGCTACTGAACGCTCCGTCAGGCACACACACTAACGCATTGTGCATGTACACAACATACCACAAGCAAGGGTCACGCGCGCTCGTAAATTGCAAGAATCATCATTATTAGCAGAAACATCAACATCATCTCTAACTAGTTTTTTTTTAAGTTGGGAAAAAATGATGTTGATGTTTCTATCTGATCTCCACGACCCAATTACTGGGTAATTGGGTCGTGGAGATAAATTTAATTTGGTTTCACTGACTCAGACTGTTTGCTGCAACAAAGGTAGACTTGGAAAAGATCTATAATATTCATAAATAACTATGTAAGAGTTATTTACGAAAATTGTATGCATTATTAGCAGAAACATCAACATCATCTCTAACTAGTTTTTTTTTAAGTTGGGAAAAAATGATGTTGATGTTTCTGCTAATAATGCATACAATTTTCGTAAATAACTCTTACATAGTTATTTATGAATATTATAGATCTTTTCCAAGTCTACCTTTGTTGCAGCAAACAGTCTGAGTCAGTGAAACCAAATTAAATTTATTAGAGATCCAAATTATGTTACATTAGTTGGTGATTGGCTCAGAACAGATAAAATAGATTTTATCTAAGTAATCCGTGGTGATTGGAGCCTCTTGTTTTTCCACAGCAAGATATTTAAAAAAAAAAAAGTTATATAATCAGCATGCGAGAGTGTGTGCATGTGCGTGTGTGAGTGTCTGTGAGTGTATGAATTCCACATAGAATTATAAGTAGGTACACAAATAAGTACCTACAATAATAAATAAAACATGGTCTATCAATTACATTTTAGCAAATCAATTATTTATACCGTAAACTCTCTCGCTTTGGAATAATTAACAGTGCGGTAGCGTAAAGACAGCACCCTAATTACCTAACCTATTATGAGTACTATCAGTTGGAATCATTTCGGAGCATATTGCTGATCCATTGACCCATATGTACAACGTAATAACGTAATCTGCGCAACAACTTAAATAATGCAATGAATGGTGTTGAACTATCAAAATGAAACCCATTGCTACTGCTAGTGTTATAATAGGCAATTACCCTACTGTAAATGGTTTATATTTTCTGTAAGTAGGTTGGTACAAACACTTTTAGAAGACAATTTTTTTTATTTAGGTGAGTTCGATATGGACTTTTTTCAATGACACCAAATGAGATGACCCGTAGTATAAATAATTTTAATGTCTTTGCCCGTAGGCTATAAATAATAGAATGAAGCTTGTAAATACTTAATTTATTATTTGTCATGCAGGTCAGCGAATACTTGAAAAAGCAGATGGTGCCCTCGGACGGCGCCGAGATGAGCGATGACATCAAACAAATGCTTGAAAGCCACGACAAACTTGTGGAAGAAATCTTCCAACATGAAGACAAGGACAAGAACGGATTTATAAGCCATGAAGAATTCTCTGGCCCTAAACATGATGAACTTTAAATGATTATTGTGTAGAAAACTCGTTCCCGACTCATTAATGATGTTTATTTAGCACAAAACTCGGGAGACGAGTCGTAAGACTTGTGTGCGCCTCTTTTAGTGTTCTTGTGGGTGTGTAAGTACCACATACCTATACCTAACCATAGTGCACTAAACTTGTGTATAGTGCATTGTGACCTAACATTATCCGCATTATTACGAAGTCGATCTACATGCTTAGATATAGTAAGATCTTAGGTACAGTCAATTAAAGTTTTTGTTGAGTCTTTTGTACTTAGTTTATTTACTTATGTTGTTGGTGTAATGGAGTTTTGTTATTTAGAATATATGATTAGAAATATATAATTTACTTATGTATGGTATTTTTAGCATAATACTTGATGTCAATGTTGCACGTAACGTATCCATAATAATCAACAATATTACATAGGTAAATGTCGTAGATTCAACTTATTAACATTATTAAAAGATTTAACAGTATAGCTAATTCAGATTCAATGTCTAATTATCCATCTAATTGATAAGAAATATTAGTGCTACCGCGAGGAATCTCGTGTATTCAATAAGTAATTCAGATAAAACATGTTTGATCCAACCCAGCTCTTAGATCCACTTCCTACTATATTTATGTTGACTACCTATCTGAACTGAAAACAAAAATCTGTATGCTTGCTATTGTATTTTGATAATAGGTATCTACAAATTACTCGTATAAATAAAAAAATAAAAATAAAGTGCAATAGATCTGCATTTTATTATTTTATACATCTGAGTACGTTCTAACCTAAAAGTTGTCAGAATATTCTGCAGTACCTACATGATCTTGTCTAACTTGCATTGTCTTTAATTTATAGTTATCTTCTTTATAACTTGAATGAGTTATTATCTGTGGTTATTATATAGGTATCTACCTAATTTAAGTTACATGTAAATAATAAGTTGAGTAAGGCTATAATTACCTGTTTTCGACAACCATTCCGATGCTGAGGTTTAAAATAAAACGTATTTATAACATTAGTGTTGTTTTATTTAGTTACCTTATTACTTTAGGACAAATAAGTATTTGAGACATATTAATCTCTAGTAGAGCTTATATTCAAGATCAGTCATTGGGCAAAAAAGACGGTCATAATTTCAATGAGATTAGGTACCTATTACAAGCCTAGCTGCTGAGGGGAGCGCATCTATTCTGACTGCTGACTTGCAACGAGTGTCCTTAGGTAGGTACATGGGCGTACCCAAATGGGGGCAGGGGGATGCAGCTGAACCCTGGAAAACTCGCAGAACATGTATGAACTCCCCTAATTATTAAACAAATTATAAACGAACACTTATCTCTAACTTTTAAATACACCACGCAGTAGACACTAACAAAATTTACGGTGTATTTACCAAAAAACCGCGTGCGACTAAAGTGCACAAAGATTACCCGCTCTAAAAATTTGACTTGCCCCCCCACTAGGCCTAACTTGCCTTCCCTAGGCCTGAATTGCCCCGAGGCTAGCGTAGTTGCTGTGTTGGGTGCACCAAGGGCTCTAGCTTCAAGTACTACCGACTTGATGCCAGAGCACATGGTGGATAAGTACGAGTATATTTTTTTTTATATATATAAATTATAAACCAACGCTTAACCGCAATCCCGCCTGATGGTAAGCAGTGATGCGATCGTTGATGGTAAAGCGCGCTAGTTTATTAAGAGCCTATTCACTCTAGCCTTGAAGACACTCAAATTGTAATGTGACGGAAACACCGACGCCGGCAAATTGTTCCAGTCCCTCGATGTACGCGGTATAAAGGAGGAAGCAAAACGCTTCGTCCGGATCGCAGTGGTGTCAACAACGTAAGGGTGGAAACTCGCCGTACGACGGGTCGTCCGATGATGGAACGGAGATGGGGGAATTAAATCATGTAATTCCCTTGCATACTTACCAGAATGCATACTATAGAAGACGGAAAGGTTGGCTACTCTACGCCTGTGCTCCAGGCTTTGGAGACCGTTTCGAGTTAAGTCTGGGTCGCCAATCAGCCTCTTGGCACGCCTCTCCACCGAATCCAAAGTGGCAAGGTGACATTTCGCAGAACCAGCCCAAATGTGGCTGCAGTACTCGGACCTGTGCTTTGTATAAAATTAGAAGCTGCCCTGGTGTGAAGTACCGCCAGACCTTCGCGATGACGCCTAGTTTTCTGGCAGCCACCCAGGCCTTGGACTCAATGAACCGCCCAAAGTTAAGGCTCGAGGAAATCTCAACTCCCAAAAGCTGAAGGCGGTCGGTACACTCCAAGGATACATTCTGAAAAGTAGGAGCCAAGGTGAACGGGCTCCTTTTGGCGGTGAAAAGACTCGCCTGTGTTTTGGCGGCATTGAATGCTACAAGTGCAGCACTCACACGCTCTACCATGGCCTCTCTTTCGGACCGGATTGTTTCCTTACTAGCCCGAGCTTCCGGCAGGTATCTTTTCACAACTGTTCTGTCATCTGCATACCCATAGATACCGGGCATCAGCAGATCGTTAATATACAGCAGGAACAGAGTTGCAGAGAGAACAGACCCCTGAGGAACACCGGCATTGGTCGACATGGGCTCAGATGAGCATCCGTCGATAACAACTCGGAGGGACCGTTCAGTCAGGAAGTCTTTTACCCAGCCAGTCAGCCAGTCAGGCCAGCGGAAATTCCGTACGCTGGAAGCTTACTCAAAAGGCCAGCGTGCCTTACCCGGTCGAAGGCCTTCGAGACATCAAGGGAGACTACAATCGCTTCCCCATTTTTCTCGAGGGCCTCGCCCCACAAGTGAGTGGCATACACTAGTAGGTCCCCAGTTGACCGATTGCGTCGAAAACCGTACTGTCGGTCACTGAGGAGATCGTTACCTTCCAGGTAAGCCAAGAGGCGCGAGTTCAATACACGCTCCATAATCTTGCAGAGTATGGAGGTTATTGCAATCGGCCGATAGTTGGTAGGATCGGCACGACTACCCTTTTTGGGCACGGGCTGCACGTTGGCAAGCTTCCAGGACTTGGGCACTATACCAGTCCTAAATGAGAGGCGATACAGGCGCGTCAATACAGGAGACAACTCGGGTGCACAAGCCTTAAGAACAATCGCTGGTATACCATCCGGACCACCAATATTTCCAGAAACTAATCTTGAGAGAATGATTTTTTTATCAACTTCGTATTTTTATAGGCTTAGTAAATTCAACGTGATTAAACAAAATTCATTCAGGTTTCTATTCATAGATCAGCCATTGGACAAAAAAAGATGAGAATTTCACTCAGATTACTGCACAAGCCTAGCTACAGAGCGGAGCGCATCTATTCTAGCAGTAGAAAGTAAAATCAAAAGTCATTCATTCAAATTAGGCTGCGGATAAGCACTTTTGAACGTCAACAGTACATAAGACAATACCCAAAACGCCCGCACTTCGCCACCTCCTGGGAAGAAGAAGTGACAGAAACTTCCCAACAACGCCGCCGTCTATTCAGTTAAAACGTACCTACATAATACAGACTGTTTTCTCATGATTTAGCTGATAATTTGCCAGCGGCGGTGTTTCTGTCTGACTACAATTTAAGTGTCTTCAAGGCTAGAGTAAATAGGCTCTTAATAAACTAGCGCTCTAGGACATGCCGGTTTCCTCACGATGTTTTCCTTCACCATTTTGAGAGTAGTGATGATGAAGTAATTTATACAAAGTAAAGCGCCTGGTGGTGTTCGAACTCACTGTCAGTCTGTCACTGTTACCAGTATAGTATATTATCTACGAGTATGGTCACTGTCAACTTGTAAGTCGCAAAGAAAAAGAGAGAGCATCCGAACACGGTACGCGGTCAGGTTCTTTTCTTCTTATAGCCCCATAGTATGAGCGCATGACGTTTTCATTCTAAGCGGAGAGGCGGAGCTAAGCGACGAGTACATACGAGCTCTCGACCTCGTCAAGATTTTTCAGTATTATTTTTGCAGTTTTATCAGAGGTTGTCACCTCCGGTTCGGCAGTTTTTCATGATTAATTGGCTCGTGCTCTTTGGGCCTTATAAGAAGGCTCAAAGTCACTCAAAGGGCAATGGAGAGGGCTATGCTTGGGGTTTCACTGCGCGATCGAATCAGGAATGAGGAGATCCGCAGAAGAACGAGAGTAACCGACATAGCCCGAAGAATTGCAACACTAAAGTGGCAGTGGGCTGTACGTACACATTGCCCGTAGGACCGATGCCCGATGGGGCCGACGGGTTCTCGAGTGGCGACCACGCACCGGAAGACGTAGCGTGGGTAGGCCCCCGACAAGGTGGACCGACGACCTGGTGAAGGTCGCGGGAAACCGCTGGATGCGGGAGGCGCAGAACCGGTCGTCGTGGAGAATCTTGGGGGAGGCCTATGTCCAGCAGTGGACGTCTTTCGGCTGAAATGATGATGATGATGATGAATTGGCTCTAGGCCAGAAGCTGGGTACGCCCATGCTCACTGGCCTTCTCACTATATTCACTACATTCTTCTATGAAATGCGTTTGATCTTGATATTGGAAGGTAATTCTCAAAAACGTTGAACTTTAAATCTGGTGACGCTGTCTCATGTAGACGACTAAGTGATTTTAAAACCTTGTCAAAAATTAAACGAAATAAGAGGTATTTTTGAAATGTCAGACTGTGAACGTTCTTAAAATTACGAATTGCTACTAGTTGGAATGCATTCAAAAGGAATTTGCAGAATTATTTTCTAAATAAAGAGCGTAGAGTCATCTCAATTATATCTTTCCCATAAATTTGTTATATTAGTGGTGTATTTTAACCAAACAGACAGCTGTGCTGCTAGGGAGTTTGTTCCACCACTTCTTCCCAGCGAAGCACAAGAAAATGGCAAAGTGCGGGCGTTTTAGCGGACTGTCTTATGTAGGTATTATTGACGTTTAAAAAGTATTTTCTCAGCCTGATTTGAATAAATGACTTTTGTTTAATCACCTTGAGTCAACGAAGCCCATAAAAAATCATTCTCTCAAGATTAGTTTCTAGAATTGTTCTTATGAATATATTCACCATGTGCTCTGGCATCAAGTCGATTCGATAGAACTTGAAGCTAAAACCTTTGGTACACCCAACATAAGAACTACACTGGGTCACCTCCATCCAGCTCGCTACCTGCCTACCTTAGGGCACTCGTTGCAGAATTTCGAAACTCTGCCAATGTGGTGAATGTCAACTACATCGGATACCATGGCCTATGATACAGTAGGAGCGCAAGCCGGCTAGCACGACACTCCAGCATTAATGACATCATTCATCATGTTTTATCATCGCCAGAGTGGTAGAACTGTTTTAGAACTCAATGGCCTGCCACGCGATGATGGAGGGTAATTATCACATTGCCCTGAAAGTTAGACAGACTTTTGGGGGCTTATAAAATGTGTCGACAGTGGATCATCAGACACATCCTACCTTCTTTTCACGGTGGGCTATCTTGGGGTGGCTTTTCCAGTAGAAAACCTCAAACAACGAAAGTATTCCAACCTGGATGGGAATTGGTTAGCGAGCGGTAACCTGGTTAGCGAAGTGGTTAAGCTATTGACTACTGCGCTACGTGTCGCGAGTTCGATTCCCGCACGGAACAAATATTTGTATGACCTACAAGTAGTTGTTCCGGGTGTGGCTGTTTGTATATGTTTGTAAACGCACCCACGAAACAGGAGAAATTCCTAGTGGGAGGCAGCGTTTTGTTTTAAAGAAAAAAAGGGGTTTTTGAGGACCTATATGGGGTGACATGGGCGATTTTGTTTGTATGAAAAATTACTTTATTTTCAAAGTGATGTCATAGAGATGGCCCGTTCATCTGTGTCCCAATTAGTCCATATTCCCTGTTATTATTATTTATTATACTCTTTACCCATATTTATGCGTCCGTGCGCACGTTGGTTTAAACGTTGTATACCTTGCCATAGGATAAAATTGTTTTATTATCAACTATCAAGCAGCAACTGTGCCGTCCCTCCGTCAGTTCGATGACATGACAGACGTCAGTTTGTGAGGGAGAAGTGTACCTATGTTATGGTAGCTGCTGTCTGTTTAGTAAAGCTGTTCAAGCTGAAACAGTTGGACCGATTCTGCAAGCAGTGAGTGTGAGTGATTCTCTGAAACTTTCATGTCTATAATGTTTATGTGATATTCTCAAAATGCTGTCTAACAAAAGTCTAGTGGCTGCCTGTGCCATAGCGTTCTGCTGCAACGTGGCTTTAATGGTGTTATTTGTGAAGTACAACTCTGGCGAAAAATGCTATATTACAATTGAGGAAAATCAGGTAGTAATTGCCATAATACCAGATGATTTCTTAAGTATGGGTATTGACACTTCTGAAATTGAGCATTACAATAAAATAGAGTTTGGCAAACCGAAACTACGACAACTTGCTGCAGCATTAGCGCCGGCGCGGGTGCGGCTAGGCGGCACCATGTCTGACCGACTCATATTCAGCGAGAACGACATCGTCGCATCGTGCGAGCACTGCCCCAAAGACCACTCCAAGTCATTCTGTACTGCTGTAAGAAAGCTATGCAAACACAAGTTCTTGCCTTTCTTTATAATGACCGGTAAGAAATGGACAGAAATCAATGAATTTTGCAAAGCTACAAAAAATAAATTATTATTCACTTTTAATGTGTTACTCCGTGATGATCATGGTTGGTATGAACTGAATGCCAAAGAACTATTGGAATACAGTAAAAGTAAACATTTTGATGTGGACTGGCAGCTTGGTAATGAGCCAAACTCTTTTGAACATGTATTCAACATGAGTATAACCCCAGAAATGTTGGCTCATGATTTCCAAAAACTTCGTAAACTTCTTAATCATTCTGGTTATAAACATTCCTTATTAGTTGGGCCAGACACCACAAGACCACAGCCCAAGCGACCTTACTGCCTAGAGTACATGAGGGAGTTTCTAGGAAATGTTTCAAAGACAGTCAGTGTAGCATCCTGGCATCAATATTATTTAAACAGCAGAACTGCTACACTTGAAGATTTTTGGGACCCCAAAACTTTTGATTTATTAAAAGAGCAAATAGAAACTATGAGAAATCACACCAAAAAATACAGACATATGCCAATGTGGTTGACAGAGACAAGCAGTTCATATGGAGGAGGTGCACCTGGACTATCAAATTCTTTTGCTGGAAGTCCTCTCTGGCTAGACAAGCTGGGCCTGGCAGCAAAATACAACATCACTACAGTGGTGAGACAAAGTTTCATTGGTGGAAATTATAGTATGGTTGATAAAAACTTAGAACCTCTCCCAGATTGGTGGCTGAGTGTTCTGTACAAAAAACTTGTAGGGAAAAAAGTATTACATGTTGACTGTAAATGCTCTAGATTGCAAAGAATGTATGTGCATTGTGCTAATAGAAAATATACTAATGATACTTCAGCAATCACACTCTATGCTATCAATTTAGAGATGGCCAAAGCAAGGTTTTTGTTAAATGGCACAGCATTGCATGGAGATAATTTGATTATTGATGAGTACATACTGAGTGCCCCATCTAATAACAGGAGATCAAAGACTTTGCTGTTGAATGGTTGGCCACTTTATTATGAATCTTCATTACCAGATCTGGAACCAGTACGTTTAAAATATGGCAATCATATTTCTATGCCTCCATACTCTATGGCATTCTGGGTAATCAAAAATACCTCCATAAAAGTTTGCATTTAAATGTTTTTCTTTGACAAATTGTAAATCAATTTTGTACTTAACAATTAACATTCCAGTGATATAAATATTGTTAACTACCGAAAAGGATCTGTTTATTTAAAACAGAATTACTGGTTTTATTAACAAAACAAGTAAGACAAAATTGAATCTTAAAAAATACTACAGTATTCCTGCATACATATTTATATGTAAAAAATGCAGTATTCCTGCATACATATTTATATGAAAAAAATGCACCCTAAAACACTTCATATTTATTGTGTTACCTATGCAATGTAAAACAATATTCCTCTGGACCCCTAAATAGTGGGTATCAATAAAAATAATATTTTGTACACCTGCATATCTGTGATCAATCCACCTCATCATACTCCTGTTCTTCACCCAATTTATTTGGGGTCTATGCAAGGTGTCTTCAAGTTCTCAATCCACCTATTTTATAGATTTGAGTGTTATTTATATAAGCATTATACATATAAGCTTTCTTCTGATTTTTTATACCCTTAAAAGCAAGTTCTAAATTATGTAAATTCGAATATTTTTTTACATTTTATATTTATATTTTTTTCTTAACAAGTAGTATCTCTGTCTCTAAGAAATAAGTAAATAAGCCAACAATTTAAAACCAGCCCCCTAATCGGGATACACATTTTTGTCAAATGATTGCGACTAGTTGGGATTGTTTGGACTGAACGGACTAGGGGGCTGGTCAATATTAAACTTAATAACAAAGTAATTGTAACTCTTTTGTTACAATATCTTTGCTCACATTGTAAAATATTTCAGAGTGATTGACTCGTTTTAATATCTCAATTTCCATTTTGCATCGTCTTTGCAATAATTATCTTTAATTGTTGACAATTCCCAGCCTTGTCCATCAAGTCAAGGAGAATTGTTCTTCATTTGACTTTGAACCACTGTCATCGTTTGATAAGACTTTGTCTTAATGCCTTTGCTACACCTAAATCATTTTGTATGATTGTAGTCAACAAAGATACATTTGTGTACTGAACTGTTTTCATCTAACAATTAGTGAAGGCAATTTGCTTTAGTCATGTGACTTAGAATTTAGTATTTTTTAGATCTCTTCATATGCTAATTAAATAGGTTTGAACATCATATAAAATGATGTCATTGTCAACAAATATAATACTGTTATCTATGATTATAATAGTTTACAATTAGTGTTCTGTTATGAAAATATATCTACTTATGAACTTTTGATTTGTACAATGTTACATACAACTTACCTGCCAATTTTACTGTACATATGTGTACCAGTAGTAAGTACACAGACATTTTTAAATACTAGTTATTACAAGGTGAAATTTCCATTGATGTACAAACTGATGCCATGGATTCAGTCCTTGCATTATTCTCAACACCCCTGAGTTTGAAATTGAAAGCCGGTTATTTAAAAAAAGAAATATGATGTTCCATACATATGACCATGCAGGTAAGTATCCTTTCTTTTCTTTTTTTCTTTAAACTTGTTTGTTCTCTTTTTTATGGCTTCGATTTCCGCACTTCAGTACTTCAAGTGAATATGTTGCGCGTGAAACCCGCGTGGCTATATATATTCTTATCATCATCATCATCAACCTTTTATTGTCCCACTGCTGGACACAGGTCTCCTCTCATACAGAGTAGGATTGAACGTAATCACTTCGCTTGCTCAATGCGGGTTGGCGATTTCAGACTTTAAGTTTAGGTTTCCTCAAGATGTTTACCTTCACTTGTAATCAGTCATCAAGAACAATCACTGTCCAAGATAAACGTACATATAACTTAGAAAAGTTACTTGCCTGATCTGGAATCGAACCTGCACGCTCATACTTGAGAAGCTGGTGTTTTAACCACTAGGCCAAACGACATATTCTTATGAAACAGCATTTTTTTTTTTAATAACCGTAGACACATTTTTATGCTGAAGGTTCTATGTATGTTATCGGTTTGATTTTCGCACGACGGTTGTGTTCTGCTGGCGGTCAACCATCATGTGTTGAGTTCATGGTTTCCGTTCGTGCGTCAATATCCTTGCCGCCCTGATTTTTTTCTTCATTGTTACGACTAATATTGACGGTGTATAATCCTAGTGCCATGCCTATGAAGTGCTATTACTCGTATTGTAAAGGTGCTTACTTATACACCTACCTATACATAAAGTAGTTCTTAGTTATCTCTATGAAGTTGATGCCTTTACAGCAAATTTTCAATATAATATTTTAGGTAATATGTGTAAATGCTTTGCATAGAACATGATACGTATAAATAAATTGCATAACTTATGTCCAAAATATAATGATACGTCAAATTGCTTATTAATATAAAATTGCGATAATGCCCGTCATCCGTTACAATTATTATTATTATAAATTAATGTATATTCTTCTTATAGTTTCATAGTCTTATGAGTTATGGGATTCTTCTCAGGGGAACTTGTGCGGAGATCAATACCATCTTTGTTTTACAGAAAAGAGCTATCCGAGCCATTTACAACCTTGGTCCTAGAGATTCTCTTAGAGAAAAATTCAAAGAGGTGCACATTCTGACTGTAGCTTCACAATATATATTTGAAAATCTTATGTATGTACATAAAAATATGTCGAATTTTAGGAAAGTACGCGATGTTCATTATATAAATACCAGGAACAAACCCAATCTTGCTGTACATCCCACTCGTCTCCACAGAGTAGGCAACTCGTTCATGGGTCAATTTACCTATACACTTTTACAACAAGCATCCCATGGATATTCGAAATTTACCCATTAAACGACTTAAAAGCTATATAAAGGCAGGCCAAACTTTGCAAAAAGGGGTATTATAAAATCACCGATTATTTAGAAGACAATAGAGCTTGGGACTGAGCTGCTCGCTCTGCTAAGCATTGTTATTAAGCAATATGCGTAATTATGACATTTTAAACACTGTTTTTTTTAAGCCTCGTAAATGATTGTAAACGTTTTCATTTTTAATGTCTGGACTTGAAACAAGACTATGATTCGTGAGTTTGTTTCGGCTATTTCTTCTCTGAGGTAGTCACTTAGGAAATCCCGGCTCCATCTAGTTTAAAAAAAATATAACGTGTAAAAGTGATCGGTGATCCTACTTGCTTAATAAAAGATTTCATTTCATTTCAATGATTACCTGACAATAATAAAATATCCATGCATAACTACCACTCATGATATCTCATATTTCGAATCCGGACATGACTCATCAAGGATCCTCTATCTCAATCCTCTTAATATCCAATTAAACAAGAGTACTTACATGACCTTATTCGGTTTCATTCCTACAGAGCCATAAATAGCTCCCCAGTCCAATTCAAGTGTGAGTGAAACTGGACTCTCTCCTCTTGGACATGCTATCAATCAAATAGTCATCATGATGGCGGCTGATTCGACCAACTTACGACTCGAAACTAGAAGCAACTATGAATACTAAAACAGTTTTCGTCCTTGTCGTTTTACTTATACAATAAAATATATGAAAGAATATTATGGTTCCCTATCCACACGAGTCATGAAATCTATCAGACATAATAATTCGACCGATGCTTTTCCACATCTATAGGTACTAGATAAGGATGTGCACCCTATTTGCGTAACACACAATAACCATCAATGTAAATTTTTTTGAAGCGAATTGAATAGAATCTATTGCTCCATATGTTTGAGAATGTGTCTGTTCAACAGCTAAAATAACGCAATGAGTTTTCAGCAGACGGATTCTCACAGTTTGGCCTTATTAGTTTCAATATTTTTTGATCTGCTATTTTTTAAATTATATTTACCTATTGGACAAAAGTCGTGCAATGTTATTTACTTAAATATATAACAATAATAAGATATGATTTTAACCTGATGAAATTATACTTAGTATATATTTGTGAATTTTATATTTATTTTAGTGAGAATATTATGATGTTTTGATTATTTGTAGTAAGTGTGTGAATGTGTGTTTTATAAGTTATTCGTGTACCTAACTAAAGTGAGTTATTTATTTAAACTTATCCCTAGAGTTAGTCTATCTTCAAACTTCAAAACCCAGTCACTTAGCCAAAAATAATAATATATTGTCTCTCTCTCTCCCTTTTAGTGCCACAAAATCCGCGTAATATTCGTTTTAAGCTCCAATAACGTAAAATGGAGTGGTTTGTGTTGAACTCTCATTGAATTCAAGACATTTTACCCCTTTCACTTCAATCATTGCTATACCAATGCAATAGCAATGACCTATGTTGTAATTATGAATACAGAAGCCCAATTTCTTTGTTCACAAATTAAACTAAGTTCAGTGCGTTTTTTTTTTCCTTCAATTTCAGTAAAAAAAGGACGGAAAATAAATATACAGTATGTTACGAAAACCCTGTCCGACCCACAAGGATAATAAGGGTTAGGTAAACAAATGACCAAATAAAATATAAAATTTTGCATAATCATCATAGTAACAATACTAATGAATTTTGAAATAATCTTTTTTACCAGCGAATTTACTGTAACTTCCCCAAAATTCGGGAAATTTAAAAAAGTGTAAACACCATTTTAGACCTTATAACTGTCGGCGGCGTCAGTGTGTCTAGCCGCCGACGCGCAAAGGAATAATTAGAGCTGTACTAGTTTTTGAGTAATAACGTTTTGTTTTTGTCGGTAAAAGTTTCGAATAGTATCGAAACTTTTACCTGCTCGAATGATTTGTTGTAAAAACGCAGATTACCTAATGGTAAAAGTACTTTTTTTGATTATCGATTAATTATTCATAACAATATTGTAACACAAGTACCTATTATTAGTAAATAGGAACTAGAAAGGTCTTATGAAATACGATTTTAGGAGAATATTATAAACAATGTAAAGCATTTAAGTTCACCTGATTTAAGTTATGTGAAAGTTCTAAAATCTAAAGAATGCCATGCGATGTTGAATCGATGCGTGAAATTCTGAAATACAAAATTGATACCAAAAATCGATACGAGAAATATTTTGAATACTTTCACACCTCTAGTCAAAGGGCACCGCCGTGCTGTTAGAGTACCTATTTTTATGAAATAAAAATCATTTTTATTTTAAATTTATTAGTTTCGCGTAGACATTGCGTCCATGTAGACGTATCGTTTATTGTGTGATCATATAGTTTTCTTACGTAATGTAACCTGCTGATGGAAGGTACCTAGTAAAACTGCAATTGTGTTGTGTTGTGATCAGGTGTTGAACGATTCGGATGTGACTACTTCTTGGTCAATGTGGTTCCAGCATGACGGTGCCCCACCATATTTTTGCCGACCTGTACGTGAGTACCTCCACTATCAGTTCGGCCAGCAGTTGATTGGTAGGAGTGGACTAACGTTGTGAAACGGTGCCAGGTCGGTATCGTTCTTAGTGAACGAAATATGGAACAACATCTCCGCCACAGCCATTGTGCTCATCGAATGAAATTCGAAGATACATTCGGAGGGTCAGACGACCTTCCTACTTAAAAAAAAGTTCTTTTCACGAGCTGCCTAAGTAGGTATCATTGTTTCTTTCTAGAGTCGATAAACGTGGTTAGACTACCAATACCTACATGCATGAGGTCAACTGAGGTCATGACCTGTGCCTGTGTTGCCATGAAATTACCTATTTATTTTATTTAAGTTATTTATTTTTAAGGGGGTATTTTTTTTTTTTAGTTTAGCCAGGT
The DNA here is from genome assembly GCA_037179545.1 of Sesamia inferens. Taxonomy (NCBI): domain Eukaryota; kingdom Metazoa; phylum Arthropoda; class Insecta; order Lepidoptera; family Noctuidae; genus Sesamia; species Sesamia inferens. Next base: position 29,697,082 of record CM073921.1, read on the forward strand.
TATGTACGCATTAGTAGAATCAGCTAACGATACCTAACAACACCTTCACGGGTCGGACAGGGTTTTTGTAACATACTGTATATTACGTTAGTCCAGTCAAATAGTGCGCGCTTAAATTGACGTATGTTTAGTCGCCATATTTTTAATCTAATCTCTCTCTCTCTCTCTATGACTATGTAATCTAGTCTATGGAGCATCTTAATTGGACAGCATTAAACTGATTCGTTATCGAAATCTTTTTTTTAAATGAAATGGAATGATAAGATGTACTTATTATTATTATTACTGATCTGAAAATTAGGTTAATTTGTGAACAAGAGATTCGACACCAATATGATTATTAATACCTTAAAAGTTACAATATCCTATTAAATATAAAATATTTAAGTATAAATCTAAATAAAATTAATAATATTTAAGTAATGTAATCCGAACAAAAATTGTATCTAATTGATAAGATTATTTCAATGTCTAATTTACTGTTCTTATGAAATTAGTTATAAAAAACATTCTGCTTATTGAGCAAAGTTGAATGCAGATATATTTACCAACATAAGCCTTTTTACAGCGGTAGCTTATATTTATCTAATGCAAATTATTTTTCTATGTTGTTGTGAATATGCGGTGCCTATGTGTAAGACTGATTAGTAATACAATAGTATTTATTTTCCTAATGTGCCTGTTTGTTATTGTCTAATGACAATGAGAAATTTCTCGGGCGTGACAATGTCTTGCGTTCGTAACAAGTTTCACTGGTATAAACGCTTGCCCCCCTTGCGCGTTCAATTGGGATGCATTACTTCCGAAGACGTGTGTACAGCACAGCACAAATCATGGTTATGTTAAGTCTGTCACTTTTAATGAGTTTCCGTACAAGGCCTAATGTTTTAAATAAGTTTTGGTATAACTTGACGCTAAACTTCTTTACCGTATGGTATGCAAATCTGACTTGAGCATTGATGTATGCGTCGGGTACCAATTACATGCGTAGAACATTACGCTACTACAGTTTGTCAAATTTGTTAAATAGATTTTCAACTTTGTCGCTGAAGATTTAAAGTTCAGGGTTGATGGGGAACATTTGACAGTGTTGGGTAGGTTGACCTGTTGGCGTCTTGTACATGCAGCTAATTTGCAACTACCTCATTAATTATGCCATAAACTTAAACGCACACAAAAAAAAAATGAATTTTGGCAGTGGGTAGTGGATCAATGAAATTTTGTTGCATGTTTGCCAAATAGCCTTTCTGGCGCAGTACCTACGCATGTTTCGCCGATGGCCATTATCTCTTTGAGGAGTGCATCTGAGATTGTCTCATAGGAAGTGAAACGAAACCAATCTGACTTGTAACTAATTGGTCATTGGAAAATTCTCTAAATGCTTTATAAAAAGTTGAATAAATTGTGTACATATTTATATGGAGCTGTGTCTGTGCTGAATCATAATTATTCATAATTTATTTACAATTCAATGGAGTTTATGCTCGTTTAAGTTTCGATTTCATTAATGGTATAAATTACCTACTTATTAATAATAATGTTTCAGTAGTTATCGTTCTCATAAATGGATTGTATAATAAATACCGATATCGTTAATTTTTAACCACCGAATCCATTTGAATGCTTCGATAACATTACGATACGTATTAAATTAATTAAATATCGCTTAATTTTTATACTTTTTAGGTATAGTTAGTATAACCCGCGCAGATAAAGAAAAGATCTGAAAATGGCGGCGGATACTTAGGGTACGGTTGACAAAACATGTTTGGTTCTTTCTTCCATTTGGAAAGGTGAAGGGATTCATAGCCGTAAAAATTACACTACAACACATGTCCTAAGTAGTTAATACAATGATAATTAATAGATAAGAAAATGTCAACGTTAGTATTAAAAACTTAACGAAAATAAATAACAATCAAACGTAACGCAAACAAATAACAATCAAACTCAACAAAAATAAAACAACAAAACAGACTTTTAGCGGAACGTAATTACGATAACTCTGAGTGCGTCAAAGTAGCTTGGAAAGCGAATCCTGAATGATTTATTGATTTGATATTTTTTTGCAGCGCTTACTTCACTGTGTGAGTATAAACAGCGATATAGTGTGAGCGAGAACGCATGCGAGCGGACGCCATTTACAGATCTATTTTCTATCTGCGCGGGTTATACTTACTTTTGATATAACAACTCTCTTGAAATTATTCGTGTTTTGTGCCTTGTTCTTGACGAAGTACCTACGATTATTCTGCTAGGATTATTGCGCTTAAGTGTTCTTGTGACGTATTAAAGTGAATACGCGATTTAGTATTAAAAGTATCTTCATAAATACAGACGTACGGTGATGTCATCTGAATATTCATGAAAATAACAAAGTATTCAGTCGTTTACTAACTTCTGTTTCTTTTGAATTTTACTCCTGATAATCCCAATCTTGGTTAATCGCTTCCTTAGCGTGGTTAGGTGCCTTCGTCTTAACATAGTCAATTATCTACGTACATAAAGTATTTTAATTTAAGTATTCAAAATTTTCACTTCACTCACGATTCAATGAATAATACACGTTACCTCAAGGGTAAGTCCTATTACCTAAAAAAAAATAATTATAATCTGGGACCTATTAGATGAGATACCGATCGTACCCAGTTTACTGATAACTTTAACTTTTTTAAACATATACTTCCAATAATTAGGAATAACATAAAACTTAGAACAAGGATTAATTCTACCGAAACAAATCTGTTATAGTTTAATTGTAATACTGAGTTATTTTCAAAGTTACCTTCCCTGTCAGTGTTGTATTAATAGCTATTGGCGACTCAAAACAAACACTTGTCATCGTGAATATTCGACTTGTTTGATCTGTGATTTGTGAGCTCATTATTTTGTAAAGTGATTGATGACAGTTTCATATTTATGTTTTTCTTCTTTGGCTTCGCACGGTTTGTGCATTTAGCCAATGTCGCGTAATGAATTTACATTCACGTCGAAAAAGACGGCCACGTGAACCGTCTACGAGGGAGGTTTGAGGCAAAGTCATGATGATGCCACTATGCTGCGATATCTCAATGTTTTTTATAAATTATTTACTAAATGCACTTTTTACTACATAAATCACGCACTTTTATTTAGTAAACAGCACTATAATTACTATACCTATTTACTTTCCCGAAACCTATTTTTTCTTTTCCGGGAAAGTTAAGCTGAGTGTTTATACTGCTAATACTGCTGTGTGCTTTATACTGGTCTAGACCAGTATCTTTACTATACCTATTTCTATGATCTATATCTCTCTTAAAACGTATACAGAATGTTAAGAAAATCCTGTCCGACCCATAAGGATAATAAAGGATAGGTAAACACATGACCAAATATAATATAAAATTTTACGTAATCATCATAGTACCAATACAAATGAATTTTGAAATAATCTTTTTTCCCGCGAATTTATTCCAACTTCCCCGAAATTAGGTAATTTTTAAAAAAGTGACAACACCAGTATTATTATGAGCGAATAGCGATGCGACCACGTGCTGCGTCCCCTGCCGCCCGCCGCCCGCGGAAGGGTGCTTTAACGCACAATTATTAAGTTACCTCTTATTGCGAAATAATATTTATTTTTTTAGGGGGTATTTTTTTTTAGGTTTAGCCAGGTTTTGTATGCATTAGTAGAATCAGTTATAACCTAACCTAACCTAACAACACCTTCACGGGTCGGACAGGGTTTTCTTAACATACTGTATATTACTGTACATTTTACGTGAAAGACATACTCACATTAATAAAATAAATTTATAAATAGTCATTTCATCATACATTTATATATCTTAGTCAGATATACAGTACATGTATCGATTTCAACAAAAAAAAAAAAATAGGTTTCACTCCGGGAGTGCCGGCAAAAGAAACCCTTAATATTTTGAAAAGGTTTGGGAATAATTTTGCACAAATTTCTCTATTTATCAGTACAAAATTACTACCATTTACATGTTAAAATACAATAGTCATTTACCGACACAAAATCGATAACAGCTGTGAAAGGCTGAAGAGTCGATTTTATTCTGTAAAAATATCACACTGAAAAGTTAGTTGATATAAGCTGTAATTCCACAATGCTAGGAATTGACACTTGACAGCTCAGTATTAGCTCTTTTCAGCGGACAGCCTCCGTAGTGTAGCGGTAGCAAACGCGGCCCCTGCTCAAGGAGGCGCGTGTTCGATCCCGCGCAGTGCAAATACTTATATGCATGAATATGAATATTTGCACTGGTCTGGTCGTGCCTCGGAAAGCACGTTAAGCCGTTGATCCCGGTTGCCATACGAACATCTAATGGCAGTCGTTACAGGTTGTTGGAGCCCTCAAAAGTCCAACAATTGGTCTAACTGCAATGCTTCGATATCGAAGTTTAGCCAACATCAGCAGTTAGACTGGTAAAGCGGACCCCAGGCTCCAAAGCTGAAAAAGCTTCGGATGGGACTGGGCTTAACACTGAGATGATGATGACTCTTAGCGTATTTCACTTATCACGGTAAGAACAATTTCAATAATCACGACCTCGCTTAGAACTACATACCTAATCGCCACCCTAATTGCGTCAGTCCTATCTTAACACTATTACTAACAATGGGAATCATTTCCAAGCATATTGCTAATACATTAGGTACGTGTTCCAAAATGCTAAATAACGCAATGAATGTTGTTGAACTGTCAAAATCAAAACCATTGCTACAGATAGCGAGTTACACAATTACCCTACTGGGCGTTTATTCTTCCTTGTTACTTAGTTGCTTTTAAAATGCGTCAATTTTATGCATTAAGAAAATACTCAGTATGAATCTAGTAGGCTGCAAAACGTCTATTTTTAATAAACAGTCTAGGAATCTGATTGGTTTCAATTGATATGGGTTATTGCGTTTTTACACGTTGAAAGTACAATAGGTTCCAATCAATTAATTGGTTGCATTCAGAAACCACATGATCGATGCACAAACAACAAATGTCAATCATTATTCTAAAGAGTAAACTTCACACTTCAGGAAATTAGTATTATTAAAATCTAGGTATACTCATCGTCGATGATAACATTGGGAAAACAGGCACCGTGTCGCGCCATTTTTAAAAAGTTGTTTGAATTGAATCAAGAACTGTATTCTAAATTAGGAGTACCTACCTTGTTGTTCACCAATCTAGCCACCGCCGTTCAAACAAATATTAGACATTTAAGAAAATCTTTTTTTAATGTCCGTTCAATCGTTTTTAATTTTTATTACGTTGGTGGAAATAAAACAAAAGGCGGCAAACTAAAAAAATCTAAATATACTGCAATAGTTGTTTTTTTTTTTATTTTTTACGTTTTAATGCCTACTTTATGCCTATGGAATAGAAGTTAAAATCAATTGAATAGATAGTAAATAAGGTTTCTTTGTGCATCTAATCTTAACGAAAATAGAGTATAATTTACTGTATTAAATTTAATTTATTGTTATTAATTTACTTATGTAGTTTAAATAATAATTTACCTAAGTTCTGTTATTACATCAATCTGAATAATGTCTTGTTGAGTCTTGTTTAAGCTTGGTACAGTCACGCGCATATTTTTGCGGCTGTTGTCATACTTAAAGCCCGCTTTTATACTCACATATTTTGAACATACGACTTTTGAAACAATCATACATATACTACCTAGCTTATGAAACAAATGAATTAATGAAGTAAATATGTATAGCGATATGGTGCATCAGTAAATGTATACTGTACCTACATACAAAATTGCATTAAATAATAAATTCTGTATGTTACTGACATTGAGATTTTTTTCTTTTATCTTTCCCCTTATGCCTTTAGACATTATGTGGAAACTTCCTTATCCATAAGTCCAACATCCAATTGTATGTCTCACTATTACCTACTATCAATTTGAATAGGATATTTGACTAAAAAAAACTTTAGTCCGTCATTCAGATTATACAAAAATATTGGATACGTATATTTTGTTTTATCAAATCAATAAAGATTGACAAATGTAAAAAGCATCAAAGATCAGGAGTGGTGGCTGATGACGTCACTGCTCTCTAAAAAGTGTAGCGTCCAGTGACGTCACTCGAGTTTTCAACGCACTGTGTCGTCTACATTTTTTGTTTATATGAAAAAAGAAAAAATACGTATCTAGTATTTTTTGGAAATCTGATTGACGGACTAATTAGTTTTTTTTAGTCAAATACCCTATTATACTGCTAATGCATTGCATGAAGCATTAGATTAGCAGTATAATAATAATTATTATTATTATTTATTTCAGATTCTTCATCCATATAATTAGTTATAACATAAAAATTAGTAATAAATAGTAAATAAAATAAAATTAAATTGTTATTATTTAGACTAGAAGGAGTCCCTGATGACCCTATCAGTCGCTATTTAACAGCGTGCAGCCGTATCCACCGTGCCAACATCGGAGAATCCCACTTGTCCACCAGTGTGGCCAGGATGGTGTTGTTCTACCGCGCGTGCTGCGCAGGCTTGAAGCGCAACGTTTGTGCATGATTGCCGCAAAGCTATCGGTCTCAGCCGCCGCGAACATCGCGGAGGCGCTGTAGTAGCGCGGCAGTCCCATCAGCACCCGAAACGCGTTGTTATATTGGATACGCAGATCCCTGTATCATGTATGTCCGCTGCGTATAGTTAACCCACAGACTGCACGCGTAGAAGGACTAACAATACGCTTTAAACAGCAAAACCTTGACTTTCCCCCCACACCTTGCAAACCTGTGAGTCAACATATTGCATCGGACAGCGCCCTGCGCTGCCTTTCAATATCTAAAGTGTCCTTAAGGTCATCGGTGACCCAGTGGCCAAAATACTTACATTGCTTGACCGTGTTTAAAGCAGTAGGTACCATCTATAGTCAAATTCAGCACGAATGTGTATCGCTTCTTGTCCGGCCTGAAAATTATAATTTGACTCTTTCCAGCGTTGTATTTGAGCCCATGAGTCACCGCATAGGACTCACAAATATTCAGAAGCCTACGTAGGTTAGGCTATGTTATGTAAGGTTAAATATGCCGTCGAATTGTTTATACCTATAACGTTATTGCTAATGATCAAAATATTTAATTATTATTTTAAAAAATGTAGTTTGTGTATAAAAACACTTTTTTTTTACTTTGTAGGTACTTAATCGTTTATTATTTTACCTATAGCAAAGATTATGTCATTGTAGTATATCATTAAATAAACTAAAAATTGAAAAAAGAAATATAATCATTAGTTACTATTTTTAACTATCAAAAAACCGGCCCAAGTCTTTCGACCAGCCAGAAAGTCGATTTACCATATGAAAATCGTATGAATTAGAAAATGATATGTTCAGGGGGTTTCAAATCCAGAGATAATTCTCGGGCAATGTATTTCCACCTTTTCACGTATACACTTTACGCGGTCTATTGGACTAAAGCATCCTGCATAACTAATCGACAGTCCTCGCTAATGACGGGAAGCCTACTGGAGGAAGACACGAGATACACGGGCCTTGACATTCAATTGAATCTCTTGGGTCCTAAGTGATTTTAACTGGAATACAATGCTATTTCATGCACTGGCATTATAATGCAGAAACTAGGTATGTTTTTTTCTGATCTGTGTTCTTATAAAACTCCTGGAAACATAATACCTGCGTACCTTACCTACTTAAGAAAAAGAATTAAAAAATATCCTCTATCAGGGAGAATCTGTAAATATAATAATCTTATATAAGTGTCAGTAAAATTATCTTATGTTAGTTGCTAAGCGCATCACACGAAAGTGGCTGGACCAATCGGGCATTTTTTTGTTATAATGTTCATACAGAAGGAGAACGTATTTTATATAGAACTAGTCCTAGGCCGCCCGCGACTTCATTAGTTATTTGAACATTTTAGTTTAACCCCAAAAGAGTCGATTTCTATAGATAAATTATTACACTTCGAGATCATAATATACAGCATATATTTTAAATTTTTGATATGCTCTGCTCTTATTGGTCGCAGCGTGATGTTATATTGCCTAAAGCTATCCTGCGTTAATGGGCTATCCAACGCAAAAGGAATTTTTCAAATTGGACTAGGAATTCCTGAGATTAGCGGCGCATTCAAATCAACATACCTACTGTTTTAACAAGACAACACCTATCGAATCAGCAACAAAGAGTATGGCCATACCTAACTAAATAAGGGTTTTGGTATCTAGTAACAAAAGATAAAAAGTAAAAACCATATTGAAAACAAGTTCGAAGTTAAAACGAACGAGTTTTAGTCTTAACAACATTTCTGTTTTGGGCGGGAACTTGCGTTTGACATTTCCACCATTACCAAATTACAAGTATTGCAACACTTGCAGTAGCGCGTCAGATTTCCTTGTCTGTTCACTCATCACTGTTTTTTTTTTTTTTTTTTTTTTTTTTTTTTTTTTTTTTTTTTTAATTTGGCTCGCACGGTTTGTGCATTTGCCACTACAAGTATAAAGGTAGGGAAACCAAATAAATTCATTGAAATGCGTAGGAACGGATTACGGAATTTTGGAACAAAGGATAATAGGATCAGGTTTGGTGGTAATATAATAAATAAATAATGATATACCAAACATATATATTAAATAGAAATTAAAATTGGGAGTTGGGAAATAAAAAAACTTATACTTTAATATTATTAATAGTTATAAAGGTAGATATTAAATTATAAATATCAAAATTTAAGGAGTTTAACAATGTAGGGATTGATGTAGGAAGAGGGACAGAGAGTTCAATAAGGGAGTTAATGAATGAAGAAGAGTCACGGTTGGGGCATGCAAAAAATATATGATTCAAATCTTCCTCACAACCACAACAACATAAATTATTGTGAATAATCCCAAGTCTAGCAAGGTGAGAGGCTGTGCAAACATGACCCAAGCGCATTCGTATCAAACTGGAGGTTGCAAGCTTGGAAAGTTTTAATTTGGAAAACCATACTTTGAGAGGTATTCTTTGTTGTATACGTTTATAATATTGACCTTTACGACTACTTGAAATATTCCATAAATTTTCCCAGGCATCATACAGATGATCTTTAGGAAGACAGTGAAGGTCAGATACAACATTATTATATGGAAACTTATCACCATCATCTACAGCGTCTTTAGCAAATTTGTCTGCTATCTCATTGCCGCGAATATTGTGATGGCCAGGTATCCACACCAAAAAAACATCAAGATTTTTAAATTTGCAATTTAGTAGGAGCTGTCTGGCCTCTATAACATAGGGATGATTTGAACCTGACCAAGGAAACTTTTGCAGTGCTTGTAAAGCACACTTCGAGTCAGTGAAAATAATAGACTTGCTGAGTTTCGCAAGAAGTACGTATTCTAGGGACTTTAAAATTCCAAAACATTCTCCAGAAAAAACTGATGTTTCAGAAGGTAATTTTATTTTTTGATGAATGTTATATTGTTCATGATATACAGCTACCCCAATCGTGCCTGAAACTGGGTGCTTGGAAGCATCACAGTAAATGTAATGCCTATCAGCCCAGTCTCTTTCGACTATGAAGTTTAAGTTAGAGTTAGCATAACGATCATTCTTTAGCGATATAAAGTTATAGTTTATTTGAGGGGAAAAAATAAGAGCTTCGTAACAGACAGAAAAAATTGGAAGATACTGAGAGCGGTGTGTGGGAGCTTGAAGTGAAGTAAATTTACGGAAACTTATAATAGAGCATGGAAGAGATTTATTTGACCAATAAGACGAACATTCAATTTTTTCTGAAAGATACAAAAGTTTTTGATAAAGTGGGTGGTTGGAAAATTGAAGAGTTCTGAGAATGAATTTATCACATAAGTACTGTCTACGAAGTTTTAAAGGAGGGTCCAAAGATTCCACTTGGAGTGCGTTAATTGGGCTAGACCTCATGGCACCAGTTATAATACGCAAGGCTTTTGATTGAATTGAGTCTAACTTTGTCAGACCTACAGCACTACAAGGTTCTAAGAAATATGTCCCATAGTCTAAGATACTTCTAATAATAGCGTTATACAATAATTTTAACACGAATGGATGGGAACCCCACCAAACTCCAGAAAGACAGCGCATAATATTTAATAAACGTTCACATCTAGCCAATACATAATAACAGTGTGGTAAACCTGTAAGTTTACCGTCTAGAAGGATACCCAAAAATTTTACTTCGCTATTTTCAGGTATTTGTTGATTATCATACACAACTGAATATGGAGGAGGAAAACGCATTCTAGAAAATAAAACAGCGCTACTTTTGTTAACACTAAGACACAAAGAATTATTGTCCAACCATGATTTAAGAAATTTTAGAGCGACGTTTAGAGAGGAACTTAGTTTTTCAACAGAGCGTCCTGATACATAAAGAACTAGATCGTCTGCATACTGTAAAATATTGGCTTTACCAGAAATATGGAATTCTAAATCAGAGGTATATATATTATAAAGAAGTGGGCTCAACACCGAACCCTGAGGCAGTCCTTTCCAGGTTAATCTTGTTTTCATTTCAGATTCACCTATGTCAACTTGTAATTGTCTGCCTGAGAGAAGATTAAGAATGAAATTGCAGAATATGGGAGGTACTTTTAGTTTATAAAGTTTAGTATTCAAAACATTTAAATCAACATTGTCGTATGCAGAAGAAATATCTAGGAAAACAGCAAGCATGGATTCATTATTTGAAAAAGCCAATCTCGCATCTGTAATGAAAATCCCTAGACTGTCCATGGTACTTTTTCCTTTCCTAAATCCATACTGACTCAGAGATAGTAAACCTTTACTTTCTACATACCATTCTAAACGGTTTTTAACTAAATGTTCAGCTAGTTTTGAAAACACAGTGGCAAGGGCTATCGGTCTGTAAGAGTTAGGATCTAACGGTGGTTTATTTGGTTTTAGAATGGGGATGACTTCGTATATTTTCCATGAGGAAGGGATTATACCAGAACTTATTGTGGAGTTGATTATGTTTAAAAAGTAAATTAGACTTGAGTCGCTTAAATTTGCAAGGAATGAGTAAGGAATACCATCATGACCTGGAGCAGAATCTTTTACGTAGGATAAAATACCTTTCAATTCTTTAAGGGTAAAAGGACTGTCAAGGCCCGTTACATCCTCTACAGGAGATTGGAAAGGGAGATGAGATGAAATGATGGACATTTGTGGAACAAAAGGAGGAGCTATCTTGTCTAAAAATTTATCTGCAACGGATTCATCCAGATAGTGAGGTATTGTTTCCTTAAATGCTGATCTGAATCGTCGTATATTTTGCCATATTAATGACGGAGAAACGTCAGGCGATAGCGAAGTGCAGAAACGACGCCAACCATCCCATTTCTTCCTTTTAAATAATTTACGAGTATTGTTCATAATTAATGTGAGGTTATTAAAATTTTCTAATGTTGTACACTGTTTATATTTTACTTCAGCCTCTTTTCGTTGGCGCACTGCTAAAGAACATTCATTGTCCCACCATGGGGGCGACGGAATGTTATTATTACATCGTTTAGTTGGGAATGTTTCATTAGCAGCGTCCAACAAGAGTGATGCAAAAGAATCAGCCAGAATTGTCGATGAACTTAATGCATTTTCAGGAAGGTTGGATAGTCTCTGCTCAACTCGCTCACTAAACGTTCTCCATCTGTCATTGTCAATACTGTCATTAGAAGTTTTAATTTTGTATGCTAATCTTGGTCGGCGTCTGGATAGAGATTTGATAAATTTTGTCATAGTTATTATTACGGGATAATGATCGCTATCAAAAGTCGAAGGCAGGGTATTCCAGGTCACTGTAGGCGCAAGACTAGGACTGGCTATCGTGAGGTCTGGGGCACTGATCCCTTCATTAGGTTTAGTGAGACGTGTTGCAAGACCTGTATTCAAGATACAGAGGTTATTAGAATCCAAAATGTCTAATATCCTTGACCCGTAATAACTAGAGTTGGAGCTACCCCAAGCCTGGTGCTGAGCGTTGAAGTCACCCATAATTAAAAATGGTTTAGGTAATTTTGCTACTATGGTTTCTATTTCGTTGTATAATGATGATGAAGGGTGGGGAACATAAACAGATACAAAACATATTTTATTGATAGATACAGCTATTATAGAAAAATCAACACTATGATTTGCAATGGGAATGTGGTGAAAAGGTATTGTGTCATGAATTAACAGAGCAACACCAGCATAGCCATCTGTTCTATCTTCTCTTAAACATAAATATTGGGAGACTTTAAAGTTATAACCTGGCTTCAACCAGGTTTCTTGCAATGCGACAACAACAGGTTTATACACATTAATAAGATGTAGTAAATCGCTTTTTTTAGAGTTAACACTGCGACAATTCCACTGAAGGATTGTTGACAGCTGATCCATTATTGATATTATTAAAAAGTTGACTAATACTTTGTATAGCAGCGTTGGACGGTTCAGACATATTCTTTGTTAGCAAATTAATTAAAATGATAATTAAATCTCTAGTTGACTTATTATTTATGGAATTATTACTGTCAATATTTGTGCCAATGGATGGTAAAGGAATATCATAATCTTTTGTTAGGGCAGAATGAGTATATTTGTCATATCCTGTACTATGTTTAGGAGAATTATTGGGTTTATTAAAAAATACAGTTTTTTTATATGAACTTGTTTGTTTGTTTCTAGTACCTTTGGAGGAGGATTCAAATGTTTGCCTTAAAGGTGGTGAAGGAACTGCAACAGAAGTTAAAACTTCTGAATATGCTTTGTTAACAGGAGGATGCAACTTAACTGCTTCTGCATATGAAATGCAATTGTTAGCCATAGTTTCCTTAATGGCTTTTTGGCGACTAAACTCTGGGCATTTCCTATTTGTGGCAAAGTGGGATCCGGAACAAAGAAAACATACAGCCTCATCCTCATCTACATTGCAACTGTCCCCAGTATGGTTATTACCGCATTTAAAACACCGTGGAGCTGAGCGGCACTGTGATTTGATGTGTCCATATCGACAGCAGTTGAAACACTGGACTGTTGGGAAGATATAAAGCTCAACAGGAAGAGAGTTGTAACATAAGAATATTCTTTTGGGTAACACCTGGCCGTCAAATGTTATTACAACAGTTTCAACAGGAATGTAGTTTGGTTTACCATCCACAATATGTTTTCTATTGATGCGTCGTACTTTTAAAATTTTTCCACATCCAATAGGCACAGATATGTTATTCAGTATATCCTCCTCAGACCAATCCTTAGGGACTCCTCTAACCACACCCATCCGGGTGACTGATGAGGAGGGTATAAAGGCCTTATAGTTGTATTGTTCCAATGTTTTATTTTCTAGAAAAGAATTTGCATCTGTGAAATTGGTAAATGAGATTAAAACCCTGTTTCTGCCTATTTTTTTCAGACTACCATTTACTATATTTTTTATGCAATTCTTTTTTAGAAAATGACCAAAAGAGACTGGGTGAATAAAAACATTATCATTTGGACTTGTTTGTATCTTTTGGATGTGGATTGTGTAAGGAGCTGCATCATTCGCCTCATATAGTTTTCTACCTACCAATGTGCTTGGGTCAGATGATTGTTTATGAGTATTGGGTTGTTGGGATGATAGTGGTTGTGAAGTGCTAGTTGATATAGGGGGTATAAATTCAGATTGAGCATTCTTAGAAGGACATTGACAGTCATTTTCACATATTGTTTCAGAAGATTTATGGCGCCTGCGTTTTTTATTACAGTGCCTGCATATTTTGCGAGAGGAGATACGTTTTCTCTTATTGTTGCTTTTGCTCTCGGAAGCATCTGTATCTAGAAGGGAACCCTCTGTATCCATTTCTGAATGTGGAACCGTGACTACAAGCGAAACCTCCGGAGGCGAACCTCCACCAGGGTCGTCTGGGTCGTCGTCCATCACGAAGAGTAAAAGAAAAAAAAACTTACCTAAATCAGCAAATATATAAAATTACTATATTAAATATGTAAAATTAAACTTATTTATATATACAACCACCTAAATGATACTATTATTTACACTAAAAAGTTAAAGAAGCAGAAAAAACTCGCCCGCCACGTTCAAGGTTTCCCGCGCTTTTTTCTCATCACTGTTTAGTGTGTGAGTGAGAGCATAGATAAAAGTGCCTAGTGGCTACTACTCACAGAATACATTCCTCTTAGTAGTGTGAGTAGGTAGTCTGTGGACGGGAGTTTTGGCGGGAAAGTCAAGCTGAGTGTCACGCTCATTTTTCATTGGACTTTTAAAATTATTTATAGTGTTGTTTACTAAATAAAAGTGCGTGATTTATGTAGTAAAAAGTGCATTTAGTAAATAGTTTATAAAGAACAGTGAAATATCGCAGCATAGTGGCCACATCATGACTTAGTCCCAAACCTCACACGTAAGACTGGGCACGCTGCAGTCTTTTTCTACATGAATAATTCATAATTACTTGACATTGGCTAAATGCACAGACCGTGCGAAGCCAAAAAATAAAGAAATAAAGTCTGTGGACTGTGATTATACCTACTACTTCTTAGCTAATGGCTGGTGTTTGGCGCATTCAGCGGTTTTTATTTATCCAGTTTTTCTATGGATCACGTAGAAAACAGAAATAAAACCCAAATCACAGGACATTAAACTGTGGCTACCTTATTGTTGGACTATAATATGATACTGTAAAGAGTAAACTCGATTCTGATACAATGTTTTTGCCGCTATTGATATTATTGTGTACTCCGTCGGGCTTTTGTGAAGACGACGAAATCGTTACCTATCCGCAAGGTAATTAAATATTGTATTGTTATGTAGGAACTGAACAGTCATTTGGTTTGTATTTAAAATTATACTTAATAGGTACATACTTTGTTCTTTATTTCTTGAACGAGGATTGTCATTGACATTGATACCTATATATTTTACAGATGATTTTAAGTGTTCTCTGCCGGATGTGCAGAGTTTGGATGCTAATCTGGATATCACAAGATTTCGATCAGATTTTTCTAAAATTTCTGAGGTATGTTATCACATTAGCTGAAAGTAAATAGCAGACAAAAATTGAGCATAAAGTCTCATCAAAACCATTATTTTATAAAATTGATCAATCTCAACCATAACTAATTAAGTAGCTATATAATGTTTGTTTGTAGGTGAAATTTCCAGGACTGATAGGACCTTTAAATGAAAGGCTTATATGCAAGATTAAATGCATTGATGGCAACTGGGTAGGGCCACTTTGCTCCAACACTCCAGGTAAGCAACACTATCCACACAGCTCAGTTCTGGGCTTTTTGGGCTTTGGGCTACCCCAGTTCAGTGCCGCAGTAGCTCCATAGATTCAAGAATCTTACCACACAGTGAGGGTCTGGACACTGACCATTTATGGACAAGTTCATATAAGTTAAAGTTTTCCTCAGTGTAGGAGCACTGAGTGTGCGATAGCCCAGAGCCTGGTAGACTCTTATCTTACTCTGATGTGTGTAAATAAGATATCCAATAATGATCAAATATCTTGTGTAAATTATACCATTCAGAATTGTGATTAAACTGTCATCCATTCTTATAAAAAAAACATTTAATCAGCAACATGCAGGTTTAAGGAAGATCTACTCAATAACCGTTATAATTTCTGATTTATTTCAAGAAAGGCTTCTTATTCACGTATTTTTTTTTTTATTTTTTGCCCAACAGTGGGGCATGTAAATAGGATTCTTATGGTCAAATTGTAATTTACAGATGGGAGATTCCAACCAATATTACGGGAATGCCTATATCGGAATGAACATCCACTCCTGGCCATATCATTTAAAAATTCATCAATAAATGTAAGTACTGAGGTATAAATAAATCTTATAGCTATTAAGAGGAATTATTGGATGTACATATTTCTGAGTAAATACAATTTTATTTTACTAAGGAAAACTATTTGCAAATGAACAATAACATAAAATTCATTTAATGATTAATGAATCACAAATATTGCAATGAGGATTACCATTACTCAGGCTCATAAATAGATACATGGTCATTATTAGAAAAATATAAAAAGTGTATAAATTTTTCTTGCAGTTGACAGAATCCTTTTCAAACATCCATATGCTTTGCCTCTTTATCTGACAGAAAAGTATATTCCTCTTATTCATAAATTAATCATATTTTGCAGAAAGATACACATTTCCCCCATGGCTCTGTATTGCTTGTTCGTTGCAAGCACTTTGGATTGTACAAGTTGAAAGGAGATAACATGCTACATTGTGAGAATGGGGAATGGACACCCAAGTTGCCTGAGTGTGTACCCACCAGTGTGGTAACCAACTTTACAGGTAATTGTTTTTACACATTGTGTTTATTTTATGCAGGGCTTGAGTTGTTATGATAAAATATTAAATAATCAATCAATATTTTTACTATTCATCATAGCTACCTACCTATTTATGACCTGTACCTCATTACAGGTTTTAAATAATAAAATTGTGATTAGCTATGTCCCTCCCTTTTTTGAAGATGGGAAATCATCAAATGACTTTTCCCGCTCTGAGTGGAGTGGAAGTGCCTGTCTGACTTTTACTGACTAAAACTCACACGTGTTCCTTCACTTGCATGTGCGCCAGGGCCCCAGTATCTCTTTCAAACAAACCACTGCCCTGGCAGGCATCGGTATTTGTCGACCTCGTCACGATGTGCTATCTCTGCGGAGCACGTGGAATAAAACGCTGCTCGCTGCCCGCAAGCCGCGGCTATGGTGGCCGCGAGTTCGATCTTGTCTCCCAACCAGGGCATGCCCTGCGGCATCTAGAGTCTCTACACCCATTGCCGCCACGACGACGCTGCGGTGCTCCTCCCAAGCCGGGCAGACCTGGAGGTCTACCCGGCTTGGGTGGAGCACACAGTGCACCGTATGCTCCACCGTGTCCTCAGGGCGATCCTCGCGTTTCCTCCCGCCATATCTGGAACAGAAACCTTTCGTGTCCGGTTAGGACCTGCGTCAGGCGAAAGATGAGGGCGTCGTGGCGTCTTTCTAGGCACTCCTCAAAGAGGGGACTTACCGCTGCTAAGCTGTATCGTGCGCAGCATTGGGTTGCGACAATAGCACTCTCCATGCTGCCGGAGCACTGTCCGCTGTACCGCGATTTCTTGTGGCAGCGGAGTTATGCCCGAGGTTTTGCCTCCTCTCGCCACTCCCACATGTGGGCGAGGGCTTTGGCCTCCAGATCCCCTAGCGGAAATCCGGCAAGCAGGTTCGCCGCCTCAGCGGAGACGGTGCGGTAGGGTCATGGCCATGTGGCTAGTCCAGGGAGGACTAGCCACACGGCCATAACCCTCTGGAACGCGATCAGGCGTCGATCTGGTGGCCGCCATAGGAACCGCGCCCACACCGGTACCCCGTAAAGGGGCGTGGACCGCACGACTCCGACAAAAAGCGTTTGTTCGCTATGTCCCTCCCTCAGAGCATACAATAGTTACTTAGACAAATAAAATTTATTTATTGTTACAAATTATTTACATACTGTTACTGGTTTGGTTTCCGCACTCAGTCCCTTCAGTGGACCATTGTGCGTGGACCATGGCGGCCTTTGGCGGTTATTCCAGCCAGCCCACCTCCCTCCAGAAGCCCATCAGGTCTCCTAGCCTGTTGAGAACATCTGTGTAAGATCTTGGTGCTCCTATGGTTTTGTTTCTAATTTGGGTAACGCCTGTACACTCGAAGAGTACAAGCGCAACTGTCTTGTCAGCCTCTATGCAGGCTCTGCACAGAGGGCTGTCCGTTATGCCTATTGTGTGGAGATGCTTATTCAGCAAGCAGTGGCCCGTAATGATCCCCTTCATCAATCTTAGGGTTTTCCTGTCCAGGCGCAACAGCCTTTTGGTTAGCTTGCCATCCAGGGATGGCATAGCCTCCTTGGACTGCCTGCAGCCGGTGACGAGGACCACCAAATCTCCGCTTGTTCGTAGGTATACCTTTGTAGCCATCTGCGTATTTGTATGAAGGGGATAGGCACAATGGGCTCAGGTCCGCTGACCAACGCGCTGGATGCCCTTCTAGCCAGCTCGGCAGCTGCGTCATTACCCAGTGAACCGCTGTGACCCTTTACCCATTGTAGTGTCACAGTGTTGCGGTCTGGTGCGGTTATCCGTTCCAGTGCGTCGTCGCACTCAAGTATTAGACTTGAAGTGATACATCCCTGCTTTAGGGATTGGAGGACGGAAGCGCTGTCAGTGAGTATGCAGACGCGCGTGTCCGCAACTCTCCTGGCTTTTATGGCTAGGGCTGCCAGACTTATGCCCACACATTCTGCTTGATAGACCGTGTTGAGCATCCCTAGCGATCTGGATATATTTATGTTGAGGTCTTGTGAGAATACTCCGACGCCCGTTCCTTGCTCGGTTTTTGATCCGTCGGTGAATACTCTCAACTCCTCCGGACCTGTGTAGTCGGAATGCTCTTCTTCAAGTACTATCTGATAGTGCTTTTGAAAGTAGTATTACTTTGGTACTCTGTCATTGGGTGCTTGCATCATTGGTTGCCTTTTAATTGCATCTAGCATTAGGCGCGTATGTTTGACCCTGGAGTCTTTGCTCAGGGTTCCTGATAGGTGGAGTCTGAAGGCAGCCAGTGTCGCTTCCTCCTTCACAACAAGGTGAAGGGGGGGGGGCAGTCCCAACATCGCCTGCAGGGCGGTTGTGAGCGTGGTTCTCATGCAACTGGTGATTGCCACACACGCCAACCGTTGTAGTTTCTCTAGGTCTTTTTGGGCTGTGGTCAGACTAGTTCTTGGCCACCAGACTAGTGAGCCGTATGTAATAATTGGCCGGATGATTGTGGTATAAAGCCAGTGAGTGACCTTGGGGCTAATCCCCCAGTTTTTGCCAAGCATCCGCTTGCATTGCCACATTGATGTGCTAGCTTTGGTTGTGATGTAGTTGGTAGTTTCGCCCAATTCAGCTGTTTGTCCAGGTATAATGCCTAGGTATTTTGTTTCAGCGGATAGGCTTAGGGTGGTGCCAAAAAATCTTGGCAGATTTAGCGCTGTGAATTATTTACATTTCCCATATATGTATAAGAAACATATGTAAATAGATTTAGATTCCCTGGCTTAACAGCGAGCGAGAAATTGGCATCAGGCTGCACTTGCGTCAACTTTCCATGTAATAGATGACCTATAACTTATTTATTATTTCTAATTAATTGAATTTATGTAAAATAAAAGGCTTAAAATAGTAAAAGGCATAATGAAAGGCTGAAAGTCACCCAAAGCCTAACTGAGAAGAGCGAAAGGAGTGTTTCTGTATAATAGAATCAGAATCCTTCGAAAAAAGGTTTGAAAAATTGGCAAAATTAAGTACCCACTTGCCGAACAGCTGATAGATTCTTTAAAAATCTCACTGTAAAGTGAGCTATGTAAAGTGTCAAACCTAGCTTTAATTGGAATGCAGAAACGCACTGCAGCTGACCGATGAAGCCGATGACATAATGTAGGCCGCAGCTGTCGGCTGAAATCATAATGACCTAACTAATCATGACATTGTAACAAACCAGGTGACGCACCGCCCACGATTCAGTACACTATCGTGAGCGGCTCGGCGGTGGTGGAGTACTCCGGTGAGCTGTTTGTATTCCCGGACAGCACTGTTCGGTTGGACTGCGTGTCGCGCCGCTCTCTCGGAGACCCCGAGTGGAGCTGGACGCAGGCCGTCGGACAACATAGCTCTGGTAATACTTTCAAAAACTTGAAAAATTGGTTTTTAAGTAAAAATAATATGAAGCTATTTGCATGTTCCGTTTCCTATTTAGAAGAATAAGTTTAAAACCTTACGAACTATAGTTATACAACATTACTTTTTGTCCCCCTGGACACGTGTTTCGGGTCCCATAAGGGGGCCCTGTCTTGCTGTGCGCACGCTCCTAATACCACGATCTGCAACAATTTCTAAATGTACCTACATATTTAGGAAAAATATAACATGGTGTAATAATGATGGGAATTGACTCAGTTGCTTATTCTGAACAAAAAAAAAAAATATATATATAAAATAAACTATATTCAGGTTAGCTTAAAGAAACAATAAAGTTGTATATACGACATATTCACATATGGCTGATATGCGAAAGTCCAACGAGAAACTTCTTTACAGCAAACTTTAAAACTATGATTAGAACTTCAAATATGTACAATTTGCGCACCATTACAGTTATTTGCTATGCTCAACAGTCTCAAATTTATCGAAAGTTCATTACTTCGTATATGACTATGCGTAAAACAAATCTCTGTTATCTTGCAAATGTTCAATGTGCTTGCTTGCTGCTAATGTGCTAAGTTTCAGAGGCTGCACACTTTTTTTTTGTGCTACAGGGATCTTTTGGTGCCTTATTTAGTAAACATTGTAACTATTCCTATACTCCATTTGCGATGGCTACAACCTTTGGAAACAACTTTTTTTTAACGTTCTGTCTTTTACAGCAACTTTTTTTTTAACATTCTGGCTTATACAGAATGTTAAAAAAAGGTTGTTTTAGGTACTAAAAATACAGACGCTCATCAAGCAACTACAATCTGTCCGATTTCCTTATTAGAATTTCAAATTTATCTCTAAAGCATTAAGGCACAAGGTTGATTGTTGGTTGGTTAGTTGATCTGACAGTTTGGGGTAGCTTGACCTGCTGTCGTCTGTACAATATTTGTATATTGTGCTTTTTACAATAAGATTAATACTGAATTTATTATAATAGACCGTTAAATTTAAATCAAACGCCAAAATCCGTAGCTATGTTTGATACCATTCAATTATAATTAATCGATACTTGTGAATGCTATCTTATCTTTTTTTTTTGTTTGTTATTCGTTACTGTTTTATTTTATTATCCTTATTAACTTTTTCATTGTAGTTATTAAAATTGTATATTGAAATTATTATTTATTAAAAAAAAATGAATTGACTTCGAAAATTAAATGTTGTGCATCTCTGCTTCTATGAACCTCTATTGTCTCAGGGTAACGCGAATAAGTATACTATAAGCTCATAAAACTGTTTTCCCTTTGTTAATATTACTGTTTAGGTCAGTTTCTCATTTTGGGGAAGAGTGACACGGATTTATGTAATTGTATTGAAAAATAAGATGGTGTTAGGTTAGGTTTGTATATTTTATAAAACAAATGCTATCTCTTAATCTTTTATTTTTATTTAGTCTTTGTTTTTCGTTTAGTATGTCTATGCCTTTCTGCTGTTGCGAAAATAAGGTTCTTGATATTGAAACTAAAATTAAACACAGGATGTGACAAAAATGTGGCTGTTTATCTAAAAAACAATGATAGGCGGTATCAATGATTTCCTTATCAACTTCCTGTGGTTGATTGTAAAATACGTAACGTAGTTTAACATGCACCTTGTGCGATTTTCTTCCATTTAAATCGAGCAATTTTGTTTCGTATGGATTTCAGCTCGGTTGGTGACAATATGCTCGCTCTCCATCGCGTAAAACTCGAAAGTCTTTGAGAAAATTTGTTAGTTGGCGAAATGTGTGTGTACCTACCTACCATAGTTACACATCTGCTTATCTTTTCTGTGAATGCAAGCGTGTTGTTATGTCATCATCATCATCATCTCAGCGGTGGTAGGCCATAACATCGGCCGCCGGCAGAAGTTACCACCCACCTGACAAAGCCTTGCCGCCAAGCGATTTGTCGTGTTCCGGCATAATGTCTGGTGAAGCCGTACGGAGGACGGGTCTGAGCAGTTGTGTTGCGATGTGTGCCGGGTACGATGCGCCAAATGTTGTTGTGTTGGGAGTTTGATCGTGGAGGGTCTTCACATCAATCTCCTTTTGGCGCAGCATCGTTGGTCGTGTTGTTGGGTTTAACATTGCATCACCTCGATCAGCTGCCGTCTTCCTTCCTATCCGCTCAATTTTTCTGAGTAAAATAGGCTCTTAATAAACTAGCGCGCTTTACCATGAACGATCGCATCACTGCTTACCATCAGGCGGGATTGCGATAAAACGCTAGTTTAGAATTATTAAAAAAAAAAACCAGTCGCATCCGAAGCTTTTTCGACTTTGGAGTCTGGGGTCCGCTTTACCAAAGTAACTGCTGATTTTGGCTAAACTTCTATATTTTTCCGTGAAGCGACTGTCGTCTGACCTCCAAAGCCGAAGGCGAAATCGAAGCATTACAGTTAGACCAATTGTTGGACTTTTGAGGGCTCCAACAATCCGTAACGACGTTATGTAGTAATAATTAATAATTGCAATTTTCTTTCCTTAATAATTAACAATGTTTTGACTTATATTTCACCACTGGAAAAGGCTGCTGCTTGAAGTAGGCTTTTGAAGAAACTGTGTGCCCACAGCAATGCAATACAGTAAAAGATATGACAGGAACTGGTTGTGTTATGTTATTGCGCGTCAAAGGCGCTGTGGCTGCTAAGCGTGTCTTCAACCGGCATGGCATTGCGAGGTGGTGATATAGAGACGGTCCTTGTTGCTAGCGATCCTTTAGGTACTATCCTAACCTAGACTATTTGGGAAGAAAGATAAATAAAATATTTATTGTTACTCGTACAGGAAGATTAAAAGACTACGCTACAATCAATAGTAAAAACTAAAACATAAAAAAAAGTAACAAAAGAACAGAAAACCCTAGACTAGGTAAAAAGGCTCTTATCTCAGCATATTAACAAGAAAAGCAACTTTATTTACTTTGATATGTCCATCGAATTAGTCTGCGCGGCAAAATGCACCTTAATTATATTAATATTTTTCTTCAGTACCCCAATTGCGTAACAAGCTATTATTAGCAGTTGGAATCATTTCGCAGCATATCGCCAATCTATTGCTCTATATGTTCGAAAATGTGTGTGCTCAACAACGTAAATAACGCAATGAATGTTGTCGAACTGACAAAATGAAACCCATTGCTACTTATAGTATATAAATATTAAATATCCAGTATGTTAAGAAAACCCTGTCCGACCCATAAGGACAATAAAGGTTAGGTAAACACATGACCAAATATAATATAAAATTTTACGTAATCATCATAGTACCAATACAAATGAATTTTCAAATAATCTTTTTTTCCCGCGAATTAATTCCAACTTCCCCGAAATTTGGTAATTTTTAAAAAAGCGACAACTCCGTTATTATTATGAGCGAATAGCGATGCGACCACGTGCCGCATGCCCTGTCCTCCGCCGCCCGCAGAAGGGTTGTTTACCGCACATTTATTAAGTTACCTCTTTTTGCGAAATAATATTTATTTTTTTCGGGGGATTTTTTTTTTCAGTTTAGCCCGGTTTTGTATCCATTAGTAGAATCAGTTGTCGATACCTAACAACACCTTCACGGGTCGGACAGGGTTTTCTTAACATACTGTATACGGACAAATCACACAGATTGAGCTAGCCCCAAAGTAAGTTCAAGACTTGTGTTATGGGATACTAACTCAACGATACTATACTTATAATAGATACATATATAGATGAACATCCAAGACTCAGGTCAATCGGGAAAAATCGTTTTCTTCCACGTCGCAGGCAGCCACGGAGAACGGCAATAGTGTGTTACGAAATTACAATGCTTATTCTCTTTTATGCACAAACTAGCGAACTTCCCTTGCTTGTTGTTCAGTGTTTAAAAATTGACAAGTCAAATATTAATGTATTATAATTATGCATTATCCACCCGGAACTCATCAAAATCCGTTGCGTAATTTTAGATGAACAATGCAGTCACACACAGACAGACAAGCTCCTTAATCTCTAACTAAAATCAATTTAAATTTGAATGACACTATTAATGGCAATGAATTTCATTTTGACAGCTCAACAAAGTTCATTGCGTTTTTTACGTTGTTGAGTATCAGTTGTTTTAAACACATGAAACAATGGATTACCAATATGCTTCAAATTGAGACTGTTGTATGTTTTCAGCTTGGTCGAGTGAAGAGGGCGAGAAGGAGACGCACTATCGGCTGACGCTGAGCAAGATGTCGGCGCGGCACAGCGACCAGTACACGTGCACGTCGCCCGGCGGACACACCAACACAGTGCTCATTAAAGTTGTTAGTGAGTCGTGTTTCTGATCACGTAAACAGATGTATGGCGAAAGTCTATTATTACATGCTAATACTTATACTTACTAACTACTCCCCACAGTTTCACCTGCAAAAGCTAACGGTTTTGGTTTCATATTGCCTAGATATATAGACTGCAAAATAGGGACACGTTAGGTATCATCGTCATCATCATTTCAGCCGAAAGACGTCCACTACTGGATATAGGCCTCCCCCAAGGATCTCCGCGACGACCGGTCCTGCGCCTCCCGCATCCAGCGGTTTCCCGCGACCTTCACCAGGTCGTCGGTCCACCTTGTCGGGGGCCTACCCACGCTGCGTCTTCCGGTGCATGGTCGCCACTCAAACCAGTCGGCCCCATCGGGCATCGGTCCTACGGGCAATGTACCCGGCCCACTGCCACTTTTCACTTTACACACTTCGTGCTATGTCGATTACTCTTATTCTTCTGCGGATCCACTCATTCCTGATTCGATCACGCACTGAAACCCCAAGCATAACCCTCTCCATTGTCTTTTGAGTGACCTTGAACCTTCTTATAAGGCCCACTGTTAGCGATCACGTCTCAATTCCATAAGTCATCACTGACAACACACACTGGTCGAAGACTTTTGTCTTGAAACACTGCGGTATTTCGGACGAGAAGATTCTACGCTTCCCGAAAGCAGCCCAGTCGAGTTGGATTCGACGATTGACCTCTTTCTCGAAGTTGGACCTTTCTAACTGGATAGTTTGTCCAAGGTACACGTAACTGTCAACAACTTTAAGAACAGTGGCTTCAATCTTTATAGGAGTCGGTACAACATGGGCATTAGACATGACTTTCGTCTGGTCCATGTTCATTTTAGGACCGACTCGCTCGGAGGCTCTACTGAGGTCTTCAAGCTTTGTACTCAGGTCCTCCGCGGCCTCAGCCATGACTACGATATCATCAACAAACCGAAGGTGTGTAATGTACTCGCCATTGATGTTTATGCCTAGTCCTTTTCAGTCATCAGAGTCATCATCATCAGTCAGAGACATCCTCCAATGCAGCGGCGAACAGTTTCGGGGAGATGTCGTCTCCCTGTATGACACCACGCTGCAGAGGTATTGGTTTCGAGGTCTGGTCCTGTATTCGGAATGACATTGTGGCGTTTTCGTACAAACAGCGCTTCAATATACCGATAGTCTACTTGGCATCTCTGGAGAAACTGCAGTACAGCCCAGGTCTCGGTCGAATCAAAGGCTTTTTCGTAGTCCACAAACGCCAAGCAAAGGGGTATAACTTGCCGCAGCGTATATATGTGGTCTACAGTGCTGAAGCCCTTTCGGAAACCGGCTTGTTCAGGAGGCTGGAAGTTGTCAAAACCTGCAGGCGAGATGATTCTTGAGGACTGTCGAAAACAACTTATGACTCAGAAGTGAGATGGGTCTGTAGTTTTTCAAAAGGGTGTTGTCACCCTTTTTGGAAAAGAGTACCACCACACTTCTATGCCATGCCTGTGTCGTTTTTCCCTTGACTCCCATCATCATCATCTCAGCGTTAACCCTAGTCGCAGCTGAAAAAACTTCTTTCAACTTTAGAGTCTGGGGTCCGCTTTACCAGTGTAACTGCTGATTTTGGCTAAACTTCGATATTTTTCCGTAAGGCGACTGCCGCCTGACCTCCACAACCCGAAGGCGATATCGAAGCATTGTAGTTAGACTGATTGTTGGACTTTTGAGGGCTCCAACAACCCGTAATGACTGCCTCTAGATGATCGTATGGCAACTTCTGAAGGGCTCTAAGGATCGGTTTACCACCCGCCTTCAGTAGCTCAGCCGTTATTCCGTCATCGCCCGGCGCCTTGTTGTTCTTAAGCTGTTTGAGAGCCTATCGAATTTCCTGCAGACTGGCGTCCGGTATATCTTCGGGTAATGTCGGTTTAATCTTGCTCTGGGGTCTTCAGCAAGATTGAATGCGGGTTATGTCGTCGAAGTGTAGAGCTGTCCATAGAAATTCTCGACTTTCCTCAAAAGCTCGGGTCCGGACTGGATGGATATGCGGGTGCTGGAGTGGATGGATGCCTCCACCAGATGTTCACTTAGAGCTATAGACTTACCGATAAGCTCACCGGCCGGTGGCGGCTTGGATTCCGGTTACTTGATGTTGTTCACAAACCGGGGTAATGGAGAGAAAGCACAAGTATACTGACGGGTGAACGGTAAAACTTCTTGAGTTTTGTTCGTTCTCCTTTCCTTAATTTTCTCGGTGGTAGGCCATAACATCGGCCGCCGGCAGAAGTTACCACCCACCAGACAAAGCCTTGCCGCCAAGCGATTTGTCGTGTTCCGGCATGATGTCTGGTGAGTGGAGGCATGAGGTCTGAGCAGTTGTGTTGCGATGTGTGCCGGGTACGATGCGCCTAATGTTGTTGTGTGGGAGTTTGCTCGTGGAGGGTCTTCAGAACAATCTCCCTTTGGCGCAGCATCGTTGGTCGTGTTGTTGGGAACACGTGAACATTGCATCACCTCGCTCAACTGCCGTCTTCCTTCCTATTCGTTCAGTTTTTTTTGAATGAATAGGCTTTTAATAAACTAGCGCGCTTTACCATCAACGATCGCATCACTGCTTACCATCAGGCGGGATTGCGGTCAAGCGCTAGTTTATAATTATTAAAAAAAAAATGCTGAGTGGATGCTTCTCCAGGCAATGAGGTTTAAGGAAAAAAATACGGGAATATTTGAATATGCTTGCTTATTGATGTGTTTAATTGTCATGTGCATTAACAAGGACGATCAGGATAAAAAACTAATATTTCTATGTAATCGTTTATGTTAATACTAATAAACTCATCTTTGTGTCAAGTTTCATCCAAACCCGTTCAGTAGTTATTGTGTGAAAGGGTAACAAACATCCAAACTCACGTTTATAATAGAAATGGCCCCGCCCCGCGGTTTCACCCGCATAACCTCTCGATCCCGTGAGAATATCAGGATAAAAAATATGTTAAGTGTTATTCCTGGTTATAAACTATCTATATCCAATCAAGCGTCCGGGCCAACAAAGTTGCGTAAAAATTTTTGGCGTTAAGCGTTAAGGCTTCCATGGTGGCCTCACCAACATGTACACTTTAAACGAGTTTTTATTTATGATATGTATCAAAGAGCTTCATGAACTTCTCAGTAGATGGTTCTGTATTAAACAACGATTCTCGGATGTATAAAACAGTGCCCCACCTGACAGATAACATCGGGAAAAAAGTTTTTTTTTTATTATCGGACTCTTATTAGTGTTACTTATTACAATAATTATCGAGATTTATTCTTTCTGACGTTCACCAGGTCGTCGGTCCACCTTGTCGGGGGCCTACCCACGCTACGTCTTCCGGTGCGTGGTCGCCACTCGAGAACCCGTCGGCCCCATCGGGCATCGGTCCTACGGGCAATGTGTCAGCCCACTGCCACTTTAGTGTTGCAATTCTTCGGGCTGGGCGGGCTGGTGAAGGCCGCGGGAAACCGCTGGATGCGGGAGGCGCAGGACCGGTCGTCGTGAAGAGCCTTGGGGGAGGCCTATGTCCAGCAGTGGACGTCTTTCGGCTGAAATGATGATGATGATTCTTTCTGAATATGTATGAATACTTTGTATCCAATGTCTGATAAATTGTCTTTACTAGTGTTAAAGTGGACGATGAAATGATTGCTCACTGCCCATTGTGTGATTTTCGTTCAAGTTTTTGACAAAATAATCCCTGCAGGAAAAATAGTTCATATTTAATAATTAAACAGACTTCTGCTAAAAAATAACGAGAATTTCACGAGCGCTCGGCGCAGCTTACACGGACGTACAACGCATCCCGTATAAATCACTTCTAATGTAGTCTAGGGAGTATCTTAATTTGACAGGAGTCAGCTCCCTAATCGGCGAACGCATTTTTGTCAAATGATTACGACTAGTTTGGACCTAACGGACCAATGGGCGGTCCGAACGATCCTAATTGATACCAACTAGTCCCAATCATTTGACAAAAATATGTTCGCCCATTAGGGGGCAGGACTAAAGTAATATTTTATGGTCTGTCCTCTCCTTAATGAAATAGAAAAAAAAAGTTGTTATAAACTTAAATTTAGTTTAGTTTTCGGTTTTAAGTTTAGCATTCGTACAAAATGTATTTTCTTTCTTTCTTTAATTAATATCATCTTTCTTTAAACTCATGAATCCTGTGAGCTTCATTGCTACCTGCACCCTAATAATTGCTTAACACACCATTACTACCAATTTGAATAATTGTGAAGTATATTGCTAATCCATTGCTCCATATGTTCGAAAAATATATCTGCTCAACAACGTAATAGACGCAATAAATGCTGTTGAACTGTCAAAATGAAACTCATTGGTACCTATAGAGAGTGTGTTATACAATTACACTGCTGATTGCAAAGTGCTTCAAAGTTAAAGGAAAAAGATTATTAAGAATTTCCAAAATCATGTATGTATGAACGTGATATTTGACGCTAGTGACCTCATTTTACTAAGATAGGTATCAAGCGTAAAAGTTACGAGAATGAAATCTTCATGCTAATGAGCTATGTCACGAAGTACACATATAAAAATATAAGTCCAGCAGTGGACTGCTATAGGCTCATGATCATGATGAATTTGCAAATATTTAAAAATTAAATTATTATCGACCAAAAAATAATGGTGGCGTTATACAATAACTTAATTAAAAAAAAAAATACTAAAACTATATTTTTCAACACTCAAGTAATGACTTGGGTGTTGAAAAATATAGTTTATTTGATTTAGCGGAATGTGTTTCTGTTATTAATATGACTGCCTTGCCAGCTTGCTTACCAGCGACGCGCTTGCACATCCAATTGATACAGAAAGAAGAATTGACATGGTGCAAAAGGTCACAAGATATCCGGCCATATCTGGATATGAATGGCACTCTTAACGCCTGGGCGTTAGTCGTTCTCCGTAGGTAGTCTGTATTTATTGTATATTGTTCAAAAGAATATTACTTACTGATTTATGTTACTTTTTTACATTTTCACCACTTTGAGAATTATCACATAAATAGATTATTTTTGGAAATGGTTATGAAATTCTTACTTTAAAATTTAACTGTTTGATATATGTGCCCAAAAGGCCGACCACGTTAGAAAGCACTGCTGGTCATGTGAAGAGTCAACTAACCGAATAGCAATGGCACCTAAAAATCGGTGACCCCAAGGCGGGTGAAGGTGTTTCAACCCCAAACGGCTCAAACATATAGCTCCCAATAAAGTTGTTATATTTGATCCGTTTGAGGTTCTGCTCTGCCGCGGGGATGTTGACACTGAATGCATTCCACACCAAAGGCATACCCAACTTCCAAGGCATTATGGTCATTCCGTCTGGCCTCTTTCCACCAACGCGTGCCAAGCCATTGGGTTCTAAAGCAGCAGAGACAACAGCCCGACAGATGATGTCGTTAATGCCGCCGTGCCGTGTCATTCGTCCAGCGCCCTTGCCATGGTGTCCTAATCAGTCGATTGCTTCAACGCCTTAACAGAGATGTGGAGCTTCGCAAGGAGCGTTCAAAACGCAAATATATAGCGAGCTGGAATTAGGGATTTTGGATAGGGTCTGAAGCCAGAGGCCCGACTCCCATTCACCCACAGCTTGCAGCCGGGCACGCTCAGTCTTTGATGTTTTAGAACATCATCGAATTTTTTAAAACATTGGATTAATCTTTTGATTTGAAATTGATTGCGCCGCATCGGCACCCTGACGCACAGTTCGTCGCTCTGGGTTACTTCAATGCCTGCCACCAAGACTGGCTTTTTCCATACCAGAGGACCGACCACGCTGGGAGAGAAGCGCGAAACTTAGCGCTATCAATGGGCCTTTCCCAGATGATGGGACAAGCGACTAGGGTGCCTGATGTAGCTAGTCATACCTCCAATTGTCTGGACCTTCTGCTGATCACTGATCCGGAAAGATGTGTTGTAACAGTTTCCTCACGTTAGGAACTTCAGACCACTGTCTGGTAAAGTATGTGTCATCCTTTTCCCCACCTGATTGCGACACGCGTGGTGAGCGACGAATGTGGCGATACAAGTTAGCAGATTGGGCTGAAATGCGCTACTTCTTTCCGTCTTATCCTTGGCAGCAGGTCTACTTCTCTACTGACAATCCGTCGAACTGTGCGGACGCTAAACCCGATGTGGTGCGTCAAGCTATGGAGTATTTTATCCCCTTCAGTGACGTGCCCGTCGGTGGCTCGGCTCGCCTTTGGTTTAACGCCGACTGTTGAAGCTGAACAGCGTAAGTGCGCGGCATTTCTCACCTGGGTTGACGCTCGTGACCGCAGAGCTCCGGATCTAAGCTCAAAGAAGAGTGCCTTTAACCGTGCTGCCAGGTCCTACAAAAAGGCGCTTAAGAAGGATCGCTTCGACCGCATTACTCATATTGGCAACAAGTTCTCTGCGCAACCATCCGGTAGCAAATCGGCCGAGGCGAACTTCTGTCGACCCACACTGCACACACTTTACCGTCAACGATCGCATCACTGCTTACCATCAGGCGGGATTGCGGTCAAGCGCTAGTATATTATTAAAAAAAAAGAGAATCAGGTCTCCCGTGGATTAGCAATAAAACCAAATAAATTCATAAATGTAAAGAAAATGTATATTTACTGACGAATGCTGGGAAATTTGGAACTACATAAATATTGAGTTTTCGCTAATCCCATTTACACACTGGCTTTATGAGGTGCTTACCTAATTGTTGCAAATGTACGACATATTCTTTTTATGACGTGATATATATCTCTTCATAAAAAGAGTTACGTTATACGTTAAATTAAACTCACTTTTGTATGCACAAGACTTTGTCCTAAGGATTTCTTAATAACATTTGTCCTGGTATTCCGCAGACGTAGTGTGTCCGCCGATAGTTGTGTCATCGCAGCGCATCCGACAGTTCACACAGGGTACGAAGCTCGGCAACTCCGCGCACTTCAGCTGCCAGCCCGGATTCCACCTCAATGGATCCTCCATAGTCACGTGTATGGGCAACGGTAAGCGGCGTTGCTTAGGCAGAGTCTGGTGGCGGACAGTTAGTTTTCTTGGGTATAATGCTGAATATGATACTTAAGGAGGCAGACTACTTCTGTAGTTTCTAAAAGAAGTAAAATAGAAGCGAAATTAGTATATAAATCACAATTCACTTACTTGTTTTTTTTATATAAATTACAAACTGCTTGATTTGAATTATAAATTAAATCATGCAATTCCCACGCACGCTCACCAAAATGCATCCTATAGAACACCGAGAGGCTGGCTATCCTACGCCTGTCCCAGGCTTTGGAGACCGTTTTGAGTTAAAACTTGGTCGCCAAACAGCCTCTTCGCACGCCTCGCCACTGAAGCCAAAGTAGCCAGGTGACATTTTGCAGCACCAGCCCAAATGTGGCTGCAGTACTTCACACACGAACGGATCTGTGCTTTCTGCAACAATAGAAGGTACTTTGGTGTGAAGTACCGCCGGACCTTTGCGATAACGCCAAGTTTTCTGGCAGCCCACTTGCACTTGGGCTCAATGAATCGCCCAAAGTTTAGGTTCGAGGAAATATCAACTCCCAAAAGCGAAAGGCGGTCGGTGCACTCAGAGTGTCGCGGCGTCCAGCCTCCTTTGACTAACTGACTGGCTGGATATTGACGGACAGACTTTTGAAGTAATGACAGGTTGAAGGGACTTGCAACTACGGAAAAATAAAAGGCTATTTCAACAAGAATTGGCTTTTGATGCTTTTTCGACAAAAAAAGACGACAACGACCCAACACCGAGGATACATTCCGATTGTAAAAAACATTATTTTTATTACTAAGGTCGTTGGTCATCATTACCGCCGACATGCGAGGAGACGTTCTGTCCTGTGCTGAAGACTTTGGGCCCACAACTCAGCCTGGTGGAGTACAACTCGTCGTTCGGCGGGCGCGCCGTGTTCACGTGCAGTTGGGCGTACCGGCTCGTGGGCGCGCCTGGACTCGAGTGTGAGATGGACGGCACGTGGTCAGGGGAAGTGCCCCATTGTATTCGTGAGTACTTACCTACTCTATTTGTCACACTGGTGGGGCAAAGTGGAATAATTCCAAATACGATCGAATTATCCGACCTGAAAGCAAATTCTCGTAATTTAAAACCTTTTTTTTAACAGTCTTCAAAAATAAAGAGTTTACCAATTCGACCCGTAAGTATGTAAGCCAAATTTCAAGTGTATGGATGTATGTTTTTAAGTTTGTGCGCGCATATTAAGGGAACTACAAGTCAGATTTAAATAATTCTTTTTTTGTTGTACTACTATAAGTTTTATTAAAATCGGTTCAGTTGTTTTTGAGATAGGGACTTTTTATTGCTAGGTTATGATTTTATTAAATTATAACCTAGCGCTTGAATTAGCGCTTGCAATCCCGCCTGACGGTAAGCAGTGACGCAGTCGTTGATGCTAAAGCGCACTAGTTTATTAAGAACCTATTCACTCTAGCCTTGAAGACACTCAAATTGTAGTCCGACGGAAACACCGCCGCTGGCAAACTGTTCCAGTCCCTCGATGTACTCGGTATAAAAGACGAGGCGAAACGCTTCGTCCGGATCGTAGCGGTGTCAACAACATAAGGGTGGGCACTCGCCGTACGACGGGTAGTCCGATGATGGGGGAATTAACTCATGCAATTCCCCCGCGCACACTCTCCAAAATGTCCCTTTTTATTTCAATGATCAGCAGCAAAAATCTTAAACACAGTCCCTATTAAATTGTTTTACCTACTCTTTACCTTTGTCCCTTTTACATTTCATTAAAAATTACTTAAAATGATACGAACTGCTATCTTTTTCAATACCTTAGTTAATTATTTTTTGTTTATGCGAAAACCGAAACATGTGTCCAATATTTTTAAGTAAAGAATCTACCTACAAAATTTCAAAAATATATAATGATAAACCACAAAGTTATGTGCTTGCTATTCTACTTGGTTGTCCCAACAAAAATATGGCCAAAGCTCAGATCGGGCGAGCGAGCGCGGGGCGTTGACCTCTGACGTCAGCTGTGCGCGCGGCGCAAGTACCGCCGTAACCGCTCGGTATCCGGTGTTGAATTTTTATATTGTCTCTGGCTGATTACAAAGTTTATAAAGAAATTAAATATATTTATTTTTGGAAGACAGATTCTGTAGACAGGGGAAAAATGTTATGTTGTTTTGTAGTAGTCAAAAAGAAATCGTCGTCTGTGCATGATAAAGTGATTTTGTGAAAATCTTTTTATAGAGAATATATTGAAAATGTAATATGTCTGAAAGAAATTGTTATAGTGAACATGTGAGAATAAAGGAAAAACTGTTTATATTTTATTTTAATTGTTTTGAAGAATTTTATCATAGTATTCCAAAGTACTGCATCCATCTCTAACAAATTTTAATTGTTGCACATCAAGAAGGGAAAACTATTAGTAGTGCTGTGCATAATTATAGGCAATTGATATGGTCTTTATTATATTTGGTAAATAAAACTAGATAAGATGTAATAAGAGTTTGTTAGTTGGTTTTACAAATAATGCATAAAAGATTTGGGATCCTGTAGAATCGAAAGTTTTATATTCAAGGGGTGTGAGTGAGGATGTGACATTTAATAACAGTGCCAAAGATGTGTCTGAATTTTTAAAGGTGTGTAACAAAAGTGTAAAAGTTAGTGATATTTATAAAATTGAAGCAGTTTGATATAAAGACAGCATTTTATATAGGGAGTTGTAGTTTTAGATAGGGTGTTTTTTTAAATGTTGAAGTTATAGATGGGAGTTTGTTGAAGTTATAGATAGGGAGTTTGTTGAAGCTATAGATAGTGAGTTCAAGCTATAGATAGTGAGTTCAAGTTATAGATAGTGAGTTCAAGCTATAGATAGTGAGTTGAAGTTATAGATGTTGAATTGAAGTTTTATATGGGTTGTTTTGAAGTATTGAGGAGGTTACAAGTTTTATATAGGCTGTTGAAGGTTATGTATTGAAGTTATATATACCATGATAAACGTTATGTATTGAAGTTATATACAGGTTGTTTGAAAGTTGTCTTGGAGTTTATACAGATGATTAAAATTTTACTTTTAAAAAATACTTAGAAAATAGTAGTTTATGAAACTGTTACATAATGAGGGATATTACACACTCGTGTGATACTATTAAAAAACTCGCTTCGCTCGTTTTTTAAACTCACACTCGTGCATAATATCTAATTATGTACAGTTTCATACACTACTTTATCTAATCTCATACATTTTAAGAAACAATAATAATCATGTGTCCAGCGAAACACAACAACGACTCGCAATGCAAAGAAACGTATTTGGCTTCAAAATTCTACATCCTGCATCAAAGCGCGCGCAGCCACAGATAAAAAAATGAAATAGTGCTATCTATGGTTTGTAATCTGTACGGTAATTAAAAAAATACATATTATTATAACATTATTTTGTTAGAGAAATAATGTTATAATTTAATTTTTTAATTTCCTTTCGATGTACTATGGGTAAAGTACGTCAATATAAACTCCTTTTTAGTTTTATATTTTTAATTTTTTGATATGAGAGTAGATAAAAGACTTTTTAATTACATATTGCGAATCTTAATTTTCGCGAAAGAAAATCTTTACCATAGACTTCTACTCCGTCCACCTTTTATATTCTGTCTTTATTCAGACGGTTAAAACAGTCAGCCGGTAATTAAATATGTGCGCAACGAAAGTGATTTTATCATAAAAAAAAAAACTACGGCCGGCACAGGCCTGCTCGCTCGCGTTGATGAATATATTTATACTGCATCGGTTTAATTAGACAATTAACCATCCATTTTTTTTAATACTTCATATTACTATTAAAAGACTTCCAACTTAACTTTAAAGATTAAAACTTAACTTTTACCAATGATGCCCAAATGATGGCGTCTAAACAAATGGATAACCAAGTTTTTTCTTTCCAGCAATTTATTGCCCTGACCCTTTGGTGCCGGTGAACGGGCGATTGTTAACGGAGCCTTCCGTGAAACACGGCAAGTATCCAGTGGGAGACTTGATGATATACTCTTGTGACGACGGGTACGAAATCGTCGGCGAGTCCTCCATAGTGTGCACAGAAAACGGCTTTTGGTCCCATCCCCCTCCCTTTTGCTTACCACCATCTGAGATTCGCAAAACAGACACTATTTATGTCGAAAACACCACAATGATTCATATAGAAGACTAGATGTGTGTTTGGTTAAATTATTGCTGTAAACATTTTAATTTTAAGCATGACATCAAGTTACTGTATTGACAGACTTTCCTTACAACCGCATAAGCCAGCACCCTAATTACGTAACAACTTTACTAACAATTGGAATTATTTTGAAGCATATTGCTAATCTATTGCTATATATTCAAAAAATGATAATGTCTGAAACAACGTAGATAAAGCAATGAATGTTATTGAACTGTCAAAATAAAACCCGTTGCCACTGATATCGTGTTACGCAATTACCTTGCTGTTCTTTGTGTCAACGACAAATTTCTGAATTTTCTAGTTCTTAAACCTCATTTGGTCCAATCGAGATTTTTGTTCCTTTAAAATAGCTATAAGGATAGTCTCCTAAAACACCTTTGCTGTAGTGAAATGTAGAATTTTTGAAACGGGTCTATACAGTATGTTACGAAAACCCTGTCCGACCCGTGAAGGTGTTGTTAGGTATCGATAACTGATTCTACTAATGCATACAAAACCGGGCTTTACTTAAAAAAAAAATCCCCCTAAAAAAAATAAATATTATTTCGCAAAAGGAGGTAACTTATTAAATGTGCGTTGACCACCCTTCGCCTGCCGACCGCGGGGGGCGGGCGGCAGGACACGCGGCACGTGACCGCATCGCTATTCGCTCATAATAATACCGGTGTTGTCACTTTTTAAAAATTACCAAATTTCGGGGAAATTGGAATTAATTCGTTGGAAAAAAAGATTATTTCAAAATTCATTTGTATTGGTACTATGATGAATACGTAAAATTTTATATTATATTTGGTCATGTGTTTACCTAACCTCTATTATCCTTATGGGTCGGACAGGGTTTTCGTAACATACTGTATTGTCCCCTTCTCAAACAATCTGTATGTATACGTCATAATGGACTAATTGACTCATCAAAATATAGCGTGATAATAATCTCTAAAAAGGTCATTTCTGTTTTGACAACTTTTATAAACCAAAGAAGAATGATACTCTTATTAGGCCTTAAGGATCTAGAAATATTATTACATATTAATTATTTAATAAGCAGTCAAATAATTAATAAAAAATAAATTAATTTGTACTCTGCCTTCTGTATTTGTGTTTCCTCACTTAGTTCTTCCAGTGGACCATTGTGCGTGATATTTGTAACTTATAGATTGGTCTGACTTGGAGGGAATATTTGTGCATAATTTTAACAAAGCTTATCCAGCAGCATTTCCATGATGCTAGAACATAAATACAGACCAACAGACTATAATTATATTAAATTATATTTATATTTTCGGCATTACAATCTGTTCTGGTCAAAGTCATTAAATAATTTTTAACAAATCCTTTTTCCTAAACCTCATAGCATAGCATTTTTTTAAATATATATGTGTACAGTTTTGTTTTCGCTACGATTTTATGATGTAGATATATTATTAAAACATTGTTTTATTTGATCCAAAGTCATTGTAGTTTTATTTGTCAAACTGCGGCGATATCTAATAAAAGCCAAAATGCTATAAGTTACAGTTGGTACTTAAGGTGATTATAATAAATTCAGCATAAATCTTAGCAATTACAAACACAAGTAAACGGAGCGCGACCATAGTGTGCGTGCTTCCGCTGACCACCGCACGACTTGTCGAACACTCTCCCTCTCTAACTGGCAAGCTAGCGAGTCTTGGCCACGTTCTTATAACGGTCACCAAATGTAAATACACACATCAAAAGTGTCTAGGGATCAACATATATTTTTGCAATAACTTTTCTCCTGATTGATATTAATTAAAATTTTCTTTAAGGATTCATCAAATAAAGTGTTTTCGTTTGTCACAGTAACGATAAACCAAGTCACCTTTGCATTAATAAAGAAATTTACCATTTTCCTAATAAAGGGATATTTGACATTTGAACCACTAACACAAAAGTTCGAAAAAAAGACTGAAATAACAGTTTTCTCTAAAATTTTATTGGGTAACTTAAACAATTAATAATCCGTGTTTCTACCGCGAACACTAACAACACAAGAACATCGGTTTGGCATACTCAAAATGAGTTCATCCAAATCACGCTGTGGAATGGCCGCCCATGTTCGTTGCAACAACAAAAAAAGGTCTTCTTGCGACTGGATACCCTCCATATTCGATAGAGCTCTTCTCTGTAGCATATCCCATGCATGCTCAATCGGGTTCAAGTCTGGCGACTGAGCAGGCCAGGGCAGGACATTGATGTTAGCTGCGGCGAGAGTCTGTCGTACAACTCTTGCGGTGTGCGGTCGTGCATTATCATGCATTAACTGAAATAAGGGACCGATTTGCACTTGTAGAGGAACGATGACGTCTGATACAATCGTCTCAGCATAAATTTGAGCGTTGAGGTTGCCTCTGATCCAAATCAACTCAGTTCTTCCGCCGATCCAAATACCCGCCCATACCATGATGGTTCCACCACTATAAGGATGGACTTCCTGGCAGGATTTTAATCGCTGTTGGCGTCCAGGGGTTCTCCAGTGTCGTATACGTCTTGTATCCGGTCTCATACCAAAACGAGACTCATCAGAAAAGCACACGAAACGCCATTGTTCTTCTGCCCAATTTCTGTGTTCAAGAGCCCATTGATATCGAATCCTACGATTGTGCATTGCTATAGGTGGTACCCGTAGCGGTCTTCGGGAATTAAGGTTCACTTCATGCAAGCGGTTTCTGACTGTTTGGTCGCTAATTAAGTTCCCTGAAGAGTGATGAAGCCTCACGGCTAACATCATGGCGGTTATTGTTGGAGCTCTTCGAGTTAAGATTTGAATGTATCGGTCTTGTCTCCGTGTGGTGCAGCGATACCGTCCTCCATGGCGCTCAGCCACGGTACCAGTGCTTCGGTAACGTGTCCAAAGTCGACTGATAACACTCTGACTTGTATTCAGAGCTAAAGCCACAGTACGTTGCCGGGAACCAGCTTCTATCATTCCCACGGCTCTGAGCATTTCTTCCCTGCTTAAATGACGTCGCCGCTCCATAATAACGTTGGTTTTAATCAGTAGTAGGGAAACAGTAGCACTAATAATGTCTTCAATGCGTTGTATGTTTTTATAGGGAAAATATTGACAGCTGATTTTCATCTTTTACTCGAATTTGATTCACAGTTCCTGATTCAAATTATGAAATGCACCAAAAAGGATCCATATAAATTTATAAAATCATAAATTTATTACAAAGCCACATCTCAATCTCAAGAAATCCGCATAAAAATGCTTGATCCCTAGACACTTTTGATGTGTGTATTTAAAGTAACCCCCGAGTCAATTTAGGCCTCCAAATTGAAAATTAATAAGGTTAGGATGTCTGCCAGTGAATTGTGTCGACGTGTGTCTTCTCGTGATCTGGTCTGGTGGTCTACGAACTCCGCATCTGAAAGTTGGAGGTAAGTGGTTTGCCGTTTTAGCACCTTAATCAGAGAGATATCCTACTCCGAAAGCATCATTCTATCGCATATTTACTTACAATCTCTAATATATTGCTATCCTAAATACTTACAGTCCACTTGATTCTTGTTTAAAATCTTTCGTGGCAAGCACGTTGCCGCCATACCAATTATACCCTAAAATAATCTTAACTTGCGTCTAATGCTATCGAGAATGAAGTATAGAAAGGTTATGATTGGGGTTAAAGTATGAAATTGCCGATTTTTACTGAAAATCTAAATTGTTTTTTTTTTAATTATTAACTATTTAATTCAATCAAAATAGTTTACTATATATTGCTGCTATGTAATAGGAAGGTCATTTATGCCTTTGCTATAGAACTCTAAGAATCTAGACTGCACAAATTGTGTGAACACATATTATACTGCCTCCTGGGTAGAAAACTTCTTGCACGATAAAAATGGTAGTCCGTTGCAACAAATACTGACAACTGTAGTTCCTGAAGGGTCAAAATGGTTTCTCGTGCTGTATGAGGTCTCGCGTTGTCATGGAGCAATAATGTCGAAGATCGATTCATAATCGACGGGGCTGTTTTACTACTAATTTTGCCATCATTGTTCGGTGTTCGGCATAGTAGACTATAGATTTAGGATTTCATTGAGTAGACACATACCGTTATTGCTTGATCAGATCGGAGAAAACTACGGTGAATCACACACCACGCTGGGACCACCAAACAGTCACGTTTTATTGGTAAGTTTAAGACACTACTGTGGCGTTGGGTCAGCCAACGTTGCACCTTTTTACGGTTATCATAAAGAATGAACTTTCCATCACATGTCACAATTCGATCCAATATTCCTTCATTTCTGTTCCTACCAATTCAACAAGACGACGAGTTTCAACACGCATTTCTTTCTGCAGATCAGTCAAATCATGAGGCGTATCGTATTTTTATTTTATCGATTTGACTCAAATTAGTCAATATTGTGGGAAGGTAACGCTAAACCATGCCGCTAATTCCTGGGTAGTTTGACTAGGATCGGCTTCCATCATCCATCTCTCTTAATTCATCGTTATTCACCTCTGTGGGCGGTTTTCTCCGTGGCTCGTTGTTCCAAGTCGAAGATTCCATCACGACACGATTGCTGCAGTGGCTGAGCGATCGACTGCTGCGTCGCGTGTCGCGGGTTCGATTCTTTCGATTATTTGTATGGCCTACAATTAGTTGTTCCGGGTCTGGCTGTTTGTGTATGTGAGTTTATAATCATGTTTATAAACGTACTCACGATACAGGAGAAATTCCTAATGTAGGGCAACGTTTTTTAAAAAAAAAATATATATATTGCGGGCTATTTCTGCCCTCACAGTTAGTTCAACGTCGGAGCTCGTATTCTAAAATAACTAGAATTTTTGCAGTAATAATCTATTCTTTTTTTTTGTACTGTTAGTTGTTATGACTTTGTGGCAATTTCAAGTAAAAATATCATAAGTTTTTAAGAGCGCCAATGGTAATGTAAATACCTGTGTCTTCCTCTCTTTCTTTTTTGGCTTCACACGGTTTGTGCACAACATATTAATTACACACATCAAAAGTGTCTAGGGATCAAGCATTTTTATGCGGATTTCTTGAGATTGAGATGTGGCTTTGTAATAAATTTATGATTTTATAAATTTATATGGATCCTTTTTGGTGCATTTCATAATTTGAATCAGGAACTGTGAATCAAATTCGAGTAAAAGATGAAAATCAGCTGTCAATATTTTCCCTATAAAAACATACAACGCATTGAAGACATTATTAGTGCTACTGTTTCCCTACTACTGATTAAAACCAACGTTATTATGGAGCGGCGACGTCATTTAAGCAGGGAAGAAATGCTCAGAGCCGTGGGAATGATAGAAGCTGGTTCCCGGCAACGTCCTGTAGCTTTAGCTCTGAATACAAGTCAGAGTGTTATCAGTCGACTTTGGACACGTTACCGAAGCACTGGTACCGTGGCTGAGCGCCATGGAGGACGGTATCGCTGCACCACACGGAGACAAGACCGATACATTCAAATCTTAACTCGAAGAGCTCCAACAATAACCGCCATGATGTTAGCCGTGAGGCTTCATCACTCTTCAGGGAACTTAATTAGCGACCAAACAGTCAGAAACCGCTTGCATGAAGTGAACCTTCATTCCCGAAGACCGCTACGGGTACCACCTATAGCAATGCACAATCGTAGGATTCGATATCAATGGGCTCTTGAACACAGAAATTGGGCAGAAGAACAATGGCGTTTCGTGTGCTTTTCTGATGAGTCTCGTTTTGGTATGAGACCGGATACAAGACGTATACGACACTGGAGAACCCCTGGACGCCAACAGCGATTAAAATCCTGCCAGGAAGTCCATCCTTATAGTGGTGGAACCATCATGGTATGGGCGGGTATTTGGATCGGCGGAAGAACTGAGTTGATTTGGATCAGAGGCAACCTCAACGCTCAAATTTATGCTGAGACGATTGTATCAGACGTCATCGTTCCTCTACAAGTGCAAATCGGTCCCTTATTTCAGTTAATGCATGATAATGCACGACCGCACACCGCAAGAGTTGTAAGACAGACTCTCGCCGCAGCTAACATCAATGTCCTGCCCTGGCCTGCTCAGTCGCCAGACTTGAACCCGATTGAGCATGCATGGGATATGCTACAGAGAAGAGCTCTGCCGAATATGGAGGGTATCCAGTCGCAAGAAGACCTTTTTTTGTTGTTGCAACGAACATGGGCGGCCATTCCACAGCGTGATTTGGATGAACTCATTTTGAGTATGCCAAACCGATGTTCTTGTGTTGTTAGTGTTCGCGGTAGAAACACGGATTATTAATTGTTTAAGTTACCCAATAAAATTTTAGAGAAAACTGTTATTTCAGTCTTTTTTTCGAACTTTTGTGTTAGTGGTTCAAATGTCAAATATCCCTTTATTAGGAAAATGGCAAATTTCTTTATTAATGCAAAGGTGACTTGGTTTATCGTTACTGTGACAAACGAAAACACTTTATTTGATGAATCCTTAAAGAAAATTTTAATTAATATCAATCAGGAGAAAAGTTATTGCAAAAATATATGTTGATCCCTAGACACTTTTGATGTGTGTAGTAATGATAAATTATAATGTAAGAATGTTGAATGTTTTAACAATGTAAAGAATATAATAATAAATAAAGAAACAATGTAATAAAAAGAAAATAAGATGAAAAAGTGGGAAAAGAGCAGCCCAAAAAGAGAGCCAATGCCACAAAAAGTCAGTTGGTAGAAAAAAACGAATAGGCGGATAACTAACTTACTAAACAGGGATTCTTGCCACGCAAGAAGTAGGGACGACAACGTCTGTGATGAGTGTATTAAAAAAAAAATTGTAGGTATTCTCTTTATATTTGTTATCATAGTCCATTCATAACTTTCGACCCGGGGAAAGTCAAGCTGAGTGTCACACTCGTTTTTCATTGGACTTTTAAAATTATTTATAGTGTTGTTTACTAAATAAAAGTGCGTGATTTATGTAGTAAAAAGTGCATTTAGTAAATAGTTTATAAAGAACAGTGAAAATCGCAGCATAGTGGCCACATCATGACTTTGCCCCTAACCTCACACGTAAGACTGGTCACGCTGCAGTCTTTTTCTACATGAATAATTCATAATTACTTGACATTGGCTAAATGCACAAACCGTGCGAAGCCAAAAAATAAAGAAAGAAAGAACTTTCGACCCTACTTAATTTCACAAATTGCATAGTTGCACCGACCCATACCCACACAGCCGTATTATTCACTCTCGCGATCGACTCGGGCGCACTCATAGTAACGCGCTAATCGATCGTTAGTTCGAAACCGCTGTAGTGGCCTCCACGCTCCCCAATTATCTTTCAGGATGCCCTAGTGCGTTTGCTCGGTGCAACCGAAACCGGTGTGTGAGAGATCTCAGCACATCGTTACGGGATTCACGAGAACGATGCCTGCCAGAGTTGCGGGTTGTTCGAATGAGATACCGTGGCCTTGGCGCACATGCAAGTGAAGGAAAACGGGTGGGTATTAGTCAGTGAATGTCTGATATGGTCTTCCACTCCACCCAGAGGTCAGTTTATGATTTAGCATCTACCAAAAAAGGCTGTATAGTGCGTTTCATCTAAGAGTTCCTTTGCCGTCATGTTGGCATTCATTTTTTGTCACTATCGTAAACAAGGTAAACGCACTCTGCGTCTCTTTCTCTCTCACACTAATTTGCATTAGTGCCAACATGACGGCAAAGGAACTCTTAGATGAAACGCACTATACCTAGTTTATGTTCCCGATTTTCAATGACAATGACGTTGTGATAAGGACAAGCAATGAAAAATTTCAATTAGAAATTAACAGAAATATTTACCTTTTTATGTTATAAAACTCCACCAGATAATACATAAAAGAATGGTATAACTTACTACTTCCACATTCAGTTTTGCAAAGCGCCAATGCAGAATGATCTTTCGCCAATGTGACGATCCGATATTTTGGTGATGGATAGATGGGCAATCCACCCACCCTTGTTTAAACCCAGGTGGGTTTAAACCGGGTGTTTTGCGATAAACACCCGATTTCCACCCAAGTTTCGGGTGTAAATGATTTTATAGATAAATGACATTGAGTTTTTAATTATTATTCTTTTATTGAATTATATTATACAAATTATTGAAATATACATAATTAGGTGAAATAAATAGTAGATTGTTAACCGAGGGTGGAAAGAATCAATTTCCGAGGTATTTAGACGCCCGAGCGCAGCGAGGACGGCTATAGTCCGAGTAGGAATTGATTCTTTTACCCGTGTTAAACACTCTACTTTTCATTTCGAATATGAGGAAAATAAAACTAGTTGTTTATCTCAACTTTTTATGGATAACACTATATAATAGGGGTAGTCCTATTTTGACTATTAATTTTAAATAGGTACTCTATTTAAAATTAATAGTCAAATTTGGACAATTCGTGAAATTATAAGTTACATTTTTATTTGGAATGTTTATGCTATTTGATATATTTCAATCTCAATTCAATTCGCGCTCAATATTTGTTTTTGTTTTAGTCAGTTTTACTAAGTCAAATTTGTGAGTTCACTGCTTCTGCAAGCGCCGCTTATACCGAGTATCAATACCACCTGTGAAAACATATATTTTTTTAGTATTTGTGTAATAAATACATTCTTATTTAGAATAAATCCATAAATACTTAGGTAAACTTACCTTCACTGCCAAATATATCTTGTCAGGAGCATCATTTCAAAATTTTTCCACTTCATGAGAGGTAAAAACCTTAGATTTTCTACTCTTGAACCCCTGAGACTGGCTTTTCAAAAAGGATGTTAAATTATGGATTTTTTTCAAATTTACATTGTGTTTTACACTAAGTATACTCTTGAGCATTGAAAATCGGCTCCATAGCGTAGAAGGTTGTAGTTTGCTAGACAGTCCTTTAAAATATGTAAGAAATTCACTTTCGGAAAATGTTTTTATATTCTTCTCTGCTCGCCACTTCATAAAATCATTGTATTTGTTTATATATCTTTCTTTTGAGATTTCTGGTAAAAGATTGTCAATAACACAATTTGCCTCGTCTTTAATTGAAT
The DNA here is from genome assembly GCA_037179545.1 of Sesamia inferens. Taxonomy (NCBI): domain Eukaryota; kingdom Metazoa; phylum Arthropoda; class Insecta; order Lepidoptera; family Noctuidae; genus Sesamia; species Sesamia inferens. The sequence continues at coordinate 29,741,456 of CM073921.1, forward strand.
CTGATGTCAATATTTCAGAATCACTTGAACTCATTTTTAAATTAAAATCTTAGCATAAAAGATTAGGTATTAACGTAACTATTTTTTTAATTCCGTCACAGATACATAACAGATTAGTATCCCGCTAATTTATGTCGAATTTTTAAATTTCAAATATGGAACTCGCCACGTTATTGTTGCGACCATAGAATTAATAAGTAGGTACTATCGTACTTCTTAATTCTATGGTTGCGACCTATTTCGCTCAATGAAGTTTGCGCTAAGTTCACACTGGCTGTTTAGAAACTCACATTGCCGCTGTATTTTTTTTTATTAGTTTTTATTACACAAATTTCTTCACAGCTGACAGCAGTTCTATTTTTAAAGTTCATTCCGACGCTTGGGTGGGAAGTAATTTGTATGAGTTTTTCCCGCTCTAGGGAGGGAAATAGCACTTTCTATCCAATAACCAGATCAAGAAAATACTGCTTTCCGAATATGAGAAATGAAATAGTAGATTGTTAACCGAGGGTGGAAAGAATCAATTCCCGAGGTATTTAGACGCCCGAGCGCAGCGAGGGCGGCTATATATAGTCCGAGTAGGAATTGATTCTTTTACCCGTGTTAAACACTCTACTTTTCATTTCGAATATGAGGAAAATAAAACTAGTTGTTTATCTGAACTTTTTATGAATAACACTATATTATAATGTTGATGCCAATTATTACTAATTGGCCTTGACTTTCAATGTCCTTAATTGTCAAATTTGTGAGTCCACTACTTCTGCAAGCGCCGCTTATACCGAGTATCAATACCACCTGTGAAAACATATATTTTTTTAGTATTTGTATAATAAATACATTCTTATTTAGAATAAATCCATAAATACTTAGGTAAACTTACCTTCACTGCTAAATATATCTCGTCAGGAGCATCATTTAAAAATGTTTCCACTTCATGAGAGGTAAAAACCTTAGATTTTCTACTCTTGAACATTGGATGTTAAATTATGGATTTTTTTCAAATTTACATTGTGTTTAACACTAAGTGTACTCTTGAACATTGAATATCGGCTCCATAGCGTAGAAGGTTGTAATTTGCTAGACAGTCCTTTAAAATATGTAAGAAATACACTTTCGGAAAATGATTTTATATTCTTCTCTGCTCGCCACTTCATAAAATCATTGTATGTGTTTATATGTATATCTTTCTTTGGAGATTTCTGGTAAAAGATTGTTAATAACACAATTTGCCTCGTCTTTAATTGAATCTGGTGTCAATATTTCAGAATCTCAAATCTTAACATAAAAGATTAGGTATTAAAGTAACTATTTTTTAAATTCCGTCACAGATACATAACAGATTAGTATCCCGCTAATTTATGTCGAATTTTTAAATTTTAAATATGGAACCCACCACGTTATTGTTGCGACCATAGAATTAATAAGTAGGTAGTATCGTACTTCTTAATTCTATGGTTACGACCTATTTCGCTCAATGAAGTTTGCGCTAAGTTCACACTGGCTGTTTAGAAACTCACATTGCCGCTGCATTTTTTTTATTAGTTTTTTTACACAAATTTCTTCACAGCTGACAGCAATTCTATTTTTAAAGTTTATTCCGACCCTTAGGTGGAAAGTAATTTGTATGAGTTTTTTCCGCTCTAGGGAGGGAAATGATACTTTCTACCCAATAATCAGATCAAGAAAATACTACTTTCTGAATATGAGAAATGAAAAAGACTTTTTCTTGATACTTATCAAAAACAAATGACCTACTTAACAAATAATCACTATCGGATTCTCCACTAACATTATTATAGACGACAAAATGGAAAGACTGTCGGGCTTCCCCAGACGTTGAAGGAGTAGATTCGTTGTCCGACATTATTGGGTCTATAGAACTCTTTATTCCGGTTTCATTTTCTTCGTTTAACTGGTAGCTCTCATTAAGTTCATCTATAAAACTCTCTATTATGTTTTCGTCTTCATTTTCTTCATCTAACTGAATGTTCTCATTGTTAAATTTATGTTTAAGATTCCAGTTGTAACAAATATATGAAATTTTTGCGGCTCTTTCCGTTGAAAGTCGATTTCTTTTGTTATTATGTATATATCCTTGAATACTGAAGGAACGCTCGGTTGCTGCTGATGTACACGGAGCTGACAGGAAGCGTACTGCTACTTTGCTTAGCTCAGTCGAACTACAGATTCCTTTCCACCACACAATGGGCTCAATGCTACGCACTGAATTCCAAATAAATTGTCTGGCCCAAAAGTTTTCTTTAGCTTTGTAACAAGCCAGTTCGGCCATTACATTATGTAAATTTAGTTGCTGGCCTAAATCGTGGATGAACTCCATAGACTGAAGTTCTTCATCTTGAGTAAGTTCAACACCCTGAGCTGAAGGATCCAGCATATACGCTGCCAAATGAATTGGTCTAATAGGCATTTTGCGTCTTTCAGCGACTCATCTCAGAATTTGCTGTTTGTCTTCTTCATTCAACATTGAAGTATAAGGCAATGCGAAACGTATTTTAGCCAGTATATCTTTAAACGTGATGTATATTTTGTGGATACCAAACTGATCTCCCTCCAAGTTAAATATGCTTTCAGTGACAGGTTCCAGAATACTTATACATTCATCGGTCTTCCTCCAGAAATCGTCATTTCAAATTAGATTTTTAATATCCCTTGCAATCTGCACATCTTCACTAACTACCATTCTTTGCTAAGCTACCCTTAGCTTAGCAAAGAATGGTAATTAGTGAAGATGTGCAGATATCCCTATATCATGTAAATCAACTTACTAATTAAGAATATGACAACTAATAGGCTATAACCGCTGTGGTGCGTCAAGCTATGAAGTATTTTATCCCCTTCAATGACGTGCCCGTCGGTGGCTCGGCTCGCCCATGGTTCAAAGCCGATTATGTCCAAGCTGAACAGCGTAAGCACACGGCATTTCTCACCTGGGTTGACGCTCGTGACCGCGGAGCTCCGGATCTAAGCTCAACGAAGAGAGCCTTTAACCGTGCTGCCAAGTCCTACAAAAAGGCGGTTAAGAAGGTTCGCTTTGACCGCATTATCCACATTGGCAACAAGTTATCTGCGCAGCCATCGGGTAGCAGATCTTTTTGGTCCCTTGCCAAATCGGTCGAGGCGAACTTTTGTCGGGCCTAACTGCCTCCGCTGGTTAGGCCTGATGGAACACTGGCTCATACGGCGAGAGAGAAAGCAGGTCTCTTTGCATATCTCTCTTTGCCAATAATTCGCGTCTTGATACTGGCAGTGCTACTCCACCTAATTTACCTCATTGCGGAGCTTCAATGCCTGAGGTTCGCATTAGGAACAAGGAGATTCTGAGAGTACTGTGTCGTCTGGACCTGAATAAGGCTAGTGGTCCAGATGGTATACCAGCGATTGTTCTTAAAGCATGTGCGCCCGAGTTGTCTCCTGTATTGACACGCTTGTATCGCCTCTCATTTAGGACTGGCATAGTGCCAAAGTCCTGGAAGCTTGCCAACGTACAGCCCGTGCCCAAAAAGGGTAGTCGTGCCGATCCTACCAACTATCGGCCGATTTCGATCACCTCCATACTTTGCAAAATTATGGAGCGTGTATTGAACTCGCGCCTCTTGGCATACCTGGAAGGTAACGATCTCCTCAGTGACCGACAGTACGGGTTTCACCGCAATCGGTCAACTGGAGAGCTACTAGTGTATGCCACTCACTTGTGGGACGAGGCCCTCGAGAGAAATGGGGAAGCGATTGCTGTCTCCCTTGATGTCTCGAAGGCCTTCGACCGGGTATGGCACGCTGGCCTTTTGAGTAAGCTTCCAGCGTACGGCATTTCCCCTAGCCTGACTGGCTGGGTAAAAGACTTCCTGACCGAACGGTCCCTCCGAGTTGTTGTCGACGGATGCTCATCTGAGCCCATGTCGACTAATGCCGGTGTTCCTCAGGGGTCTGTTCTCTCCGCAACTCTGTTTCTGTTGCATATTAACGATCTGCTGATGCCCGGTGTCTATGGGTATGCAGATGACAGCACAGTTGTAGAGAGATACCTGCCGGATGCTCGGGCCAGTAGGGAATCAATCCGGTCCGAAAGAGAGGCCATGGTAGAGCGAACGAGTGTTGCACTACAGGCAGTCTCCGAATGGGGCAATGCCAATCTTGTAGCATTCAATGTCGCCAAAACACAGGCGTGTCTTTTCACCGCCAAATGGAGCCCGTTCACCTTGGCTCCTACTTTTCGGAATGTATCCTTGGAGTGTACCGACCGCCTTCAGCTTTTGGGTGTTGAGATTTCCTCGAACCTAAGCTTTGGGCGGTTTATTGAATCCAGGGTCAAGTTGGCTGCCAGGAAACTTGGCGTTATCGCAAAGGTCCGGCAGTACTTCACACCAGGGCAGCTTCTAATGTTGTACAAAGCACAGGTCCGTTCGTGTGTGGAGCACTGCAGCCACATTTGGGCTGGTGCTGCTAAGTGTCACCTGGCCACTTTGGATTCAGTGGAGAGGCGTGCGAAGAGGCTGATTGGTGACCATGATTTAACTCGAGTTGGTCTCCAAAGCCTAGAGCACAGGCGTAGAGTAGCCAGCCTTTCGGTGTTCTATAGGATACATTTTGGGGAGTGTGCGAGGGAATTGCATGATTTAATTTCCCCATCTCCGTTCCACCATCGGACGACCCGTCGTACGCCGAGTTTCCACCCTTGTGTTGTTGACACCACTACGATCCGGACGAAGTGTTTCACCTCCTTTATACCGCGTACATCGAGGGACTGGAATAATTTGCCAGCGGCGGTGTTTCCGCCGGACTACAATTTGAGTGCCTTCAAGGCTAGTGTGAATAGGCTCTTAATAAACTAGTGCGCTTTACCATCAACGATTGCGTCACTGCTTAACATCAGGCGGGATTGCGGTCAAGCGCTGGTTTATAAATTAATTTAAAAAAAAAAACTATACAACCTAATTACACACTACAACATAAAATGAAGTAATTCAAAAGTAAAATGTGATTTTTCAAATTTCGTTTTATCTCGTACCATTTTATTTTACCCTCCCTGATCTGACTAATGTTGCCTACAAAGATATGAAATGAATGAAAATCACTTTTAAAACACATTTCTTAACAGAAGTAATGTTATTTCGTCAAATCATGTAAACACCCAATTTTCTGGGTGTTTATGGGTGCTTACGGGTGTTTATCGGGTTTTTATCAAAGCACCGGGTTTAAACCCGGTGGATTGCCCATCTATGGAACGGATTGTTGTATTCTTAACTCTGTCCACAAGTTGTTTCCATACTTCGTTTCTTAGCTCTCTGACAAACCTTCAGAAAGGACCTCTGCTGAGTTGTCAATTTGTTTTTATTTTATTACCCGTTAATTTCCTACTGCTGGACAAAAGCCTACTCTCCTTCCCACTTCTGTTTCTCAGTTTTGTTTGGTAATTTCCGTTTAAAACGTTTGAATTGGCAAAACTGACAAATTTCATTGGACTTTTAATATTATTTACATAAATCACGCGCTTTTACTTAGTAAAAATAAAAGCGCTTGATTTATGTAGCAAAAAGTGCATTCAGTGAATAATTTATAACGAACATTGAAATATTGTAGCATAGTGGCCACATCATGACTACCCCATACCCCTTCTAGTCGGCTCACATGGGAAACGAAAGGAGTTAGGTTTTTTTTTTTTTTTTTTTTTATATTGTGCCGTCTCTTTTCTCCTTGCATGGCAAGAATCATTGTTTACTTTTTTATTTTCTTTTCCGCCAATTCTATTTTTTCGCGCTTACTTATTTTTTAGCGGCATTGGCCTTGTCATTTCTTTTTTTGGGGTTGCTTTTTTCCCCTGTCAATATTCTTTTCTTTTCTTAGTCATTCTTTTCTTAGTCATTCTTTTCTTAAATCATATACAATTTTTATTAGTCTTCCTACTTATATTATCTTACTTTTACAATTTAACATTAAACAAATCTTGCCGACGGCACAGTGCTTGGCTGTGCTGCCCTCGTCCGATTCCTCTCGATTGAGTCTTTTGCAACCTTGAGGCAAAACCGCTCCAGGTACGGCCTGGAGTGCTTGTCCGCCATAAGGTCGGCTATAGTTCTCTCGGTCACAGTTCTGCCAGTACTTACTTCCAGGTCGTACCTGTCGCGGTTGTGCCTCGGGCATTCAAATAATAGATGCTGTATTGTCTCACTAGCCTGTGTGTCACACACACAGGCTGGACTGCTCTTCAATTTGAACTTATGCAGGTACGCGGCGAAGCCGCCGTGACCCGTCAGGATCTGCGCCCAGATAGACGTCCTGTCGAGGCACTTCAGGACCTTGCGCGCGCGCACCACATCGGCGAAGAACATTCGCGTGACCCCAGCCGTGGCCCCGCCGGTGTACCTCCCATTCCAAACAGCTACTGTGCCCTCTCTCAAACGTCTCTTGACGTAAGAGACTGGACACCTGTCATACGCTGGGGCGACCCTGGACTGGGCCGCCGCCTGCCTAGCCAGTTCGTCGGCGCGCTCATTGCCGGGGATCCCGACATGAGCTTTCACCCAAAAGAACCGGAGGACTTTACCACTCCCCTCTTGCTCCCTGATATTCTTACGAATATGGGTAGCAAGGGGGTGGTGCGTTTCCGGGTTCCGGATCAAGTCGAGCGAGGATCGAGAGTCGCTGAGCACCGCCGCGCAGTCGAAGCCTCTCAGGACAACCAGGTCCGTAGCCCTGGCTATCGCGAGCAGCTCCGCCTGAAAGACGGTACACATCGGCTCCAACCTCATTCGCTTGGTCCGAATCTCGGACCCATCCCGCCAGTATGAATATGCCGCCCCGACCCCTTCATCCGATTTACTACCGTCTGTGTAAATCAGATGAGCGGGGAGCTGTAGCTGAGCCACAGTTTCGGGGAGCATATTCTCCAGACACTGGTAATCCACATCTGGCTCACTGGCGGGGTGAGGAGCCTCCGTGAAGGCCCTACGCTCCTCCAGTTCGCGGGATTCCAGCTCAGCAATCGGACGTCCCCGTTTGCACTCAAACAGCCGGGCGACCTCCAACACTCGAAGATCGAGCGGGAGGAGACCCGACAGCGTGAGTGCTGCATTGAGCGACACCGTACGATGTGACTTGGCGATCTTCTGTGCAAAGCCCCTTTGGACGGTAGCAAAGGTTCTTTGCACAGAGATCTTCTCGGCGGCTTTCGCCCAGGAGCTCGCACCGTACAGGATCGTCGGTTCGACGACTGCGGTGTATATCGTCCTGATGATCTCCGGACACAAGCCCCAATCCACCCGAGCCATCGCCGACAGTTTCCTATACAGGTTAGTTGCCTTGCAACAAGCATATGAAATATGCTTGTTGAAGGTCAACTTACTGTCGACGATGACTCCGAGGATCTTGATCTCGGTCACCATCGAGATGTCAACGCCACCCATCTGCACGACCGGAGTGTCATATTTAAGCTTGCGCGTGACAACCATCGCCTGAGTTTTTTCGGCGGAGAAGCGCAGCTTATTTATGACACCCCACTCGTGCACACAGGCTAAAGCGGCATTGGCATCCCGCTGGATCCCGAGCGCCGTGTGCCCAGAGAACACCAACACGATATCATCCGCGAACGCCTGCACGTACGCGCCCAGCGAATCCAGGTTGTCCAGTAGAGGGTCCAGCAGCATGTTCCAGAAGAGAGGCCCACCGATGGAGCCTTGGACACAGCCCTTGGTCTGGGGCTTCCGCATCGTCTTCCCCGCGTAGCGCACGACTACGCTCCGGTCCCTGAAATAATCCTCGACAAGACGCCTAAGATTAACGGGAATACCTTTCTCTATCATTCTGCACTTTATAGCAGGCCACCATGCATTGTCAAACGCCCCCTCGATGTCAAGAGAGACTATCAGGGCGATCTCCTTCTTGTGGAGGATGCCTCTGACGTGTTGTATCAGGTCGTACAGCGCGTCCTCCGTGCTCCGCTGCGGTACGAAGCCGTATTGCCGCGCATTGGACTTGGGCAAGAAGTGCCAGCGGATTCGCCGGCAGAGAATCTTCTCTAAAATCTTGCCCAAGATGGAAAGTAGTCCAATGGGGCGATACGACTTTGCGCGGGCATAGTCTGGACGCGCCGGCTTCCTTAGCACCACGACAGATGCCTCCTTCCACGGCGCTGGGAAGCACGCCAGGTCAAGACACCGGTTCAAGGAGTTAGGTTAGGTTTAGTTAAGTTTCCGTGTGCAGTTTCTGGACCTGCCATCGGACGCGTCCCCAGGTGGCGGATAGGGGAACGGCCCCCAGATATGGGGGTTACCGGTTTACCGGCGCGGACCAAAACCAGAAGTGGGGACCGCTTCGGCGGTCACGCGCGGCGGGTCGGCCACCACTCCAGGTGGCTGACGTGACCCGAAGTCCGGGTCACCGTCGGGCAACCCGGTCTCCTCATTGAGAGGAGCTGGGGGCCCCGTTTGCCTTCGGGCAAACGAGTGGGGCTAAGAGGAAGGACACCTCGCTAAAAAACCCTTGGCTGCTGCGTCTTCTTGCACACGAAGACGTACCCAGCCGGGCCCCTCCCTACGGAGGGCCCACTGTGGGCCTGCCTTCGGGCAGGAATCGCCGGCGGGGGATTGGACGGCAGGCATGCTACTTCCCATGACCCCGCCACTAAGGCGATGTCGGTGTGCCGCTGTTGGGTTTAGTGGGTATTTCCGGCTTCGGCTGGGCGAGTCCCACACACGCCCTTCGGGGTATGGTGCGTAAATGCATTCCCACAGCGTCAAAAAAAAAAAAAAAAAAAAAAAAAAAAAAGGTTTAGTTAAGTTAGGATATAAACTTACTTTTCCGTGAGCAGTTTCTGGCCTGCCATCGGACGCGTCCCCAGGTGGCGGATAGGGGAACGGCCCCCAGATATGGGGGTTACCGGTTTACCGGCGCGGACCAAAACCAGAAGTGGGGACCGCTTCGGCGGTCACGCGCGGCGGGTCGGCCACCACTCCAGGTGGCTGACGTGACCCGAACTCCGGGTCACCGTCGGGCAACCCGGTCTCCTCATTGAGAGGAGCTGGGGGCCCCGTATGCCTTCGGGCAAACGAGTGGGGCTAAGAGGAAGGACACCTCGCTAAAAAACCCTTGGCTGCTGCGTCTTCTCGCACACGAAGACGTACCCAGCCGGGCCCCTCCCTATGGAGGGCCCACTGTGGGCCCGCCTTCTGTCGGGGATCGCCGGCGGGGGATTGGTTGAAAGGCTCTGCCATTTCCCATGACCCCGCCACTAAGGCGATGTCGGTGTGCCGCTGTTGGGTTTAGTGGGTATTCCCGGCTTCGGCTGGGCGAGTCCCACACACGCCCTTCGGGGTATGGTGCAAAAGTGGTAAAAAAGGATATAAACTTACTTTAGCGGGCTGTCGACGCGCCTGCTGAAAGCCGCCGACGCCCTCTCATGGCTCATGCCGAACATGGGAGGGCCGAGCACGCGGTGCCGGCGTCTGTACGCCGATATACTGCGGAGCATGGCCCTCGCCACCCCGCCTTGGGAGCTCGAGGCCTGGGTGCACGCCAGAGTGTACGAGTGGACGGCGGGGCGCAGGGCGCTGGGCGAGCGTCCGGCCCCGGAGTTGAGGGAGGCCGTCCGCCGGGAGGCGAGGGACGCCATCGTCCAGCACTGGACGCGGGACCTCGCCTCCGCGGTGTTCGGCCGCCGTACCCTCGACGCCATCGGGCCGGTCCTGAAGGACTGGCTCGACAGGCGTCACGGGTTCCTCTCCTTCCGTCTGGTGCAGGTACTCTCCGGTCACGGCTGCTTCGGCAGGTACCTGCACCGGATAGGACGAGAGGAAACGCCGTCGTGCCACGGTTGCGGCGCGGCGGAGGACACGGCAGAACACACCCTCGCGGTGACGGACCACGAGCAAACGGACAAACCACTAGACTGTACAATGGTCCGTATGCCGCAAGGCGGGAAGGACCTGTACAGGACAGTCGGGGTTCCAACACCCTCGCGGTGTGCCCGTCGTGGGCCGTGCCGCGCCGCGATCTTGTCGCGGCGGTAGGAGGGGACCTCTCGCTGCCCGCCGTCGTCAGAGCGATGGTGGGGAGCGAGGGGGCCTGGGCGGCGATGGCCTCCTTCTGCGAGGTCGTGATGTCGCAGAAGGAGGCCGCGGAGCGGGAGCGAGAGGAGGATCCCCTCGCTCCGGCGCTCCGTAGGCGGCGTAGGGACAGGAGAAGACGGGACTTTCCCCGCTTTCTCGCTTTCTCCCTCCCTGAGGTGAGCGGCGGGCGTGAGGCACGGGGGTGCCCGCGACCACCTGGCCCGCTCACCACGTGGGTGGCCGAGCCACGGCCCCTCCCTAGGAGGGGCAAATGAGGGCCCGCCTTTCTAGGCGGGTTTCGCCGGCGGGGGAGAGGTAGCTCAGGCTCCGCTAGTTTCCAACTCCCCCGCCACTATGGCGATGCCGGAGCGCCGCTGGGGTTTTTAGTGGGTATACCGCGAGGCTCTCTCCCGGGGAGTCCCACATACCGCTCCCGACCCCCGACGGGTGGGGATGCGTAAATGTCATTTTTTCCAGCGACAACAAAAAAAAAAAAAAAGAAGCATGTAAACTTACTCAAGAAAAAACTTACTAAGTCAAGGCTGTATGGCGTACCATGCCTAAGGCATTAAGTCCGCCATTGTACAATTTATGTGCGAAAGAATAAATAAATAAATAAATATGGCGTACCATGCTTTTGCCTTTTCCGTTCAGAAGTACGGAAACAAGTGAATAAAAAAAAAACCTTCACTGGAGTTTTGGCGGGAAAGCTAAGATGAGTGCCATGCTCATTTTTCATTGGACTTTAAAATTATTTATAGTGTCGTTTACTAAATAAAACGCGTGATTTATGTAATAAATAGTGCATTTAGTGAATAATTCATAAAGAACATTGAAATATTGTAGCATAGTGGCCACATCATGACTTTGTCTCAAACCTTCCTCCTAGTAGGTTCACGCGGGAAACGAAAGGTTATTTAAACAGTTAGTTTAGTTAGGATAGGTTACGAAAGAAAACAAGATACAACGAAGAAGTGGCTCAAAGGAAAATTAATTACTGAAGACATGGCAGCATAGTCTCTGACCTTAGCCGGATCCAAATGGAACAACAAAAAAGAATACCGTGATTGACAGGTCATGACGTTCATGTTCACAGCATGTCAGTCAGTCGTCAAGTCAATTAATTGTTCATGTTTTATTTGATTCGGAATGGTTTGAATTGATTTTGAGCTTTTGGTTGCAACTTGCATTTGTATTAATTTATACGTGAAAGTGAATTAAAAGTTAAAGCTACATAAAATGGGATTGTTTATGTTAGCATTGCTGGTGAACTTGTATTGCGGTAGTTTGTATTCTTGTTATGGTGAGGATATCAAAAATGTCACTTACAAAATGCCGACAGTTGGGATATCGGTGCTTGTACGAAATAAAGCCCATACTTTACCTTATTTTTTAACTTGTATTCGGAACTTAGATTATCCAAAGAAACGCTTGTACTTATGGTAAGTTTTGTTCTTAATTTTTTATGCCTCTTAACTCTAAGGCCGGTTACTTTGCATGTCTGTGGCATAATCGCGTTTATGGCCAGTTCCGATAATTAACAGACAGAGAAACTAAAATTAATTATTTACGCATATAAACCACATTGCTAAATAATTAATTTTAGTTTATAGGAACCAAGCTTTTATTCAATGTTACACTGGCTACATTGTTTAATTCATCATTGGTTGGTCCTATATTATGCTTAGACTGACCTCTCTCTGCTCACCTGAAAAGTGTCAAAAAGTCCAAACTATCACTATGTTTACAGTTGGTTCCACACAGCTGGTTTTATATCTACTGGTAGGAGCGCAGACTGTGGAAAAGACTGCAGCCAATACTACAACATAGCAAAATGTACATGTCAACTTTAGTGACTCTATTTTTCAGATATACAATTAAAGTAATAAATATATCAGGTTGTAAAATAAATTACAGACATACACTCTATTAAGATTCTTGACTGTTATTGTTATGCTTTGATAAAATCTTCAGTCACGAGAAAGTCCTGAATGAGGGTAGTATGGAACTGGAAAGTATGGCAGAAGATAAGGAAGGCCTACACCTAGTAATGGTGGATTCCAAGCTGAAGCGATAATTATGATAAAATTGATACTGCAAATGATTTGTTATAATTTAAGCAATCTAATTTTTTTTTAAGGATTCATAGTGATTTCAATGAAGATAAAAGCATAGAAATAATAGAGAAATGGGTGGACAAGTATGCACCTCTTTACAATGGAGTGCATATCACAACAAATAGTTCTAGTGGACGTTTGCATAGTGATGAAAAGAGCTCGATACATTGGAGTCCTGAACACTTTAAACATGTTATACGGTTGAGGGAAAATGCTTTGGAGTTTGCTAGAAAAATGTGGGCAGATTATCTCTTCGTAAGTTTTATTTTATTTTAAAATAGTATGGATTTATCTTTTGTAAATTGTATATTAGTTGTTACCTGCGACATTGTCTGTGATCCATGATATAAAGTAGAATATGGTCTACCTTATTCCTTACCCAGATCGTGCTCTGTGTTTGTGTGTCATTTTCATCCAAATCCATTCAGTCATTTTAGCATAAAAGCAATACAAATTCACTTTCACATTTATAATGTCAGTCCAGATACTACTTATCTCAGTGATCTAAATTACATACAGTGAAATCTGGAACTATGTCATGTATCACTTATCACATACAAAATGCGTAGCTAGGCCTATAATTACATAAAATGAATGATATCAATTTATTAGAGAAGTCACTTATTTTTTTCTCTCAGCAATTTAGGGTCATTTGCTGGCCTACAAGACTTTATATCAGCTTTACGAAGTTGCTGCAGGATCATGTCAGAACTCACATTGTTGTGGTGAACTTCTTGAACACTATTTCATACCTGAACAGACGTGAGATGTCAATTTCTTAACATAGTGCTCACGATTTATGTGTCACATGTCTTCTCATACAGTTGTGCACCTTGACCTGCCATTCCCTGTTCTTCTGATATTTATGGCGGTCTCTTACCTCTCGGAGTAATGTTTGGACCGTGGATAAAGATACACCTACTGTTTCTATGAAATGGAATATTTGAAAGAGTTCTGTTTAATGTGAACGAACATGTGTGTTTGTGAAAAAGTGTTTAATGAAACGGTCCCGATTCACTTCTTCACAAAATAAACGAATTTTAAGTTCAGTGCATCTTTAACTGTCTGTTTCATCAAGAAAAGGCCAGAAGATAATATTGCAATACATACTAAATATGACGACACGGTTGGCGCAGTGGCTAAAACCGGCGCCAAACATAGTTCAAATATTTGAACACTTGTTTGGACACATGTGTAGCACGTGTATTTGAGTATTTGTTCAAAGCTTTGTTAAAACATTTGTACTTTGCCATTCGTTGTCGCTTTCGAGCGCACGTCAAAGCGTTCAAAGGTGTCTGTGTTCAAATGTTTCCGTAGCCTGCTACACACGCGCACACAAATATTTGTCTGTGTCAGGCGCCGGCTTTAGAAAAAGAAAATAAATTAATAGTTAAAAAAAATATTAGTTTAGTTCAGTAAAATTAATCCACGCCTCACTTAAATTGACGTATTTTTAGTAGCCTTGTTTTTGATCGCATCTAAACTGTCTATGGAGCATCGTAATGTGACAGGGCTAAACTATTATTTTATCTTCTATTCTATTCTTAATGAAATATAAAGATAAAATGCAATGATCTTAAAATTCTAAGAAACTCTAAGACTGACACAGTTGTACTGTTTTAAACTGTTTGCATGTGACTCATAAGATCATCCTGTAAATGAATTAAGCCATTGCTGTAACAGCGATTACGTAATGTGCACTGGAGATGGTACAGTTTGTACTTGTATATTTATTATACATTATATCAGAAACAAGTATGATGGCCACTAATGTTATAGATTACTAATTATCAGTGGCGAAGAGTCCATACAAGCCGATTCCCACCGGGTTACCTTTCAAAAATCAGTTCCATATTCATACAAAAGTATTTACATTCTATTTCATTAACAAAGTATTATTAATCAAATGCCTGCGCGATTTACAATAGCAATAGTAATTCTTAGCAATACCCTAAGTATCACATTTCATTTTATAGTCGTAAATTAATCAGCGCTTAAATTTTTCGTACATGAAGGCAACTCGACGAATGTCGGCTTACCTCGGTCAACGTTTTACTATGAGGCGAAAAGAGATAGAGCGTGTCAGACCATCTCTTTCTAATGCTCGCTAACTGTCGGTAAAACTTGATAAATATAGGCTAATGTCAAACGGCTTGCAGTTCTCTCCTCTCCTCTATTAGAAAGAGACAAAGAAACCACGCCACTACTTTTGCTTAATATTTTTGTTGGTTTTGGATCGGTGTTTGTGTGGTTCGGTTTTTAACACTTTATTATTTTTGTAAATTTTTATTTTATTTTTTCTTGACTCTTATTCCCTAACAAAATATCCTGCAGTAGGTACCTAAGTGTTTTTTTTTTTTTTTTGGACCGGCTTCCCTTTGTCAAAATTTCATCCTTCGCCACTGCTAATTATATATACATATACTTACCTTTACCTTTGTTCTTTACCTTTGTTCTATGAGGATGGGTAGGCGGAAAATGCAGAACACTATCCACTTACATAAAAAAAACAATTTAGGTTAAAAATGGTTATTTTTTTAAAGATCAGCCAAATTTAAGGGATCTTAAATTTGGCCTTAATCTTAACGCGCCAAATGTTGTATGTTGGGAGTTTGGTCGTGGAGGGTCTTCAGATCAATCTCCCTCTGGCGCAGCATCGTTGGTCATGTTGTTGGGTTTAACATTGCATCACCTCGCTCAACTGCCGTCTTCCTTCCTATTCGCTCAATCTGAGTGAATAGGTTCTCAATAAACTAGCGCGCTTTACCATCAACGATCGCATTACTGCTTACCATTAGGCGGAATTGCGGTCAAGCGCTAGTTTAAAATTATAAAAAAAAAAAAAAAACTCACCTTTAAATTTACCTGGTCTTTGATTATGTAGACTAATTGCGTGACGCACTATCATTAGCAATGGGTTTCATTTTCATAATACAACAACCTTCATTACGTTATTTACGATGTTGTGTAGACACATTTTAGAACACATGGAGCAATGGATTCGCAATATGCTTCGAAATGATTCCAGCTGATAATAGTGTGTTACGCATTTAGGGTGCTGGTTTGGTTATAGAAAAAATGTATTCCCACTATCACACTCTTATATTTGGCTGAAAAATAGCGCTGTATACATTTTTTTTGTGTTTTCCTTACAGATGATAGATGCAGATGTGTTTCTCACGAATCCTTCTACGTTAAAAGAACTTGTAGCCAAAAATCTTCCTATAGCGGCTCCAATGCTCGTTTCAGATGGACTGTATTCAAACTTCTGGTTAGCTACAATTTGTCAAGCTAATGCATGGCAAAGCATGTGCAGTGTTTTTCAAGGTGCTTTTCTAATGCTTTATTTATTGCCTTTTTTATGTTGTTCAGAGACAACTTTTTTTTGTTGTTGTTTAGAGCTATAAGGAGCGCACACGAGCAGCATTTGTCTCGGGTACTAATTTTCCTTTAAAACAGGCACAACTCAGAATTAAAATACGAGCCAACAATTTACATCGAAGTTGCTTTCTATGATTAAACTTGTCGCCAACCGATAAGCCAGAATAAAACCCAAAATCCAGTGCATTATAGCGTCGTACACAGTTCACATAACAGTGTGTTTGCATGTACATATGCAGTGTGTCTTGATTTACTGCGAGAAAAGGGGCCATGTCGTGTAGTAGGAGGCAGGAAATAGCAAAAACGCGTTACTAACGTTTACTGCTACCATCTGCTATGCTATTTTCATTCATACACATAAAAATAAAATGTATTTTGCTATAAAACCATTCTGTTGCTGTTTTATGAAAATCCCTTAGAATAATGTTTTTAGAAAATTTCTAAATACATAAAAATATCTTCAAGGTGTGGTATGACGGATAACTACTATTACAAGAGAACAGATGACTATAAACCTATACAGAGGATGGAGAAGCAGGGTTGCTTCGAGGTTCCAATGGTGCATACAGCTGTTTTAGTACACCTACGGCCGCGTATCTCTGACCAACTGACGTATAATCCGGAAAAGATTAACTATTACGACGGCCCTCAAGATGACATCATAGCTTTTGCTGTCAATGCTAAGAAACATGGTAAATTAATTTGTCGTTATGAACGAAATTATGTAATAAAAGTTCAATTCGAACTGCCTTGCTATAAACCTAAACATTATGTTATTATAACAGGTATAACTCTGCACATATGCAACGATGATCTATATGGGTTTGCTCCCGTTCCTTTAGAAGACAACCACGATCCGAAGAGTGATCTAGAGCAGCTGTTGAATATCAAAACTGAAGCGATCGGGCGCGGTAGTCCCTTACCTCTCGACGAGTACTTGGAGAACTATGTGACTTACCCTGAGCTCTGGAAGTTTGGCTGTAGTGAAATCTACATGATAAACTTGGAGAGGCGGACTGAAAGAAGGGAACTAATGGAATTGAGCTTCAAAGAATTGGGCATGGACGTTAAGAATGTCAAAGCTGTTGATGGAAGGTAAATTATTAATTTGTACATGTTTTGTGTTGTTTTTTCGAAGATACTTTTGGATACTATCTCAGAATAAGTTAGTTCTAGTCAACATATTTGGTTTTGGAATTTCATAAAAAAAACTCGCGCACGAAGGGTCCGTAAAGGTCTCTATAACTCCTGAAGTCACAGAGTTACCTAAGCCGTTGTAATTAACCGCTTTAAATTTAATTTTCGCAAACGGATACCTAAATGAAAAATCATCCTGGCACACTCACCCCTTAACACTGGAGTGCTCGTGTGGGCTACATACGTAGCCCAGTGGTACATATGGTAGTCTCTCCCTTTTACGCGTGACCGTATATCGCTGTCCTTCTATGTATTCCTCGCGAAAGAATGCGCGAGCATATCAGTCGGTGCGGGAACACCCGCGGAGGGGTACGCATGTATCCCACGCCAGCGTTTGCGGAACTTTTTGACAACGTGAATTTCTGAATTTTTATGTTGCATATGTAAGTATTTTCTTTATATTTAATTTTATTTTTGTTTTGCAATTACTTAAATGTTAATTTATTATATAAAACCTCATATTTATACCTAATTTTTCTAATTTACGGCATATTATGGCAGCAAACACTAATGAGAAGCGTATACAAGACTGGTTGATGGAAGATAATGAAACCATTAACGATCCAAGTGATAACGAGCAAAAAGAGCTTCCTGACGACCAAACAGAGCAGTTTCCATGAACAGGCTGGTTCTGAAAGTGAGCAGGATGCTTCAAGGGGAGACATGGAATAAAACAGTTCATTCCTGAAAATGATTTTACGCAATAGTCGTCGATGGCCTGTTACGTTGTTTTATAAATTTGTTAATTTGTCTGGAATCAATGGTCTTGTCATTTGCCAGATGAATAATCCAGACTAGAAAGTTCTACGATGCCACTACTTGAGACAAGTCGGGTTTCAACTCGTCCGCCTTCTTGTTGAACGCCGAATTTAAAAATATACCCAGAGGCATAAAATTGAAAAAAAAAAAAAACTTTTGGGATTATCAGAACAACCTTCACAGCAAAATATGCCAATTTGTAGTCGAGTAGGTCGCTGTGCTTTTTATAATAGAGCTCGAGACAGAAGCACGTGCATGAAGACAAAGCATGGATTTGTAGTGGCCATCAGGTGATAGTGTGCCCTCAATGCAACGAAAATGTATAAGACTTTGTTTATTTTAATTGGTTGATTAAAAAAGATGTTAAAAAATTCAGTAGACTTTAAATTATTAACTACAATTTGAAAATAAGGCTGATTGATCTCATATCACCTAATATTGCATTTTTTAAATTATTTTATGTATAGTATTAAATTATTAACAAAAAGACCTCAGATTAAAAACAAAGTGTCATTTAATATTAAAAATATAATAAATGATTAAAAATAACTGGCGTTTTATTAATTTATCAACCTATTTTCAAAAATTATTGTCATGCAAACGGGCTACATACGAGGGGTGATCCAAAAGTAATGAGAATAGGTATATTAAAATAACTATATACTTAAAAATTAAATTTATTTTTCTACATAATCTCCTAACAGTTCGATACACTCAGTCCATCTTTTTTCTAAACCAACAATACCTTTAAAAAAAAAAAATCATTATCTTGACTCTCCCAAAATGCCTCTACAGCGGCCATCACTGCGTCATTATCTTCAAATTTCTTGCCCCGGAGGTGTTCCTTGAGCCGAGGAAATAAATAAAAGTCGCTGGGGGCTAGATCTGGAGAATAGGGTGGGTGCTCCACCAGCTGGAAGCCGGCTTCTTGAATGGCAGCCATTGCAACTTCAGCTTTGTGTGCAGGTGCATTGTCTTGATGAAACAGCACTTTTGCGCGCAGTTTACCCCGTCTTTTTTCCTTGATGGCCTCTCGCAATCTTTTAATTTGTTCAGCATAGTAGGAGCCTGTTATTGTAGCTCCCTTATCAAGGTATTCAACCATAATTATTCCCTCAGCATCCCAGAAAACAGATGCCATAGTCTTGCCAGCAGAACTTGAAACTTTGAATTTCTTTGGTGTCGGTGAGGATGGCCTTTTCCATGTCATTGACTGTTGTTTTGTTTCGGGATCAAAATGATGAATCCACGTTTCATCCATAGTCACAAATCGAGCCAAAAAATTTTCTTGATCAGCCTGGAACATTTCAAGATTGGTCCTTGAAATGTCAAGTCGTTTTTTCTTTTGTTCGTCGGTTAACATTCTCGGGACCCAACGCGCGGAGACCTTTCTCATGTTCATCTCGGTAGTTAAGATCCTTTGAATGCTACCAAATGAGATGCCTGTGTTCTCAGCTAAATGTCGAATGGTCACTCTTCGGTCTGCCAAAACCAGATCTTCAACTTTTTTGACGTTTTCCTCAGTGAGGGAACAGGATGGGCGGCCTTCGCGGTGTTCGTCTTCCGTGGATGTTCTTCCCATCTTAAACTCCTTGCACCAGCGTGCATTTGTAGAATATGGAGGCGCAGAGTCCCCTAATGTTTCCACCAAGTCTGTATGAATGTCTTTGGTGGACATTTTTTTCAAGCAGAAGTATTTGATGACGCTTCGTACTTCTTGTTTCTCAATTTTGATGTTATCACTCCGACTGCTCGTATTCAAATGAATGTAACTTTTAAAAATGACGTCCTATTTATACCATTTTTTGTCCGGGAACTTGTGCAGGACCAGGGAGTTGAACAAATATTTTTTCAGAATTTTATTATATTTAGAAATATCCGTTTATCATTACTTTTTGATCACCACTAGTATGTAGCCCGCGCGAGCGTTCTCGGAGTACTTTAGGGCGCGAGCACTCTAGTGTTCATACAAAACGAGATCTAACTTTAGTCGCAGACTTAACTTTTGAGTCAGTAGGTATTTGTATTTCGAATGAGGTTCAGTCAAAGTTCATACAGGTAGTATCCTTTGTACCCACGATACAGGAGTAATATCTGGTGTAGAGCAAAGTTTAAAAATTTATTTATTTATTTAGAAACAAACAATTATAGCACTATTACAGAACATTCCAATTCAGTGCTATAAGTAAGATAAATTATACAAAAAGAAAAAAAAACATAAAATAAAAAAACATAACATAGGGGAGAGTTGGATATTACCGCGCGGTTGATAATTCCGAGCGTATGAGTAGTTCAAAAACTATCCACTAGTTCCGCGAATCAGTGCATATACTTCGAAGCCGGACATGCCTACACCCCTTCCCGAGCAACGCCTTTACAGTTCGCGCAACGACGGAGATAGCACACGCCATAGTAGTTTTTTTCGTTACTCCTTATAATTTTTCGTGTACTTTCGGAAAGAGGTAAGCAATACTGTATTAATATTGTAATACTTTGATACTATACATTTTAATGCTTGTATTCTGTAGAAATCATGTCAGAATACGTTTTTACGTACTATAATATGTTCCGTATATTTTTGAGGTTCAAAAATAAAATGGTCAAGTTTGATAATTCCGTGCTGGGGGCGCGGTATTATCAGCCCAGGGCGCGAATTTATAAACTATGTAAAGAATGTTTTATTTACATTCACTTGATTTTACTTCAACAAAAGATTTAAGATTCATGTGGCTGTATGTACGTCTGTTAGTGGCATTTAATACCTACATACAAATCAAAATAATGTAGCTTTAATAATTTCCGTTTTAGATGGACCAATCTATTCCAAAGAAAAAGTTATGGGATCTCCAAAATTTGAAAGCTGCATTTGAGGCTATACGAAGCGGAAGTAAAATAAAGACAGCTGCTAGGAATTTCAGTATTCTTGAATCAACAATTAGAGATCGACATAAGTTGGGGGACAATTATGACCCTTATCATTTAACAGCAATAGAAATGAAAACACGCCTTCCGCTGCTTTGTGTAAAGATATCTCTGAGCTGAGCACTTCGCGTCGTATTTTAGAATAGTTGAGCCCTATACCACAAAAGAAAATGAAAATACAGAGGCGTGTTAAAAAACTGCACTCTATTGTTCTCACATCATCTTTAAAGGAGCAGTTGGAGGAAAAAGAATGAAAAAGACAAATGAAGATAGCAAAAGAAAATAACGTTGCAGAAAAGAAAGTTAAAGAAAGGAAACAAATTAAAGGAAAGTCTGTCAAGAGAAAAGTTTTCAACAGTAGCGAAAATACTGAGGATAAAGATAATAATATGAAAAGCAAGAAGATAAATAAGGCCAGGAAAGGAAAACAGAAAAGTAAGGGGAGTCTAAGAAACGTATCGACAGCCGCAGTGATGATATCGTATGGATGATACGCCTATAACTCATGATGACATAGACAATCGGGATATTTGTGCCGTATGTCAAGAGTTTGGTCGTTATGGAGAACTGGTTGCGTTGTTGTAGATGCTCGAATTGGATACACAAGGAATGTAGCGGAAAAGATTCTGCCGAAATTTTTTTGTGTTTATGCTGTGATTAATATAACTTGATGTCTGATATTTAATAGATATTAGGTATTTTTAAGACTGATTAGTCCATTAGGTATCTAAGCACTAATCTGAAAAAACCTATTCAAATCTTTACTAAGAATTCTTGTTATAAAATATATGTAAAAATTATAATACTTATTGCGTGATATGTACTTAATTTACTGATTAAACTCTAGAAACGTTTAAGTTTTGGGTCTCGCTATCTTCGCACAAGAAAATTACTTATGGTATTCGTTTATTTTTATTTTTTTACTTTTATTATTCACTCATTTGGGTGCAATTAATGCGGGCACGATTTTGTCAACCCTGGGCACGATATTATCAGACCAGTTTGACAATATCGCGACTATATATTATTTTGTTAATTGGCAATAATTACTTTTTGTTTAGATTCTGGAAGTTTTTGTTATATGGTATGCGTACCTGAATAAATGTCCTACTAATTACTCAAATTTATTTCTTTTTATGTCAATCAGTTTCCTAATTATAGGCCCAAGTCCTTAGGGGCTCGGTAATATCCAACTCTCCCCTACATAAGGTCAGAATAATTAGTACAGAAACATTTTGAATATATTATCATTATACACTAATTTCCTATAAGTCTATACCTTGCTCCATTAGGTTCTGTGGTGCCACCAAAACCACTTACTATCGAACTAAGTTCTTAATTAACATGTAAGTCATTTTTATATAAAGAACTGTATTTATAAGGTGCATAATTCAAGAACCATTTAGGTGGTTTCAATCTGATTTAAATAAAATCCATATTATATAAGGGGTCAAAGTTTTTAAAAGATTGATTTAGTGACATCCTATAATAAAGGTAGACGAGAGAAAAGTCATTCCCAGTTTACGTCTAGGGGGCATTTTGGCACTTTTTCGACGTGGTAAGTACATATCCATGAAAAGTCATCTTTCGATGTAGTTCTAACTGTTTGGAAGGTAAACCGTGGACGGATGATCGGATATGACAAAACTATAACGGTTCCGAGTCGTGAACTATTGAACCCCGCAATTGCTCCTTTTACGACTTTTTTTTTTCCAAATTTGTCTGTTTTAATCACAATGTTTGGCGTGCGGTACATTGATCGAATTTTCACACTGAAAATTAAATATTTCCAGCATTTATTTTTCTGTATATTTAGTTTTATGTACAGACGTCAGCATGACAAGCTATTACAATCTGATATATTTCTTTATTAAATTTTCAACTTTATCGCTAATAGCATTAAGGCTCAAGATTGATTGGGAATATTTGACAGTTTAGGGTAGCTTGACCTGCTGTCGTCCGTACACACGTCTACTGAATGCGTCGATGATGGCTTCTCTTTACAACCGAAATACATACATATAGGATGTAAAAAGACGGTATACCAATCTGGACCAGGAGTTAGAGTCAACCCGAACATGAAACAGCGAGGGTAGGTAGCGAACCGTCGGTCGATCGGCACGAACCGAAATCAAACCATATATGAATAAGGTTATATTAATTTTTAACCCTCTAATTCAATAATTAGACATTATAAATATCGGAATCGAAGCAAAGTCTAAAGTCAGTGCTCAGCAAACAGATTGCGTTAAAAATTTTTGAACAATTTCATTTAATGACGGTATTCGATTATAGGTGCGAAATACCTACTACTGAATCAAATGCCTCGAGCTCAGCAAGTAAGGCACCTTAACAGTTATAATCAATTCCATTTCTTTTCAGAAACTTGGATATGGACAACTTGAAAGATTTAGCCATTACATTAATGCCGAACTACGAGGACCCTTATCATAAAAGGTAGCCTTTATTTATTTATTTATTTTAGTTGACCATACTAGTCGACCGGTTCCGTAATAATCAAACTGTGTAATGTTGGGTAAAATTAGCTGTCTGTAACCAACCCCTTTGTTCTGTACGGGAAAACATCGAATGACGTCTCTCGTTCTGGGCGGAGCGGAAATAATATACTTAGACTTTACTGACTAAAACCCACCTGTATTATGAAATGAAATGTAATCGTTTGTTAAGCAAGTAGGATCACTGATCACTTTTACACATCATGTTTTTTTTTATTTTTTAAACTAGTTGAAGCCGGCATTTCCTAACTGACTACCTCTGAGAAGAAATAGCCGAAACAAACTCAGGGATCATCGTCTTTTTTCAAGTCCAGACATTAAAAATGATAATGTTTACAATAATTTACATTATAATTACACATATTGCTTAATAACAATGCTTAGCAGAGCGAGCACCTCAGTCCCAAGCTTTTTTGTCTTCTAAATAATCTGCGATTTTATAGTACCCCTTTTTACAAAGTTTGTTCTTTATATAGTTTTTAAATCGTTTAATGGGTAAGTTTCGAATGTTCCTTCACTTGCCTGTTCGCCAGGGCCACGGTTTCTTTTTTAACTATCCCGTAACCCTGACTGTCTTAGTCACGATGTACTGACATCTCTTTGGGCCCTTGCCGCGCGTGAAATCCGACGCGCCCCGACCAGCAACCTAATAACACAAAATTACTATCAGTTGGAATCATTTTGAAGCTTATTACTATGCCATTGCTACCTGTGTTCGAAAATGTGTCTGCTCAAGAACGTAAATAACGCAATTAATGTTATTGAACTGGCAAAATGTGTTACGCAGTTACCCGGCCGGGCTTGGTCCTTACCGGGCTGCCCACTGCTCTGTTGTGTTAGCTTTAGTTGGAATGACAGCTAACTGCACCTAAGTTTTCAACATATGGGAAGGAGTTTTGGCGGGAAAGTAAAGCTGAGTGTCACGCTCATATTTCACTGGAATTTTAAATAATTTATAGTGTTGTTTATTAAATAAAGATGCGTGATTTATGTAGCAAAAAGTGCATTCAGGAAATTATTTATAAAGAACATTGAGATATCGCAGCATAGTGGCTTCATCATGACTGCCTCAAACCTCCCTCGTAGACGGTTTACGTGGCCGACTTTTTCGACATGAATAATTCATTACGTGACATTGGCTGAATGCACAAACCGTGCGATGACAAAAAAGAAATAAATAAAAAATAACATATGGAAACATTTAATGTATTTAGGAAAATAGTAGTTCAAAATTCCTCGAGTGTACACCTGCATTAAAAATTATGGGGTATATTACTTAAAAACATATGTTTATTTCCAGACCTATGAAGGCAGGTGAAGTGGGGTGCTTTTTGAGTCACTATTACATATGGAAAGAGGTCAGTTGTTGTTATATTGTAAAATTTTATAATAATTTGTCGATTAATTACACTTATATTTGTCACCATCACTACTTTTGTCTTCTTTATCCGATTTTCACCTTTATATTTAAATCATTAAGGCTCAAGGTTGATTGGGAATATCTGACAGTTTCGTGTAGCTTGACCTGTAGGCCTAGTATAAGTTTTCATTACGAAACTCGTTCGTCGTTATCGAGCGCGTTTGACTCAGCGATTGGCCCGCGTCAAGGTCGTAGGAACTCTCAACCAATGAGAGCGCCAAACGCGCTCGATATCGACGATTGAGTTTCGTATTGAAAACTCATACTAGGCCAAATGCTGTTGTCCGTACTATCGGATAAGTTTTAAATAAAAAAAAAGTTGATTCCCTTTTTCATAAACGTAAACTAAATTTAAGTTCAGTGCATTTATTATGAAAAGGACAAAAGATAAACATTAGTTTAATTTAGTCCTGTCAAATTGAGATACTCTATAAATGGTTAAGACGAGATTAAAAGCATGGCAACTAAAAATACGTCAATTTACTCATTTGTCCGTGGATTTCGATAGTTTTTGTTTTTAATATCAAATTTTTCCGCGATAAAAAGTACCCTATATTTTAATCCGGACTTCTAACTTTACCTCTGCAAAATTTCAAAGCACACCGTAACTACTGAACCGATTTCAGTAGTTACGGTGTGAAAGCGGAACAAACAAACAAACTCACTTTCCGATTTATAATATTAGTAAGGAGTCGTTTTTGTTATGAAGTATTTAAATATATAGGTTTCAAACACAGTTCACAAACTAAACTAATTTTAAATTAAGTGCACCTTTTCTTTATATTTCGTTAAGAAAAGAATATAATACTTGTGTTAGTTTAGACCTGTCAAATTTATCCTCGCCTGGCGTAAATTGATATATTTTTAGTCGCCATGTTTATAATCGCGTCTAAACTGTCTATGGAATATCTTAATTTGACAGGATTAAACTAAAATGTTATCTTTTATCCTTTTGTTATTGAAATAGAAAGAAAAAGATGCTCTTAACTTAAAAAAATAGTTTAGTTTATGAACAACACATTCGGCGCCAGTATCTACCGTAGCTTTAAAGAAGTTTTATGATTTCTGACTTCGTAATGAGGAAAGAATTTGAAAACTGCGGAAGATGTAATGGTGCAATGTAATATACAATATGTAAAGAAAACCCTGTCCGATCCGTGAAGGTATTGTTAGGTATCGATAACTGATTCTAATAATGCCTACATAGCCGGGCTAAACTGAAAAAATCCCCCTAAAAAATTAAATATTATTTCCATAAAGAGGTAACTTAATAAATGTGCGTTAAGCACCCTTCCGCGGGCGGCGGGCGGCAGGGCACGCGGCACGTGGTCGCATCGATATTCGCTCCGTCGCAAATGGCGTTGTCACTTTTTAAAAAATGACCGAATTTTGGGGAAGTTGTAATTAATTCGCGAAAAAAAAATATTATTTCAAAATTCATTAGTATTGTCACTATGACGATTATGTAAAATTTCATATTTTATTTGGTCATGTGTATACCTAACATTTATTATCGTTTTGGGTCGGACAGGGTTTTCTTAACGTATTGTATACAGACGACAGCACATCAAGCTACTACGTTACGACTTTATCTCTAAAGCATTAAGGCTCAACGTTGATTAGGACTATTTGACAGCTACGGGTAGCTTGTCCTGCTGTCGTCCGTACCAATCCCATTTCTGTTATGGCAGGTGGTGGAGAAGCACCTCGCGATCACACTGGTGCTGGAGGACGACATCCACTTCGTGCCCTACTTCCGCAACAGGTTCCTGCGTCTCATGCGCGAAATCGAAAATCTCGATTGGGATTTAGTGTAAGTCACTTACGAACATACATACATACTGGGTGTAACTGACATCGTAACGCAAACTTCGCGAAAAGGCTAGACCGCATGCCACTAATAAAGTTGTGATAGTCATTTATGTCGTTAATGTACGGTTACAGAAATAACAATGTTTAAAAAAAAGTGTCGGCTCGGCCTTTGAACGTTGCAAGCGTGCCGCCGCGCGGTATTGTAGGTATGACGTTGATCCCTGATGTGAACTCTATTAAATCAGCTGATAAGATAATTTTTCGAGTTTTGTTTTCATTACGCTTTTTTGTGTAATTAGCGAATTAATTAATTTTTTTCTTTAAAATCTTATTGGGTTATAAAAGTATAGCAATTATGAACGGTCTAAAGTGAAAAAATCTACATATATTTTTTTTAAAGTCATGAAACTACAACTGGGGGGGTTCAGAATCATGTACTGGATCCATGGTACTCGTTTGTGCGTCGATATCCGATACAGCCTTCATGTATATACGGACAGCCTTCGTGGCGTAACGGTAGCGAACGCGGCCGCTGCGCAAGGAGGCGCGGGTTCGACCCCGTGTAGTGCAAATATTTGTATGCATGAATATGAATATTTGCACTGGCCTGGTCGTGCCTTGGAAAGCACATTAAGCCGTTGGTCCCGGTTGCCATACGAACATCTAGTGGCAGTCGTTACGGGTTGTTGGAGCCCTCAAAAGTCCAGCAATTGGCCTAACTGCAATGCTTCGATATCTCCTTCGGGTTGTGGAGGTGAGACGGAAGTCACTTCACTGAAAATATCGAAGTTTAGCCAAAATCAGCAGTTAGACTGGTAAAGCGGACTCCAGACTACAAAAACTGAAAAAAAAAGCTTCGGATGGTACCTAGTGGGATTAACGCTGACTTACGAACATACATAAAAATCTTCGCCTTCTTCCCACCATAGACTGAACGAACGCCACGAATATACCTCCTCCTCCTGTGACCTCACATATCTACTCTTTTTTGCCTCGTTTACGATCCGTCGATCACACATCAGGGGGCAATACTCTTAATTTCAAGAACGTTCCCAATTTAAGGGGCAATACTCGGTAATTTCTAAGCAATTCAACATTATTTTCTTTTACTTTCAATATATTTTTGATCCCCGCTATTAAATTACAATACTTTTAACCTCTAGACATAGTAATAAAATATAAAACCACATAGAAATTGAGTTTCTGCTTAAATTGAGGCATAGGTAATTCTTTTTGTCGTCATGTAGCATATTGTTGTGAATCAATAATTGAAACAAAGGATACTTAGTTGGGCATCTCTCGGACCCCTCGGCCCGGAAGATATTAAGTCGCCCCGAAGCCGGAAACGCAGTAACAAGCATTAATAGTTGTGCTGTGGTCGGGTGACACAAGAATTGTATCATTTGTGTTTCTTGATGGTTAGAAGATAACAATACTATTTTAAAATACCGCCTTTTGCCGTACATTGAGGGACTGGAACAATTTGCCTGCAGCGGTCTTCCCTTTAGATTACAGAGTATCCTCAAGGCTAGAGTGAATAGGCTCATAATAAACTAGTGCGCTTTATCATCAACGATTGCATCACTGCTTACCGGTTGGATCTCATTCAAATAGTTACTCGTTACTTGATACCTACTTTGACAGCCACTTTTTTTATAATTATAAACAAGTGCTTGACCGCAATCCCGCCTGATGGTAAGCATTGATGCAATCGCTGATGGTAAAGCGCGCTAGTTTATTAAGAACCTATTCACTCAAAAAAAAAAACTGAGTGAATAAGAAGGAAGACAGCAGTTGAGCGAGGGATGCAATGTTTAACACAACAACACGACCAACGATGCTACGCCAGAGGGAGATTGGAGATCTGGACACCCTCTACGACCAAACTTCCGACACAACAACATTTGTCGCATCATACCCGGCACACATTGCATCACAACTGCTGATACACATGAACCTAATGATGTTTTTTTGTTGCAGCTACATCGGTCGAAAGATCCTCCTTGATGCTGAAGAGCAGTACGCGACGCAGCATACGACGCGGCCGCTGTACTCGTACTGGACGCTGGGCTACCTTCTGAGCGAAAATGGCGCGCAGAAGCTGCTCAACGCGCGGCCCCTGGATCGCATGCTGCCTGTCGACGAGTTTCTGCCTATCATGTTCAATCAACACCCCAAGTGTGTACTGCTTTTTCTTCTTCTTCAGCCTATGTCCAGCAGTGGACCTCTGTCCACTGCTGGACAAAGGCCTCCCTCAAGTTGGAGGGGGTTTGCTATAATCCCCACGCTTGTTCGTCGGGTTGGTGATCGCACTAATTTGATATTTCACAGGAGAAGCGCTGCTGCCCGCTTCCCTAGTGAGAGTTCCATTAGTCACCTCTTACGACACCTACCAGAGGATATGGGATGGTACCTACCAGTGGCGAAGGGTGAAATTTTGACAAAGGAAAGCCGGTCCAAAAAAATAAACACTTAAACACTTACCTACTGCAGGATATCTAGGAGGAGGTCTTCAGATAAGAATAATATCAAAAGCCCCACCTTCACCATACAAAAAAGGACTGATGATTTGATAACAGTGTCTTTCAAGTATTATAATAATCATGTGTGGGAGTGCTCGACCTAACTGAATAACATGCTTCTTGTATGCATAACTTAGTTTTGAAAATGAAGTTTCTTTTGTAAGCAGGTAGTCTGTTGAGCAGCACTCTATATGAATTAAAGCCATAATAACAAACAAAATCCATAGTATTTAACCAAATCTGCGATTAAATTACCTTACAGAATCAGTCACAGTTTAAATAACACAAATATTAAAAACAAACGAAAAACTCACGCACCAGTGGTATAGAGGAACACATAGTAACAATAATTTAGTTTCAACTTTGTCGTGTTTCCTTTCTCCTAATGGCGTGGTTTCTTTGTCTCTTTCTAATAGAGGAGAGGAGAGAACTACAAGCCGCTTGGAATTAGCCTATATTTATCAAGTTTTACCGAAGGTTAGCGAGGATTAGAAAGAGATGGTCTGACACGCTCTGTCTCTTTTCGCCTCATAGTAAAACGTTGACCGAGGTAAGCTGTAATTCGTCGGGTTCCTTCAATGTAATGTACGAAAAATTGAAGCGCTGATTAATTTACGACTATAAAATGAAATGTGATACTTAGGGTATTGCTAAAAATTACGATTGCTATTGTAAATCGCGCCGGCATTTGATTAATAATACTTTGTTAATGAAATAGAATGTAAATACTTTTGTATGAATATGGAACTGATTTTTGAAAGGTAACCCGTTGGGAATCGGCTTGTATAGACTCTTCGCCACTGGTACCTACTATTCTAAGCCCGGTACCATACGCGATACTGTGTACTATAAAATAATATTTCTTGAAGTAGGGGTGCCTTAGTGATCTTGTAATTTGTATTTTTCTATTTACATCAGGTTTAAACCACCTAAATAGTTATCGCCAATCAGCATTGAGCAAGCGTGGTGATTACGCTCAATCCTTCTCTGTATGAGACGAAACCTGTGCCCAGCAGTGCGACGATAAAAAAGTTGATGATGATTATGAAATGGTTATTGAATTATGCACCTAACCATTATAGAAATGCAGTTCTTTTTATAAAAATGTCAGCTTAGTTAGGTATTAAGTTGTCACTTTTGTATTAAGAACTTTGACTTAGCCTCAATAAAGTTCGAAATACAAATACTGACTGAAAGTAAAAGTCTAGAACTAAAGTTAGATTTCGTTTTGTAATAAGCGGGTATATTTTTATATGAATCGTAGTGGCCTAGTGCTTAAAACACCAGCCTCTCAATTATGAGTGTGCGGGTTCGATTCCAGGTCAGGCAAGTACCAGTGTGGCTTTTCTAAAGTTATATGCACTTTCTAAGTATATCTAGGACACCAATGACTGATTACAAGGCGAAGGAAAACATCTTGAGGAAACCTGGACTAAGTCTGAAATCGGCAACCCACATTGAGAAAGCGTGGTGATTACGCTCAATCCTTCTTTGTATGAGAGGAGACCTGTGCCCAGCAGTGGGACGATAAAAAAGGTTGATGATGAAGACGTTGTCTCCTTTATTATTATAAAACATGGATATTGAATTATGCACCTAAATGGTTATTATGCACCTAACCATTAAACAGAAATGCAGTTCTTTATATAAAAATGACAGCTTAGTTCGGTACAAAATTGTCACTTTTGTATTAAGAACTTTGACTTAACCTCAATAAAGTTCGAAATACAAATACTAACTCGAAAGTTAAAGTCTAGAACTAAAGTTTTTCGTTTTGTAATGTTTATGTTTCTATTGACAGTGAGACATGGAAGGCGCATTTCAAGACGCGCAACCTCGAGGCGTACTCCGCCGCGCCCCTGCTTGTTCACCCGACACACTACACCGGCCAGGAGGGCTACATCAGCGACACTGAAGACTCCGACCTCGTCACAGACGACCACTTTCACTATAAGAACGAACTGTAGACGTCAAGACGTTATCTTGTAAGTTAAGTTCTTACTTTAATAGTCAAATTGCCAAAGCTATGTATGTGTCCTTCGTGTTTGAGCTGGAATTCTTGTTTAGGCGACGTATTTTTTTAAAGAGGCAGGCATCTATCTGCCCATAATTATAACACACACTACACGAGCTATATGTTTAACTACCGTGTATAAGGAGGCGATCTTATTGCCATCAAGTTGGTATGAATCCAGAGCCCAGGCTGCTTCTAAGAAATTCGTGGTAAAAACCACTACTCTACTTAAGAATGCAGCCCAGGGATCTCTCATGCTCAGCCATAAACATATTCTTTAAAAAAATGTAGTCGTCCATTTAGATTACTAGATATTGTCCCAGATTTCCTTGGTCACAAACTAGACTAAATTTAAAGCCAGTGCATTTTTCTCTTTATATTTCATTAACAAAAGGACAGAAGATTTCTTTTCTTGTCTTTAGAGTGAATACTACTTCAACTCTAGATCAATGGCCCCTGTGGATAGATACCACAATTTTGCCAGTAACATGTGTAACAAATTATAGAAATTCTTTAAAAAAATATTTCGCAATAATGGACATCGCCAATGACAGTTGATAAAACGGCCGCGTGAGCCGTCTACGAGGGAGATTTGATGCAAAACCATGATGTGGCCACTATGCTGCACTATATTTCAATGTTCTTTATGAATTATTCACTGAATGCACTTTTTACTACATAATCTCGCGCTTTTATTTAGTAAACGACACTAGTCCAATGAAAAATGAGCGTGACATTCATCTTAGCTTTTCCGTCAAAACCTCCAGGACAGAAGATAATATATTACACCTGTCAAATTAATCCGCGCCTGACGTAAATGGATGTATGTTTTGTTCGCCATGTTTACAATCGCGTCTAAACAGTCTATGGAATATCTTAATTTGACAGGATTAAACTAAAATGTTATCTTCTATCCTTTTTTTAATGAAATGGAAATAAAAAGATGCACTGAACTTTAAATTAGTTTGTGAACAAGAAAATTAGCGCCAGTGCCGGTCTAATCTTTAAAATCGGTCCGTGAAAAGTTAACCAAAGTAAGCTAAGAGAGAGCTGTAATTAGTGTCTATCCCTAGCCTTAGTTGGAAAGACAGCTCACTACACCTAACGTTTCTCGGTAAGATTCTCTTCTTTCTTCTTGTATCTCGGTGGTAGGCCATAACATCAGCTACCGGCAGAAGTTACCATCCACCAGACAAAGTCTTGCCGCCAAGCGATTTGTCGTGTTCCGGCATGATGTCTGGTGAAGCCGTACGGAGGACGGGTCTGAGCAGTTGTGTTGCGATGTGTGCCGGGTACGATGCGCCAAAATGTTGTTGTGTCGGGAGTTTGACCGTGGAGGGTCTCCAGATTAATCACCCTGTGGCGCAGCATCGTTGGTAGTGTTTTTGGTTCCTTCCTATTCACTAAGTTTTTTAAGTGAATAGTAATAAACTTACGCGCTTTACCATCAACGATTGCATCACTGCTTACCTTCAAGCGGGATTGCAGCCAAGCACTAGTTTAATTAATAACAAAAAGTTGTTTACAGAATCGCTCTTCTGGTTTTGGACAAATAAAGCGAATAAAACTGGGCGCTTGTTTCTCTTTTATAAATTTTACTGACAGTTAAGTCTGTTTGTGGTTTTTCTGCTCTCATAGTCGTTTGAGAGTTTAAATACATGAGCCTTCAACTACAAGCAATTTATATGCCTAAATGGAGACTCCTTGACATGTAATGTAAGCCAAATTGATATGGAATAAACTTAATATTATTATACATATACAATATGTAAAGAAAACCCCGTCAGGCCCTTAAGGATAATAAAGGTTAGGTTAGGTCATGTGTGACCAAATAAAATCTGAAATTTTATCATGATTACATCATGGTAATAATACTAATGAATTTTAAAATAATCTTTTTTTTCGCGAATTAATTCCAACTTCCCAAAAATATGGTAATTTTATAAATAGTGACAACACCATTTTCGACGGTATTATTATGAGCTATGCGACTAGGTGCCGCGTGCCCTGTCCCCATTGGCCTGCACATGTATTGCCTACCGGACCTACCGGCCTATATATTAATAATTACCTGATTTGCGAAATAATATTATTTTTTTTAAGTTAAGACCAGATTTGTAAGCCTTATTAGACTCCGTTATCGATACCTAAGAATACCTTCTCTGATCGGACAGGGTTTTCTTTACATATTGTACCTATACAAACGTCATTGTAACGGGGATTCCAGTCACAAACGATAGCGTAGTTCTACACAGTATATGATAATATATGTATATCTAGTGCCATAGAGGCTATGTATGTCATTGTAATGTTTAATTTGACTGCTGTGATCCGGTTGAATAAGATCACTTTCTTCGGTGTGCCAATGGGTTATCAATATATAATAAAACTGCCATTAAATATAAGTAGCATTTTTCTGGTCTAGAAATACTTAACTTACAGCAATTTCAAGACATCTGCTTCATTTAATATTGGTATAAAATACCCCAGTCCATATGTCCCAAAGAGCTACTTTAGTTTCCCTGTCGAGTTTTGTTCACTTTCATAATCGCGTATGAATGTAAAGTTTTTGCTCGCATACGTTAGATGGTATCGTTCGGCGGGTGTGCCGGCGGACATTCATTAACGTGGAAAGTGCGTCCTTCACGGCACTTAGTATCTAGTCGATCACAGCTATTCCTACATAGCTGGCAGCTCCACACGCACCGCAGTATCACGCACCCATCATCGCGTTATGTGTGCTCACCTGAATTCATACATCTGATTGCCAGATTTCTAGCACATTTCGCCTCAATGGTATTTGGTACTTGACAATGATGTATGTCAAATCTACTCAGTAAATAATTATACTTGGCTATGAGTTCCGACTGAAACTATTTGATGACGAGACTATTTTGCTATTGTCTCAACACTTGGAATTCGTATGATGACATCCATTTGTGCCAGAGACGACTTTTTTAATGAACTGACGATGCCATTGGACGTGGTTATTGAAAAGCAAATGTTTGAATTTTGATGAGATAGTTCAAGTGTTATACATATTTTGTTCACATTAAATATTTGTAGTTTATTTTATTTGAACGTATTATTGAAAGGCCTGCATATGTATTTCTCAATTAGGATTATCAATTAGCAAGACACTGCATTAAGAAATCGGATTGGGGATTAGAGATGGGCAACGGGTAAATACCCAAAAGGTAAATACCCGGTAAAATACCATTTTGGGTAAATATCGGGTATTTACCCGGGTAAATACCTAAATGCCGGGTATTTTACTCTTAGTTACATCAATCAAAATATGAACACACATTATTACGATAATTACATTTTACACCAAAAACAAACAAAATTAATCATTGATCCACCAAATACGTACTTAATTTAAAATGAAACTACGTATATCCAATCATAATTATTTATTATTGCAATTCAAAGTACCGTACTTAATCACTATCACTGTCATTTTCATTGTCATCATCGGCTCCAACTATTTCGTCAATATCACAAAATTCGAATGACTCTATATTCCCGCGAGACGTAGAGGGCTGTTCTTCATCAAAAGGACTTGTTATCGGGCTGCGTAATACCGTAACAGACGAAGACTCGTCTTCTTCATCATCTAGCTTCTGTTTATGAAGAAGATTCCAGTTACATGATATAAAAGATATCTTTGCTGCTCTCTCCGTAGTTAATCTATTTCTTTTAACACTGTATATGCCCATATGTGCTAAATGACCGTTCAGTGGCAGCCGAAGTACACGGTGCTGTCAGCAAACGGACTGCTACTCTACTAAGCAGTTTAGAGCTGCAAAGTCCTCTCCACCAAACAACGGGATCCATTGCCTCTAAACTTTTCCATATAAATGATCTACCCCATAGTCCCTGTTTGGCCCTATGAAATGAAATGAAATGAAATCGTTTATTAAGCAAGTAGGATCACCGATCACTTTTACACGTCATATGTCTTTTTTTTTTTCAATTTTTTTTTTAAACTAGATGAAGCCGGCATTTCCTAACTGACTACCTCTGAGAAGAAATAGCCGAAACAAACTCAGGGATCATCGTTTTTTTTAAAGTCCAGACATTAAAAATGAAAATGTTTACAATAATTTACGTTAAAATTACGCATATTGCTTAATAACAATGCTTAACAGAGCGAGCAGCTCAGTCCCAAGCCTCTCTATCCTCTAAATAATCTGAGATTTTATAATACCCCTTTTTGCAAAGTTTGGCCTTTATATAGGTTTTATATCGTTTAATGGGTAAGTTTCGAATGTCCATGGGAAGCTTGTTGTAAAAGTGTATACATTGACCCATGAACGAGTTGCCTACTCTGTGGAGACGAGTGTGATGTACAGCAAGATTGTGTTTGTTCCTGGTATTTATATTATGAATATCGCTTATTGTCTTAAAATTAGATATATTTTATGTACATACATAAGATTTTCAAATATATATTGCGAAGCTACAGTCAGAATGTTCACCTCCCTGAATTTTTCCCTAAGAGAATCTCTAGGACCAAGGTTGTAAATGGCTCGAACAGCCCTTTTCTGTAAAACAAAGATGGTATTGATGTCCGCACAAGTTCCCCAGAGAAGAATCCCATAAGTCATAAGACTATGAAAATAACTAAAATAAACAATTCTGGCTGTATTCACATCAGTTATCTGTCTAATTTTCTTAACAGCATAAGCGGCAGAACTGAGTCTACCCGACAGCTTCTCAATGTGAGGACCCTGCATGACATGCATGTATTCCATTGCATCTATCTCGTGCACTTCTTCAAGTTCGACATCTTGCGTTCTTGGATCCAATAAATATGCAGCACAATGAATGGGTTTGATGCAATTACTCATTCGCCTGCTTACAGCATTGTGAATTTCTTGCTATATGAAATATGATCTTCATTTAAAATCTATATCTCGGGTAGCAAAAAGGTAAACCTAGATTTAAGGTCTTTGAAGGCCATATACACCTCGTTTATTAGTATTTCGTTGCCTTCGAGTCTAAAAATTTTATTCGTTATTGGCTCTAAAAGTTTTATACAGTTTTTTGTCATGAGCCAAAAGTTTCGATCCAATATATTTGATTTTATTTCTTCCGAAATGGTGGCATCTTCGTGGACAGCTAGTGTTTGTAATGCTACTTTTGTGTTTTGTAGGGTTTTCAACGCGTTACAGTAACTGCCCCAACGAGATTTGCCTGGCAATTTTAACGTTTCCCCCGATCCTTCTTCTTTTACTATGTGAGCAAGTAAGGAACTCAGATTTTGACTTCTTTTCACAGCTTTAATGCTTTTAACGGCGATTTGCATAATTACGTGTATAGGTTCCTCGCATAGTAAATTCAGTGTGTGAGCTATACATCGTAGAGGTAGTGTATGCGTATGTGTTTATTTTACAATTTCAAATGATCTTTGAATATTATCGGCATTGTCTCCAACCAGAGTTGCAAACTTGTGGGCTCCGTACACATCTATAACTTTGAGTATTTCTTGAGATAGATATTGACTTGTGTGTCGATTGAAAGTATTGAGACTTTTGACAAAAATGGGCTCTGGTTTTGCAATGATAAAGTTTATGATTCCTTCATTGCGTTGATTACTCCACCCATCACATTGCAGATGCAAATTATTCGCAGATTGGAGTTCTTCTGTGATCTCTTTTACCATCTCATTATAAATAACATCCAAGTGTGTCGTAGAGATTGCTTTTCTGGATGGTAATTTATAAAGTGCTTGTAGTTCATCAACAAGTCGTATCCATATTGGATGCTCAACCATAGAAATGGGCGCTCCGGCTACAAATATCGCCTTTGACAACAGTTAATCTAGATAAAGTTTCTTTTCCGTGGTGATCTCGGTTAAAGATATACTAGAACTAGGAGTTACAGAAACTGGAAGGTTATCTTGTAATGTTTCCCGATTTAACGGGGTAGTGCGCGGGATTCGCGGGGGTGAAAACGTGAGACACGCGGGGGTGGCGGTACGGGACGCGCGGCGGTGCGTTTCATCTAATAGTTCCTTTGCCGACATGTTGGCACTAATGCAACATAAGTGTGAGAGAGAGAGAGAGAGAGAGACGCAGAGTGCGTCTACCTTGTTTACGATAGTGACAAAAAATGAATGCCAACATGACGGCAAAGGAACTATTAGATGAAACGCACTTTAACACGGGACCTGCGAGGATAGCGACGCGGGACGCGCAGAGCGGGCGACAAGGACCACAAACGCGTAATCTATGAAGCAGCGCGCGCGGCGGTGTTCTTCTCTGAAAAATTTCTAAGCCACGAGTACTTGAGAAACATGATACTTATTATTATTAATTTGGGATATTTTCAGACTTGGTATCATTTTCTCCGTTACTTCCTAGTAGCATGATTTTTTTCATAACCATAAACTTTACCATTTTTGCAACTTGTAAGTACATTTTGACCATCAGATTAAAAAATATATAATTAAATAATGGTTGCATCTGGTCATTTGTAACATTATGTATTCAAATCAAATGTCATTTATTCAAATTAGGCTGAGAATCACCACGTTTTGAACGTCAATATTAAATAAGACACTCCCGCTAAAAAGCCCATCCTTCGCCTTAGTTTTAGGAAGGAACTATGTTTATTTAACTCCACATCTCGATAGTTGTACCTTTAAGATTCACAGTCACAATATATTTAAGAAACGATCACTGGGAAAAGAAGAGGTCACTGGGACTAGATTATGTATTTAAAACGAACACTATAATGAAAATACCCGCATATTTACCCGATTGGGTGCTTTCGCGGGTATTTACCGAGGTATTTACCCGCTGTTGGGAATTTACCCGGGTAGAATCCCATCTCTATTGGGGATGTATTAATTGTAATGTCAATTTCTTGAATTATAAATTATATGGAAGTTGAAATTATATTTTTATTGTGTCATCGAATTTGAATCGAGATTTTAACTCGGTAAATGTCAAATACTAATATTTTAACTGAGAAATAATTACAGCTAAGCTATATTAGTTGTGTTTTAATAAATATATGAAACATATAATGCAATTGTTACCGGCGAACTATTTACGAATCACCCTTTTATTTTTGGCTCGCATCAGCATTTGAGTTGAAGTGGTCGGTGCCATATATTTTGTATTATACTGCATACCTCAATCTGTATAATGCTGCAGTACCCTTTTTATTCTATGTATGCGTGTAATGTCACTATTTATTGGTAGCGACAACTTGGAACTCTGTATTTGCGTTTATTTTGATATAAGCTAAAGATGAATTTATATAAAATATATTAATGTGTATATGTGTCTAATTTAGACCATAGTAAAGTACTAGAAAGTTTGTACGCACTAGTAATATTGGAACAATTACTTTAAGACTCGAAACGCATTTATTAGGTAGATGTAAGTTCTGTATTTCCTTAAAATAACATGTAATTTTGAATAATATATTAATAAACTTATTTTTTAAACAAAATGTTTGGTCTATAAATTACAAGTTATTTTATTAGTGATAATATATTACATATCGTGAAGCCAGCTTAGTTAGGGTTTATTGTAATGAATAGTTAACATTCAGCTCATCGAGCATGATGTGTTAATATATAAAAGTGTTGATACAATTATTTAAAGAGATTTATGTTTTTTTTTTTAGTTTTAAATGTCTGTATAACTTTTTATTAAATTCAATAATATATTTTTATTATGTGCCATATAATGTTCCTAAATATTTTTATTAATCTTTTAAGTAATAAACGAGCATAACCAACACAATCGTTTTATTTCAATAGCCTCGCGAAACCATAGTGATTTGTGAACAATACTATGTTTCTGTCATCAGGATACATATTTGTTTTTATTATTTAATTACTAAATTCCAAATGTTATTTAATTGTCGGTGTCATGAGAGGGATAATAAAGTTCATGTTTCCGCGAAAGTCCGTCGGCGAACGTTTGATTCGGGTCCTAATGATGATCTCGTGCGGGAGAATGTGAGAGAGAATTATAAGGAGCTGCGAGGGTGCTTCGCCGCGCTGCAGCGGATGATGGACGGGATAAGCTGTGAGTTAAGCCGCCCGGTGGCGCCATGTGAAGAGCTGAGACGCGCGCTTGAGGATTGCTACACGGCTCACGTACACCAGCCGCTCAAGTGCAACCACCTCGTTACAGCGCTCATGAAATGCGCCCGCGACTATGCGCTAACTGCAAATTCATAATGCACCTTCATACATATACCTCAACACGTGTAACAAAAATATGACCCGATAACCACACACGTGTTCACACTGGTGACCGATTTCTGTTACTTGATGTTATGTTTTTGTAAATACAGAATAAAACCATCACATGTTAAAGGGTTTATTATTTGCCAAATATAATAAAATATCAAAATTTTACGCAGAGTGACTACACAAAATGTTATCTATAAGCAAATAATACTTATAATTTAGACACTGCTATCATTTGGTGCAAGAGCTCAATGATTGTCCTGGTGGGCCTACCGGTCATGCCGCGTGCTAGGTACGGAATGTCCCAACCTTTGGTGTAGCCCACGCCGTAGGTATCAAGGTGCACCCATTGACTGTCACGCACGAACTGCTTGAGGAAGGCCGCACAGTTCGCAGAGTCGCCGTAACGTTCGAGACCCGTGTTTGCAACGTCTGCAACTGCACAATTCTTCACCCGACTTTCGTAGAACTTCCATAGAGGCATCCTCCAGACTCGGTCTCCTGTTTGACCGCCTGCCTTCTCAAGGTAATGGTATAGCTCGTCAGAATTGGTATAACAAGCACATGCTGCTCCGCCGAGGTAGTGTATCAATTCTTTTGACATAGTGCCTATATCGATTATAAACTTGGGCCAGTAGTTACGTGCGTAAATTAAACTATCCGCGATGAGTAGACGTCCCTCACGTGACGGTACCCTAATTTGAATAGATTTATTGTTTGCACTGCTAATAACATCCCCGAATTTAGGACTATTTCCGTTGGGCATCAATTCGCACAGCGGTAGAATTCCTCTGATATTGATGGGAAGTTTAAGCCTTGCTGCGGCTCTGGTGATAGCTACTACACATGCTGCCCCGGCCATGTCGCCTTTCATATATTTTAAATCATCACACGACTTCAAGTCTAAACTTCCACTGTCGAACGTGACTCCTTTACCGATCATGACTATAGGACGAGTGCAAATGTCTGCTCCGTAATAACTTATTTCTACGTACAATGGCGGCTGTACCGAGGACTTTCCAATCGACACAAAACCACCCATTTCATGAGCAGCTGCCCAACCCTTGGTTTTCACCTCTACATTTATATCTAACTCGCATAAAAGATCCACAGCTATTTTGGCAAACTTACTGGGATTTAATATATTTGCTGGTAGTTCTTGTAGGTACCTTGCTAAATTTTGAGCTTCTGCTTTTAACATGCCTATTTTCCACCCTTCCACGTCACAATCATCGTGTAGATGGAGAACTGG
The DNA here is from genome assembly GCA_037179545.1 of Sesamia inferens. Lineage (NCBI taxonomy): Eukaryota > Metazoa > Arthropoda > Insecta > Lepidoptera > Noctuidae > Sesamia > Sesamia inferens. The sequence continues at coordinate 29,781,653 of CM073921.1, forward strand.
TTTGGGAATTACTCTTTGCTTTGGCTTGCTTTTATATTCGTTAAATTCCCAGCATGCGAGGGTTGCTCCTTCGGCAGCTGCCTCAGCATTTCCGAATGACTCCACATCAATTATTTTAGGGTTCAAAGGACGAAGTGCTTTTGTACCAGCGCCTGCTGCTATTCTTATTGCCTCCTTTAATTCGTCTAATTTCTCGATTCCATTGTACGTAAAACATTCGGTGCCAAGTCCAGCGACTGCCACAAATGCATAATGTGGATCCAAGTCATAAAACACCCTAGTTTCACCAAGTTTTGGTATTGGAGCTAGATTCAACAGTGACCATAACCTTCCACATATTTGCTCGTCATATTTGCGACCGCTGGCGGTGAGGATAGCCGGATCAGTTACTACGTTTTCATTGAAATATACTCCTAGAATCAGTCCTTTGTTTTTGCGAGCGCATGCTTTAGCGTCCCGCACTTTACGAGGCGGTTTGCAAGGAACACAGTCTGTGATTGGCACCCTGAACTGAGATATGAATCGCACGTGTTTTGGAAGTAATATAATACTGTGGCGTAAATACAACATTTTAATTTTGTAATAAAATTTTTGAAACTTTTTGTGTAAATGTGAAGTCTTTGCCAACTAGTTATAGTTTTCTTAATTTTTAGTTTGAGTTTGTATTATAATCTAATTATATATTAGACATAATGTGTAAGTTTAATTATTAATAAAACAAATATGTTCACAAAATCACACATCATACATGGCTCACAATTCAATCAGATTAACGCACAACATGTCTTTTGGGTGAGGTCAAGAAGTTTTCTTCTTGAGCCAACTGGGAGTATAAAGTTCATACCACTCGGGAATATTCAGCAGCAGAGTTTCTTGTAACTGTCGATATATGATAAGTATGAGAAAGGGAATGGCGAGCCTCTCGTCTTTAAAGAAATATACCCAAAAAGCTAACAGAAGTAGGCAAACGTCTACTGTATAGTCGATGGCTGACCTCACATTTTTCTTGGCTTTCTCTTCAAGTTCTTGATAGTTGATAGGTATGACGATAGTAGCTCGCTCTGCTTTTCTCAGCATTATCTGTTGAGTACATCTCTTTGGCGTGTTGTTTTGGATTTCTGGAGGATTAGGAACCGTTGCTTTACCTTTCACTTCTAATTGTTTTTTATCAGTACTATTTTGCTGCTTTGGCTTAACTGATTTATTATTAGAATTTGCGGTTTTTCCTTTCGCAGATGTCGCCTTACTGTTCTTTGTTTTATTTATCGTTTTCTTAGGTTTAATTGTTTTGTTTTCCTTGACATTTTCAGGTTTTGCTTCAAGTTGTTGTTTTTCAGCAACTGCTTTTAAGTCTTCTGTATTAAGGTACATTGGTGCAGTTGATTTCTTTTGGCTGCCATATTCTTTTACTATACTACCGTAATAATCAATCACGGTTCTTCCTTCATCACTGACTTTATCTAGTAGTACGTCAGTTTTATGGCGTGTTTTCAGGTTATCGTTGGGTAAGTCTTCTTCTTTAGGTTTTTCAGGTTCCTTTTTGTGCAGCAATTTCGGAAACTTGGTGTTGGTAATTTTCTTAAATATGGTAATCTTTTCCTCTTTCTTTGGTTTTTCTGCTCCTTTGGGGTTTTCTGTCGCTTTAGGTTTTTCTATACTTTTAGGTTTACTTGCAGTTTTCAGTTTTTCTACGATTTTCGGTTTTTCTAATGGTTTTGGACGTTCTGATTCAGGAACTGGTTTTGCATCTATCATATCTGATTCTCTTTTCTTCAATATGGGTTTTGGGACAAAATTTGGATCGGGTAGAGGTAAAGGCTTGAGAGGTTCATTTTCCGATAGCTCCTCTTCTTCCTCCTCAATAAAATCTTTGAGTGGTGAAGGACGTGCCATTTTATCTCTTGGGTTGTATGTTTCCTCTTCATTTGAATACTGACTTCGTCTATCGATATCTCCTTCCAGACTTCCATCCTCCGTATATTCCCCATCAGAGGAAACAGTGCTGGCAGTGTAGTCTTCATCAAAAGACATATGTTGCCATTTTTGATCAGGTGTTTCAGAATCCAGTGACACTTGGCGCGGGCCGAACTTGTGTTGTGTGCTTTCAACAGAGTCTGGTTTAGGTAATATTTCTGAATTCCTGGGCTTTAAGACAGAGAACTCTTCCTGTTTTTTCGGCATATCTCGATCATTATATATGCTGTCGCGGTCAAAGCTAGTATTATACGGAATGTCAGTTTTGTGATTAGGGGGTCTATCGTCTTTGTTTTTGGTTTGTTCTTCTTTCATAGCTACAGCTTTGTGAACGCGTGCCATTGCTAGTTCATGCAGGAGCTGCGATGAGCTGACAGCGTTGCGCAGTGCTTTAAACGGCATCATGCAACGCGAGCTCAGCTCCGGCGCAGAGAACGAGAGAGGAGGCGGCGTCAGAGAGTCCAGGTCCAGCTGAATGGATCGTCTCTTTTCTGAAAGGAAAGGGATTTTTTAAGCTCGCTTTTAATACTCTTACACGAAGCTTTGCTTACAAACAAGATACATAAATTCGCCATTACATTTTAAGCCGTAGGCTTGGTCGATAGGTGAAACTGAGTTTGTATATTGTAGTTGTACTGTAACATTGAATTCACGCGTAACTTTACTGTTTCGGATTCAGAGGTAAAGCAAATTTAATAGTAGTTAGAAACTTCGTAGACGCTGGAAATAGATTTGATTTCGCAAACGTTCTGTTGTATGTTAATTTCGCAGAAGCTATGACGCGGCCAGCATCTCGCGTTTATGTTTATTTGGAATTATGTTACCGCGTAACTAAGGATGTACCGTTGTGTTAAACTTGTAGCTGACTTTGGCGGACGACTATTTATAGACGCACCATGCGTCCATGCCCATGTCTATATTTGAAATGTATGCATCTTATTATGTGTATCATGGCCTTCATCAAGTAACGAATACTCGTATGCGTGATTTTGATTAAAGATACATATATAGGTACAGATCTGTGGGGGTTGCAGGTACCTATTTACTAACTATGTTGAGAAGAGAATCAAATTCATAAAACAGTCGCAATATTAAAATATTGGAACATGAACTTAAATTCAATTATTTTTATTTATAGCTTTTGTTCTACAGCTAAAAATATTTAAATTAGTAAAACAGAAAATCAATATTAACAAAAATGATCGTCATGTCCTGCCGCCAACGGCATACAAATATTAAATATATTTTTCAAAGGAAAAAAAAAATTGAAATAACCTATCATATTTTAAAATATTCAATTTACTTTATTATCTTCTAGGTACCTACTGTTTGACGGTGTATTCTATTTTTCAGGTAGGTAATGAATTAAAAAGTAAGGGATTTAGGTTAAAATAAACGAGAACATCTTTTTCCCTTGTGTTATTCAACCACAGTAATATTACATAATAGAAAAAGCAAAAGAATCCAATAAACCAACCAACCAACTAAACGCGTCAGATATTTTTTTATTGTAATTGCCTCATCTTGGCACTTTGTACACTTACTAGCACTTTTGCTGCCCAAATTGATGGTCTCATCGTCACTTTTTACTTCATAAGACGGAAGTAACCAAATGTTTTATAAGATTAGCCAAAATGACATGTGTCACTGTTGTTAAAATCAATTCGCAAATAGCAGAATGTATAATTATGTCGGCATAACAATATTAATGGGTATGATATAATAGAGTTCTAGTTACCTTAATAACTGTTGGACCAATGACTTAGAATAGGTAACATATTTAAGAACAGTAAAATGAAAACCAATGAATGCGTTCAACAGATTATGTCATAATAACTATTAGGAAATTAAAAGATATTATTAAATGTTAGGTCATTCTCCGGATTTTTTATCAGTCAATTATTAGTTCATTATCATTATTTGTTTTGATTTGTTATACGTTCTTCATATAAGGGGTGTTAGAAATATATTATAATCATTATTGATGCTTGGCGTGATGTAACCCATTTGTTCAGGATACAGTAAACAGGTGTCATCAACTAGATACACGTAAATTGTAACAATCTAATAATAAAAAAAAAAAAACTAAATTTCGCATCAGTACATAGTAGACGAAAGCCATTGTTTAGATTACCTCTTTTGTTTTAACTACAGTTAATGAAAATGTAAAAAATTATGAGCTTACCGGATTTGTCCATTTGTTTCTGTGAATCTGGGTAGAGTACCAACATGAACTCGCTGCTGCCGGATGGGTCCCGCATCGGCGAGCGCCGGCGAGGCTGGCGCGCTGGCGGCGGCGCTTCGACCGGCGCAGTCTGTGCACGCTTGCGGCGTGGAGCCGGAGACACGTGCGCTTCGCTGCCGTCCTCCCGAGTGAGCACCTCGTTTATTATCTTCGATTCCACTGCCAAAAACTCCATATCCACCGGTCGCCCCGGTATCCTCACTGGCGCTGACTCCACACTCGGCGCGCTCATTCCATAGGGGCTCTCCGCTTTTATACGGAAGCGATACTCGCTCCCTTCGATGAGATCGAACAGAGTAACGTTCGTCTTTCGGCTGGTAGTCGCTTTGAGCCACACGTTCCAGCCGTTCCGGTAGTACTCCACCACGTAGTTGCCTATACGACAGCCGCCGTCATCATCTGGTGGCTCCCAGTCCAGCGTGACGGACTTGTCCACCTGGCGCGTTACACAGACGCGTTGCGGTGGGTCGGGCGGCGCTGTGATCGTCACCAGGAAGGCAGCCGTATCCTCCCCGATCCTGTTTTTGGCGTGAATCTGATATTCCCCACGGTCACTTCTCCGTGCTGAGTGTATTTTGAGCATCGAGAATTTTGCAGTATTCGAGATCTCCACTCGATCGTCTACCACTAAGGGTTGCCCGTCGTGTCGCCATTCTACTGTCGGTGTCGGTTTTCCGACTATTGTCGTTTTCAAGAAAACGGTTTCGTTAATTTCGTATAACAAGCCATCCTCGTATTGTCGCGGGTAGCGTAACTTAGGTGCTGCTTCGAGTGACAATCGAGCTTTGGTGACGGCGTGTCCACTACGATTAGTTGCAGTGCATTTTATTTCTCCTTCGTCACTTGGGAGCGTTTGGTGGAACACAAGAACACTAGTGGACTCGCTCGTAGTGATCGCCGTTCTTCGGCTGCTGAAAATTTCATAATCATCCTTGAACCACGCTATCGTAGGTGGCGGGATACCAGAAAAAGCGACACGGAATTCTGTTTTATCGTGTTCAAGAGCCGTCAGATCATCTAAATGTTGAAGAAATAGGGGTGGTTCATGAGGGAGGCGGTCTGAGCTGACCGTGAGTACGTCGGACAGGTCGCTGTAGTCCGAGCGACCCACAGCGTTGAGCGCGGCTATCCGGAACTGGTAGCGGTAGGGCGGTTCCAACCCAGTTAGCACAAGCTCCGGCCGCAGCACCACGGGCGGCGCTGTGCGGATCCAGTCCGGCGTGCCGAGCCGGTTGCACTCCACTTGGTAGCCAAGCAGCGGCGCACCCCCGTCGTGTGCCGCCGGCGCCCATCGCAATGTGATCGAGTTCGGCTCCTCATCCGATAGTATCGGTATGATATCCGGCTTTCCTGGTGTTGCAGGCAGACCTGAAAATCGGGACGAGGCTGGGCATTACTCAATGCATTTGGATGATTTAAGTTAAAATTAAATATGTATAGTCGGGCGTTAACCTTTGTTCGGTAACGACGGTGCTGCCGGTATAAGCCATTTGGCATAAAACTCCTTTCAAAATTAGACGCGTGATAATCGTTACATGAACGCGGACGGTCTTACGATTTGTTTTGTTGTGCCACGCTTTAGGAATCGCAGCGCGCAGACTTTTTAAAAATAGAAACACAGGCAGGGGGCTTAGACGAGCTGTACACGTGTGGGGGCTGGTTGTAGTGGTAGCGTCGCGAAGGATGCGGGGGTTGGGATTACCTGCGGTTTTCCAGCGCACGTTCTTGCTGGGCTTGTGGACGTAGTGTGAGGCGGAGTGCTGGTTGCCCATGGCGGCGGCGGCGCGCGCCGACACACTGAGCACGGTGCCCACTCGCCCCGCGCCCCCCGCCCCTCGCCCCGGCTCACCCGCTCCGCGCTCTGGGAATAACTCTGCGCAAAGCCGCACCCGTGCGCTCGCGCGCCCGGATGTGATCTTGATATGTTTGATCGATAGCTTTTCATTAATGATCTACAGGCTACGACCTTTGGCGCAACTATTGATAATGTTCATCAATTTCAATCATCTGATGGCATTGCCAAGTACTAGGTACCCAAACATAAATAAATAATCAACATGAACCTGCCTGTTTGTGTGCTTTTGTAAACATTAAACAGTAGATAGGTACCTACCGTACAGCACTTTATACGCTTTAAATCCAAAAGAAATTATTATTAATTGGTTGTAATAAATTGCAACGCTTGTGCCTGAAACAATTTGTTTGTTGTGGGGACATCTTGTGCCACGGGTCGGCATTACGTAGTGACAGTTTCACCAAAAGTAACAGGTTATTTTGTTTGGCCACTGTTCAGCAGTTCCTAGTCCCCTCACTCCACCTGTTGGATAGTCTTTGAACAAATTTACTGACAAGCTTACTGAAAAGCGACCGAGGTTGTGAGACAAAAATAAAATTTGTCAGAATGTGTGAACGTTATTTTGCGTAGACAGTACAGATGGCACCGCTGTTCCAAGATTTTAAATGTGAAATGATCTCAATGTTACGCGTAGGGCTTTTTCCTACTTATTTAAGGCGCGTTTTCCCGACTTCGTGTAAGATTCGTTTTCTAGGATCAGATTATCATTTCATAAAATAGATATGATTTTCATTTATTTTCACGTTAACGTACAGTTATAAAAATGAGTGAAATTTACCTAATTTTGTTCATGCAAAATACGATAAAACAGACAGATATTTTGATATTCAGTGCGATGGTATTTGTTTCCTGTAGCCGCTGGTAGGTAGATCTCGGAGTCTGTGTTTCAGCGAGCGCCTACGCGTATCCCCGTTACGTACTTTTCAGCACTTGAACATAAGAATATATTTTAGGAATCTGTTTCAACAAAACTGTAATCTTATCTGCATCTGGAACTGAAATAATTACACGATTGCTTTTTTTAGCTAGCATCGCTCGGTGTGAAATAATTCGGGTAGGGAAACCTGTTGTATGAAGGGTAGTTTTTTAGACATATGTTTTTTATTTTGATTGCATGTACAGCAAACAAATCATCACTACATATTATAAAACAAAGTCACTTTCACTTTCCCAATGTCCCTTTGTATGACTAAATCTTTAAAACTCCGCAATGGATTTTGATGTAGCTTTTTTAATAGATAGAGAGTTTAAAGATAAAGGTTTATATCTATAATAACATCCATTAAATAGTGGAGAAATACTATTATTCTTGAGGTTTCTAATGTGATGTCGTAAATAATTAAATTTTTTCCGCGTTTGCAGTGTAACACAAGCCTAACCCTAAGAGACCTATCAAAATAATGTACTAAATATTGTACACATTGAAATAGTCTACGAAAAAATCGGCGATGGTACTTATATCTCTATCTGTTATGGATATCCCACAATAACATTTTTTGTCATTTACTTTTTACGACAAATACCGGCTAATGTTCGAAGCGATTTTAACCAATATAGCATTAATCCTTATCCAATTTAATGCCTTAAATAAATTGTTGATTTTATAACAGATTTAAAAATTGCGGGCAGGAGCTGCCAGCCGGGGCGGCAGGAGCAGCCAGCCGGGGCGGCAGGAGCGGCGGCGGGCCGCTATGCTTTTTATTCGTTCACTGTTTTTCTGTAGTGTATTTAGTATCAGTATTACTCCCGTGAGAAGCCAGGGTGGGTCGCTAGTACATGCATATTTTGAAAGGTAATTTTTTTTGTTTGCGTCCCACAAAATTATTAGAAACTAGCTTTTGCCCGCGAATTAGTTTTTCGTAAAAAAAGTAGCATATGTCCTTCCTCACGGTTCAGTGGTTTTGATGTAACAGACAAATTAACTTTCGTATTTTAGTAGGGAAATATAATAATGTGAATCTACAATACTGTTGAAAAATATCGCAATAACAAACCGCAGAATATTATTATTAATAGTTATGTCCGCGACTCCGTCAGCGTGTAACTCATCATCATCTGTCTTTTACCGACCATCTTGGGGTCGGCTTCCAATCTAACCTGATGCAGCTGCGTATCAGTGTTCTATATGGAGCGACTGCCTATCTGACCTCCACAACCCAGTTATCGTTGAGAAGAGCTTGGGACGCCCGTGATGTAGCTCGTCTCGCTGTGTCAGCTGCAAATTGCATCTCTTTCTCTGGAGAGCCTTCATTGGCTCGAGAAGTTGAGACACTAACTCTCATAGAGTTTAACCGATATGCTCTTTCCTCTGCCGATTCTTGAGAACGCGTAATTCTCATTCTCTTAGCTTTACTCGAAGTTCGAGATAAAGATAATCGTTTTTTATGGCCAGTTTCAACAGGTTCTACATGAATCATCAGCTCAAAATAAATTTAACAAAATGGATTACCAGGGTGTCATAAAAAACAGAGAAATAAGCATAACGAAACAAAGACCACAGTCAAAGACTCATGAATGTCCAAAGAGCAAAATGATGCCGGAATGTGTATGACTAAGTTTTATTTTTTATGTTCAACGGATGTTTGTTCTATAAATATGCACCACGTGACCAATAGACAATTATTACCCACAATAATTGTCTATTGGTTGATGGGCGTACCATGTATGAACTCTCCTAATTACTAATTAAAGTATAATAGTACTTAGTTTATGAAACTGTTACATAATGAGGGATATTATGCACGAGTGTGTTTAATGGTATCACACGAGTGTGTAATACCAAATTATGTACAGTTTCATACACTACTTTATCTAATCTCATACAGTTTATGAAACAATAATAATCTATCATGTGTCCAGCGAAACACAACAACGACTCGCAATGCAAAGAAACGTATTTGGCGCCAAAATTCTGCACCCTGCATCAAAGCGCACGCGCCAAAGCGCGCGCAGCCACAGATAAAAAAATGACATAGCGCTATCTATGGTTTGTAATCTGTACGGTAATGAAAAAAAATATATTTATCTACTCTCATATCAAAAAATTAAAAAAATAAAACTAAAAAGGAGTTTATATTGACGTACTTTACCCATAGTATATCGAAAGGAAATTAAAAAATTAAATTATAACATTATTTCTCTAACAAAATAATGTTATAATATATTTATACTTTACCCTACACAGTATACTAGAAATGCCTAATATTTCATATAGCTGTGCTTGTGTAGTTTGTGATACAAAATAGCCGGGGACGATGTTCAGTACTTACATAGTCAGAGTTTTATAATTAAGAATATGACAGGCATCATCGTTATCATTATTTCAGTAACAGGAAGTCCACTGCTGGACATAGGCCTCCCCCAAGGTTTTCCAAGCAGACCGGTTGTACGCGATCTACATCCAGCGCTTCTCTGCCATTTTGGTCAGGCCTTTGGACCATCTAATCGATGTGTGCCTGACGCTGCGGTTGCCTGTACGTGGTCGCCATTCAAGATCCTTTCTGGCCATCGCCTCTACGTCCTATGCTCTTCGCCCACTACCACTTCAAAGAGCTAATCCGCTGAGCTATGTGGGCGACTTTCGTTCATTTACGAATCTCCTCATTCCTGATCGAATTTTATAGCTTTCTGTGCGACCTTGAGCTTTTCTATGACAGGCTAATGATGACGTACATACCTAAGACTAATACTTAATTTATACGAGTATACAGGTCTCCCAAAGTGATAATGCGCATAGAAATCTTCGTCCCGGTTCCGTTCGCTTAAGTGCATATAAAGTGGTTAAGTGCACCACTCTATATACATATCTTCTTCCGAACCCTCGGGGAATACGACCGTTGCCGAACAGTGACGAAGATTTCTATGCGCATTATCACTTTGGGAGAACTGTACGTTAAAGTCCATTGTTGCCAGGCTTGTCGGTAATTAACGCAGTGCCATTAGGAGATTGGTGCTACCAAGGATGACTGACGTGACATTGAGAGATACCGCCCCAAGATCCACCACTAGCCAGAGCCACTGTGTTATCCAATCACGTAGTGGTTTTGATCCGATTAGACTGCACCGTACCATTAGAGGATATCAATCCATTAATAGTTAAGCTAAGAATTCTACTCGTATACACGTGGGTACGGCAGGGTAATTGAGGAACAAAATATCAGTAGCAATGGGTTTCATTTTGACATTTCAACAACATTTATTGCGTAGTTTACGTTGTCGGGCACGCAAATTTTTATAACTTATGAAGCAATGGACTAGCAATATGCTTCAAAATGATTCCAATCGATAGTAATAGTGAGTTACGCAACTAGGGTGCATGTTAGGTTCTGTGTTAGGTATGGTATTTTTTGTGAGGAACAGACGACAATCTAATAAATAAATATGACAAACTGTAGTAGCTTGATCTACTGTTTTCTGTATATCCCTCACGCGAGAAGAACTTCTGCTGTACAATACAGACAATAGACATACATATACAGTATGTTACGAAAACCCTGTCCGACCCATAACGATAATAAAGGTTAGGTAAACAAATGACCAAATAAAATATAAAATTTTACATAATCATCATAGTAGCAATACTAATCAATTTTGAAACAATCTTTTTTTTCCGCGAATTTCCCCAAAAATAGGAATTTTTAAAAAAATGACAACACCTTTTTAGGCGGTATACCTGTCGGCTTTCCTTTCATTCTTTTGTTAGATTTTTTATTTCTTTGGCGGCGTGGCGCGTGAGCGTTGTCGGCGACGTAAAAGAAATAATTAGAGATGTACTATTTTTTGCGTAATAACATTTTTTTTGTATCGCTATTAATCGAAATTTGTGTCTGGTTGAATAATCATTTGTTGTAAAAACACAGATTACCCAATGGTAAAAGTACTTTTGTTTGATTATCGATTAATTACTAATAATATTATTATAACACAAGTATTAGTAAACAGAGACGAGAAGGCCTTATGAAACACAATTTTAGTAAAATTTTACAAATATTTTAACAGTCAATATCATCGATATTGAGACAGAAACTGAAATTAAACCTTTGGCATGGTTTTCATTTACAGCGGTGTACATAACTAATTTGAGTTCTGTAAAAGTTCTAAACAATTCCATGCGATGTTGAATCGAGAATGATAATTGAAACTATTATACTAAATCGGTATCGATTGAAAAATCAATATTTTGATTACTTACACATCTCTATTTGCTCAAAGCATGCCGCGAGGCCAGCCGCGTAGGTACCTATTTTATAAAATAAAAATCATTTTTACTTTAAATTATCAGTTGCGCATAAACATTGCTTCCGTGTAGACCTGACTATTCGTGTATTGTGATCATGTCGTTTTCTAACGTAATGTAAAATGCTGATGGAAGGTAGTAGTTCTGCAATTAGTTGTGTTGTGATCAGGTGTTGGACAGCTGCTTATTGATTCATGTGGTGACACGACGGTGTACCACCATATTTTTGTCGACCTGTACCGGACTGTACGTGAGTACCTCCATTATCAGTTCGGCGAGCAGTGGATTGGTAGGGGTGGACTAACTTTGTGAAACACCGTGCTAATCTCGTGCGAAGGTGCCAGGCCTGTATAGTTCTTAGTGAAAGAAATATGGAACAACATCTCCGCCACAGCCATTGTGCTCATCGAATGAAATGATACATTCAGAGAGTCAGACGACCTTCGCACTTAAAAAAAGTTATTTTCACGAGCTGCCTAAGTATCATTGTTTCTTTCGAGAGTCGATAAACATGGATAAACTACCTATACCTACATGCATGAGGTCAACTGAGGTCATGACCTGTACCTGTGTTGCCATGAAATTACCCATTTATTTTATTTAAATTATTTATTTTTAAGGGGGTATTTTTTTTTTTTAGTTTGGCCAGGTTATGTAGGCATTAGTAGAATCAGTTATCGATACCTAACAATACCTTCACGGGTCGGACAGGGTTTTCGTAACATACTGTATAGACATACATATAATAAGTTAATATAAAATGGAATTGCATCAAGTGGCAACAAACGCATTGATTTCCGTCAACTTGTCGGTGTGCACAGGGTTTTGTCCTAGATACGTCTGTTCGCCATAACACATCCTGTGCATTGTGCCCTGTTCTGTCGGATATCCGAGCGGAACTAACGAGAGATAGGATACCACAAAAGCGCCATTGGCGCCGATTAGTGAATGTTTTTCTTTCTATGTCATTGAGAAAAGCATAGAACATAACATTTTAGTTTAATCCTGTCAAATTAAGATATTCCATAGACAGTTTAGAAGCGATTATAAACATGGCGCCCAAAAATACGTCAATTTACGTCAGGAGCGGGCTCATTTGACAGGTCTAAACTAACATTTTATCTTCTGTCTAATCTGTCCCTCTATTGATAACCGTTGCTTAAAGTTAGCTAGTGATTAGCGATTGTTTAACATTGATTAAAGTTAATGGACGTGCAATCGCCAAAAATGTATGATAAAAAGTCACTAAGCACTAGTTAACTTTAAGCAACGTTTATGAATAAAGGGGTTACTGTGCTCTCCTAAATTAACAAGTAAGCACGCGGCAGACTGTTATGACATTGATAGTCGGCGAACTGGCTGTACTAATCAAATACAGTCTATATTTCTCGACAACAAAACATTAGTTTTGATGTGAGCTATTTGGTTCCACAAAGGAGTCTAGAAATCTTTGACGCTTGCCTTACTTTGATATAGTACGTACCTATCTATGTAGGTATTGGAATTATGTACCTATAATAGCTGATTTTAAATTTAATTTCACGTAGAGAACTTTTGGTGAATGCATGAGATTTTAATTGCCACTTGGGTAATGAACGCGCGTTTAATGAACTCATATCCAAATATACGCTGAAATGATTGCACCGACCAAGCATCCTTTGTTGTCAAATTGCCAATATTAACGTGCATCTGCGTAAAATTAATCAAAGTGTTACTTAAAAATAAAGTCTAGGTATATATTAACTTTAAATAGAATATAAAGACTTGCCCCACACTAATCCGAGTTTGTGGGGCCTATGTAGTTATAATTTACATATTACTCTGTTGTGAAATTATAATACAATACATATTTTTTCTTTCATTTCCCGTTTTGCTGCTTACGTATTTAAAATGTACGGGAAGAGCGAAGCCTTCAACTACAGGCATTTCTGTGCTTAAACGGAGACAGGCTCTTTGACTTGCAATTTAAGACAAATTGATATAAAATAAACTTATTTTATTTATTTACTAGCATTTGTGCCCGGGTAAGTTTACCTCGTATCGAGAAGTACTGCCTTTTGAATCTGGCCCTTGATCCAACTGCCTAACGAGAGCCTCAATAGATGTTGGTCGAGGCTCTTGACTATCAAACCATTGGCCGATACGACACTGTGCCAAATTTCATCCAAATCCATTCAGCAGTTTTTGGATGAACGAGTAACAAACATCTACACATAGTCACAAATTATCGCATTTAAAAAATTAGTAGAATTAAAAAAAAATGTTTCTGTTAATAACTAGCCTTCTAATGTCTTTCTCGACTGTAAATAAAATCGATGTGTTTATTTAAAGTAAGTGAAATTAAAGTTTTATTTTCAACTCAAAGTGATACTATAACGGACAGGTATCTTATCTTGTTCGAATTGAACCGAGAAACGCTTGGGGTCGTACTGTTACTGATTACATTTGCTTAGGAAACAGAAAGGGTGACCGTACCAAACATAGGGAACTGGAATTTAGGCTATCTTGCAACATGATCAGCCTACACAATGTTACTGTGTAATGTTATTGTTTGTTGTTTGACAGCCTCCGTGGCGTAGCGGTAGCGAACGCGGCCGTTGCGCAAGGAGGCGCGGGTTCGATCCCCGCACAGTGCAAATGATTGTATGCATGAATATGAATATTTGCACTGGTCTGGTCGTGCCTCGGAAAGCACGTTAAGCCGTTGGTCCCGGTTGCCATACGAACATCTAATGGCAGTCGTTACGGGTTGTTGGAGCCCTCAAAAGTCTAACAATTGGTCTAACTGCAATGCTTAGATATCGCCTTCGGGTTGTGGAGGTCAGACGGCAGTCGCTTCACGGAAAATATCGAAGTTTAGCCAAAATCAGCATGTTAGACTGCTAAAGCGGAACCCAGACTCCAAACCTGAAAAAAGCTACGGATGCGACTGGGATTAACACTGAGATGATGATGATGATGATGATATTGTTTGTTGTTTGTGAGGAAGTGTGCCGTAATGGACCACGCTAGACCGGTGTAGGTTAGTAAATACTAGATATCTTAATCGGGGGCAGTGCCCCCGCCAAGTCGAGCGCGAAGCAAACATTGCCGTACCATCCTTTACTGGAACCATTTCGCAGCATTTTCATTCAACCTCTGAATAAGACTGAAACGCAGAAATTTTCGTTATCCAGTAAGCTATAATCACATTTAAATCCAAAATTTAAAGTCTGTAGGTCATTCAGTTCCGAAGTTAAGCAAAAGTAAAGTTTTGTGTTGATACTCACTCATGATCATCAAAAGAGAACTAGTGCTTCCCATGGCTGGTAGTACAACTGATCCCACGAATTTTCGGCCAATTTCTATATTACCAACTTTGAGCAAAATTTTTGAAAAATTAATTTTGAAACAGTTGTTGAGACACTTCAACTTATATAATTTATTGTACGTGAAACAATTTGGTTTTACAAAGGGTCGTTCAACTACCGATGCGGGCGTGGCGTTGCTAAAGAACATATTTGGGGCCTGGGATGAATCGCAAGATGCTCTTGGTATTTTTTGTGATTTGTCCAAGGCCTTTGATTGCGTACATCATGATACTCTTATTAGGAAACTGTACCATTATGGTTTGAGGGACAGAGCTCTCGACCTTCTGACTTCTTATCTGATTAATCGAATTCAGAGGGTTGATGTTAATGGCAACAAATCTGCAGGATCTGAGGTTACCATGGGCGTTCCGCAGGGCTCAATTCTAGGTCCTTTCTTGTTTTTAATTTATATTAATGACTTACCTCATCACGTGAGGGATAATCACAACATAGTATTGTTCGCGGATGACACTTCTCTTATTTTTAAAGTCAAGCGTCAGCTAGCAAATTTTGACGAAGTTAACAATGCACTTTCGAAAGTTGTCCATTGGTTTAATGTAAATAACCTTCTTTTGAATGAAAAAAAAACTACATTCATTAAATTTTCTACGCCAAATGTCAGGCAGTTAAGTACCAATGTTCAACTGAATGGAGTAGAGTTGATCCCTGTCGAGTCGACAGTTTTTCTTGGATTGACTATTGACTCCAAGTTACAATGGGGTCCTCACATTGTGAAGCTGTCGGGTAGACTCAGTTCTGCCGCTTATGCTGTTAAGAAAATTAGACAGATAACTGATGTGAATACAGCCAGAATTGTTTATTTTAGTTATTTTCATAGTCTTATGACTTATGGGATTCTTCTCTGGGGAACTTGTGCGGACATCAATACCATCTTTGTTTTACAGAAAAGGGCTGTTCGAGCCATTTACAACCTTGGTCCTAGAGATTCTCTTAGAGAAAAAATCAGAGAGGTGAACATTCTGACTGTAGCTTCGCAATATATATTTGAAAATCTTATGTATGTACATAAAAATATATCTAATTTTAAGAAAATAAGCGATATTCATAATATAAATACCAGGAACAAACACAATCTTGCTGTGCATCACACTCGTCTCCACAGAGTAGGCAACTCGTTCATGGGTCAATGTATACACTTTTACAACAAGCTTCCCATGGACATTCGAACCTTACCCATTAAACGATATAAAACCTATATAAAGACCAAACTTTGCAAAAAGGGGTATTATAAAATCTCAGATTATTTAGAGGATAGAGAGGCTTGGGACTGAGCTGCTCGCTCTGTTAAGCATAGTTATTAAGTAGTATGCGTAATTATAACGTTAATTATTGTAAACATTTTCATTTTTAATGTCTGGACTTTAAAAAAGACGATGATCCCTGAGTTTGTTTCGGCTATTTCTTCTCAGAGGTAGTCAGTTAGGAAATGCCGGCTTCATCTAGTTTAAAAAAAAAAAAGAAGAAAAAAAAAACATATGACCTGTAAAAGTGATCGGTGATCCTACTTGCTTAATAAACGATTTCATTTCATTTCATTTCATTTCATTTCATTTCCATAAATTCAGAGAGCTGAAATTTGGTACTAAGTTTAGGTTTAATGGTCACATAAAGGGAAAACTATAAAAACTAGAATAATCGAAAATCTGGATTTCCTGGTGACCCTAATTAGAAAACACAAGAGCCCAACCAAACTATTAGAGATTGACATACCGCTTTTACAAAAAATATTCGACTTGGTCGCTCCAAAAACATTCTGTAAAAAACTAGCCAAGTCTCGATGTATCTGCTTGTTTATCTCTAAAATCTAAATCTAGACAATGACGTGCCAAGTGTAAAGTTCCTTAATGTGATTTTTTTATTGTTATAGTTAACTAGCGACCCGCCCCGGCTTCGCACGGGTGCAATGCTCGCCTCGTAATTTTATTAATTATATAATAATATCATAAATTAAATCTCTAATATCTTCGAAAATATTCATTTAAATCATATGCTCTAAAGGGCGATATAGATCTATATTAAATCAACAATGTATTTAAGGTATTAAATTGAATATGGATTAATACTGTATAGGTTAAAATCGCTTCGAAAGTTAGCCAGTATTTGTCTATATAACCATTGTATAACCAGCGTACGACAGCGAAGCTCAGAAGTAATGTTATTCGCGAACGTAGGCCCAAAACACTGCAAATGTTGAGTTATACACAGCTATTTTTGTTATTGGTTCAGTTGCTGCAAATGGGTCAATTTTTTTAGATGGCTGATTTATATAGTGTGTTTTTCTCAATCGCTGAAATAAAATATTGGTAAAGAAAATCCTTAGGTTCACAACTACAAAGATAGATCAGCGGACACGTACGCAACTGACTGACTGCATACTGAAAATGTCTAATTATAATATTTATATCTGATGATAAACTTAACAGCCTTCGTGGCGTAGCGGTAGCGAACGCGGCCGCTGCGCAAGGAGGCGCGGGTTACATTCCCGCGCAGTGCAAATATTTGTATGCATGAATATGACCATTTGCACTGGTCTGTTAGTACTTCGGCAAGCACGTTAAGCCGTTGGTCCCGGTTGCCATACGTACATCTAGTAGCAGTCGTTAAAAGTCCAACAATTGGTCTAACTGCAATGCTTCGATATTGCTTTCGGGTTGTGGCGGTCAGACGGCAGTTGCTTCACGGAAAATATCGAAGTTGCACATGTGCCCGGCCCACTGCCACTTACAGCAACGTTTAAATTCAGCTGACCAAAATTTCACTGTGGTAAATGACAGTGAAGAGTCCCCGTACCTAAATCATCTTTGATTGGAGTAGGCGCATTCCCTTTCAGAAACAAATATTTATGACGGCTTGGTATTATTTTTTTTACATTTTCACAAAAATACTCACATCCACTCACTCAAACCACTATCCAATAAAACCTGCGCGTCCAATTTGGCTTAAACTTTGATGTGTTACTGTTAAAAGATGCACAACTACATTCTCTGAATTTTATTGATGAGTGCTACCATCTTCACGTTGAGGTCTGAAACTTTTCAGACAGCCTTCGTATACTTAATACGTCTATATTAACACAATATGATACTTTACCGTTGTCTGTAATAACTCAATTATTATAATTAAGATGTTTCACCAGCGACGGTGTTTCCGTCGGACTACAATTTGAGTGTCTTCAAGGCTAGAGTGAATAGGCTCTTAATAAACTAGTGCGCTTTATCATCAACTACTGCGTCACTGCTTACCATCAGGCGCGATTCAGTCAAGCGCTAGTTTATAATTTTATTTAAAAAAAAAGTATTTTTATTTATGGCAAGTGAAGTGAAGCTGATGTCGATTATTCTGCCAATTTCAAAAGTGGAATCAAGGGACCACGGGGCCAGCATAACAAGCTACTACAATCTGTCCTTTATTGCATTGGGGCTCTAGGTTTATTGGAAATATTTGACAGTTTCGAGTAGCTTGACAGCGTAGGATGCATAATCGATCGATAATAGTCATTAACGAGATACTCGACAGAGACCATAGTTCATCAAGCTTCAATCAGCTTGGTGTTGGTCTAAATGAAAAAAATTAACCCACTTACTTTTTAACTTGGCTTAATTTATTTTGTTTTATTTGTACATTTTTCTTTTATCTACATAAAGCTTATACACATAGGTACTGAGAAGTTTGAAGCCGAAATACAGGTTTAACCTAGTCTGGTTGCAAATTTTCTAGTGTAAGTATTTATTATGTAGCTTACGACGTTGTATTTTGTATTGTTTGTACTATTTTTTGGGTGAATAAATAATAACAATTTACTAAATATAGAGTTCATACAAGCTTAGTTTTTTGTCCACGTCAACCAAGTCCGCAATTGGGTTGTATCCTAAAAAATAATGTAATATCCTTCAGATAGATTTATAAAAAATATTAAACACGTGTTTTTTATTTTTTCTTTCATTCAAATACTTAGTAGGATGATATATTGATTTGAAATGTCGCATGATGTCACGCCGCGCACCGTGGTAAAAAATATACCACGGCGAGACGTAATTAGCCCCACTTCGTAACTTTAATACGCTATATCTCAGTCATTGTCAACCTTTTTACTGTCCCACTGCTGGGCACAGGTCATGTCTCATACAGAGAGAGGGTTGAGCGTAATCACCACCCTTGCTCAATGCGGGTTGGCGGTTGGTATATTTCAGTAGTTTATCGTAATTTCGACAAAATAAAAAATACGGGTCTTAATTTTTTTTTATTATCTATAAGACGGATTAATATTTTTTTTTTTTTGATTTTCATATCTTAGATACATCCCTATTATTTTCAAAGACATATGTTATTATCAACGACTACTTAAACGATAAGAATAGATATATATGATTGCAGTTATTAACTCAAGGGTGGCTGACTGGAAGTAACTGGATGAGAGTGCCGAAAATCGAGTTGTATGGCGTGAATTAGATGAGACCTATGCCCAGCAGTGGACTTGGATCTCAAGACGATGCTTAGATGTGTTTTATTTTTATATGTAGCTTAGTTGCCTACTTACCTAGTGATGGGTTTAGTCCTTCTTCAGTCTATAGAGGTCTACTACTGAACAAAGGCCTCCCTCAAGGCTTTCCACGATGACCGGTCTTGTGCTGCCCGCATCCATGCTACCCGCGACCTTCATCAGGCCATCGGTCCACCACGAAGCGTAGGGAGGCCTCCCTACTCTTTGTCTTTGAGGTCTTTAAGGATAGATTTTAAGAGTTTATAATATAAGTTTTAAGAGTTTATACACGCTGGAATTTTAATGGTTGTTTTGCCGCGGCAGAAAGATTTGCTTTAACGAGTACTTTCGATGAATAGAGTAAAAGACAAAAATAAAAATATTTATGTTATAAAATAATAAAAAAATAATTAAAAAAAAACGAGTGTGTTTATGACCACACGACTGAAGTGAAACTTCTTTCGTTCCATCTGTATGTATTATATATACATATATATATATATATATATATGTGTACAATATACAGTATGTTAAGAAAACCCTGTCCGACCCGTGAAGGTGTTGTTAGGTATCGATAACTGATTCTACTAATGGACACAAAACCGGACTAAACTTAAAAAAAAAATCCCCCTAAAAAAATAAATATTATTTCGCAAAAAGTGGTAACTTAATAAATGTGCGTTCACCCTTCCGCGGGCGACGGGCAGCAGGTGGTCGCATCGCTATTCCCTCATAATAATACCGGTGTTGTCACTTTAAAAAAAAAAAACAAATTTCGGGGAATTTGGAATTAATTCGCGGGAAAAAAAGATTATTTAAAAATTCATTAGTATTATTTCTATGATGTTTACGTAAAATTTTATATTATATTTGGTCAAGTGTTTACCGAACCTTTATTATCCTTATGTGTCGGACAGGGTTTTATTTACATATTGTATACATGTATACACAATACACATATACATATATTAATTTTCTATAAATATTTAAAATTTATTTCATGGTTTCATTGGTAAATTAATATTTTTGCATAGATCTTCTATTTTAATTGAAAAAAAAAAACTCGTTGTAGACCTTGTAGTACCAAGCCTCTGTGCTTATATCACCCACTTAACTTCCGTTCGCCTTGCCCGATCACTTTTCGTAACGCTTACGTCACGCGTTCGCCAGCTTACTCCCCAATAGGGGGACGGTCAATACAGTAAAATACAATTGCTTAAATTAAAGAGTAAAAGGAATAAATAATTACTAATAATTAAAATCTACGCCACCAATAGGGGTGGCGGTCAAAAGACTTACAACTAGAATTAAAATTATGCGTCCCAATAGGGGGACGATAACAGCACAACACACACAATTCCTAACCTAACTAACCTATAAGACACGGCCTGCTCGCCAACGATTGAGTGCGCAGCACCAGGTGAGTCAGTGGGATAGGACAAGACGGGGGGGGAGGTGGGAAAGTGGATTCCCTCGGGGCCAAAAGGTCGGGCTCTTCCTCCTGATTCAGGGGACCCCAAACTCGGGTAGTCCAGGACCTCTGGTTCCCGAGATAATCCACGGGGGGTGAGGTAACTAAAGGGGGTCGGGAGGGGGGGGAGGTTTCGTGGGGATGGGGTAGTGGATTCCCTCGGGGCCAAAAGGTCGGGCTCTTCGTCCTGAATCAGGGGACCCCAAACTCGGGTAGTCCACGACCTCTGGTTCCCGAAATAATTCACGGGGGTGAGGTAATCAATGAGTGGGTCGGGGGGGGGGTGTAGTTTCTTGGGGATATTAAGGGGTGTGGGAGGGGGGATACAGGAGGGACTGTGAAGTAGGCGGTACCAAATTTTATGTTAACTGACCCCCTTAATGGTTGTCAGTCGACATAAAATTTAATGTATAGTGTTAAGTGTAAATAAATAAATAAATAAGTGTATCCGTGTCTCAAAATTAAAAAAAAAAAATATTTTTGCATAGATCTTCTATTTTTATTGAAAAAAAAAAAAAAAACTCGTTGTAGACCTTGTAGTACCAAGCTCGCGCCAGGGGCGCCTCTGTGCTTATATCTCCCACTTAACTTCCGTTCGCCTTGCCCGATCAATTTCCGTAACGCTTTCGCCAGCTTACTCCCAAAGTCAAGCGTGCGTGAAGAAGTTTCACTTCCAAAAAAAAATCATCAACTCGAAAAAGTGAGAAAAGTTAGTTACGCCAGATACAACTTGTAACATAACTTTGTAGTTTTTCATTATATTTTTTACTTAAAAATACTGGACACGTGTTTCGGATTTCGCATAAACAATAATAATGTTGTATATTAAGTAAATTTCTGAAGTGTATGTGTTCTTTCTGCTGCATTCGGTTAAGCAAACTGTAATGGTAGAATAAAGTGAATAAATAAATAGAAAAAATATGATTTGGTAAATAGTTTTTATTAGTGTGTACTAACTTTTAATTAGTACACACCACGCAATGGTACACACTACTAAAAGTTTATTGCATTTGGTAAGGCGGTGTCAAACGTAGAAAAATGTATGGATAGAATATTTATTCTAAAGGGTGCCTATTATAATGCTTTAATGTTGATTTTTATTTTAAAAATACGTTTCCCCATATTAGGGTAAATTCTCCTGTGTCGTGGGTGTGCTCACAATTATATAAACTCACACATACAAACAGCCAGACCCGAAACAATTAAGTACTTGTAGGTCATACAAATGTTTGTTACGTACGCTAACCATACAGTCGAATCCCGACCTTGGTCTCTGTTTGGTATCTACTCATGATAATATCTACCCTCATGGTGTATGTGTTCATAATATTGTGTAGTGCTGTGCTATCAAGCGCACATAATAGGTAAAATTAATTACATCGTCATGCCATTAGTGGTTGCTGCACGCCGTCCTTTATACCCTATATTTATTTTAGCCTAGTACGAAATAATTGAGGGGTCCTGTTTTATAGTAGGTTCAACATACTTAATTCCCCATCGGTTAAAGCATATTATTTATTATTAGTGACACATCCCGGTCCTGCTTCGCATGAGTGCAATGCTGATACTATCATATACAGTATGTTAAGAAAACCCTATCCGACCCATAAGGATAATAAAGGTTAGGTAAACACATGACCAAATATAATATAAAATTTTACGTAATCATCATAGTAACATTACAAATGAATTTTGAAATATTCTTTTTTTCCCGCGAATTAATTCCTACTTCCCCGAAATTTGGTAATTTAAAAAAATGTGACAACACCGGTATTATTATGAGCGAATAGCGATGCGACCACGTGCCGCGTGCCCTGCCGCCCGCCGCCCGCGGAAGGGGTTAACACATATTTATTAAGTTACCCGTTTTGCGAACTTATATTTGAGCATTTCTCTTTTTTTTTGCCATTACACATTTGTGGAATGTCCCGTGATTTTGTAGATGAATAACTTTGGTGTAATCTATAAATTGCTAATACTGTTTTACTTAGAAGCACTACTGTAATTCAAATTTACAGAAAAAATGTTAGCAAATAATATATATATCATACTAAAATAAAAAATCAACTAAATATAAACTGTCGAAAATTGTAATGTATGAAAATTCGTATGTCCCAGTCTACCAATCGCAATTTCAAATTTAAATGTTTTGATATAATTCAAAGAAACTATTCGAGATTTTGATTATAAATCGTATTACAAGGTAAAAGGTTTTACGTAATATTTCTTTCATGGTAATTTGGTTATAATTTTACGGTTATTAATTAATTTTAAACATGTCCCAGAGATAGTTCCAAAAATGGATTTCAGTTTTTGTTACCCAATTTAGACATGCAAATTATTAAGAAATATCAATTTAGTTATATTTTTTGGAACTAGCAATAACGTAGATCTCACAAAATACCGCCATATCGATGTATTGCGTCAGTTGCTGTTCCGAAGTTTGAAATATGTACACGTTTAAGAGTGAATCTCATTCCGGCTTTTGTTATTGCTGTTTCAAGGTAAGTTGGCAATATTTACCCACTCTTTTTATCATAGTGTAATAGTTATTAGCTTCGTATAAAATTTAGTGTATAATAATAGCCGTAACTGTAATTTCAACTACCACAACAATATTTCGATAAAATCAAACGCTCGTTTCGTTACTTCCTTTTTTGTTACTTTGGGGTAGTAACGTATAAGCAGAAAAATTAAGTAACAAAAACGGAATCATAAAGCTATGTTTACAATTTAACAGCACAACAAAATGCCACTAACTCCGGCAGAAAAAATGAAGCGTAATAGAAAGAAATTAAAACAGAACCCGGATAAGTTGGAAGAAATAAAAAAGAAAAATTTAGAAAGAATAAAATCAAAATATAAATATAAAAATTATTGTCATTATTGTCATATAAAATGATTATAATATTAAGCTAAATATTTCCATTTTGTTAATTTGTTCTTAAATAACAAAATGACAAAAGATTGTCAAGTTAGTATGGAATTAATGTTAAATTTAAAAAAGTGTCAAAAATACGCAACGGCGGGTCTGATTAGGTATTTACAGTTTATTAAAAATAACCATTGTAGACGCAACCTTGTGTTTTTTATTTTGTTACTAATTACTCCTTTTTTGTTACTGTCCCAAACATCTCCCGTCTTTAAACTCGCTTTTGTATTTATTTATTCAATATAAATGAACATTACGTGTATAAAATATCAATTTTGCTAAACATTTTTATAAAAAAATAAGCAAATTCTTTTAATTTTGTATATTTTTCATATAATCAAAACTTTTAATTTACTTTAGATTAAAGGTAACAAAAAAAATGTTAAAGCACCCAAATTTGAAATATTTGTCGCTATTCTTAGTAGTCCTTTGCGATGATTTTATCAAACTTATCATGAATTTTATGAAACAGAAAATTTTGCTACAGAATTTGCAACTTCGAAGTTTTTTTTTTACCAATTAAGGAGTAACAAAATAAGAACACTTAGCCTACCTTGATTTAGATTTTTATAAATTTAATACAAAAATCTTAAATCAAACAGAATTCCTCTAGAAAAGTTAAAATACTCATAAAATAATTTATCTGATTTCATGACCAAAAAAGCGATATAGTGTGTTTTTTTTTATTGGCGATTTTTTGAAAATATGGCAAAAAATAAGAGAAACGCTCATTTAATTTATTAGTGAGATTTGTTTTTTAAGTTTAGCCTGGTTTTGTATGCATTAGTAGAATCAGTTATCGATACCTAACAACACCTTCACGGGTCGGACAGGGTTTTCTTAACATACTGTATATAATACCGGTAGAAGTTACCACCCACCTGACAAAGCCTTGCCGCCAAGCGATTTGTCGTGTTCCGGCATGATGTCTGGTGAAGCCGTACGGAGGACGGGTCTGAGCAGTTGTGTTGCAATGTGTGCCGGGTACGATGCGCCAAATGTTGTTGTGTTGGGAGTTTGGTCGTGGAGGGTCTTCAGATCAATCTCCCTTTGGCGCAGCATCGTTGGTCGTGTTTTTGGGTTTAACATTGCATCACCTCGCTCAACTGCCGTCTTCCTTCCTATTCGCTCAGTTTTTCTGAGTGAATAGGCTTTTAATAAACTAGCGCGCTTTACCATCAACGATCGCATCACTGCTTACCATCAGGCGGGATTGCAGTCAAGCGCTAGTTTATTATTTATAAAATAAATTACAGAAAAATTTTGAACGTTGTAAATAAAAACATAGCGGCCCGCCGTTCCCGCTGCCCCGGGTGGTCGGACCGCCGCAAACGCGACGCAATTTTTAAATCTGTAATATATTCGAAAATATTTATTTAAATGGTATACTGTAAAGGACTGTTCTGTAGGTATAGATGTATATTAAAACAACAATATTTAAGGTATAAAATTTTAATGCTTTATTGGTTAAAATCGCTTCGAAAATTAGCCAGCATTTGTCGTAAAAAGTAAATGACAATGTTATTGTAGGATATCCATAAGAGATAGTCATATACTATCGCGGAGTTTTCTGTAGACCTTTTAACGTGTATAATATTTAAGTAGTACATTATTTTGATAAATCTGTGACAGCCTCCGTGGCGTAGCGGTAGCGAACGCGGCCTCTGCGCAAGGAGGCGCGGGTTCGATCCCCGCGCAGTGCAAATATTTGTATGCATGAATATGAATATTTACACTGGTCTGGTCGTGCCTCGGAAAGCACGTTAAGCCGTTGGTCCCGGATGCCATACGAACGTCTAGTGGCAGTTGTTACGGGTTGTTGGAGCCCTCAAAAGTCCATCAATTGGTCTAACTGCAATGCTTCGATATCGCCTTCGGGTTGTGGAGGTCAGACGGCAGTCGCTTCACGGAAAATGTCGAAGTTTCGCCAAAATCAGAAGTTAGACTGGTAAAGCGGACCCCAGACTCTCTCTCTCTGCAGTCGGTCCCTCATATCTGAGGATCGTGATCAGCATTGGGGCAGCATTTCGAATGGATGATCTGCCTCCATCGGTTTCGATCCAGCGCGTCTCTCACCACTGCGTAGAATTTAGAAGACGATGTGTCTTTGACTTGATCGGTCCATCTGGTTGGTGAACGACCGCGCGATCGTTTGCCTTCGGTGTTCCCAACGACAATCAATTTTTCCAGACAATCATCGCCTCTGCGCATTGTGTGACCGAAATAGGACAAAATACGTTGCTGGCATATGGTCGACAAACGGGTTTTTATTTGAAGTTGGTTCAGAATCGACACATTCACACAGACAGACTCAAGAGCTGGAAAAGGCTTCGGATGCGACTAGGATTAACGCTGAGATAATAATGATGATTATTTTGATAAATCTCGTTGGGTTCAGCCTGCGTTTCATTAAAAACGTGGAAAAAAATGAAATTATATCACATGAGAAACCTCAAACATAATATTATTTCTTCACTATTTAATTATACTTACATATAAACCTTCCTCTTTAAATCATTCTTTCCATATAGACATAGGGAAAGAGAAATCAACTTTATGCTATGTAGTGATGACGCCCTAAAATGGACGCAATTGGAAAAACAGAACGTTTTTGCACAATTAATCCATCATTACTCGCATCACGGGTCACCGCCCTTTATTGTAACGGAGAAAGTATTTGCATTAGTTAGATTGTTCTGGCAGCCTCTCAGTAGGGTTACAATTATCTTCCTAAACTGAAAGACTAAGTATTATATCGGCACATTTCTGTGTTTCATATTTTACAGACACAAGAATCAAAGATCTTATAAATGTTTGAAATTAATATATGAGTTAATTTTACTTTTTTATTCAGATTCAAGACTATCATCATCGTCAACCTTTTTATCGTCCCACTGCTGGGCACAAGTCTCCTCTCATACAGAGAAGGAATGAGCGTAATCACCACGCTTGCTCAATGCGGGTTGGCGATTTCAGACTTAAAGTCCAGGTTTCCTCAAGATGTTTTCCTTCACCTTCATTCATTGGTGTCCAAGATATACTTAGAAAGTACATATAACTTTAGAAAAGTTACATTGGTACTTGCCTGACCTGGAATCGAACTCGCGCACTCATACTTGAGAGGCTGGTGTTTTAACCACAAGGCCACCACGCCTTAGATTCAAGACTATACTAGTAACTAAAACCAACCAAACCAAACGATTAACGGGTTCGAGGTACTAGTAGGTATCATCATTATCAACCTTTTTATCGTCCCACTGCTGGGCACAGGTCTCCTCTCATACAGAGAAGGGGGTAGTAGGTATAGACGCTAATAAATATTAGTATATACCTAAATATTGTAATAAACTCAGTTTCACATTTTTTGCAGATGTGCCAATATATTAATTCGAAAAAACCGTAACGCGAAGCACGTGAGTTGGACAGCACGTTAGCAAGTCAACTGCTGAATTTGCTGTCATTGTACAACTTTAAACTTTAGCTAAACTCCATAAATTCCACTTAAACACGACGAATTATTTGTAATCTACTCGGTAATGACGGTCTGCCCAAAATCCTTCCTTAGATACGTAAGACAACCATAAGTAAGTAAGCCGTAAGAAAACCCATAATTCGTGTTTCTTATATTTTCCTAAGGGAGTAGGTACCGACACCCTACATCCACATCACTATGAAAGATACCTACCAAACTGGGACATCAAAAAAAAAAAAAGAAGCAATGGTGGACTCATTCGTCTGTAAATATAGTTATTATTATTATTCATTTATTTCAGGGTGCGCAGGTTCATAAATAAATACCTAAACATATATATTTTGATTGTAAATTCACTGGCATTTTCTTGTGCTGTCCGCGGAAGCGACGGAACATCAATTCCTGGGAACAGAAGTCTTCTTCTATGGTCAGATAACAGTTTGGTGCACTGACTACAAACTCCTTGAAGTTGACGTTGCGGTGTAACTCCAGTAACTGTACTGTAGGAGGGTGCCTTGTCTCCTGACGCATTCTGACGACGTTCTCCACGATGACCTTCGCCTTAGTGGAGTAGTGTAAGCGTAAGATGTAAACAGGTATATTCGGGTTATGCTGGCAATAAAGACTTCAAGGTGCCTGTGTCTGGCTACCATCAGCTTAGACAGTAATTTTTTTTTCGAGATAAAATTCTCCTCATGTATGTTTCTTTTTTTTTAATTAATTTATAAACCAGCGCTTGACCGCAATCCCGTCTGCTGGTCAGCAGTGACGCAATCGTTGATGGTAAAGCGCACTAGTTTATTAAGAGCTTATTCACTCTAGCCTTGAAGACACTCAAATTGTAGTCCGACGGAAACACCGCCGCTGGCAGATTGTTCCTGTCCCTCGATGTACGCGGTATAAAGGAGGAGGCGAAACGCTTGTCCGCCGCCCTTGGTGTCTGTAAGTCTCTTACTGACTAAACCCTCTACTGGTGCCGGACCCTCGGGACCCGACCAGCGCTTGCTGGCCTCTTCGGGTCAGGTCACTCCCCCAGTGAGGTGTTTGACTCCTACAACGACCGCGCCGCTACCTCGGATGCTGATGATTGGGATCGACAGACGTCTATGTGTCTGTCGCTGTTGGACTCATTAAACTAATATTTTAGCTTCTGTCCTTTTCATAATGAAATATAAAGAAAAAGATGCTTTGAAGTTTAACATCGCGGCCATTGTCGTGCTTAATAGGATTGTATCAATCTGATAATATTAAAGATTATTTGATTAATTAGTTAAGTTTTAGTTAGATAATCTTAGGGGCAACGCACTACACAGTTGCAGTTACAGTCTGGTTGGGCCTAAGGTGCTGGTACACCAGCCAGGGCACCCCGACCGAGCGTGGTCAAATGCCTGTGAGCCGAGAAAGTGTAGATTTGCTTCGTAAACCAATTTGATTGGTTTCCTGCACATACCTAGGCAACGTTGTGAATATGTAGGTACATAATATTTCTATATAACATATTACGTGTTAACAGCTGGATTACCCGAACAAACATTTCAATGGCTACCTGGAATCTTGCGCATGTTACATAAAGTTTATTTTCATCCCAAGTTTATTTTTATTCTTCTGTAGTAATTACCCGTGAATCTGTTGCTGATCCGGTGATAAAATATTCCACAAACAATGACGTACTTAGGTGGTGGAATTCATCAAAAGATTAAGAACGGATACTGGGGCTATTTCAATCCTATCAAGAGATATCTGATAGGCAGCACCTGTACTGAATAGAAGATAAACAACGATTTTCCCAACTAGATACCGACATACCTAAGTACGTGGTTATTATAAATATGTGAGGTCAGAATTAAAAGGGGTCATATGCACTTTGTCTTTCTATTCGAAAATTGTCTTAAATTTGCATTAAATATAATAATACTTATTTATTTGTAACTAATTTTAATGGATTGGATTTTCCAGGTGAAACACAAGAAGCTAAGAATTTTTTAGTCAACTGTTACGCCAACTACAAAAGAGATAGGTAGGTAAAGGTCAGCTATTCTTGGAAATCATAGAGTACCTAACAACCATAATTTGGCATACATTCTTGACTACTATATTCAAGCAAATCCTAAATTAACATTAGAAAATGCAGGTGTTGGGTACCGAATACATAGCGAATGAGCAAGTATTCTGTATGAATCGGACTGTTTTCAACTATCAATGTGAGTTGGTCATAAGTCTGCCATCAAACCCATTTTGAAATAACAATTCTATTTCATAGATCATATTGTTTAAAATGTATGTTCGCGATATGAATATAATTACGAGCAGTGCGCGCTCGCAAGCGACCTACATCTCCTGGATCGGCGCCAGAGCATAAATACCTAGTGAGACCACCACTCGTCGTCAAGGTGACATTGTACATAAGCCAAAAGAAATACACAAACTATTAAAACGTTTATAGCGTAGTATACATTATTCTAATTAGCTTAAGAGCTACATTTGCTTGCCTATTTTAAGAGTATTGTACAACTTATGGAGCGACTGTTCAAGAAAATTAAGAAAGAATAGCATTTGTGTAATACCTACCTTAATTATGTTCGTAGTAATTTGATCGTCATCCTGATGATGGATGGGAGTAGTGGCAATAGAATATCAGCCACAGTTCAACAGACTGGCACCAATAGAAATGTGAATCAATAATACTGCGTGGTGGAAAGACCCTCAACCTCCAGCACATTGAACGAAGAATGAACATTGACAGTATATTCCAATACTTTAGCCTTTTCAAGAAACTTAAGGTCTATAAATACGTATGTGTCACTCCTCCCTCTCTTAAAAACACTCCTTGTAATCATTTTTAACCCTAATCACAGTCGCTAACCTCTACACACAATTAAATTGTTAGAAAAATTTTCAGTCATAGTTTAGCCTGCAAACTCAATGAGTAAATAGTGACCATAGTGTTAGCTACTACCACTTATTCATTAGACGTTTTCCTTACTTAATTAACATCCCAAAATCTAGCTTTGTTTTGAGCTTTTAATAGTAAGTACATTATTTTCAAAGTAAAAAAAAAAAACAGTACCAATAGGGATGTATCCAAGGTATGAAAATCGAAAAAATAATTAGTCCGTCTTATTTAAAATAAAAAAATAAACACTCATATTTTTTAATTTTGTCGTAATTCCCAAAAACTACTGAGATATAGCGTATTAAAGTTATGGAGTGGGGGCTAATTACGTCACGCCGTCGTATATTTTGTACCACGGCGTGACGTCATGCGACATTTCAAATCAATATATCTTCCTAAGTATTTGAATGAAAGAAAATATAAAAAATACGTATACAATATTTTTTATAAATCTATCTGATGGACATTAAATTATTTTTTGGGATACAACCCAATTCTGTACAATCATATTTTAGTTACTTATTGTTCTTGTTTATAATCTTTGATTTTTACCAGGGATTGGGCGATTCTGTTAGACACTTGATTCGATCGATTAGATTTAATAGAGTGAAGATACCCATGGAAAGATCTCATCGATATGAATATTTCGTAATATGAGAACTTTTCTCGATTGTCTGTCTGTGAGGATCTACTGAGCTTCTTAATATGCATACCTTAGTAACAATTATTGCAAATCAGGTATTCCATCGTCAATCTTTCTTTATATAATACACAATGTTTTGCAAACGACCTCTTTTAAACCAATTCGCCTGTAAAACATTACCTCCTATAGTCATCATCATCATCATTTCAGCCGAAAGACGTCCACTGCTGGACATAGGCCTCCCCCAAGGTTCTCCACGACGACCGATCCTGCGCCTCCCGCATCCAGCGGTTTCCCGCGACCTTCACCAGGTCGTCGGTCCACCTTGTCGGGGGCCTACCTAAGCTACGTCTTCCGGTGCGTGGTCGCCACTCGAGAACCCGTCGGCCCCATCGGGCATCGGTCCTACGGGCAATGTGTCCAGCCCACGGCCACTTTAGTGTTGCAATTCTTCGGGCTATGTCGGTTACTCTTGTTCTTCTGCGGATCTCCTCATTCCTGATTCGATCGCGCAGAGAAACCCCAAGCATAGCCCTCTCCATTGCCCTTTGACTGACTTTGAGCCTTCTTATAAGGCCCATTGTTAGCGACTCCTAAGGTCGTTGGGACACAGGCCTCCTCTCGGTGAGATGGAGCGGGCCATAATCCACCACGCTGGCCCAGTCCGGTTTGGTAGATGTTACATGTCTTCGAAGTTTTTGGTTCTAGGATATGCTAGTTTCATCGCGATGTTTTTCTTCTCCGTTTTGAGAGCAGTGGTGATGAAATAAACTTACACAAAGTAAATCGCCGAATGGGGTTCGAACTTACGACCTACAGCTTGTTAGTCCCGGCCGATACCACTAAGCCACCACTGCTCAGCTGCTGGATAAATTTAAACCTGTTAACACTACCATTACCGGAAAGAAATATGTCATAAAAAATATCTGATTTAGAAAAACGTTTGTAACTCCGCAACATGTGTGAATTACCTATATAGTTTGTTTGACTTTAAATCATCCTAAGTGCGAGGTTAACATCAACACTTAAAATTAAATAGAACTTGTCAATATCATCATTATATAACGATGAATTCCCTAAGGGCCCAACCCTTAGGGAATTCAGAGGTACTAATTCTTAGACATGAATTATAAAACTACATTTAGGCTATAGAAATTAAAATATATCTTCCATCATTATAGGTAAAACATTGACTGAAGCGTTTGAAAAAGATAAATTAATTGATTGGTAACCTTCAACCCATTCTACATGCTCCAACCCATTAGATGACTAACTACATAATTTTCAACCAATAAAGCCACTGAAAATGTTTGGTGACTTTATATTTTATTTTTCTTGATACCAAAGTTTTGCCGGATTGGCGTCTCATCCAAATTCGTGTTTAGTAAAAAATGTATCTCTAAACAAGCATTGTCTATTGATATGTCGCTTATAGCTATCGTGCGCGAAAAATTTTTAAAGCTTCGGTGCCCAATCGGCAAAGAACTGGCTGACAATAATTGGCAAAGGGCGTGTTTATAGCCCAGGTTCTTCTTGAAAGCTATTTACATGAATATCGCCCATTTTCTAGTCTGTAAAATGGCAAACTCGGATTTTTAATGTGCTAATAATTTTACCTTCTGTCCTTTTCGTATTGAATTGGAAAGGAAAAGGTGCACTGAACTTAAATTTGGTTTAGTTTGTGAATAAGAGGAAAAAGGTTCATTAGCTGCAACCGGCCTTTTTGTCAACATGACATTAATGTAATGATTGCAACTGTGATTTTGGTTTAGCAAAGTCAACGCCAGAAGAGTGATTGAGTGCAAAAGATGATGAGTTAAGTGGACAATACCATCGTGGTTGAATGAAATCTATTTTAGTCAGTGTCAATGTTAACCAAAAGTTCTAGTTATGTTCTAATAACATATACAGTATGTTACGAAAACCCTGTCCGACCCGTGAAGGTGTTGTTAGGTATCGATAACTGATTCTACTAATGCATACAAAACCGGACTAAACTTAAAAAAAAAATCCCCCTAAAAAAAATAAATATTATTTCGCAAAAGGAGGTAACTTAATAAACGTGCGTTGACCACCCTTCGCCTGCCGCCTGCGGGGGGCGGGCGGCAGGACACGCGGCACGTGGTCGCATCGCTATTCGCTCATAATAATACCGGTGTTGTCACTTTTTAAAAATTACTAAATTTCGGGGAAATTGGAATTAATTCGCGGGAAAAAAAGATTATTTCAAAATTCATTTGTATTGGTACTATGATGAATACGTAAAATTTTATATTATATTTGGTCATGTGTTTACCTAACCTTTATTATCCTTATGGGTCGGACAGGGTTTTCTTAACATACTGTATATGCTGTAAAGCTTTAACTAGGAATGTTAGGAACTGGCACTGTGCCATCTCATCCTCTCAGTTATAGATAACTGCAGTGCCTAAAATTAAAAATATACCAACTTGTTGTGAAACGAAATGTCTGAGATTAAAATATTGTCTATGTCTTTTATCGTCTTCTGTCGCAGTTAATGTACAGTTTTAAAATAGTGTGGATAAAAAAATATTTGTGAAATATTTCTTTTTTGAAAATAGCATCAAAAATCAAGGTGAATGACATCAGAAACATATGGGTTATTCGTAATGATCTCCTTTATTTTTACTTATGAAGTATTAACAGAAAAATATATGTGGACTCTTTCCAAAAATTTACTGCACCTAAGCCAGACGTTAAAATGTGAAAGAATTAAAGGCTACGTATTTATACATAGGTAACTTAGCCGGTTTTCGGCCAGTTAAGCGAACTTATTACTTTGTCACGATTTTTCTCCATGACCTTACAGTCGCAGACTAGTTTCCTAA
The DNA here is from genome assembly GCA_037179545.1 of Sesamia inferens. NCBI lineage: Eukaryota > Metazoa > Arthropoda > Insecta > Lepidoptera > Noctuidae > Sesamia > Sesamia inferens. The sequence goes on from CM073921.1 coordinate 29,815,074, forward strand.
TTATTTTTGAACTCGAAATATAATGTAGTTTTGTTATTTGTAGATCTTTTAATAAAATTGCTAAAAATTAAAATGTCTGAAAATAGCGATTTCGCCTGTTTTCGGCCACCTGTTTCAGTTTCCGGCCATTATTTTGCTAGTTTTCGGCCACTAATCTGCTATTTGAAAAATGATCTCTATTAGCTAACTAATATTTTTTTCTATTAATTATAAACTAGCGCTTAACTGCAATCCCGCCTGATGGTAAGCAGTGATGCAATCGTTGATGGTAAAGCGCGCTAGTTTATTCACTTAAAAAACATTCCCATTCACTTAAAAAACTTAGTGAATAGGAAGGAAGACGACAGTTGAGCTAGGTGGTGCAATGTTAAACCCAACAACACGACCAACCATGCTGCGCCAGAGGGAGATTGATGTGAAGACCCTCCACGACCAAACTCCACAACAACACTTGGCGCATCGTACCCGGCACACATCGCAACACAACTGCTCAGACCCATCCTCCGTACGGCTTCACCAGACATCATTCATGACACGAACATGAACACGACGAATCGCTTGGCGGTAAGACTTTGTCTGGTGGGTAACTTCTGCCGGCAGCCGATGTGGCCTACCACCGAGTAAACCACCGAGTAGATTCTATAATGGAATAAAAGCAAAAAATACGTATGAATCAACGATTTTAATTAAAATCTATAAAATATTAAACTTAAAGAAACATTTTAAACATAATAGTAGGAACAATGGTCAAAAAGATAAAAATATAGTATGGCATAACAAAAATATTTGTTCAATACTAACTCTAATTTCGTTTTTTCGAAATTTAGCTAAATCAGCAGTTAGCCTGATGAAGCGGACCCCAGACTCCATAGCTGAAATAGCTTCGGATGCGACTGGTTTTGACGCTGAGATGGCATAGGCCGAAAGCTAAATATTAAAATTCTAATTTTCGGCCGTCAAATATTCAATAACTACATACTTAGTGTTATTACCACATAATTACCACAAAACATGTGGCCGAAATCTGTATACACAAATGAGAAGCGATTCTATTTTATGTAAAAAGTATTTCTTTTTGAAGAATTTCTGATTTAACAATCAAAAGAATTAATTAAATATAAACGGTCTTCTTCTAGTTTTCGGCCGGTCGGCCGAGAAGTAAATAGTTCGCCCAAATAATAACTAGTTTCCCGGCCATCAAATTTAAATGTACCTAAATAACATAATTTTTCTTCCGTTTTCATTTCAATAACACTAATTTAACTTGTCTACCTTGCACAGAACAACAATTATATTTATAAAACCGACAAACAACTTTGTAACGTACCTTGCAAAAATAATGCGCGCCCTATTTTTTTCACTAATTTCGACACACTCGTATACTGTAAGACTTTCGGAGGGCTTCTGACGACACAGTTGGATCATAAAAATTCTACAAAATTCAAAAGTTGTAAGGTTTATACCAATATATTGAGAGGCGTTGTTTTTTATTACTTGGTTTTTTTTTAAACTGTTCCTTAGGATTTACTAGGATTTACTCTTGTGTAGTGGATGTGTTTACAAATATAAAACAACTAGATACTACAGATACTATACAAATATTTGTTCCGTGCGGGAATCGAACCCGAGGTAACCAAAGTTATTAGAACCACAGAATAACTAATAAAGGGTTTCTAAATAGGGACGCTCAAACTTTGACAGCGCATAGCGGCCATCTTGGTAATGCCGTAGCTGTCAAATTTGGCATGAATACATATTTAGTCGTGACATTTCACCATGGAACGCTACACGCTTCAACAACGCGTAGAAATTATTAAAATTTATTATCAAAATCAGTACTCTATTCGCCTTACGATGGCGATAACGATGGCCTTGCGATGGCGACCGATATCGGACGATGATAACAATTTTTTTGTGGCCTAGGGTAGGTGGTATGGATCTTACAAACATGTGGTTCCAACAGGACGGCGCCACTTGCCATACAGTACGGGAAACATTAAATTTATTGAAAGAGAAGTTCGAGGGCTTCGTCATCTCGCGTGGTGGCAACATCAACTGGCCCCCGAGATCGTGTGACTTATTTTATTTTCTGTGGGGCTACGTGAAATCTCAAGTGTATGCAGATAAACCACAGTCAATTGCTGCCCTAAAGACCAACATAACTCGCGTTCTTCGTAAAATTGAGCCCCATTTATGCGAAGACGTCTTTCAAAATTGGTCTACCAGAATACACCATCTACAGCGGAGTCGCGGTGGCCATTTGGCTGATATTATTTTCCACACATAATGTCATTGAATATTCTTTAAAATGTAATAAAAATTGTGGTAATATCACTTAAACAGATTGTTTTATTTCATTTCAATGTTCGAGCGCTCATAATGAAAAAACCCGGTAGTACTAACGTACAGAAGTCCCTTAATCTTGAAGAAAGCTACTTTTATAATAGCTTAATCACTTCCTCGTCAACAAGCAAGCTAAATTGCACTTAATCGCTGCGTTTGAGAGTTATTATTCCTTTGCGTCCTTTCTCTTGGGCAATATAAGGACATCCTACCAAAGCTGCTTGACCAAATAGGTTCTACGGATAATCGGAAAGAAAATTAAAACACGGTAGGTATATTCCTTTCAATACTTTTATTGTATTTATAAGTAGTCTAGATACACAGTGATGCGAACGCCTCTACTTTTCTATTTCCTATGAAAGTGAGTAAAACGTGAGGTTCAGTTTTTTTGTTATTATTTAGGCAGCCGAATAAAACAATAAGTTTTTACCGTCATTTCATTACAAGCTTATTCTCAGCTTGTCATTTTAATCGAACCATCGTGCGACCCGGCTGGCGCGCGGAAACATCTCTGAATTAGCCCGGCCATTGTTGCCAACAGATATACTACATTTTCTACATTTTATGTTTTTTTTTTTTATTAATCGTATCTAGTATAACTGTATGATGTGTATCTACACATCATACAGTTATACTAGATACGATTAATAAAATCACCAGAAAACCATTTAAAAATTACCGCACACTCAAAAGCGCGAAATTTTCCATTATAGTTTTCCATTCTGAAATAATTCGTCTTTAGATGGTATTATTTTTGTCTCCGACATCATCGTCGATATCCAATTGACCTGATGCTTTGGTGTCCATACGTCTTGCAACGAAAACTAAATCAGATATCTATCTATACATAATCTGAATAATTTCAATTGAATTTTATTCATATAAGCACTAGAAAACCACCAACCAATAAAAGTAATATTTCGCCCCAAAAAGGTTTAGAACCACCAGTTTTAGTGGAAAATTCTCTAGGGTGGCAACACTGGGCCAGGCAAGTTCAGCCGCCTGCTTATTCAATGCGTCTAGAGTTATTGGAAGAAAAGTTTTTCTTCGTATCTATTCCTCGTTGTCATAAAGAAGTCAGGACACTTTGCACAAGTCAAACACAATTGGGTTGTATCCTAAAACATAATATAATGTTCATGAGATAGATTTATAAAAAATATTGAAGACGTATTTTTTACTTTTTCTTTCATTGAAATACTTAGGAAGATATATTGATTTGAAATGTCGCATGACGTCACGCCGTGGTGAAAAATATACCACGACGTGACGTAATTAGCTCCCACTCAGTAACTTTAATACGTTATATCTCAGTAGTTTTTGGTCATTTCGACAAAATAAAAAATACGGGTCTTAATTTTTTTTATTGTCTATAAGACGGACTAATTATTTTTTTGATTTTCATACCTTAGATACACCCCTATTGAAATACCTACAGAATCATAAATTTAGAAAATGTATATGTCGGAGACAGCGACGGCAGAGCGGTAGGGTCGATAGCATCTTGGTGTGGTGGTACAGGTTCCATTTCGTAGGTGAGTTTTGAATTGAAACACGACGTGTAGATATACCCTCCAATCTTCATAATAACAATTTGAATAGACAAACCGACAGTTTCGGTTCGGAGGAGTGCCTTGGTCCGCGTCTCGATGCAAAGTCACCGTTCCACGAACCCCACTTTCCAAAGCGTCTCTGTCCATGTGCCGCCATCACAAAATAACGTCACAAGCGTTCGCCCCTCTACTAAGTAAATCAAATCAGCAACTTCTATTAAAATTATATCGACGATCTCCGACACGGCCAGCCTGACGATTTGCACGTCCTCGTGCATCATCATCATCATCATCATCATCCCAGCGCCAATCCAAGTCGCATCCGAAGCTCCCTCAGCCCCGGAGTCCAGGATCCGGTTCACCAGGCCAACCGCCGATTCCGGCCAAGCTTCGATATTTCCCGTTGCACGTCCTCGTGCATGTCTGTAACAAATTAAAAAAAAGGCACAGAAAACCGACTTTGAAGCATTTTTGAGAACTCGGCCAACCTGACCGTCACACGTCACGTTTAGTTACAATGACTATTAGAAAACCAAACAAGCTTAATCATTTTTGCAACTTAAACGCAAGAGCTTCCTTCAAGCCTCATAATTATCAAAATTCAAAAAGAAAACAAAAGGTTCCTCCAAGCCTCATAATTATCAAATCAAAATCATAATCATCAAAAAGAAAACACACCATGGTTCGCTACCACAGTAGCTAGTGACAACTCATAGTTGACACCCATGTCGTCATCACCTCATGTGATACGACCAACTCTAGAGTCCACGACTCCCAGGTCAACACATGACCGTACAACTAATAGTCTCCTCCGAGACCCTGGTCCCCACCACACCACCATCTGCCCATCGTGCCCTGACCAACTCCTCACTGAGTTTCAGTCACGACAGCAGACTAGTGCATGCAGTGCGACCATATCTAACTAGGTCCCCGCCACACCACTAGCTGCCCATCGCCCCCTGAACAACCCCTCACTGGGTTGCAGTTACGACTACAGACTAGTGCATGCAGTGCGACCATACCTACTAGTGTCCCCGCCACACCACTAGCTGCCCATCGCGCTCTGAACAACCCCTCACTGGGTTGCAGTTACGACTACAGACTAGTGCGTGCAGCGCGACCACATAGCCATGATACGTGTTCTATTTGCTGACGGAGGCACCCTCCTCACCATCTTCTACATTATGAAAATCTAACTCAGCAGACATTACTTGGAAAAATCTTTCGTACCTATGCGATCATGGGGTAATTATAAGTTCCGTTTCCAATCAACGATTTCAATAGGTAACGATCGCCATTATCGCCATCAAACAACTCACCATTATTAAATTTCATTACTTTAGCTCATTTCTATCAAATTTAGATTTTTCGAAAATGGCACTTATTTCTATGTTCGTTACCGCATGCTCTCTTGTCTTGTTGTAGTATTTCTGGTTCAGTATCATTCAATGTTAGGGGCTTTTATGATCTAACCACACGTCCATCAGAACCTCAAGTGAGCTCGTAACTACAGGCCACAGCGAACTTTAGTTTTGAAATAAAAAAAGACAAACCAGACTTGACCATGGAGTTTCTTGCACGTTCTTCTCCATAGAGATGTACGCTTAGAAACATGCAATTTAGCTTCACTTTTCTTGGACTGACCGACATTGACTATTCAAAAGCACCACCGGATGGTTAATTTGAATTAAACAATTTTGTTTTTTTGAAGTGAAACTTCTTTAGGCACGCTTGACTTGGGGAGTAAACTGGCGAAAGCGTTACGAAAAATGATCGGGCAAGGCGAACGGAAGCAGAGTATAGTCCTATTTCGTCTGTACTACAAACAAGGAGTTGGCTCATGTAAATATTGCATGACATGTCGAGTATGAAGTTGTGAGTTCGCATCTCGCCGAAGGCAATATATATTTTTTGGATCTTTTTAAGATTTGTTAACAATTGAGTCGAGTATGAAGTTGTGAGTTCGCATCTCGCCGAAGGCAATATATATTTTTTGGATCTTTTTAAGATTTGTTAACAATTGATTACCTAAGAGCACAAATAATTTATAAATTTCGTTCTGTTCTGGCCTTTATATTGTTTTATATATTTTTGCTGAACATTTCTGATATAATTGAAAGTATAGAAGCTTGAAGATATCGTCACAATACGATAATTGGACACAAAGTACAAATTGCTTTCGAGCCTCATAAGCTCAATTATTAAGCTAAGTACCTTGATTGATTAAGAACTATGAATTTCTTCGAGAACATGACGCTGCGAACACCCCCCGACCCCCCTCATTGATTACCTCACCCCCCCGTGGATTATCTCGGGAACCAGAGGTCGTGGACTACCCGAGTTTGGGGTCCCCTGATTCACGAGGAAGAGCCCGACCTTTTGGCCCCGTGGGAATCCACTACCCCTTCCCCCCCCCCCACACCCTTTAGTTACCTCACCTCCCCGTGGATTATCTCGGGAACCAGAGGTCGTGGACTACCCGAGTTTGGGGTCCCCTGAATCAGGAGGAGGAGCCCGACCTTTTGGCCCCGAGGGAATCCACTCCCCCCTCTCCCCCTCCCCCCCGCAACCCAACGAAACCTATCCCCCCCCCCGACCCCCTTTAGTTACCTCACCCCCCCGTGGATTATCTCGGGAACCAGAGGTCGTGGACTACCCAAGTTTGGGGTCCCCTGATTCAGGAGGAAGAGCCCGACCTTTTGGCCCCGAGGGAATCCACTTTTTTTTTTTTTTTTTTAAATTGGAGTTCTATGCAAAAATATGCAAGCATGAAATAAATTTAAATATTTATAGAAAATTAATATATGTATATGTGTATACATGTATATATTGTACACACATATATATATATATATACATACAGATGGTGCGAAAGAAGTTTCACTTCAGTCGTGTGGTCATAAGCACACTCGTTTTTTTTTTTATTTTGAACATCATAATTTTAAAACCCTGATTTAAAATTTCTCAGTCCATTATAACAAAGAATACGGGTAGTACAAGAAATAAAATTTGCAAAAATAACTCTTATTATCATGTCGCAAAGAAATGGTTCAGTACACAACACACTGGCACAACCTTGTACACTGTATAATACTGGCGCGTGTGTACATACACCAGTGAAATTACAGATTGCTTGACAAGAGAACATTCGGCCACGGATTCAAAATAAAAATAGTACGACTCACCGGATTATGGCATATTCCCACAGACACCTGCCACTTGGCAGTTGTCAACCGTTGCACACCAGACATCTCTGAGCTCTCATAAAACACCATTACGTTACCACAAACGTTTTGGGTATTTTGAAATCTTCTCATCGCCTGCAGAGTAGAGGCTCAAGTCTTGAAACCTTGGGCGTTCCGCAAACCAGCTCCAGCTGCGTCGCACGCAGCTCCAGCAGTGCCACACGCCATTGATGCGATTCACTAAGCAGCTAGAAGCGCGCTACGCAAGCGCACTTTGAACGCTCCGCAAGCGCACTTTGCACGCTCCGCAAGCTCATCTTGCGCGCTCCGCAAGCTCACCTTGCGTGCTCCGCAAGCGCCCCTTGCTCGCCAAGCAACAGTCAGCACTGTCGCGCGCCAAGGATCAGCCAGCACTGTCGCGCAAAAAGGATCAGCCAGCACTGTCGCGCGCCAAGCATCAGCCAGCACTGTCGCGCGCCAAGCATCAGCCAGCACTGTCGCGCGCCAAGCATCAGCCAGCACTGTCGCGACAGCGCCGGGTCCAGCCGCACGTGCACGCCTGCAGCGGACTCCTGCAGCGCACTATCACGCGGAGTGACCTCTTCTGCGTCAGCAATTGAGTGCACCTCGTAACGTGACGTTCACTTCCAGCCTCACTGCCAGTACATCCAGCATTTACAGAAGCTCATACAAAGGCAATGAACAACTACCACACAAGTACCCATACCACACACAAGTACTGTAAAAATATTGGTAGAAAGTGACTGTTATTCTGTTCCTTGATTTATAACGAGAATATGAGCAGTGTAGTTCTTTATCCAACTTCTGATGTCGGAGACAGCGACGGCAGAGCAGTAGGGTCGATAGCATCTTGGTGTGGTGGTACAGGTTCCATTTCGTAGGTGAGTTTTGAATTGAAACACGACGTGTAGATATACCCTCCAATCTTCATAATAACAATTTGAATAGACAAACCGACAGTTTCGGTTCGGAGGAGTGCCTTGGTCCGCGTCTCGATGCAAAGTCACCGTTCCACGAACCCCACTTTCCAAAGCGACTCTGTCCATGTGCCGCCATCACAAAATAACGTCACAAGCGTTCGCCCCTCTACTACGTAAATCAAATCAGCAACTTCTATTAAAATTATATCGACGATCTCCGACATATAAATGTCTCGAATATAAATTAAGTCCTAAATTTCTTGTCTTAAAAATAGACATGATTATTAAATTGCTTGTTGGAGAAGAATGGACTACTTTTAAAAAATAATACAGTATTTGCTACCCACTATATGTTCTCTATTATTAAGAAACGTATATATGACGTGGTATAACTAAGCAAGACAAATTGGTTATGTTCTGTTACTGCCAACGTTAAAGCCAAACGCACGTTAGCCATCGTGACAAACAGCAGCTGTTAGATGGAAACAGATCAAAATTCATGCATTGAATCGCACAAGCCAGCACTTCGCTTGCAGGTCTTTGACTTTTGCAAAAAAAAAAACGCATGCATTTTAAGATGGTATTTAATCAACATACTTTCAATATGGATAATGGAACATGTTAGGGTTTTGGTATCAGCACCCTAATTACATTCAAATTTAATCATTGTCAAGAACATTGCTTTTCCATTCCTCCATGAGCTCGAAAATGTGTCTGCTCATCAACGTAACTAACGAAAGGACTGTTATAGAACTGTGAAAATGAAATCCATTCCTACTGATGGTGTAATACGCAATTAGGTACCCTTTTTTTATTCTAGATGCGAAATCATCAAATGACCTACCTGTTCTTTCACTTGCCTGTAGGCCAGGGCCACCGTTTCTTTTTTAACCAACCCGCAACCCTGACCCCGGAGGCATCAGTCTGCGTGGATCCCGACACGATGCGCTGACATCTCTTTGAGGCGCGCGTGAAACACAACGCGCCGTGGACCCAGGCCTGTTCCTTACCGGGCGGCGAGTTCGATGTAGTCTTCCGACCAGGGCGTCTCCTGCGGCGGCTAGAGGCGTAAGGGCGCTCCACCTCTTCCTTTGCTAGCATCACTGCTTCGCAGATGGAGATGACCGGCCCTGGCCTGAACCAGGGCCGGACGCGAGAGATCGCCGCCATGAGGACACGGCGGTGCTCTACCCGAGCCCGGTAGACCTCCACCGAGTCCTCAGGGATCCCCACACTGGTGTTTCCTCTCACCTTAGACGGAACAGGAACCTCCCGAAACAGCCGTGTCCGGTGAGGACCTGCGTCAGGCGGAAGGTGAGGGCGCCGTGGCGCCTCTCTATCATCAACAACCTTTTTTTATCGTCCCACTGCTGGGCACAGGTCTCCTCTCATACAGAGAAGGATTGAGCGTAATCACCACGCTTGCTCAATGCGGGTTGGTGATTTCAGACTTAAAAGTCCAGGTTTCCTCAAGATGTTTTCCTTCACCTTCAGTCATTGGTGTCCAAGATATACTTTGAAAGTACATATAACTTTAGAAAAGTTACATTGGTACTTGCCTGACGTGGAATCGAACCTGCGCACTCATACTTGAGAGGCTGGTGTTTTAACCACTAACCATCACGGCTTTTAATAGCCATCAGCAGCGTAATATCTTCTAATTTTCAAAAAGCTTGATGTTTTATTAGTGTCGGAGGTCGAAATCTATGTATTTACACAATACACTCCCATGTTCAATTTCATTATTGTACCTTTAGATTAAATTTTCTACAGTTTGCTTGCTTACGGCGTCCTCGGAAAATACTAACGCAGATTGTATTAGCTTTCTCTGGCCGGGCTCTTGAGACTTGTAATGTTAAAAGTGAAATTGGACACTTGTTTACTCTCTGTGATGAAGTTGTTTTTGGTTTTCATTTTGTTACCTTACATATTGTTACCTTAGAAATTGTATGGTATTCTACAATATTAGTGTTCTACAAAACATTATATATTTTGTAGAATTATTAAGTCTTTCTTCGGCGATAATGTAGATCGGGCATAAAAGCTTCGACCAGACAAAACAAGATTGAAATACAGCGGGTCTTAATTAACTTTTTTTAACCGAGGCTATGTTGTATATCTCATATAGGTGTATTAAAAACCTATTACATTTTTTCCTCTATTCAAGAAGAACAGAGGAAAGAATGTAATAGGTGGTGTCTCTTTTATTGGTGGTTCTTGTCGTGGCACCCAACCTAAACACTATTTTTAATCTACTAATTAAGGTAGGTATGGTAAGTAGGTACATATAATATCATAAAACTGAAGAGTTTGTTAGTTTGAACGCGCTAATCTCTGTAACAAGTGGTTCGAATTGAAAAATTCTTTCTGTGTTGAACAGTTCTGCTGGATGCTCTGGCTGCAAAACTAAATCAAAAGTCATTTATTAAAATTTGGCTGAGATTTAGCACTTTTTGAACGTCAATATTACATAAGATAGTCCCCCAAAACGTCCGCCCTTCGCAACTTCATAGTGCTTTCGTTAGCAAGAAGAAGTGGTGGAACAAACTCCCCATCATCATCATCATCAGCTTTTATAGCACGGAGCGGACATAGGTAAACAAGCTCGATCTTAAGCAGTTCTCCGCCAGCCACTAGCAGCCACCTTTTTGATGTCGTCGCTCCAACTCGCTCAAGGGCGTCCTACGCTACGTTTGCCGAGACGCGGTCTCCACTCGAGGACTCGTTACACTGGAGGACTATGTGACCAGCCCATTGTCACTTCAGCTTACTAATCCTCTCAGCTATGTCGGTGACTTTGGTCCTCTGTCGGATCACCTCATTTCTGATGCGGTGCTTCAAAGAGACGCCCAACATAGCCCGCCCCATAGCTCGCTGAGCGGCTTTAAACTTTTGGACTAGTCTGACCATTAGTGTCCACGTCTCGGCTCCGTAAGCCATGACGGGTAATACGCACTGTTTGAAGATTTTAGTCTTCAAACATTGGGATATCGGCGACGAAAATACCCGACGAAGTTTACCAAATACTGCCCATCCCAGCTGGATCCTTCTATTTGTCTCCTTCTCGAAGTTGTTTTTCCCTAATTGCAACGTAATAAATGAACTCCCCAATAATAGTTAATTTAAAAAACATGTTTACACAATACTATGTATAGTAACTAAAACAAGAAAACACATAAAATGCGACCAATAGAAAAATCAGTAGAAAATGTGTGTAGGGGAGCGCGGGGCTGGTTTTAACGGAGGTAGGTATTAACAAGCTTATTCCCGCCAAACGCGAAGTGTCAAAAATATGATACTCGGTTTAGAATACCCTTTATACACAGCCGAACGAGTCCTGACTTGTCCGTGTTCGACCGGCCGTCGCTAGTGATAGTTGTGCACAGGACCCTCGGATTTACAGGTAAACGAACTTTTCGTACTTCGTAATAAATTGATTTAAGATTTATTTATTCGCTAAATTGAATCAAAGTTTATCCTAAATGAATCTCTATTCTATTGACTTTAAAACTATTATAATGGTTTGTAATTATTTATACTAGATTATTTTCTGTAATTGATGAAGTATAAAAAGTGACCTTGGGGCTAAAATTAACAGATTGAGCGGGGTAAGTATTAACATGTTAATACTTACCCCATATGTAGGTATTTGATATTAAACAGTTGTTTTGTGCAATAAGTGTGTTTTGTTATAGGATGAGAAATTACAAAAGGAAGAGCACACGAGGTTCGACGTCTCAAGAAGTATTTGAACTGGCAGCAGAAGAAATTCTATCAAAAAATAGAAATTTTAGAGATGTTGCTACGGAATATGATATCTGTCATGTAACACTGTTTAAATACGTAAAGAAAAAAAAGGAGGGGATTCCTGTTGAAGTGGGTTATAAAAAAAATCGTCTCGTTTTCAATCCTGAGCAAGAAAAAATGATAGCAGATTATTTAGTGAAATGTTCTAATATCTATTTTGGATTGCTACCAGATGATGTAAAAAAATTAGCTAATGAGCTTGCCATTGCTTACAAAATAGATAATATTCCAGAATCTTGGAACAGAGACGGGAAGGCTGGCAAAGATTGGTTCGCTGGTTTTATGAAACGCAACGCATTCTTGTCTATTCGGAGTCCTGAGGCGACAAGCTTAAGCAGAGCAACATCATTTAACCGTACAAATGTTCATTCATTTTTTTGAAAAATATCGAGAAGTTCTTCAACGACACAATATATCTCCGAGTAGAATCTGGAACGTAGATGAAACGGGAGTGACGACGGTGCAGAAACCCAAGCCACTCAGTAGATATGGTAGTTAATTTGTATTGATTTATAAAAACTTTAAAGAATGTTGATTATGAAAAGTTTAGTAACTTTAAAACGTTAAGATTACATTGTGTATTAACATTTAATAAAATATTTTTATACATGTATATGATGTTTTATTTGAGTATTTCATAAAATTTTGTCTCTGTTAATAGTTGCCCCTTACGTTAATACGTACCCCAGCTCCGTTAATATTTGCCCCAAATGCGGGGCATGTATTAACAAATGATTTTTTTGGTTTTCACGGCTCTCTTTCTGAAAGCACTTACATACCGGATGTATTTTGTTACTAATATCATAGCTGAATAACCAAAGCATGTTTTCAATAAAAAATTAAACTAAAAAGTTCATTATCAAAGAAAATATAAAGTATAATACAAAATTTGTTAGAACCAGCCCCGCCCTCCCCTACTGGATTGATGCGCCGGTACTTGATTAGGATGCGAATTGTGTGGCCTGGATGTTAGTTTTTGAAGAATTTACTTGGGTAAGTGGTGAAATAAAAAATGATGCGATTATGATGAAGCCAGTTCGGTGTGTGTATTCGAAGTTAAAATTACATTAGTCGAGGAAAGTGGGGTTGGGGAACAATATTATGACCAATAGCGGTGTTGCAGAGTAATGTGTCACTGCTATGTGGAGTGCGCTGATTGGAGCATCCAAAAGGTGATGGCTGCCAAAGCACTGTTAGTTTTAACCGCGATTCCCAAAAATGTGAGAAAAATGAGGAAAATTATTCATCTTTGAGGGCTTCCGTTGTGGGCGCTTCGTGAACGGTTCAAATTACTCAAAAATATGATATAAAACTCCTTTTAGGCAGTGAAATTCTATATACTTATCTGTACTGGTTGAACACTCTTATCTGAGAGTCCGAAATTTAAACATTCGGTTTATAGGTGTTGACCTCTTTTGCTCATAGATCCATAAAAAAAAAAATTAGTTCCTTACATGGCTTTTCCCATGTTCTTTTTATTTCACATTATATCGCATAATAAAAACATGTTCTGACAAATTGGTCACTTCATCTTTGCAAAACTACGCAAAAACGTGCAACGTATAAACGTTACAAAGAAATACAAAATCCACAATACATTGCGTTTTTCTCAAGATCCATTTTTTAATTTTGATCTAATTCATGGCAATGGAACTTTTTCATTTTACCACTAAGAAGTATTCGTGACAAACATTAAAATAATTTTAGAGGAACGTCTCATCGGCACAACGCAAAATAGTTTGAACTAATGCCAAGGAAACGGACCATTTTCCAAAGTGCTGCGATTTTAATATAGGGTGGAGGGCTTGTATTGCAGGAAACAGATGCTCAGTTAGTCAAGTTTCTAGTCAATTAGCCTATTGGTTTTTCGACAGATTGCCAAGGACATGATAGCGATGAAAAACCGAAAATAGCAAGAGTAAAATATGCACTCTTACAAAATATTTCATCATCGTTACATACCAAAACCCATACATTCGGTTGAGTATATTTTCGGCTTGTTATGAAAAATAACGCTTGTATTAGGTATGCGCGGTTTCAACAAAGCCTTGTAACTGCTGTTCTCTGAAATCGGATATTGGTGTTTCATATTGTTGATTTTAAAAAAGGGGGCCTTGGCTAAATATGACGCACAGGTCGATCCATCAGGTTAAGTGATGCTTGCCGCGGTTGTTCTGGATGGGTGACCATCTTGAGATACCGAGGCCCCTATATGCCTAAGCCGTTAGTCCTGGCTGTCATTCGTAGATCTATGACAGTCATTACGGGTTGTCAGAAGCCCGAAAGTATGACTTCCAGTTTTACCAAGGATATCGCCCAGTAAGTGGGTCGTCGCTTCATTTAAAATTCTGCTGTGGAGACATAAGCAGCGTCTCTACACGCTGCTCATGTCTCCATAGCAATATTTTATCACTCATCCTCCATAGAAAAGGGAGAATCCTCCGACCAGACTGGGATTGTCTGGCGGGCCATAGTGCCCGCCGGTTGATGTCGTGAACTTGTATGCGTGCTAGTTGCACAGTAAACTCAGCTTGCGAGATGTAGAATTCGCGTGACGTCAGTATAACGCGTTGCTTGCATTAGTGTTGTGGGTACCTATACCGTATTCAGCTGAATCCGGTTAGACTGGAAGTCGACTCCAACATAAGTCGGGAAAAAGGTAGATGATGAGTTGGTTTTAAAAATTTTGTTTGGTATGTTTTGCATTGTTTGTAGAACCTGTGGGATTTGGAACTTTATTTATGATTCCTTTATTGCCTGTAAATCTTCAATGCTAACTGCTGGAATTGGGCCATTTGCTGATTCACATTATGGCAATTACGCCTTAAAACTAAAGCGGGATGCAATAAACTTCATGACTAAAGGCAAATGCTTATAATATTATTGGAGTACGTAAATTGCTGTTCAATTTACACTTCTGATAAATTAACTATATCCGCTGTAGTAATGCAGTAAGGTATGTCTTTTATTTTAAAGATTGCAAGGCTATTTAAGGCGTCCCGGTATACATCATGATAATAATTGTTGAATCTCCCACATTGTTGTAGTAAAAATACTTGACAGTTTCTAAAATGTTCCATTACATTATAACGCGCTACAACTTGGACGTAGCTCAGAGTGTTTCTAGGCAACGTCAAGGATATTCTTTTTCTATCGCCATAAACAAGTTCAGATGAATACATTATTATTTCAGTGGTGGGAAATTAAATGGTCGAGGTCACGCCGCGGCGGTCGCCCCCGGACTTCAGCTTTATAGAGCTCACCTATATGCAGCTATCCTTTAGTTATATGACACGAATATATTATGCATCAATTTTCTAAAACGAGAAAAGGTTATAAGATAGCTTGGAAATTGCTATTTTCACCCATTGTCACCTTTTTGTTTTATTTTTTTGTTCTAACTCCCTCATCAGAAACTATACGGAGGACGGGTCTGAGCAGTTGTGTTGCGATGTGTGCCGGGTACGATGCGCCAAATGTTGTTGTGTTGGGAGTTTTGTTGTGGAGGTTCTCCAGATCAATCTCCCTTTGGCGCAGCATTGTTGGTTGCGCTGTTGGGTTTAACATTGTATCACCTCGCTCAACTGCCGTCTTCCTTCCTAGTCGCTCAGTTTTTCTGAGTGAATAGGCTCTTAATAAACTAGCGCGCTTTACCATCAACGATCGCATCCCTGCTTACCATCAGGTGGGATTGCGGTCAAGCGCTAGTTTATAATTATTAATAAAAAAATAAAAAACAATATACAGTTTTCGGCAGTCGGCAACAAAAAAGATGAATATATTCAACAGTTTTTCTCTTAATCTTGTATAATGTTGTTGTTGTGTGTTGAGCAGGAAAACGTTGCCGGCCTTGGCCTAATATTTACAGCGTACGTGACAGTAAGGGACGTATACTCAGCAACACATATCAACACAGCAAGGACTCTCATAATGCTCCGGTCCTACAAAAACGATCCTGATTGGATAATGCCATAATTACTACCTGCTGGTATTCAGTACAAGTCCCTCGATTGTAGTACTCGTGTCCATTTTGAGACACGTAAACTTGCTTTCATGATTTGCGAGATGATTTCCGTGCTTGACACGCACCGTTTACGTAACGGAGTATTAGATACAGTTACGTGTTGCCTATTAGACAATCGTCGGGTCTGTGATCGAGACTCATGACAGATGGATAGTGTAGATATTATGTATTATTGCTCACTGAAAAGGTGATAATAGAATTTAAGTGGGTACTTAATGTATTTAACTAAAAGCTTTTTTGAGAATGAAATTTCCATCAAAAAGAAAAATACGTTAACAACTTGATATCTAAACATATTGGCGGCTGTTTTGACAAGCATGACTAGAAGTGTATCTGCAAAATGTGTTTTTCCGCCGTGTATAGCTTATCGGTATTCGCTTTTCTGTAGTAAGCGAGGTTGTCCACCTACGTATATACACGCGTATGCGTTGAGCGAAACCAATGTTTCCATGAATTACTTAAAGTATTTCTTTGCAAATACGTGAGATTGGTATAACAACACTGCGTTCAGTAGTCATCAGTCACTTCAAGAAAACCTTGATCCAATAGGTATTTAAACCAAAAATTCTAATATTTAATGGATAGTACAGAACTGGTCTCCTGAGAAAATAAGTAGGGGTTTCGGCAGACCACGGTTGACCCGGGATGAGTAGAATAGGTTTCGGCAAAGAATGATAGAAGTGGGGGAAGGGCTTTGCTCTGGAATAGCGATGATCTTTGCTCTCTATCCAGCTACAAGCTGTAACAAATAGAGATCCATTAATAAGCGACTGACTAAGGAGAAGTTAGGTTGGATATGTTATACGGAAGATCCGTTTCGGAACTTTTTGCTAAACACGGTTTTTACAATATAATATCGGTGACCTCAGAGTGTAGGCCAAAGCTATTCTCAACAAGAACCCACTGTGTACAATTCTTTGTTTATGAATCAGACCAAAGTTATAACAGCAGAAGTCCATAATACTGGCCGGCCAAAATGATGTTTGTAATGTAACTGCAATTTACGTGATTTAAATCACGTTCGGCTCAGATGGCTGTGTTGTTCTAATTACTAGTGAGTGTTGTTTACTCATCAACGACTCTCGCTTGTCCCATCGCCCGCACACGTCAAACGTCATTTCGGTAATTAATTATCTGTGACAGTACTTGTGGTCAGGATCGATAGAATTTCTGGGAAGTGACGTGTGTCATGATTTTAAATAATGATTTTAATCGATAAGTTTCTCTGTACTCGTGTTTTTATCGCAGCTACTCTGTTTGGTTGGTAGTCAAGCACTTTCTTTTTATATGTAGAACTGGGTGGCAACGGTGCAATTCAACCAAAATAGGATGGCAGCGTATCTAACCTTTTTACAGTTGAATCAACCTTACCTTGATCACAGTGGGGACATAACCGCTGTCAATTGAAAAAGTTGAAACTCAGTACCTTAGAATCGTTGATCGAGGGTGTGTCGTTCACAAGGAGGTAATAAAGTTTTACGGTAGATGTCCAAGGATTGTTATTCGGTTATGGTACGGAAATGATTTTACTTCAATCGAAGTTAAAACTTTAGCTCCATATTAAATAGGGTCGAAACTAAACCTCAACTTTAACTGGATTAGATACGAATAAGAATTTAACTTTTACTGTTTTATTTAGCGCAACTATATTTTATTACAGACGCGCCCCGCTGTGCTAGCAGCCTATAGGTATCTATAGCTTCATCATCAGTCTACCTATAGCAAAACTTAGATCTTCTCCCACACCATCTTTAAATGTATGCGATGAAGAATTCATAAAAACTGCACAATTGTGATTGCTACCAAAGGTTATTTTTACGAGTCGAAAGTCAAAGAGTGCGCATATTCTTCAAAAGACAAATTCGAGTTAAGACATTTTTAGACTTGCATTTACAATTGCAAAAAAATCCTTACTAATTATATCACATCTGCAAACGACTATGTCTCTTATGATCCAGGAGACAGAATATTCAAGAAACTGTTTCAGTAGTTTAAGAGAACAAATACAAAAATAAATCAGTTGATTTTGGCAGAATTACAGGACTTTTACATAGACGCCTACAAGATGAAGCTTAATGAAATTAAAAGAAGAATCATCACAATGAATAAATAGACTAGGGCGAGTAATTTTAACTGGGTAAAATTAAAGGTGTGTATGATAATTGGAAATATCAGGTATACATGTGTGACGTTTGGCAGCTTTCGTTAGTAGGTGGTCGATATTCTGGTCGAAAAACAAAAAAAAAATCAACGTCGAGTCGCCCACGAGCGCTGTCTCGCTGCTGACTACAGCCTGGTGGCATTCAATGAGTAACCCTTTGCGCAATACAGGTGACCTTATTTTAAACACTTGGAATGCGTATTCCAGAACGTCTGGTACATTTTAAATTGTATTGGTATTCTAAAGCGATGTCTGTTAATGGATATATTGCTGACAACGTATGCCAACAATTTGCCGAATTAACAAGAAAACGCGGCCAGATTTGTAAATATCCACTATCTATAAAGTTGTGCAGTCCATTTACTTTCCCTGATGCAAAACAGCGATATTGCACTAAGAAGGAATAATGGTATCCGTTCCTTCGTTTCTCTTGATGAATGCACAGATTGAGATTGATGATGCCATCTGGGCACCCACTACTGTCTTAAAACACCTACCTGAACACATAAAAATCAAAGAAAATAAAGAGAACATTTTCATGAAAAACGCGAGTGAAATACGAAGCGATCTCGTGAATCCGAAGTGGGTTTAATATAGCTGTGCTCTTATTAATACACTGCTCACCTAGAAACAAGCGTCATCGCATAATTCCCGTGTCTACCTGTGCAACCTGAGAGCGGCACTCACTCCGAAATAGCGCGCTTACACGAAAAACATTTCCAATGAGCCGCTATTGTGGTTCGATCATTCAGTTTTTGTTGGCTAGCTCTCATCCCAACCAAGTCAATGTTAGTAGTTTATGACAATATAAATCTAAACATAGAACAATGATCAACGTTACGCGCTGAAACATAGGACACTGGGTTCTAGCCAAGCGTCTCGTCATAAATTAGCGAATAGCTAATAGAGTTGTGTTCAAATCGATCACGGTTAGTGTGTCTACGTGGCTCTGACGATACACGATGATTCGATCAAGAGGCTCGCGGCTTGTAAACAAACCCGAATGTGAGTCGCATCAAGTCGCTTGTGCATTCGTTTCTTACTTATTTTAGACATGCGTGTGTCATGCAAGTGACAAATACTGTAGGAGTTTGAAAGGAGAAAACATATATCCATAGAAAAAGATAACGGCAATGGTGCAATTCAACCAAAATACACTACAAAAACTTTTTACAGTTGATTCAACCTTACCTTGATCACAGTTGGGACATAACCGCTGTCAATTGAAAAAGTTGAAACGCAGTACCTTAGAATCGATGATCAAGTGTGTGTCGTTCACAAGGAGGTAATAAAGTTTTACGGTAGATGTCCAAGGATTCTTATTCGGTTATGGTACGGAAATGATTTTACTTCAATCGAAGTTAAAACTTTAGCTCCATACGAAATAGGGTCGAAACTAAACCACAACTTTAACTGGATTAGATACGAATATATACTTACGTACCTACCTAGGTACGTAAGTATATAAATCTAATATTTAAATAAATATTCATTACATTATCAATGTTATTCCAATGAATGCGGTACGCAAAATAATCTTTTTCCATACTTTTCTCGAAATATTGGTTGTAGTTCTGCGCACTCCCAATTTTATTAATTATTAAGGACTTTACAGTACAACAGTAGACGAAGTTTTAATAGTCCTATCATCCTGCCAAATAGATACCTACAATACTTCTTGGCGCATAAATGTACTTTACGTATCACTTTCTTTTTAAAAGGTTAAAATGACCGCTACCACAGGCAGGGCTGAAACTGTTTAACGTTTCAATGTTAGTAAGCAAATATACAACGAAAAGTTAATGTTTGTGTGTATTAAAGTAGCAGGATCGCATAAACTTGCAGTGATCATTTGAGCCAGTAATGAAAATACACCCCCTTCTCCTGCACTGCGCATATCCCCTCTTCCTCGCGGTCCGGTCGCCCGACAGCTGACTCCTGCATTTCAGCTCGAAATAAACCTGTAAATATGCGTCAGAGCATGACTGATCTCGCGATTACTTATGAGAATAACTCGCTGCACTTACAGTGACTTTCTGCCTGATGAATCAATCTATGTAGATTTCAACGCACATTTCTTTTTTCAATGACACATTTGTTTATTCATATTGGTGACACTTGTGTGAGTTTGGATGATTTGCGCTGACAAAAATAGAACCATTATGTACATTACAGAGATGTGAATAAGCTCTCTGAAATGGTACTGTGATAGACGGTCTTGATCAGCAAGAAACCTACTGTTTTTTTTTTTTGACTTACGAAAGCTTAACAAAGAACACGTTTACAGAATATTACCTACCTGATTTAGTTACAATTAAGGCTAATTGCAACTAAACTATGTGCGAACATGTTAGTCTATATGGTATCTGATTACATGTTCATCTCAATGTAAAACTGCCCAGTTGAGTTCGAATTTGGCTTATCAAGCATTAAATTAAAACCGGTTTTAGCCTGAATGTGTTGCTTTAGAGTTGATTTATTTTCGTTTATTTGTTGTTCTAGTACGCTTGTGATTATTGGGTTTAGATTATTATTTACATTCGGAGTGGCCGGGCGATTGTATTGCGATGTGTGCCAGGTACGATGTACCAAATGTTGTTGTGTCGGGAGTTTGATTGTGGAAGGTCTCCAGATCAATCTCCCTCTGGCGCAGCATCGTTGGACGTGCTGTTGGGTTTAACATTGCATCACCTCGCTCAACTGCCGTCTTCCTATTCACTAAGTTTTCTTAAGTGAATAGGCTTAATAAACTAGCGTGCTTTGCCACTAACAATTGCATCACTGCATACCATCAGGCGGGATTGCTGTCAAGCACTAGTTTATAATTATTAAAAAAAGAAAAAAAAACTCCGTGAGAAGAGAGTATTGGATGGTTTAAAGAGTAAGTAATTAAAATAGACTGGTATCTATTATCCAACTGACTATCTAGTCAGTTAACCATTCATACATTTATACTAGCTAATACACACATCAAAAGTGTCTAGGGATCAAGCATTTATATGCGGATTTCTTGAGATTGAGATGTGGCTTTGTAATAAATTTATGATTTTATAAATTTATATGGATCCTTTTTGGTGCATTTCATAATTTGAATCAGGAACTGTGAATCAAATTCGAGTAAAAGATGAAAATCAGCTGTCAATATTTTCCCTATAAAAACATACAACGCATTGAAGACATTATTAGTGCTACTGTTTCCCTACTACTGATTAAAACCAACGTTATTATGGAGCGGCGACGTCATTTAAGCAGGGAAGAAATGCTCAGAGCCGTGGGAATGATAGAAGCTGGTTCCCGGCAACGTACTGTGGCTTTAGCTCTGAATACAAGTCAGAGTGTTATCAGTCGACTTTGGACACGTTACCGAAGCACTGGTACCGTGGCTGAGCGCCATGGAGGACGGTATTGCTGTACCACACGGAGACAAGACCGATACATTCAAATCTTAACTCGAAGAGCTCCAACAATAACCGCCATGATGTTAGCCGTGAGGCTTCATCACTCTTCAGGGAACTTAATTAGCGACCAAACAGTCAGAAACCGCTTGCATGAAGTGAACCTTCATTCCCGAAGACCGCTACGGGTACCACCTATAGCAATGCACAATCGTAGGATTCGATATCAATGGGCTCTTGAACACAGAAATTGGGCAGAAGAACAATGGCGTTTCGTGTGCTTTTCTGATGAGTCTCGTTTTGGTATGAGACCGGATACAAGACGTATACGACACTGGAGAACCCCTGGACGCCAACAGCGATTAAAATCCTGCCAGGAAGTCCATCCTTATAGTGGTGGAACCATCATGGTATGGGCGGGTATTTGGATCGGCGGAAGAACTGAGTTGATTTGGATCAGAGGCAACCTCAACGCTCAAATTTATGCTGAGACGATTGTATCAGACGTCATCGTTCCTGTACAAGTGCAAATCGGTCCCTTATTTCGGTTAATGCATGATAATGCACGACCGCACACCGCAAGAGTTGTAAGACAGACTCTCGCCGCAGCTAACACCAATGTCCTGCCCTGGCCTGCTCAGTCGCCAGACTTGAACCCGATTGAGCATGCATGGGATATGCTACAGAGAAGAGCTCTGCCGAATATGGAGGGTATCCAGTCGCAAGAAGACATTTTTTTGTTGTTGCAACGAACATGGGCGGCCATTCCACAGCGTGATTTGGATGAACTCATTTTGAGTATGCCAAACCGATGTTCTTGTGTTGTTAGTGTTTGCGGTAGAAACACGGATTATTAATTGTTTAAGTTACCCAATAAAATTTTAGAGAAAACTGTTATTTCAGTCTTTTTTCGAACTTTTGTGTTAGTGGTTCAAATGTCAAATATCCCTTTATTAGGAAAATGGCAAATTTCTTTATTAATGCAAAGGTGACTTGGTTATCGTTACTGTGATAAACGAAAACACTTTATTTGATGAATCCTTAAAGAAAATTTTAATTAATATCAATCAGGAGAAAAGTTATTGCAAAAATATATGTTGATCCCTAGACACTTTTGATGTGTGTATAAATCGACTACTTTACAGATCTTTATTTTATGCAGTATGAAGGTAATCAAAAGGCACTTCGCAAACCGATACCTTAATCTTATTCTGATGGCAACACAAAATTGAGTGAATATAGTTTTAGTTATTACCTTTCCTTATTTTAAAAAAAAAATATAGCATCCACACAGTTCAAATTCCATTCTTCAGATTTGTTTGTTAGTAAAATGTTCTTAAACTGTTTATTTCGGGAATTATACTTTTTGATTGTTAAAAGTTCATTCATACCGTCGTATTTTGCTTCGTCAAAATCGTACATCACCCCAGATGGGTTCGATGCTTACAATTAATTAATTTAACTGCCCCCGCACAGCGCCTTTAAATATCTCAATGCTGGCACACGTTTTCGCCTGCAATACTTAATAAAAATAAACAATAATACATGTGTCATCTGTTTCAGAAATAAACGCCAGGTTACATACACGCTGCTGCACATTCATCGTTGTCAGTACAAAACCTTTCATCGGTTGAGTTTGACCACACGAGAGAAGTAGGACCGTGAATGGTAGTTGACAGTTATGTGATTTCTTTTATGCTCAGAAGTTTAGCACAACGAAATATGACTAGACTACTAACTAATTTCACTCGGTGGTAGGCCATAAGATCGACCGCCGGCAGAAGTTACCACCCACCAGACAAAGTCTTGCCGCCAAGCGATTCGTCCATCCAGATCAATTTCCCTCTGGCGTAGCATCGTTGGCCGTGTTGTTGAGTTTATAAATTTGCATCACCTCGCTTAACTGCCGTCTTTCTTCTGTGGCGAGGTGGTGCGGCAGTTGAGTGTGGTGGTGCTAACGATTGCATCACTGCTTACCATCAGGCGGGATTGCAGTCAAGCGCTAGTTTATTATTATTAAAAAAAAAAAATAGAAATTTTGTTTATTGTTTTGAGACAAGTAGACACCTCTATTATAAAATATTTGTTTGATTAAAAAAAAAACGCTGTCCCACATTAAGAATTTGCATGTAGGTATCTTTCTCAACGCGCAGCGCAGAAGTCAATCACTTAACCACTGCGTCAGTCATAACCCATAATGTTATGTAATACCTATTACGAGTTTTTTTCATTACATTAGATACCCTTAGCTAGACATTGAATTACGTTTACGAAAATTTTGTCAATACAATATAAGTACTTATAAAAGAACACAGTAACTTTTCCAAACATGTTTACCTATATCCTACATAACATAATCTATAGTAAAATATATATAGATTACAGAAATTAGGAAAATTCAAGTTGATAATTGGTCATTAATTATTTTATATGTGGCTGGCCATGATCATATTGGATGTTATTGATGTTGTCAGTTAGTCTGAGACCGCGGATGACCTGAGCATAATGTTCAAAGACCTCAGTAGAGCCTCCGAGCGAGTCGGTCTTAAAATGAACATGGACAATATGAAAGTCATGAAGTTGTTGACAGTTACGTATACCTGGGACAAACTATCCAGTTAGGAAGGTCCAACTTCGAGAAAGCGGTCAACCATCGAAACCAACTCGGCTGGGCTGTTTCGGGAAGCTACGTAGAATCTTATGTACCGCAATGTCTCAAGACAAAAGTCTTCGACCAGTGTGTGTCCACCGTTGAAAATAGCTCGGATGTGGTCGTTGAAATCTTTTTATCAGGTGAGAACAAAATCACCAAAAGTGAGCCATAACTTACAGGAAACATGATCTGTTAGGATTTAACGTCGATCTACAGGCTAAAACGTGATTCGAAACACGGGGGATTGTTGGAATTATGTTAGTAACCTCAACCAAATTCAACCAACCAAACCAAACTGTATATAAACGACCTAATTATGGCGTTTCAGAAGCAGAGACGTTGGCTTGGTATGACAACAACGTTGTTTGTAGACTCGCAGTTAGGTACGTGTTAACAATGTTAGTTATGCAGATGGCGGAACCGCGTGTTAGTTGTGACATCGGGGACTACACTTGGAGGAGGCATTATAAAATAGCTAGACTTCTATAAGCTACTAATAAAATAAGATTTTAATTACATTTTGATAACATTAGATGAAAGTTGACGTAAGTGTAATAAAATTTATCCAATAGACTAATGACGCAATATCTTTACGCTCTATCATTAGTTTGCTTAGCAAATATTAATATAAGTACTTTGGTAATATTTACTATGAAACCTGAGAGTGGATATACACATCAACAATGTCTAGGGATAAAGGATATTATATTGGGAATTACGAAAATTTAAGTCAAAAATAACAAAAAAGATCTGGTCAAAATTAAATAATCCAAATAGAGCTGCGGTATGCCCCCTCTTGTCAAGTGCAGGAAAGGAAGCTGTTCATCTGTTACCCGAGTTGAAGAAAAATTTACAATAGCTCTTCGTTGTAACATGTCCCATGCGTTTCAATGGGATTCATGTCGGGGGACTGAGCAGGCCATTCCATAACCCTGACTTCATGTTCCCTTAGCACAGTTGATATCAGCTCAGCCATATAGGTACGGGCATTATCGTGCATGAGTTGGAAATTCTGACTCATTTATCGGAGGGGTAATCACTATGTTCCACCTCATTGCAGTATTTCAATGCATTCATGTCCTCTCTTATCCAAATGAGATCGGTTCATGCACCCATACGAATACTAGCCCATAACATGATAGTCTCGCCTTGATATGAATAGACTTCTTGTGGATGCTGGAGACGGCTTCGTCTACCAGGAACTCGCCCATGCGAAATGTTCTAAACCCCACAATAGTCTCCGCCAGCGATTGCTACGCCGTAAAGTTGGAACCCGAAGTGGTCTGCGAAAATGAAGGCCAACTTCATGTAATTTTTTTGTTACAGTTTGGTCTCTAACCAACAAGTGGTGGTTAGATAGAACCTTTGAATCATTTGCATAATCGTAATATTGGGTTGTCTCCTAGAGATATTATGAAGAATATTGTTATGTCTAGGAGTGGTGATGCGATTTCTGTCTGAATGCATGGCCTGTTGCATAATAACGTGATCAAAATCTGTTGATTACAATAAAGCCAGTTTGCAAAGTTTCAGGAACCACGTGTCATATAGCGCCAGCTTCCAATATGCCTACAGCTCCAACCTGCTCATTCCTTGTCAAATGTCGACGTGACAGAACAATAAATGTAACACACGTTCTTCACTGTTATATTGTAACATAAGATTTTTTTTTTTTTGTTGGGATGGCAAAACATCAAATGACTTCCCCCTCTCTGGGTGGAGCGGAAGGGCGTGTCAGACTTTTATTGACTAAAACCCACCCGTGTTTCTTCACTTGCCTGCGCGACGGCCAGGGCCACGGTTTCGTTTTTAACCAACCCGCAACCCTGACCCAGCAGGTATCGGTGTTCGTGGACCCCGACACGATGTGCTGACATCTCTTTGAGGCGCGCGTGAAACACAACGCGCCGATGACTCGGGCCTTGTCCTTACGGGGCGGCGAGCTGCCCACTGCTCACCGACCGCAGGCCCGCGCGTACGGTGCCGCCCAACTAACATTTTTGTCATATAATCAAACATTTACATGACCTTGAGTCTTATTAAAGTTGTTTTACAGTATTTTTTTAAATCTTTATACAACCGTCATATAGTAGTGTCTACGACGACTTCTATAAAACTAACTTATACAACTTTTCGTAGTGTAAACGTTTTCATCGTATAAACGACGTAATACTGTCAATTTTGTCATATAAAACATCTACCTTTTAAACGACTGCTATACGGATAATAATTGTTTAGACGTAGTATTTGTAACCATTATACAGTATGTTACGAAAACCCTGTCCGACCCGTGAAGGTGTTGTTAGGTATCGATAACTGATTCTACTAATGCATACAAAACCGGGCTTTACTTAAAAAAAAAATCCCCCTAAAAAAAATAAATATTATTTCGCAAAAGGAGGTAACTTATTAAATGTGCGTTGACCACCCTTCGCCTACCGACCGCGGGGGGCGGGCGGCAGGACACGCGGCACGTGGCCGCATCGCTATTCGCTCATAATAATACCGGTGTTGTCACTTTTTAAAAATTACCAAATTTCGGGGAAATTGGAATTAATTCGTTGGAAAAAAAGATTATTTCAAAATTCATTTGTATTGGTACTATGATGAATACGTAAAATTTTATATTATATTTGGTCATGTGTTTACCTAACCTCTATTATCCTTATGGGTCGGACAGGGTTTTCGTAACATACTGTATATAAGTCGAATAAGTATTACGAGAGCGACCTGTATACAACCTAAAGTATTACAAACATGCTAATACGACCGCTATTTAATTATTACTCATAATAGAGGTTTATAATCACCTTATATACAACTTCCATCATTTTGAAATTATGTTTAGGTATTTACTGTTTGCTACAACAAATGGATTGATAAAAGTGGAAAAGTATTAAAAGAAGTGGGGAATTAAAAACAAGTATCATTCGCTTCGAGCACGTCCTTTAATACAAAGTAATAGAACTCAAACTGATAGTGAAGAAAATGAGAAGGGTTCCGTATCATATTTAAATGTAAATTTAACCAAAATTCTACGAGTAGGTACATCTTGCAGTTCATTTGCCGAAGTTCAGGACTCTTGTACACTTTCCAAATTTGAAAATAGTTACTCATAGTCCAAAAATGAAGTTAACGTTAATAAATACACCCACAATGACGACTTCAGAGACCATTATAAAAAGTGGGGGCTATTGATTTTAATATTCCCCAAATTGCATTAAAGCAATTAAATGATTTGAAATTTAAGGAAAGATGTTTTGTAAATCTTCATATCCAAATATATGAGAAGGAAATTTCGCAAACTGAAGTCATACCTATATTAGTTTAGGTACTGATATAAAGTGTCAGTTGGTTAGTGTGTTATTCATACATTTAAGAAATAGGTAATAAAAAGGTAGTAAAAATTATTGAAGTATTTTTTTTTTATTATTCCCAAGAAAGTAATTAACATTCAAGTTTGACGAGACTTATTAATTAGAAATAAAAGCAAAGATATCAAATATTGCTAGTTTTTGGAAAAACTTAAATGGCTTTTTGAATGTCAAATATGAAATATTAGACAAAATCAAACCTTCATTTATTTTGCCACATTGAAACATCTTATGAAGCTAATAATCTTACAATAGAACATATAAAATTATGGTGTATTTTCTAGTTCTACATTCTGGACATTGCATTGCTCTTCAACTGGCTGCTGATTATTTTCGTGCAACACTTTTGCTTCCTTTGGTAAAAACTTTTCAACATCCTTGTGGGGTTTACCTAAAACAAAAGTATTCTAAGATATAGGTATGTCACGCAAATCGGTTCTTAAAATATAAATGCCTAGCTAACTTAGTACAAATACATCCTAATTGAACAAAGTTGGTTAGGCGTTTATTATGTTATTATTGACCCCTAAATCAACTGTCATGTCGTACTCGAATGAATGAACACGCAGTTGTACGTCGGGACGTTATGTAGTTGTCATATAACGCAGTCACATTAATAATAAATTAATAGAAATATGTGAAAACATTAATATTTCAAAAGCGCGTAAAAAATTGTTAGAAACTTACCTCATCTTAATCAGTAAACTTGATTGCGCAATGGTTAACAACAGATGAAATAGTTTTATCACCTCAAATAACAAAGAAAATATACAATATTAACTCTGCTGTCAAAAACACTGCCATATTATATGAACGTGATATGTTATAGAATTTGTTCAAATAAGCACACCTTTAAATGACAATAACACGACTATTACATTGGATAAAAGTCATATTGTGAGCCATTACTCGACACGAAGTCGAATACACGCCGCGACAGTTGTTCTTACACGACATGTAGTCAAATCGCCGACGTAAATATGACTACTATGCGACTTTACAGGACCATATATGACTATTACACGACACTCTTAGCGCCTTAAGTTGAATAAAATGGGCCCTAATGCGGTCGAGTAAACGTCCTTATGACGTTTATACGATTATATTATATAACATTAAGTTGCCAACAAAACGTCTACTCGACTTCCTAAATGTTAGTTGGGCGGGAGCTTGATGTAGTCTCCCGATCAGGGCATCTCCTGCGGCGTCTAGTGGCATGAGGGCGCTGGAATTCCCACTCCCTCACGCACTCCTCCTCCTTCTTCGCCAGCATCAGTGCTTCGCAGAAGGAGGTGACGGCCTGCCATGCCCTCTCGCTCCGGATTATGGCCTGGACCAGGGTCGGACGCGACAGATCGCCGCCATAAGGACACGGCGGTGCTCTACCCAAGCCGGGCAAACCTCCAACGTATCCTCAGAGCGATCGACACAATGGTGACACCCTGGCCGTTCCTCCCGCCTTATCCGGAACAGGAACCTCCCGAAACATCCATGTCCGGTCAGGACCTGCGTCAAGCGGAAGGTGAGGGCGCCGTGACGACTCTCTAGCCACTCCTCAAAGAGGGGCCTTACCGCCGCTATTGTGGCGTGCCCAGGACTGGGTTGCGACAGTCGCACTCTCCATGTCGCCATGAGATCCCGCCGGAGCTATTGTAACAACCTTACTTTTTTTTCTTTTTTGAATTTAGAAAGAGGTGGTGAGAAATTATTTTAAATAGATACCAACTTTTTTACTGTAAATAGTTTTTAAGTCTAGAATTCTTTCTTTTAATATTCCTAGACATTGTTGATGTGTGTACATATCTATATCCCTTATTATATAGGTACATACCAACACACAAGAGCAGAATATTCTCTACTAAAATAAGCCGATTAGAGTGAACTATGTCACCTATATGTAAAGGGTTACATCACATAAAATGTTTCAATTTAAATGATAAAGGCAGGCACATTTTCATTGCAGTGTTCATATGGTCACAGCTACATGACAACCACAGAGTTGGAAAAACGACGCTACGGGTTTAATTGTTTTCCGAACCGAGATCAGGAATGAATACTGTACTGTTTGTCTGTTTACTGCTACATGCGGCAGCGGTTACAGCTCGAGGCTTGACCGCGTCGCCTCATTGTTTGCATTGCGCTGTTGATAGACCGGTTGGACTATAATGTGCTTATACAAACTAAGATTTATATGGTATATAGGTAAGTTTGAACATAAAGGATAGCCGTTTAAGTAATTTCGCTTGAGAAACCGTATAATATAGTTATCGACCGACATTGGAGCTGATTCTCTTGTTCACAAACTAAACTAAAGATAACATATTAAATTAGTCCTGTCAAATTAAAATACTCCATAGATAATTTCAACTTCAACTCTTGATCAATGGCACTTGTGGAAGAGACATCACAATTTTGCCAATAACACGTGCGAACTGTTAATAGACCATCAAACGCTGGAGGGTATTTAGCGAGAATTAATAGTCAAAATATACCATAGATAATTTAGACGCGATTAAAACATGGCGATTTAAGTCAGGCGCGGACTAATTTAACAGGACAAAACTAATCCGTGGCGCAGCGGTCAACACGCCTGCGTGCGACTTGGAGGCCCCGGGTTCGAACCCCGGCCAGGTCATGATAGAAAACGATCTTTTCCTGATTGGAAAATATAGTATCGTTGAGTTAGTATCCCATAACACAAGTCTCGAACTTACTTTGGGGCTAGCTCAATCTGTGTGATGTGTCCGTATATATTTATTTATTTTATTTTATTCAATATTTATTTTCTGTCACTTTCTTAATAAGGGGCCATAAACTATTTAATTAAGTTAGTGGGATCGGTTTTGAAGCAGTTTGTCGTTTGTTCAGCTTTTCCGATTCCCTATGTTAATTATAAAGCAGCATCTTAACTTCGCGAGCAAACTTTTAAATCATGAATACTAAGGATTCTAATTCTCCTGAGTGCAGCCAGAGAGTTCTTGAGTTAACTTCTGAGTAGATCTAGGGAGTTGGGACTAGAAACTTGAGGACATCAAGCGCACCCAACATGAAAACATTTTTATTCTTCAGTAAAATACTTACTTTACTTTTTGCACCAGCTGCAAGGTAGATAATGATAAATTAAGAGTAAAAATCCTTTTTTGAAAATAAGCCAAAAAGCTGTTAGCTAAAAGTTTTACTGTTAAGTCATCGTATTTGTTACGTCATTTCATTTCACATTTGTTTCACTTACATGATATAAAAGCCCTTTTATACCTTGTCAATAAAGTCGTGAAAATGGATGTTTCGTGAACTATAAATTTTAAAGCAGGGCAACACTAAATCTTAGTAATACAAGTACATCGAATGTCATCGGCAGTCATCGATATGTTTTGTGACTTGTTATTTATTGAATTTTGTATTAATTTTGAATTCTATTTAGACAAAACATCGAAGAAATGTGTTAAATATGAGAAAAACAAACCGGAGTGGAGCTCGGGAAATTATTTTTAAATTTTATCATCAACGTTTATTAGTACAGGCTGTGCCATGAATTAGTTAACAATTGGAAAAATCGTATAAAGAAAACTATTTGACATATTTTTAAAATTATTTATTAAAATCGTATAAAGAAAACTATTTGACATATTTTTAAAATTATTTATTTACAAGAAAGTTAATTATTTGGAATTTATTTTTAAAAAATAACATCATCTAAATGTCCACCGTATCGATTTTTGCACTCTTCTAAACGAGCACCGAAATCCACAACACCGTCCAATCACCGCAACCGCGAGATCGCAGACATTTCTTCGCTAATTTTTTCCTTTAGTTCACGTAGTGTTTTTGGTTTATGGATGTAAACACGACTCTTCAAATAACCCCATAAAAAGAAGTCTGCTGGGGTTAAATCTGGACTCCTGGGTGGCCATGGGATGTCGCCTCGTCTGGAAATCAACTTTTCCGGAAACATTTCTTTGACTACCGGCAGGGACTCGTTGGATGTGTGACAAGTGGCTCCATCTTGTTGAAACCATGTGTTACGATTGTAGCCAGCAAATTCCAGTAGCTTCGGTGCCAAGAACCCCCGTAATATTTTCACATATTCCACAGAATTCACAGTAACCGAACGGCCGCGAGAATCTTCAAAAAAATAGGGCCCAATGATACCTTTTGCTGAAATTGCAGCCCATACCGTTACCTTGGGAGAATGAAGTGGCCTCGCGTGTTTAGATTTGGGATTTTCGCTGCTCCAATATCTGCAATTCTGTTTGTTTACGTGTCCGTTGAGGTGGAAATGGGCTTCGTCGGAAAATAAGAGGTTGTCAAAATTATTGAATCGATCTAACATTGTTTCGGCTTAGGACATGCGCAAATTTAAATCATTAGGTTTTAATTCCTGTACTAACTGGATCTCATATGGATGTAATTTCATATCTAATTTCAAAATACGGCGCAATGATGTTCGGGGTAGTCCTAATTCAGCCGAACGTTTGCGCGTCGATAAATTTGGATCACTTCGAACTGATGCGGAAACTCGCTGCACGTTCTCTTCGCTCCGAGAAGTTCGTGGGCCGCCGGTTTGCTTCACGTTTAGTGTAGATCCGGTCTCTTCGAACTTTTTAACCCATTTCTTTATTAATGGAGCACTCGGACACTGATTTAAATAGTGTAAGTCGTATTGAACCCGAAATAAGCGTCTCACAGTAATGAGCGAACTGTTGTTTAAATAAAATTGTTTCACACAATAAGCGCGCTGCGGCCCCGTGAAACGATCCATTGCGACTAAATTTCCGAGAAGCGAGCTAGTGGTAACGCCCCTCCCCGCTCCCCGCGCGGCTTGTATTAGCGCGGGCTGTTAAGTTTAAATGTTAACGAATTCTTGGCCCACCCTGTACATCAAGCTGGACAAATTTTATCAAATATGGATGATATTTATGCTTGAACAGTTGCTAAAACAGGTATGTAATCATGTTACTGTTTATTTTTATCTACTTACTAGAAGTTTCAAATTTACTAAGAAAACGATTTTAAGACTAAAATGAGGATTGTTTACATTGCGCATTTATAGGTTATATTGCAACTATTTAAGACCATATTGCAGTGCGTTTTGATATTTATAGGCTTTTTAATTTACCGCTGATTTTAAAAATGGATGATATGATATAATTTATCTTTAAAATCAGCAGTAAATTTTAATGAAAATTAATGCGGATAGCATTAATTTTAATTAAAATTTACTCTCTTCTGTAGAAATTACATATTATTATTTTTTAAATTTCAGGAAAATGTGAGAGTGAACCCTATATCAAGATATAGATGAGTCAGTTATTCACCTAAGCGAAGGCAGCAGGCTGATGACAGCAGTAGCGGACACGTTGTTAGTGACGCAGCTGACAATGACGAACAAAATAACGAAGAGTGAGATGAAACCAATTATTATGTTTTGGAATACTTTTCATTGGTAAAAACACGTTAAAAATATAAAAATAAATATGTTTGTTTTTTAGACGCCTGCTGTCGACCGTACAAAAAAATGTGCTAGTATCAAAATGATTTCAGACAAGTCAACAGGGTTGCTATATGCACGACCGAAGCGCCCTCATTTATTTTCACGACTTTATAGACAGAGTATAGAAGATTTGCCTACTTGTATTTACTTAGTTGGAATAATAGATACAATTATTCACATATTTTTTTTTTCTTTAGTCACTTGTTTATCTACAAAAATAAATCTCGCGACAAGCGAGAAATTGTTAGGTAAATAACGGGAGAATACTTATTTTTGTGCTGTTTCATATACTATTCACCAGACTATGTGGCAGCTAACACGGGTTCTATACCTATATCATGCGTACATATGTATCTTTGTATATGAAATTCTTCATACAATCCCAAACATATTAACGACCGGGGTATAAAAATAAAGAGCTTCAGAGGATGATTGCAACACATTAAAAGAATAAAAACAAGATAAAAAAACAACGAGTTGCACTCCGGGAGTTATGGCAGAAATGAAAACTTAACATTAATTCGCACAAATTGCTTTATTTAAAAGTATAAAAGTATTTATGTGACAATTCAGTTATTGCATTCTCGTACGCAAACATGATAATTTATATTATGTACATAAATAAATGAACACTTCAGAACCAGAAGCGTAGCGTGCCTTAGCGGGGCCCTGTTTAAAAATTTGTTTGGGGGGCTTGGAAGGGTAAAGAATTCTTACAAAAGAAAAAAGAAATGCATAAAATTAATAGAAATATTTATTCAGACAGCCTCCGTGGCGTTGTGGTAGCGAACGCGGCCATTGCGCAACCCGAAGGCGCGGGTTCGGTGGCAGTCGTTACGGGTTGTTGGAGCCCTCAAAAATCTAACAATTGGTCTAACTGCAAAGCTTAGATATCGCCTTCGGGTTGTGGAGGTCAGACGGCAGTCGCTTCACGGAAAATATTGAAGTTTAGCCAAAATCAGCAGTTAGACTGGTAAAGCGGACACCAGACTCCAAAGCTGAAAAGCTACGGATGCGACTGGGATTAACGCTGAGATGATGATGAATAGAAATATTTATTCATCATAATTATCTGTCTGTCACTTTTTCCAAAATTTGAGAACTTCGCTTCCCCCGGAACCGTTCGGAAAATCAGAGCTCTCATTGGATAACGCTCGTCGCCCGTCGCTCGTCGCGCGCAGTGTGCAGAGGGCATTACGCGCGAAAAAGAGAATGTTTTTTTGACTTTTGTTATTTGTGAAAAAAAAAAGTTGGCAAGTTTTTATTAATTTTTGCTTACGCTAGTTGGGGGCAAAGGGGGAAATAAAGAGAAGGGGATATTACTTACTTCCTCCATAACAAAAAAGTTCACAATACCGCTAAAAAGGTTTCCAAAGCCTGGAGCACAGGTGAAGAGTAGCCAGCCTGTTGGTGTTCTATTGGATGCGTTTTGAAGAGTGTGCGAGGGAATTGTTTGACTTAATTCCCCCATTTCGGTTCCATCATCTGATGACTCGTCGTACGTCGATATGTTGTTGACACCACGACGATCCGACCGAAACGTTTCGCTTCGTCAGTTATATCGCGTACATTGAGGGACTGGAACAATTTACCGGCGGCGGTGTTTCCGTCACACTACAATTTGAGTGTCTTCAAGGCTAGATTGAATAGGCTCTTAATAAACTAACGCGGTTTGCCGTCAACGATCGCATCACTGCTTACCATCAGGCGGGATTGCGGTCAAGTGCTAGTTTATAATTTATAAAAAAAAAAGTGATTCCAACTGATACTACGTGTGTGACGCAATTAGGGTGCTGTTATATTCTTTTGTTGTGATATTCTTCATCGACCTTTTTAATCGTCCCACTGCTGGGCACAGGTCTCCTCTCATACAGAGAAGGATTGAGCGTAATCACCACGCTTGCTCAATGCGGGTTGGCGATTTCAGACTTAAAGTCCAGGTTTCCTCAAAATGTTTTCCTTCACCTTCAGTCATTGGTATCCAAGATATACTTAGAAAGTACATATAAATTCAGAAAAGTTACATTGGTACTTGCCTGACCTGGAATCGAACCCGCGCACTCATACTCAAGAGGCTGGTCTTTTAACCACTGGGCCACCACGACTTATATTATGACCCATCAATTTTATTTATTTTTATAAATGACTTAATATTTTGGGAAATGATTGGTAAGTTGCGGTCAAGCGGTGGTTTATAAATTAATTAAAAAAAAAATCATGTCCCAATGCTAATGTGCTGGTTAGTTTTATTTATTTTTGATAAAGTATTTCTGCGAAACATTCGTGATTAAAAGTACCGTTTAGATCATATGTAAATAAAACTTTAATGATATATTTCTTATCATTGATAGTTACGGCAGGTTCGTCTCATAGAGTAAACAAAAATAATGAGGTAAGTATATGACTAACAATACCTACAAGTGCATGTTGAACACGCATACGAACGGTTCAAAACGAACAACGCGTTTATTGCATTGAAACCGCCCCTTAAATATTTAAAAAGAAAGAAAGAAAAGTATTTATTGTGATTGATTTTATTCTGTTCTTAGTATTTGTTGATATACATAGCAGCAACAGAAATACATTCTTTGATTCACAGAGAATGTATTTCATCGAATTCCGTAGTAATTACGGTTTTTTTTATTAATTATAAACTAGTACTTGATCGCAATCCCGCCTGATGGTAAGCAGAGATGCAATAATTGATGGTAAAGCGCGCTAGGTTAATGAGCCCATTCATTTAAAAAAATGATGAATAGGAAGGAAGACGGCGGTGATGCAATGTTAAACCCAACAACACGACAGACGATTTTGCGCCAGAGGGAGATTCATCTCGTGGAGACCCTCCACGATCAAACTTCCGAGACAACAACATTTGGCACATCGTACCCGGCACACATCGCAACACAACTGCTTAGACCCGTCCTCCGTACGGCTACACTAGACATCATGCCGGAACACGAAGAATCGCTTGGCGGTAAGACTTTGTCTGGTGGGTGGTAACTTCTGCCGGCAGCCGATGTTATGGCCTACCATTGAGTTGAGAAATGAAACAATAGTCTAGTGACAGACACAGAAACAGAGGATTCTTAGTAATAGGGTCTTGTTTTTGTGACTTCGTCTGTGCAAGTTTTATCCACACATACATACACGGTGGAAGAGATGTAAGGAAAACTTTTACCATGAATTTAGTACAAATCTTCCTAGACTTCTATTACTTTAAATTTGGAAGTCGGTTGTAGACGTATTATTGAAGCTAATTCTAAAACTACTAAATGAAACTAAAACATTAACCCCTTTATTCATAAACGCTGCTTAAAGTTAACTAGTGATTAGCGATTTTTTAAACATACATTTTAGACGCTTGCAGGTCACTTAACTTTAAAAATCGATTATGAATAAACCCCTTAAACACTGTGGTGTTTATTCATAAAGGATGATTTAAGTTAAGTGACGTTTAAAGGTCAAAAATGTATGCTTAAAGAATCGCTAATCACTCGCCAACTTTAAGCAGTTTTTATGAATAAGGGGGTAAAAGAACAGCGGGTGAGTTTCACTTTCTAAATATAAAAAAAAAGAATTTTCAAAATCACTCCTCAATAGGGTATTTGACGAAAAAAAACTAATTAGTCCGTCCGTCAGATTTCCAAAAAATACTAGACACGTATTTCTTTCTTTTTTCATATAAACAAAAAATGAAGACGACACAGTGCGTTGAAAACTCGTGTGACGTCACTGGACGCTACACTTTATAGCGAGCAGTGACGTCACCAGCCACCCAGGCGCGTGCGCTCCTTACAAGCAGAAAAGCTCTGCATACCCTAATAGTCTTCTAAAATTATAATATACTGTAAAATAATTTATATACTACAAAGTTAAAACTAAAAGACTTTGTTAATCAGTTATTGATAACACTGCCATCTATTGGGCCTAGTGCTAACGAGACACATTAGTTGCCTTAGGCGCGACACCCGCCGTGGAAGAATTTAGACTCCCGCGGCCCCACGCGCGCTCGTGATAGAAGACACACCGGGGTGGTTTTAGTCAGTAAAAGTCTGACATACCCCGTCGCCCACCCCAGGGCGGCGGGCATCCTATGAGGATTTCCACCCCGGCAAAAAAAAAAAAAAAAAAAAAAAGGCGCGACACCCACGCCTCTTACGGCGTAAGCATAAACAAAATGTGCCTCTTCCGTATCTGTCTGTGTATAAAATTATTTGCTTGTGTGCCTAAACTGTTGTGTACGTGTGCGTGAAATTTCTTTGGGTTTAAAGCCCATGATAAGCACAGCTTCTAATAATGCGACGAATTTAAGAAGTTCAGAAATATAGCATGATTGTTGTTCGTTCAAATACCTTTTTATTTTAGCAGCTTATGTTGTTTCATTATTGGTGTTTTTGGGTTAAATATGTATTGATTGTTTTAAGCGGAATTGAATATTCATTTATTTTAGAGTTTTTGGTTTAACACAAAAGAAAGGTTGTCTTTATAAAAAGTATTATGATAATTATATGTGGTTAGCAGGTTGTGTAGTGTGTACAAATAAATTGTTTTGTTTCTCGTATAGGCAGGCGCGTGCGCTCCTTACAAGCAGAAAAGCTCTGCATACCCTAATAGTCTTCTAAAATTATAATATACTGTAAAATAATTTATATACTACAAAGTTAAAACTAAAAGACTTTGTTAATCAGTTATTGATAACACTGCCATCTATTGGGCCTAGTGGCTAGTGCTAACGAGACACATTAGTTGCCTTAGGCGCGACACCCACGCCTCTTACGGCGTAAGCATAAACAAAATGTGCCTCTTCCGTATCTGTCTGTGTATAAAATTATTTGCTTGTGTGCCTAAACTGTTGTGTACGTGTGCGTGAAATTTCTTTGGGTTTAAAGCCCATGATAAGCACAGCTTCTAATAATGCGACGAATTTAAGAAGTTCAGAAATATAGCATGATTGTTGTTCGTTCAAATACCTTTTTATTTTAGCAGCTTATGTTGTTTCATTATTGGTGTTTTTGGGTTAAATATGTATTGATTGTTTTAAGCGGAATTGAATATTCATTTATTTTAGAGTTTTTGGTTTAACACAAAAGAAAGGTTGTCTTTATAAAAAGTATTATGATAATTATATGTGGTTAGCAGGTTGTGTAGTGTGTACAAATAAATTGTTTTGTTTCTCGTATAGGTATATTATTTTAAAACACGGCTTTGACAGTTCGACGTTATAAAAACTTAAAAGACCTTAAGTTTTTCAACCTACTTGCTTTTGAATTTCAATACTATACTTTATGTTGTAATAATTTTCCTGAAGTTTACAAATTAGCAAAATTTAATAGTTATGATTCCAATGAGTAGTGCATTACGCATATTTATGAAAAGCCAAAGCAGACTCATAGATTTGTCTATCTGTCCATTTTAAAAGAACTTTTAGCGATTTCAAAACGATCTTATATATATTTGATTTTTACAGAGTTATTTAAAAATAGATAGGCGCGTTGATTTAATTTATAGATAGTGAAATATTTTTTTTTAGTTTTTTGAGAAATAAATTATTACTTATTTACAGTTGAGTTAGTAATACCATTTCATTGTATTTTGACAGCCTACATGGCGTAGCGGTAGCGAACGCGGCCGTTGCGTAAGGAGGCGCGGGTTCGATCCTCGCGCAGTGTAAGTATTTGTATGCATGAATATGAATATTTGCACTGGTCTGGTCGTATCTCGGAAAGCACGTTAAGCCGTTGGTTTCGGTTGCCATGCGAACATCTAGTGGCAGTCGTTACGGGTTGTTGGAGCCCACAAAAGTCCAACAATTGGTCTAACTTCAATGCTTCGATATTGCCTTCGCGTTGTGGAGGTCAGACGGCAGTCGCTTCACGGAAATTGTCGAAATTTCGCCAAAATCAGCAATTAGACTGGAAAAGCGGACCCCAGATTCCAAAGCTTTGGATGCGACTGGTATTAACCCTGAGATGATGATGATTTCATTGTATTCATTTGGGCAAATAAAAAATACCTAATACCCCACGTATATCATTTATTTGACTTGTTCTTATCATCAATCACATACTTAGATGTTCATTGTAGCCACGCACAAACATCAATTCAATGTTGACATGCGAAAAAGTAGGTACGCGACTATGTTAAATTGAAACTACGTCTAAGTTACGTTTTTTAAGTTTTACCATATATAAGCACAGAGATTTGGATAGTAGGTATATTTATGCATACCCCCAATAAAATCTTTGTGCACGCCCCTGCGTATAGGTATATTATTTTAAAACACGGCTTTGACAGTTCGACGTTATAAAAACTTAAAAGACCTTAAGTTTTTCAACCTACTTGCTTTTGAATTTCAATACTATACTTTATGTTGTAATAATTTTCCTGAAGTTTACAAATTAGCAAAATTTAATAGTTATGATTCCAATGAGTAGTGCATTACGCATATTTATGAAAAGCCAAAGCAGACTCATAGATTTGTCTATCTGTCCATTTTAAAAGAACTTTTAGCGATTTCAAAACGATCTTATATATATTTGATTTTTACAGAGTTATTTAAAAATAGATAGGCGCGTTGATTTAATTTATAGATAGTGAAATATTTTTTTTTAGTTTTTTGAGAAATAAATTATTACTTATTTACAGTTGAGTTAGTAATACCATTTCATTGTATTTTGACAGCCTACATGGCGAAGCGGTAGCGAACGCGGCCGCTGCGTAAGGAGGCGCGGGTTCGATCCTCGCGCAGTGTAAGTATTTGTATGCATGGATATGAATATTTGCACTGGTCTGGTCGTATCTCGGAAAGCACGTTAAGCCGTTGGTTTCGGTTGCCATGCGAACATCTAGTGGCAGTCGTTACGGGTTGTTGGAGCCCACAAAAGTCCAACAATTGGTCTAACTTCAATGCTTCGATATTGCCTTCGCGTTGTGGAGGTCAGACGGCAGTCGCTTCACGGAAATTGTCGAAATTTCGCCAAAATCAGCAATTAGACTGGAAAAGCGGACCCCAGATTCCAAAGCTTTGGATGCGACTGGTATTAACCCTGAGATGATGATGATTTCATTGTATTCATTTGGGCAAATAAAAAATACCTAATGCCCCACGTATATCATTTATTTGACTTGTTCTTATCATCAATCACATACTTAGATGTTCATTGTAGCCACGCACAAACATCAATTCAATGTTGACATGCGAAAAAGTACGCGACTATGTTAAATTGAAACTACGTCTAAGTTACGTTTTTTAAGTTTTACCATATATAAGCACAGAGATTTGGATAGTAGGTATATTTATGCATACCCCCAATAAAATCTTTGTGCACGCCCCTGCAGCCACCACTCCTTATCTTTGATGCCTTTTATATTTGTCAATCTTTATTGATTTGATAAAACAAAATATACATATCCAATATTTGTCTATAATGTGAATGACGAACTAATTAGTTTTTTTAGTCAAATACCCTATTATTGAGAATATCGATGAAGATGTGAAAAACAATACATTAAATTAAAAATAAAATGAGGCATTCCCTACATAAGAGCAATACACTACACGTTTGAAATGATCGACGAGCAGTTTTTTATGCATGAAAATCACCGTGTTTTTACATTAAACATTGATTTTATTTCAGTTCTGTAAATAAAAAAAACATAAAAAAAACTACATTCATGTTAAAAAAAACTGGTTGCGGTCGGAAAGGCTCTTAAAAATATGAAATCCCTGAAGATCAAAAACCAATATTGTCAGTTTATGATTTTCAGCCGTTTTCAGGTTTTCTTTAGCCCGCTATTTTGAAAATGTGAAGGATAGTTAGTTAGTTATCTCGGCGACAAAATATAGTGTAAAATTTGTCAAAATGTAAGAAAAAATATGTTTTTTCTCAATTATATCAAAATATTGACAATGAGATCACAATGTGGACGTTCTTAAAATTACGAAAAACCGACCAACTGCGTGTCGGATTCACGCACAAAGGGTTCCGTACCATTGATTTATGAAATTAAAGGATTTATTTGTATGAAAGATTACGCGGTATCTAGTTCGTAGTTTTTTTTTAATATCTCGTAAATCAAACGTAAAAAATAGAGATGAAGGGAGAGAGGGAAGGGAAAAATATACCCCACACATGTGTTTAAGGAAAAAAAATTTTTTGAGTTTCAGTTTTAAGTACGGGGACGCCCAATATTTATTATTTTTTTTTTATTTGTGCATCAAAATCTTAACGCGGTTCATAGAATACATCTACCTACCAAGTTTCAACAGTATAGCTCTTATAGTTTCGGAAAAAAAATGGCTGTGACATACGGACGGACAGACGGACAAGCAGACATGACTGACAATTTATAAGGGTTCCGTTTTTTGCCATTTGGCTACGGAACCCTAAAAATGGCCCCTCTGGTAATCTGGACAAAACTGTAAAAAAAAAACAATATGAATTATTTCTGGTGCTTACTAGATACAATATTAAAAAAAAAAGAATCCTTTGAATGTTGTTGGCCGCCAGGCGAGACGAATTAAGCTAAGTACCTGGGAATTATTACCATGGGTATGTTCTTTATTGGCCATATATCCTCTTGTCGTACCCGTAGTTACATCTGGGAGAAGGGTAACCCGAGAGGAAGGTACGGTTTTAGAGATATTCTATAACATATTGTGTATCAGTAACAGCTAATGTATGTACTCTCGGTGGTAGGCCATAACATCGGCCGCCGGCAGAAGTTACCATCCACCAGACTAAGTCTTGCCGCCAAGCGATTTGTCGTGTTCCGGCATGATGTCTGGTGAAGCGTACGGAGGACCGGTCTGAGAGTCGATGTGTGCCGGGTACGATGCGCCAAATGTTGTTGTGTTGGGAGTTTGGTCGTGGAGGGTCTTCAGATCAATCTCCCTTTGGCGCAGCATCGTTGGTCGTGTTGTTGGGTTTAACATTGGATCACCTCGCTCAACTGCCGTCTTCCTTCCTATTCGCTCAATCTGAGTGAATATAGGTTCTTAATAAACTAGCGCGCTTTACCATCAACGATCGCATCACTGCTTACCATCAGGCGGGATTGCGGTCAAGCGCTAGTTTATAATTATTAAAAAAAGCCATATTCCGCATGATATTGAAACAGATTTGATGTCTAATCTCAGATACAATCTATAGGTTCTTCTTCAGTTTAGACTCAGTTTACTAGGACCCTAAACACAAAATATGGCTACCGTCCACATCAAGTGGATAGTGAAGCTTCCAATATTGCGTGTACTAGATAACTTGTTTACGTTTGACTGGATCCTATCGAAATTACATTTCACCGATATTACTGCAGCGGCGGTCCGGTGGCGGTCAGCAGGCGCTTACATCGCCAGTCAATTAAGGCTTAACTGTATTAGCTTAGGTACCTACAGCAACTACTCCTATAATTGTTCACTAGACCGGAGCGTACCCAGGCCTGTCAATAAGATTAGTGACGTGTACCGTCCCATCCTGCAGATGTTTACATGGATGGAAAATTAACTTTATATGATGCAAATTTATAACGTTGAATAGGAATACTAACAATGATTTTTGGAGGACTGAAAATTACGGTCACAAAGTCTCAAATATTGCAAGTGTGAATAAATATGTATACAGTATCTTAAGAAAACCCTGTCCGACCCGTGAAGGTGTTGTTAGGTATCGACAACTGATTCTACTAATGGATACAAAACCGGGCTAAACTTAAAAAAAATCCCCCTAAAAAAATAAATATTATTTCGCAAAAAGTGGTAACTTAATAAATGTGCGTTCAGTTCACCCTTCCGCGGGCGGCGGGCGGCAGGGCACGCGGCACGTGGTCGCATCGCTATTCGCTCATAAGAATACCGGTGTTGTCACTTTTTTAAAAATTACCAAATTTCGGGGAAGTTGGAATTAATTCGCGGGAAAAAAATATTATTTAAAATTCATTTGTATTGGTACTATGATGATTACATAAAATTTTATATTATATTTGGTCATGTGTTTACCTAACCTTTATTTTCCTTATGGGTCGGACAGAGTTTTCTTAACATACTGTGTATATATTTAGCAGAAAACAAAGCACATCGGATAGAAATTGTTAACAAAAAAATTTCAACATCTCCATTGCAAGCACATTTATCTTAAAGCGCGGAATTTGGTGTTTTCATTTTTTTAAAACAATAAATTGTGCAGAAATGAAAACTGTTAAACCGAACGGTTTCGCCAGGCAAAGCATAACAGATGTTGTTTTGAAGAATTGTGTTTGTTGACTTTTATCTAAAATTAGTTTTGCTGAAAAACATCGCAAATTCTAGTTCCCTGCTAAACTAAAACGCGCATATTTAGTCTTTCCACGTGCACACACGACATTAATACATGAGTCAAGCTCCCACTTGACCCATTTTAGAACGACTGATCTCAATAAATGCTTCGTTTTCAACATTAAAATTTTGCGAAATCAACCACCAGCCTAATAATCTATTTATGGAAATATTTTTAAAAGACAGCAAATTCTTCCTTTATTTATTAATTACTAGAGAATAATTTGTATTTATTATTAGTTATCTTACATGCCTGGTACTATACAGTCAGTTGTTTTTTTCACTAAACAGACAGCTGTGCTGCTGAGGAGTTTGTTCCGCCATTTCTTCTTCCCAGCGAAAGCATTAGGAAGTGGCAAAGGGCGGGCGTTTTGGGGCTTTGTTTTGTCATTTTAACGATAGAAAAATTTTGATTCTCAGTCTACTTTGAATAAATGACTTAATTTTAATTTACACTTTTCGTGCGTAGTTTTTGAGCCTTTTGAGCTAACACAGTATTTTTGATAAATTGAGCAAAGGCGGTTATTTAGTACCTACTTACATACTTGATTTCGGTAAAAACTCAGAAACGAAGAGTATAAAACTAGACTGTCACAATAAAGTTAAACGAAGTTTATTATCTTGGCACTAAAAATACGACGATTTACGTCATGCGCGAACTAATTTGACAGGACTAAATTAATATGATATTTTCTGTCCTTGTTTCAATGAAATAGAAAGAAAAAGGTACACTGAACTTAAAATTAGTTAAGTTTATGCACAAAAGAATCCGCAACATTATATTTCCTGTTTCTAAGTATTGTAGTACCCAAGTGATCTATTGTATTTCATACTTATCCGACATTCTGTGATGATAATTGTATCAGCACACAATGGCCCCGATTCCCGTGTTAACAAACTAAAATAAATTTATGTTCAGTACATCTTTTTCTTTATATTTTATTAAGAAAAGGACAGAAAATAAAATGTCAGTTTAGACCTGTCAAATTAGTGCGCTCCTGACGAAAACTGGCGCATTTTAGTCGCCATGTTTATCATTGCGTCTAAACTGTCTATGGAGTATCTTAATTTGACAGGATTAAACTAAAATGTTATCTTTTATCCTTTTCTTAACGAAATGGGAAGAAAAAGATGCACTTAACTTAAAATAGTTAGTTACTTTAATTTGTGACAACAGACATCAACAACAACAGAATCGGCGCCAATGGCGGATAAGTCAGATCAACTTATACCTGAATCGGTTTAAGCGAGTTTGGTGGTGATACATTTAGTACTTAGTTCTAGAAAATATGCCACTGAACATACAAATATCGTCACTCCGTGGACGCTGTCATGTGGGACGCTCAGGATGATTTACAACTTTTAAATATGTGGTTTCAGTGCAATCTGCTCACCACAAATATAGCCAAAAGCAACAACATAATCTTTGCTGCAAAGAATAAAAAAAAAAAACATTGTACAATTAACGATAAATAATCTTAATCAGCCCGTTCAACTTGGCTCCTACTTTTGTATGTGAATGTATCCTTGGAGTGCACCGACCGTCTTCAGTTTTTGGGAGTTGAGATTTCCTCGAACCTTAACTTTGGGCGGTTCATTGAGTCCAAAGCCAAGG
Source organism: Sesamia inferens (assembly GCA_037179545.1). Lineage (NCBI taxonomy): Eukaryota > Metazoa > Arthropoda > Insecta > Lepidoptera > Noctuidae > Sesamia > Sesamia inferens. Next base: position 29,859,928 of record CM073921.1, read on the forward strand.
TGGCTATTAGAAAACTTGGCGTCATCGCGAAGGTCCGGCGGTACTTCACACCAAGGCAGCTTCTAATGTTGTACAAAGCACAGGTCCGCTCGTGTGTGGAGTACTGCAGCCACATTTGGGCTGGTGTTGCGAAATGTCACCTTGCTACTTTGGATTCAGTGGAGAGGCGTGCGAAGAGGCTGATTGGCGACCCAGACTTAACTCGAAACGGTCTCCAAAGCCTAGAGCACAGGCGTAGAGTAGCCAGTCTTTCGGTCTTCTATAGGATGCATTCTGGTGAGTGTGCAAGGGAATTGCATGATTTAGTTCCCCCATCTCCGTTCCATCATCGGACGACCCGTCGTATGGCGAGTTTCCACCCTTACGTTGTTGACACTACTGCGATCCGGACGAAGCGTTTTGCTTCCTCTTTTATACTGCGTACATCGAGGAACAGGAACAATTTGCCACCGACGGTGTTTCCGTCACACTACAATTTGAGTGTCTTCAACGCTAGAGGGAATAGGCTCTAAATAAACTAGCGCACTTTACCATCAACGATCGCATCACTGTTTATCATCAGTCGGGATTGCGGTCAAGCGCTGGTTTATAGTTTATAAAAAAAAAACAACATAAGCTGGAAGCTGCATATAGAAAAGGTTAGGACTAAATTGACGTCTCTCACGGGTGCCCAACGATGTGTCGTTCCGTGTTTTCCACGTCAAGAATGATATGATGTATATAACGCTCTCATAAAACCTCACTTGGACTATCTGATAGAAGTATGGGGGACATCAGCCAAAACAAATATTCAAGCATTACAAACGGCACAAAATAAGTTAATAGAAACACTTTTCCATTATAGTTACCATTACAATACACCAACTCAAAAAATATACAATAAAACCAAGCTAATGAATATATTACAAACATACTTATACAACAGCTGCATATTTATTAGAAAGATACTCTATAAAACATTCACACACAAATAAATTTCACAAAAAAAAAAATTACATACACAAAGTTCTAATGAAATACAGTTATAGGTACTCACCAAGTACTAACTATGGCAAAAAGTGTAATGTCCGAAGGTGCGGCATTGTACAATAAATTACCAAATAAAATTAAAAACGCAAAGTCCATGACCATTTTTAAAAAGCGTTTAAAATTGCATATCGACGATGGGAAGCGATTTTGTTGTATCTCGAAAAAAGAAATTTTTTTTATTGCATAATTGAATTCAGAAGAAAGTCTAGAAAAAGTCAACGACGTATCATAAAAAGAAACATTGTAGGAATACGTTGTTCAAACCGTCCGACGCAGTATTTTTTTCTGAATTCAATTATGCAATAAAACAAAATTGCCTTTTTCGAGATACGACAAAATCGCTTTCCAGCGTCGACATATTCAGTCCAGCGAGCGCACCTTTGTATATGCCACATCTAGTTGTGCGTGCTCCATGTTTGTGTTAGCAATTTACATATTTTTATTTTTGTATAGTGTCTTGTTTCTTAAACTGTGTACGTCTTAAATAATGTTTAATTTAGTTTTTAAGAAAATCTCATGTAAGGGAATTATTTCTTATGGAAAATAAAGATATCTCAAGCCTCAATATGACGTTACCATAACATCGGCTGCCGGCAGAGGTTTGCACCCACCAGACAAAGTTTGCCGCCAAGCTATTCGTCGTGTTCCAGCACGATATCTGATGAAACCGTACGGAGAACGGGTCTAAGCAGTTATGTGCCGGGTATGATGCACCAAATGTTGTTGTGTCGGGAGTTTGGTCGTGAAGAATATCCAGATCAGTCTCCCTCTGGCGTAGCATCGTTGATCGTGTTGTTGGGTTTAACATTGCATCACCTCTCTTACCTTTCTTCCTTCCTATTCACTCTTTTTTTGGGTGAATAGGCTCTTAATCTAGTGCGCTTTACCATTAACGATTGCATTACTGCTTACCATCAGTCGGGATTGCGGTCAAGCACTGGTTTATAATCATAAAAAAAACCCGATTGTTCTTACAGAACATTGATAATTTTAAATCTGTTTTATTAGGATAGTGGGCGATATCCTAATTATATTTTGGTGTCATGCAACTCTTTTTTTATATTCATCCCAAATGCTATTAACTAGACGTCATATCTGAAATTAATCATAATTTTAAGCGTTATATAATGTGTGCTTAGGTGGTAACTTAAAATTATTTATGATTGTGATGATGAACCCTATCGGACACAGTCATGTAGTAGGAAAGCGAAGTTTTTGATTGCTTTTTTACTGAACACAAACACTTATTTTTAGACGACTATATATGTATTTGTTTAATTCAAGGGTATGTGCTTTCGTCAAGGTTTAGAAGATTTTAATAATTAATAAGTTCTTTTGACATGACAATGGTTGAGAAACGTCATCCGCTAATAAAAGATGTGGTTCCTCTACAGTTTTCGGTAAGTCATAAAAGTATATCTAGGATCAGAGTGAAGGATGAGGAGTTGCAATATGTTCATGAAAACGTTGTCAACATGAGATTGTTTCTTTAGAACGTTCGACATCGGTGTCTGGATTTTGTATTTCATTTTTTACCACCGACTTCCGAAATTAGATATTAACTTTGTAGTGTTTCTTTGCCAGTCGGTTTTATTTTTGTAAACATTTTCTGGAACTTTTTTTTTTATAATTACCGAAATCTCATTATTCATCTCACTTTTAATTTTTCTAATTGACCAATATACTCCGTCTGACAATAGAACTTATGACAGTCGTAGAAGTCATCGCTCATCAACTATACTAGTGAAGTGTTAATGTGCAGAAATGCATCGAGCTATCCTCAATTCTCGAACACTATCTCGATATAGGTATAGGTATATCAACCTGATGTTCAGTATAGGGTGGCTTAAGTATGCAGTATGATATCTATAAACTTCCAGTACCTGCTGATGCTTCCTACTGAAGTTGTTGGGTTTATTAATGTAGATGAGGAGCAAGAAAATCGTGTATATTCTTAACGTTCTCTTTATCGTGGTCATTGACCGTCAAAATAAAAAGAAGAGAGAACAATCACCAAACCATGTGTTAATGTGACTCGTATCATTCTGATATCAAAGACTACTGTCGCTTCTGCAACAAATAAGAAGCCGAAGACGCTCTGTAGTAGCACCATATCACTGAACTTTGACATCAGGTCGATGTTGCCATTGCGCCACTAGGCATCCTGGGTTCTAACTCTCTTAGATATTGTTGTGCTGTGTGTTGTTGGGAGAGTGCATTGTTGTTAAGGTTGTTTAGCAATGCAAAATGTGCGGGTGTGAGGGGGGCCCGACGGTCGCAGCGGCCTGCGCGGGAGTGGGGCGCGTGGAGGAGGCATGCGGGAGTGCGCTCAGCTCGAAATAACCCGTCGTATTTCGGTCGTACGCCCCCCGCACCGCCCTCGCAGCGCCGCCGGCGCAGCGCGCTCTTCTCGCACTCCGCACTATCCGCTAACTATTCGCAATCGACCGACGTCTTGGTTGTTGGAATTGGGTTATAATGACTTGACTTCTGCTAAATGAACCCGTGTACTAGTATAAGTTTTTCGCAGTGGCGTATTTATTTCTCAATACACGAGCGCCGAAACGAGGATTGTTTTACAATAAGGACTAGAAGCGTCGAGTGAGAGTTTTTTGTGCGTTGTGCTGCAGTGGCGGCAAAATGGAGAAGCAGTCGAGGTGGACGGAGCAGCGCTCCGAGCAGCGCTCCGAACAGCGCTCCGAGAGGCGCGAGCAAGTGGTGCAGCAGCGCACCGAGCAGCACCACTACACGCGCCAGATGCTCTCGCAGCAAGGTAGGTCTACTGTGCTACCTAACCATGTCACTCAATATATTTTGTGTACACGATCTCATGCCATTGTACTTAGCTTAAATAAATCTAACCAAATTATAATTATCATAATCACTGCTAATGCGAATATTATTTTGATGTACTATGATCATCCTGAAATTCATCACATAATTACTTGTACTGCGGTGTGGCGGCGGGCGCCAGGCTGCGCGCGCGACGCCCACGCGCGCGCCCCAGAATAGCCGCACTATCTCGCTCGCGGTGGAAAAGCGCTATGCACAAATAAAGTTACGCACCAGGAAGAAACTAAAGACACTCGCAAGCGGGTCGCCTCGCGCGACGTCGCCTTGCCGGTCCGGAGCCTCGGCGCCCCGACATGACCTATTTATGTTTAATTTATATGTTCGAAAAACCATCACCTGTAAAATGATTCTCCTCAGCCCTGTGTGTGCAATAAAAAAGCAGCGAATTTCTTATAATATAAACATGAAGGATGACAAGTGAACTTACAGCTGTTAAGTCGTAACTCTGTCGCTGTTGAGACCCTGAAGCAATTCTTTTATGCAATATTTAAATCTTAAATGGGCACCAGACCGTTAATCACGACGTGAGTTCGCTCGTCCCTCCATTAAGGTTGCACCGCGAACTTGTTTTAGCATTAAGAACTTGTTTACTTATAAAGCGCAAAGACTTATCCTTATATGGAATCTGAACAAATATGTTTCCATTCAAGGATTATATTTTACCCAACATGACTCCTTTAACGTATAATAACTTAGGTTAAACAAACATATTTACATGAAGTAACCATTTACTCATACGGTATACTAAACCTCAGAAATCAAATAAGACTCTAACACTATTTTTTAATGAAGTTTGCATGCCATAAGATAATCCCAATATATTTGTTGTATAAAGATGTTTAATTGGAAAAAAGACATACATGAGGGAGCAAAACTTTATAATTCACTACCAAAAGATATTTAAAATACACAATCGTAATTATTATTCAGAAAACTACTAAAATGGCACATCTTAAAAAGTCATAAAATAATTAATTAAAATAACTAAAAACATTTATTTGCTCTTAGTGTAAACGTGCCCTTAAATTTAGAATCGCAAACAAAGTTATCTAGTCATCTTACAGCGAGCGCGATGTCACAAAACTTTTAGAAACTACCTTCTCACTATACAATATTATACTATTACCAAAATGTTAACATTGTAAGTTCTTGCTACTCCTGGACTACAAAAATGTACCATATTAAGTATTTATTTCTGTAAAGTGATTTGTAATCTTAAGAAATAAATGAATTCAAACCGTAATTCCATCGAGATGAACATATCTAGACTTAACGTGTAACATAAGCAGCGGGATGTAAAGTTGCACAATATTTAAAAACTTCCAGAAATAAAATGAAAACAGCTCATCTTGAAATTCGATTACAGCCTTAGGATTTAACGTTTTTATTTATCGCGCATTACATCGCAAGTTCTTTGCATCTTTGCCTCGAGATTTGGCATCATCACAAGAATTGTATTTTTTCGATTTCGATTTTAGTTTGGATACAAAGCGAAAAACATGTGTTTTGTGAAATATATCAGTTTAAGTAATGCGAGTTAATTGTAGTATTAACGAGGAGACATATCATCGGCAGTTGTTCAAACTGAACGCCGTGCGTCGCGTTGAACATTAAGTTATGTAAAACTGTAACAGTAAGACACGTGCGTGACTCACAGGCTCGCAGGTGAAATACTTCATGAATACCACGTTGTATAATATCAATACAATCAATAGATCAGCACGCACTGCTGCATGCACCACAAAAATATGTCAAAGCTTTCCAAAAGTAAATAACTATAAATCAACTCATAATGCCAGAGCGGTTTAAGTTTAATATTTATTAGTACGTACACACACGTGACTTTAATTCTAGCAAGTAATCGCATTTTCACTCAGAGCTACAATGTAAATAAAATGTTCATGTTAAAAGAAACTTTTGCCTACAAACTAACAATTAAATATATAAAATATGCAAGCAGTAGGCCTAGTATGATTTTTTAATACGAAACTCGATCGTTGATATCGAGCGCGTTTGGCGCTCTCATTGGTAGAGAGTTCTTACGACCTTGAAGCGGGCCAATCGCTGAGTCAAACGCGCTCGATATCGATGATCGAGTTTCGTAATGAAAACTCATACTAGGCCTACTGAAGTGGTAAACGAGTCCTCGAGTGTAGACCGCGTCTCGGCAAGCGTAGTGTGGGACGCCCTTGAGCGAGTTGGAGCGACGACATCAAAAAGGTGGCTGGTAGTGGCTGGCGGAGAACTGCTCAGGATCGAGCTTGTTGGCGTGCCATGGAAGAGGCCTATGTCCAGCAGTGGACGAGTAGAGCCTGATGATGATGATGATGATTATGATATAAAATATATATTGATAATATGAATAAAGGCGAACCGGACATTTGCAAGTAGAAATCGCGCACGAAGGGCCGAAGTAAAGGCCCCTATAATTCCTGAACTAACATTATCTAAGCTGTTATAGTTTTCCTTCAATGGACTATCATCACTTTTAAGTTAAATATCTCACATACGGACAGGTAAACGAAAAAATCGTGTTGGCAACCTCTCAATGTTTCAAAAGACCTATGTACTCCACACAAAAAGTCTCAACTTTAAGGTTTCATCTTTTTAACATTGACCGTTTGGAAGGTTAGCCAAGAACGGATGGACATGACGAAACTATAAGGGTTCCGAGATGTGAACTACGAAACCTTAAAAAGCGAAGTAGGAAAGCGAGTCTCCTCGACCTATAATAAGTCCATAATAAACAAGTGCAGCAGACGTAACTGGGTGTGGCATTGCAAGTTTTTGCTCCGATCGCTTTAATTATCGGTTTTCTATTTCGACGTACGACTGAGAACTGTAGATAATAGCGTCATTAGAGTATGTTGTGAAAAACGCCGGTAAAATTCCATCAAGCGACGTTTTCACTCTTTCTTAGGTACCGTACACGTTCAATAGAAACGGCATTAAAACCTATCTGTTCGTGAATCAGACTCACTTTTTACAATTAAACAAGCAGTAGTATCAATATGACGGCTGAATGGATGCAATCGATTATTTCATTCAAAAGTATGTTAACATGATGTATCAATGTAACGTTGATTTAATGAGAATAAAAAAATGTAACGGGTACGCGCTGTAGACGTAGTTTGGCACGTACTAGTGAGTAGTTCAGTAGAATGGAATTATCGCGTCTCGGCCAACGGTCGGCGCCACAGCTAGATGATCATCTCGATGTGTTGGTGTGCTCTGTCTAGCGCGTAGCTAGAACGTGTTCACCAGCCATTATAACGTAACATGTTAACTGTAGCGCGTCGCGGTGCCTGGTGCTGCCGGCTGCTCACTGCTCGTCGCTCCTCGAGAAAACAATGTACGAGTATACGCAAAACTAAAACAATTACCTTCACTAAGCACGCCGTGCTGAGACATTGTACAACTATATTGTTAAAATGACTTGCAATCCGGGAATACCCGCAGAAGTAAAAACTTAAAAATAAACGATGTGCATTTTCGAATATTTTGGAATGGTTAGGGAATAATTACGCATGGAGAAGCATACAATTTCGCCGCGCGGTAAAAAGAGAGGGTATATTACTTTCTCTCCTAAGCCGCGCCAATGATGTATTCTCCTTCTGTCTTACGAATTTTCGGTCAGGTCACGTGACCTGACCGAGTTATCATTTTTTTAACCAGAAAAATTGCACAATACCGCTAAAGAAGCTTTCACTTTAAAAACAAAACAATATGTGACAAATAATGTACCCATGCTTTCTTCCATAGCTATCAATGTAGGAATGGCATTAAATGCATCCTTATTAATATATGTATAATAAATGATTTAGATAACATACATCACGAGAAAATTTCCAACGTTAATGAGAAAATAATATTAGCATGAATCGACGTCTTCAATTTCCATCCCGTAAGCGGTATAGTGATTTAAATTTCACAACGATAGTGCAAGTTAAAACTTTCGACCACGCTGACTCTCAGAGCTGGGAACAAAAGTCGATAAGAAATTATTCACGACGAACACTTCTTTGAACAGCTGAATCACTAACAAAGCATTAGAAATCACTTCTTGCTCAAATGGTCATTGTTTAATACAATGCGATCACTTCATAGTATGATATGCCGTGGATTTTCTTACTAACAATTATATAGGCACGGATGTTAGCTGACACGCAGATAAGTCACGATTCGTAAACTATTCGAAAGCTCTAAAGTCACACACAACACCACAACCCACATTGAAGATAATGAAATCATGGTCTGTGTTGAGTTCAGCGTTCGCAAATAATATGCAACTTTAAAACGGACGAGACAACACTTACTTTTACCGCTCTTATCTCCAAATTTATTATCTGAGTGAGCAGTTAAAAACGTAGCCGTCGAGGCTACTTTCGCTCTGAGCCATAACGATTTGCTTATAGAAAAACTCGAACTTAAGCGAACTCGAGCGTTAAATCCTAATAATATTATAACCGTGAAAGTGTGTATGGATGTACGTTTGAGACTCTTATGCAAAAACTACTGAATCTATTTGGATGAAATTTGACACGCAAGCGGGATTGAAACAGAATTAACATATACAGTACTTTTTATTCCCATGGATTCGAATCTTCTGCGGATGCAACCGCGAGGCTCAAAAAGCTTATAATAGTTGCTGGCGGCGGATAAAATAACTGCTTTTGAACTTGAATCCCTGTTAAAACATAGTCCAAAATGGTAGTATTTTTTAAAATTAGTTTTCACCAATATATAATATTATCTTCTTGTTAGCACATGGTTACATTGTTATGAGATATTACTTATTAATCAATCGAGGCACGTCTGACATTTTCTATTTCATTCATTATCATATTTTACGATACCATATTATATGCATAGGCCACAGCGATAGCGATTTCATTAAATTTTCTGTGAAAGTTTAATTATTTTATTAAAGTATTGTTTTGTTATCTTGTAGTAGAGCGTGTGATGTTGAGTATTATTATAGCTATTATTTACTAATAGAATAGAATACTCTTTATTATGTACACCATATACAGTATGTTACGAAAACCCTGTCCGACCCATAAGGATAATAGAGGTTAGGTAAACACATGACCAAATATAATATAAAATTTTACGTATTCATCATACTACCAATACAAATGAATTTTGAAATAATCTTTTTTTCCAACGAATTAATTCCAATTTCCCCGAAATTTGGTAATTTTTAAAAAGTGACAACACCGGTATTATTATGAGCGAATAGCGATGCGGCCACGTGCCGCGTGTCCTGCCGCCCGCCCCCCGCGGTCGGCAGGCGAAGGGTGGTCAACGCACATTTAATAAGTTACCTCCTTTTGCGAAATAATATTTATTTTTTTTAGGGGGATTTTTTTTTTAAGTAAAGCCCGGTTTTGTATGCATTAGTAGAATCAGTTATCGATACCTAACAACACCTTCACGGGTCGGACAGGGTTTTCGTAACATACTGTAGATTACAGAACATAGATATACGATTTTACAAAGGGCGGACACAATGGGCGGTCTCATCGCTAAGAGCGATATTTTACAGACAACCTATATATATATACACACCTAATAGATATTCTTAGTCAATATCTATCATTTCTCTTTATTTTCATTTGCACCTTCGCTGTTCTGAAACTGAATGGATTTAGACACTTTCAGAAACACCGTCAGACTGAACTGAAAGAGGTAATCAACCATGATTTAACAATAAAAGGTATCGAGTAAACCATTTAATAACAACTGTACCTAGACGATAAGTTTGTTCACTCATTTATTAATAATTACCTTTATATTATAGTACAAAGTATGTAAGTAACGCTAATTCCGAAAGTCAATTACTTTAAATTACGATTATTTTTAAATAAAAAATAGTAGAAAATCCTTTTAATAGTATTTTTTAGCTCGTGTAGAGAATACTTAAGCCAATGTAAACAATTTAATACTTGTAATAAGATTCTATCTTAATCAAATGGTAATTTCATATATCTTATCCTAGCTGTATAGTCGTGCGTAAAGACAGATTTCGCTTTCTCCTTTGAAGATGAATTACTATTGTATCACTAACACTCTTTAAACAAACTTAAATATTGCTTTAGCCATAGTTTAGTATAATGCACAGATTTTTTTATTCTTTAAGCCTCGTATCATTGCATAACCTTATTAAGAATTAGCTTAGAACTTCCAACGTTTAATCATTTAAATCGAATGGGAAAATTAAGAGAAAGAACACCTTTAGTAACTTCATAAAAATAAGATTATAAGTAAAATTTTAATGTAATATAAGTAGATCTAAAAGGGAATACCTTCGATGCCAAGACATTATTAAATATTTTATTTATTTATATTCCTAAAACATTCTTAATTCACATTTATCTGCATGTTGGCGAGCCGTTTAAATCAATTTAAAGCCAACCATTTATGAGTACATTAATTCATATGTACTTACACACATTAGGAGAAATTTTGTGCTCGCAAACACATTGATTTGTACTTATAACATTTCAAACTCCTTTTTGCAACGTTTGCAAGTCTTCTGGAAGTTCACTAAGAAAAAAAAAAGTATATTCCTTTGAATGTTATGAATTTTGTATATACAAATAGCTATATGTTAATAAACGGCTTTGTTCTGAAACCATGTGAAGAGGTCTACACCAAAAGTGTTAGAAACATTTCATTAGGTATACCAAATTTGTTCGAAAGAATCAAGCTTATTCCATATTTCAATACATTTTTTGTGATATGTATGTTATATAAGTCCAAGCGTGACTTGCCTCGCAGGCCAGGGTCGCTGCGATCAAACTTATTGCGTATCATTAAGTACATAGAAATAGAACTAACTAAAGAAACAACCGCATTGCCGGCGCCGCCGGTGTGCTGGTCCTCTTCATAGATCGCCCTGTAATCAGAAATCACTCACCTAGTACCAAAGATTCATGAATATCATCATCATCATCGACCTTTTAATCGTTCCACTGCTGGGCACAGGTCTCCTCTCATACAGAGAAGGATTGAGCGTAATCACCACGCTTGCTCAATGCGGGTTGTCGATTTCAAACTTAAGTCCAGGTTTCCTCAAGATGTTATGTTCCTTCACCTTCAGTCATTGGTGTCCAAGATATACTTAGAAAGTACATAGGTATAACTTCCGAAAAGTTACATTGGTACTTGCCTGACCTGGAATCGAACCCGAAACTCATACTTGAGAGGTTGGTCTTTTAACCACTAGGCCACCACGAATCATGAATATACTAGTAACTAAACGCAGTGTTCAATGGGTTCGAGGTACTAGTAATATTAATATTAAATATTAGGATATGTATTGAATACAGTTTCACATTTTTTGCAGATGTGCCAATATTTTAATAGGTGCGCGTTATGACGTCTCACGGGCGCATAGGGTTGCAAAAACCTATTCATAGACAATACTCGAGTAGGTCACTATGCGTTCCCAAATCTTCTTAAAAAAAGGCTTGTAATTGGAGCACTTTGAGAAATATCCCACTTCGCATAGTATTGCTAGTTTTGTTTGTGAAGTATTACTTATTAGACCATAACGCGAAAAATTACATCAATAAACTTACACCCTTATTGGCATTATTTATTATCTGTGTACAACACATAAATTTTTAGTCGAATCCAATTATACACATTAACTTAATTACGATTGTTAATGAATTGGTCTGTAGCAATCTGAAAGTCCAAACAATATAAGTAATGAAAATCTCAACAAAGTAGCTCAATATGTTTCCATAATAAATAATAATAAGGTATTGTTGATTTTCTCTCTTGATTGGACACCACCCACTTTGTTTCCATTGTTATATAAAATTATAAAGTTTGTAATGTAATGTACATATACGAATATACTTACACTTTTCCCCCTTATTCAAGAACGCTACTTAAAGTTAACTAGTGGTTAGCGATTATTTAACCATACAATTTTGAGCTTTTACCATCTGTTAACTTTAATTATCCTTTATGAATAAATACCACAGAGTTTAAAGGGTTTATTCATAAACGATGATTAAAGTTATGTGACGTAAAAACATCTAAAATGTATGGTTAAAAAATCGCTAATCACTAGATAACTTTAAGCAGCGTTTATGAATAAGGGAGTTTATGTGTACTCTTACCTATTTTTCATTTATTCCTAGAGGTCAAAATACGCATTCCAGTACTATTAGGCACTGTTCTAATCATTTTCCACTGTTACCAGGACCCATTATTTATTCACAAACAGCTCAAAGACACAGCTCTCATCTATAACGCTAAGTTTTGTCAGTGACATCTCAGCGTAGGGAACAGTGCCTACGCTGGATGGTATTACTTTTTCGTAATTAACACTATTTTTTTAATTATTTTTTTACGTATTATAAACTAAGGCTTCACCGCAGTCCCACCTGATATAGCGAGCTAGTTTATTAAGAGCCTATCTTGCTTATCTGACTTCCACAATATACGATTCACCCCTTGGTAAGACTGTTCGTCAATTATACACTGAACATAGCATTAGCAAATTCTCGAAATCTCTCTGTTTAAAAAAAAGCCATCGCATGCTTTTATGAAATGTTTCTTAAATAGGTACGTACTTTTAGAAAGACAGATCTGATCAGAGACATTTTTAATTGTTTTTCTTGTCGCCATTTCTTGCGATGGATTGTATCGGAACGTTTTCTTTAATATGATCAGCGGTCGTAATTCAAGTTTTCTTCTCCCCTATAGTGAATATAATTCGTTTTCCCAAGAAAATCGGGTTAGCTGGCGTTTATAAGACTGTTTCAGATTCGGATAAAACATTTATGTTTAATTCCAGTTCATACTATTAAAAAGGCTTAAGTACGATTTTGGCGTACCTACCTATACCACGAAACTAATGATATGACTATAAAAGGCGTTGACTTACCTATCTAGCTCTAAACGAGGGCTTTAAACAAACGTTAAAAGCAAAGAAGAGATAAAATTTCCAGTACTTACGTAAATAAACACATAATTGACCAACTTCTCTAATTAGAGTTATTATGGTGTAACAAAATCTTAAATTGTCACAGTGAAAATCGACTATAAATACGTATCTACAAGATTTATCATTGATAAGAATATCATGATACCTACTTATCATTTATGAGCTTAAATAAGCAATAAAAATAAGCCTATATTGATTGATTTCTTGAGCTAAAGAAGTTAATAAGTAGTAAGTAATATCTCATTATCTAATAATGATTTAGGTAGATCTTATTTATTAACAACAAAGTTAGATGCCGTTTCTTTCGACTTAAGAGACCAATCAAATCAATATTTTGCAAAATTTGGCGTTAAACGCCAAATTTTGGCGACCAGCACCCAAATTACGAAACACACTATACTATAGATTTGAATCATTTTGATATCCATATGTTCGAAAGATGTGTCTGCTCAACAACGTAGATAACGCAATTAATGTTGTTGGATTGTCATAATGAAACCCATTGCTACTGCAATAGCAACAGCAGCACCGTGTAACATGTGGTTGATTAGATTCAGTTAAATGGCAGTTTATTAATGATTGAGACTAAACAAATTTACTAAGGAACAATACTTTTAAGTACACACTGTATAAAATTAAATAACCTCTTTTAATAAATTCTAGTTCACCGTTTTGTGACCAGTGGTGGCCTAATGGTACAAGATGTAGGGTATTAGCTTCAAACCACGCCAGAGACTTTTCTTTGTGTAAATTATTTCATTACTACTGCTCTCAAAATTGCGAAGGAAACATCGTGAGGAATCCGGCATGTCCTAGAAGCAAAACTTCGAAAGACATCCGACATCATTCACCGACAGGAGACCTGTGTCCCAGAGTCGAGAAAATTATATGCTGATTATATCAGTCTACCGTAACAATGATCATTAAAATAGGGCGTTTAAAAAGGTCACATATAAACAAGCCAAGCAAGAAGTGTAAATAGAAATGATTAAATTAATTGGTATTAAGAAGCGGTCCGCAATTTCTTTTACGCGCAGCAAGCAGCGAGGCTAGAAATTATATCGACTATAATAACTTTGATCGTTGCCCGAGATAGCGATAAGAAAAAGATGAAATTTAAAAAAGGTTGAATCATTAATATACGCAAAAAATGGAAGCGGTGATGGTCTAGCATTGGTAGGCAAGATGTAAAAAGAAATAATTTGTTCGCAAGTAAAGCATGTTTAGTCGTTGGTGTAAAAAGACGTTGATGAGTAGTTTCGGGGAAAATCAAGTGTTCATTTTTGTAGATAAACTAAAAAAGTGTAAAATATTTTCTTCCAAATCATTAATTGATGTGTTCTCAGATACATTAACTTACTCAAAATGCCTGTTATACAAATATGAGACTATCTGTATCAAAGAGAAAATAGTATTTAGGCTTACCTAAAAACGGACGAATGAACGAATCTTGGACTATAAAAAACGTGAATTTTATAAATTATACTCTCACATGATTCCGTTCATTATTGATTCATTACATGTAGGTCAAAACATTATACATTGTTGTTAAATGATTCGATCAATTGGTGACTAATGGTCACATAATTAATAATTAATTTAGATAATGTAACAGTTGATCAAAAACACTTTTTGCAAAAAAATAGAGGTTACTACGCTACAAAAACCGGTACCATGCCTTGGCTATGGTGACTGCTTCTGAACAGTAGAGGTAACATTATAGCTATAGTACATAAATAATGTATTATATAGCTGCAAAGGACAATAATATAAACTTCATTTATCGAATGACTACCTACTAAACAATAGTAAAACAAGAATAAAATTTAAATAAAATTGAAAAAATAAAGAAATATTATTAAATTTTGAGCTAGGGTGCATGAACTCTGGATCGCCGCTACATTCCATGTCCTTGTAATGCAAGATTCGGACTGCGCTGGCATATAGGGTGTTTAAAACTGCGTTATGCGTCATAAAAATGCATGGTCTTTTTATTTTTCACAAGTACTTTTTTTAATAATGTGTTGTGTAATGAGCTGTCCTTAGTCTTTATGTGACGTTGAGCTAGTCATAGATTGGCTAAATCCATAAGTAGTTCCCAAATAATTCTATTCTATGCGCATGGGCATTATTGACATCTCCACATTGTTTATCATAACTATGATTACATTACTACTACATTGGTTCTATGTTAATTAAAGTAATTGGTGTTGTACCGTTTTAATTAACTATCATCAACATCATTTCAGCCGAAAGACGTCCACTGCTGGGCCTAGCCCCAAGGATCTCCATGACGATTTTGATTAACTATAAATAAATTAAATAAATAATAATAAGCTTATATATTATTGTATGTATTTATAATTAATGGATTTCTAGGAACGCGCGTGTAAGATTATAAAATAAATTAAAACCGTACGGTTCATATTGCTCGGGTGTATGATTCATAATGAGGGCCAGTGACCATATGGCGCGGACTGGGTCAGGTTTGGCTGTGGTCCGAATGCGGCCAGGTTTGCGGCAAGCGCTGGTTTCGGTCGTGTCAATGTAACAATACAATATTACCGTATAACGCTCATTCTAGACTGTAAAAATGTTTACCAAAAATTTCATGCCATCTCAGTTAATATCATTTATACCAAAAGAATATGTAGCTCTGTATATTCCAATCACAACTGTCATTTTTTCACAGTTGTATGATATGGCTATACCTAATACGGTAGTTTGACGTAGGGTGCCAATTTGTACAACAATAAATTTTCTTGATTGTACCTATCCATAGTATTCTTTCGCTCTTTTTCGAAATGAGTTATAGTGCTTACCGTGTCCGTAGATGCAGAACTGAATTGAGCATGAGAGCAAGCGAATGCAATCAATATGTTTAGTTAGTGGTTGGTAAACTCTGCGGTTTTACACCGATGCATTGCATGCATTTTTTTTAATTAAAAAAAAAAAATACACTCAAATTCGTAGGGTTGAGCCAAAATTGTTTCAATTTCGATATAAACGTTTGTATGGTACAGTACGTTTGTGTATTTGGACTGTATTATTATAAGCGACGTGACCACGTGCCGCGTGCCCTGCACCCCGTCGCCCGCGGGAGGTTTGCCTACCGCACATGTATTAAGTTACCTCTTTTTGCGAAATACAATTTATTTTTTTAGGAGGATTTTTTTTTTAAGGATAGCCCGGCTTTGTATCCATTAGTAGAATCAGTTATCGATACCTAACAATGCCTTCACGGATCGGACAGGGTTTTCTTTACATATTGTATATTATTTTCATGATAAGTTGGTGGTATCAATCGTTTATGGTTAAATAAAAAACTAAAATAAGTTTAGTTCATTGCATGTCAAGGATTATCCATTTAAACAAAAAAAAATAATGAAAGAACATAACAAAATGCGATTCATTGTGCGCTTAGTTACATCAGTATTAAGCTAATGAATAAGTACTGAGGTTTTGAAACTTAATTTTTAAGTAAACGTATTTTTAGTTTGGTTTTAAATATATTAAACTAGGTCACACTCTTCATCTCACCCGGTAATTTATATATAGTATACAGTATGTTAAGAAAACCCTGTCCTACCCATAAGGATAATAAAGGTTAGGTAAACACATGACCAAATATAATATAAAATTTTACGTAATCATCATAGTACCAATACAAATGAATTTTTCCCGCGAATTAATTCCAACTTCCCCGAAATTTGGTAATTTTAAAAAAAGTGACAACACCGGTATTATTATGAGCGAATAGCGAAGCGACCACGTGCCGCGTGCCCTGCCGCCCGCCGCCCGCGGAAGGGTGATTAACGCACATTTATTAAGTTACCTCTTTTTGCGAAAAATATTTATTTTTTTAGGGGGATTTTTTTTTTAGTTTAGCCCGGTTTTGTATCCATTAGTAGGATCAGTTATCGATACCTAACAACACCTTCACGGGTCGGACAGGGTTTTCTTAACAACTGTATATGTGATATTTTTTACGACTGCTATGATTATGTAATTGATATGTTTTGGTGAATGAAAATGTGTAAATGGTTTTACATATTTAGTATTTTTGAATGAATGTACAGTTGAAGAATGTACAGAATGTACAGTGCATGATGTTGAAGAGTTTCGTCCTTATATTTTAAATGTAGGTGTCAGGTACCTAATCATAATCGATAAGCATTTTATTATTTTTGTATTGTGCAATGTGTAAATCGTTCAAGTTTGTATCAGGTATATTAATTAGTCTAGTTAGTATTATAAGTACAGGATTTGCGACTTTAAAGAAATTACGTTAGTTATTGTCTACCGTTCAGTATCTGGTAAATAGTGTTCGATATTTCTTAGTGAACCAATAATGTTCATATAGTCGATTTGAACCTTTCAATTTATTTAGCAGTCTAGTCCCAAACGAAGGTATTTCTCTCTTTGTATGAGTTCAACAAATACCTCCTTACATAATTGAAAATATCATAAGGTTTAAAGATTGCACAGCTGCGAACATTGAATGCGAGCGATTTATAACGTTATTTCATAACTATTACATATGCTTTGGCGCGATGCTGTCGTATTTGGAGGAATGCCAATTCGGGACCTGAACACGATAATTATCATCTGGATACGAAAACATCTTTAGTTACACCTACTCAATAATAGAAAGTTCTTGGAAAACCGACTAGACAAAATTTTGCGACATATATACATAAATACATGCTACACGAACCCAGAATAACGGGCAAGACAAATATAATATCGTAATACGAATTTATACGTATGTTATGGTACCATATGACCTTGACCTAAAAAGCAAACCTTGAATGTTTGCCATATGTAAACGATGTCATTATAAACATATGGGAGCCATCTTTTTACTATAGATTCGTGTCAATACCCATTTATTGGTACATACTAAAAGATTTCAATACATATTAGAATATTATAAGTACATACAGTACGAAGAAGTTCCGCGACCGATGCCTGCTTGACATTACACCAGCAGAACCGGTCCTTGATCCCGTGACTCCAACGAACAACTCTCCATTCCTAACTGTTCATTTGTGAGCATGACAACGTCTCCAAACAGATATGCAGCTAGTGTAAAGCATGTTTTAATAAAACATATTATATTTCAAATCCGTATACGCATAACGTTTATTTCTGATTTAAATGATCTTTGAAATATGTAGGAAAGTAAAACCACCAAAATGGCGATCGTAACAAGATCCGAGTGGTGGATACTAAAATAGACGCGCGAAAAGAGCTCGCCCGCCTCGTCACTCCCGTGACTCATGCGCATCCAATCCGAACAGAGCTGGAATACCAACGCGCGCACGTTCCCGGAACTTTTGATATTTATCACACGACTATTTACGAACATGGACAACTTTTGGAGTAAAAAATAGCACACCATATAGGTATTAGGACATCAAATATATACCGTACTCGCACATTACATAACAGCAATATTTTCATAAAAACATTTTGACATCTGAATTTCTTGGTTTCTGTTAGATAGGCTAGCTTGATAGGAAAACTTGAAGTTAAATAAACGATGCCAGTGGTTTGTTATTTCATGATAATTTTAAAACAGTAGACCTAGACTATTTTATATTTTAGTAGCTTTCGCAGGGCACATGTCGGAAAATACTCTTAATTTTACACAGTGTAATCAGTCTGTCGAAAATATCTCTAAAATCCTTAAATTATTGAAAACTTTTGACATTGATTGTCACTGTGAGATTGCGACTAGATTTTAAACGTTTTTAAACTTTGCCTTCAGATTATTTCAATATTTGGTTTCGGAATAAATTTTAACAAAATAATATTTTTTATGAATGTGTCTTTTACATGCCCTTTGATGAAAATCAGTATTTTTTTGCATTATCGTCCCTACTTAACAATTTAACGGATAGCTAATTTATTTCGGTTAAAAATAGGTAATTAATTTTGTATTAATAGGTAATTAATTAATTTTGTATTAATAATTAACAGTGTGCTTCAGCTCCCAGTCCTGTGAATTTATATTTTATTGAGTAAGCTCTGCTAGGCAACTGTGCGGTAAATAAATTCCGAAGTAGGTACTATTTTCAGGCCAAATATGGACTGTTAATGGTAATTAATTATTTATTAGCTGAGCGAATTTCGAGTTCCTCTTAATGTGTTCGTAAATGAATTGTTATTTACGAACACATTGAGAGGAACTCGAAATACTGATTCAGGATCGTCAAATTATCTATATAACCACATTGTTCATTGACGAAAGTGCGTGCAATATTGCGCCTCATCTAACCTAATCCGTCTAACTTATGCATAAGGGCATTAGTGTTAAATTTTGTTCCTTCAAAAACATTAACAAAAGTACTGCTTCTACACTCAATCAGGCGCCGGTGCAGATAATGATCAATTTCCAGCTACTTTGTAATGATAATGGTGTTCATCATATGTTTTCATTTTGTTGCAGTTGAATCTACTGGCGACCGCTTGCCTGTCACTTCAGGCAGGCCCGGCGATCCTTCACCTCCAATCTTTGAGCAAATCTTTAAAAATGCGAGATTCGCTCAAGGTGGAAATGCAAAATTCGAAGGAAAACTTAGAGGCAATCCTACCCCCGTTGTATCGTGGACAAGAAAGAAAGCCCCACTAGTAGAATGCAACAAGTACAGTATGAGCTACAATGAACAAACCGGTGACGTGTCCTTATTAATTAAGCAAATTGGCCCGGGCGATGAGGGCGAATACACATGCACGGCCCGTAATCAATATGGAGAGGCCATTTGTTCCGTGTACATTCAGCCGGAAGGTGTCCCGGTGCCTGCACAGCAGTCCTCACAGCAACAAAGCTATCGACATGTCAGCGAGAGCGTGGAGCACAAATCCTACGGTACACAGGGGTACTCCACAGAACAGTCCAAACAAACACAAAAAGTCGCATACACCAACGGCACTGACTATTCATCCAGAGAAGATTTCAAAGTAGACACCTTCGAGTATAGACTTTTGCGAGAAGTTTCATTCAGGGAAACTATTACTAAGAGATATGTCAATGAAAGTGACGTTCAAATCAGTACTGAAGTTGATAAAACGCTTGGACCTGTGACACCACCCAAAATTGCACAAAAGCCAAGGAATTCCAAGCTTCAAGAGGGCGCTGACGCCCAGTTTCAGGTACAGCTGTCTGGTAATCCGCGGCCGAGAGTGACTTGGTTCAAGAACGGTCAGCGGCTGGTAAATACCAGCAAAACTGAAATTGTTACTACAAATAATCAAACTACTCTTAGGGTAAGAAACACACAAAAGTCTGACTCTGGCCATTACACTTTATTGGCTGAAAATCCCAATGGATGCATTGTTACATCTGCATACCTCGCAGTTGAATCTCCACAAGAAAGTTATGCGCAAGATCAAAGATCACAGTATATCATGGACACTCAAGAAACAGGAATTGAAGAAAGAGTAGAAATAAGTGAGAAAGCTCTCGCTCCGCAATTTGTAAGAGTCTGCCAAGACCGCGATGTCACGGAAGGCAAAATGACGCGATTCGATTGCCGCGTCACTGGCAGGCCTTACCCAGAAGTCACGTGGTTCATTAACGATAGACAAATTCGAGACGATTATAATCATAAGACATTAGTAAACGAATCAGGTAATCATTCACTTATGATTACAAACGTCGAACTTCGTGACAGTGGTGTAGTCACATGTGTTGCTCGCAACAAGACTGGTGAAACATCTTTCCAGTGTAGACTAAACGTCATCGAAAAGGAACAAGTAGTTGCTCCTAAATTTGTTGAACGGTTCAGTACTCTGAGCGTACGCGAAGGGGAACCTGTTGCTTTGAATGCACGCGCAGTTGGCACACCTACACCACGGATCACATGGCAGAAGGACGGCGTTCCGATAATACCCAATCCAGAGTTACGAATTAATACCGATGGTGGGGCCTCGACGCTGGACATTCCGCGAGCCAAGGCGTCGGATGCGGCATGGTATCAGTGCACAGCCCAGAACGTCGCAGGCTCCACCGCTACTCGGGCAAGGCTCTACGTCGAAGTACCAAAAGAGCCTCCGCCTGAGCAAAAGCGTCTGCACTTGCCCCGGCCTACAAAGATTATCGAGCCAGAGTAAGTAATATCACGAAATTTCCTAAATTTTTCCGTAAAAATTCTTTTGATCTTAGCGCGAAGAATGTATTTATTTACATATTTTATTTTATAGGCCTGCTCCTGGACCAGAAATCATTTACTTAAGGCACGTGGAAAGGGCAAGACCTTACATTCCTCCAGGTGAGGAAGATCGAGTTTATCCTCCACCGCAGTTTATTGTGCCACTCAAGAGTATTTCGCAGATGGAGGGTGGCAAAATACACTTTGAAACGAGGATAGAACCTGTGGGCGACCCAACGATGAAAATTGAGTGGTTGAGAAATGGACAAAGTATCGAAGCCAGTAAGTAAATAGAAAATTAAATGTCTAATCGGTGTCCAAGTGAAAATGTTAATAAATTCATATAAATTTTCATTTTGCAGGTTCTAGGTTTACATCTATATTCCGCTTTGGATATATTTCTCTCGATATGCTCAGTCTTAATATTCAAGACAGTGGAGAATACACTTGCCGAGCTATAAGTGCGACAGGTGTTGCAGAAACTAAGGCTATGTTACAAGTAACTCCAAGAGCAACAATAGAAAGGACGAGCCAACATCCAGAGAGTTTGCAGTATATTCAACAGTTGGAGGATTATTCTAAATATCAGACCCAAGAATCAATAGAAGAACAGATTTCACAGAGGCCTCAATTCATAAGGCCGCTGCAAGAGCTTGGTGAGTTACAAGAAGGCAGGAATGCTCATTTCGAAGCTCAACTTACTCCGGTCAGTGATCCTACGATGAGAGTAGAGTGGTACAAAGATGGAAGAGCCATTACAGCTAGCTCGCGAATCACGTCAATCTTCAACTTCGGTTACGTCTCCCTTAACATCATGCACCTACGGGCTGAAGATGCAGGTTCGTATACAGTGAGAGCTGTAAATAAGTTAGGCGAAGCTATTAGTACCGCTTCGATCAGAGTAGCTGCCCGGAGTACAGTTACTGCAGATCTCGGAATACCAGAACAACGACGATACATTGAAAAGACTGAGCAATTGGAAGCATATCAACAACAGCAACATCAAAAGTATTATCAGGAAGCCCCTGAAAGCACGCAGAGGCCAGAGTTCAAAACACCTATTAAAGATCAAATAAATATTAAGGAAGGTGGGTTCGCCCATTTCGAAGCTCGCCTCGAACCAGTAGGCGATTCAACTCTAAGAGTTGAATGGTTAAAAGACGGACGTCCCGTTGAAGCTAGTTCAAGGATCACTACGTTCTTTAATTTTGGATACGTCGCTTTAACAATAAAATCTGTGACTGTACATGATGCTGGTCACTATACTTGTAGAGCCTATAATGCTCTGGGACAGGCAACCACAAATGCTAACCTCAGCATTGTGACAAAGAAAGATATAATCGCGGAATCTCAACATCCAGGTGGATATGAGAAAATTCAGCATCTCGAAGATTCCAGTAAATATTCTAAACGTGCAGAAGAAGAAGTGAAGGTAACGCAAAAGCCTCGATTTTTGGGACCGCTAAAAGGTACCAATAAAATAGTGGAAGGGCAAGGTGCTCACTTTGAAGCAAGAGTAGAGCCGCAAAGTGACTTGACTATGTCAGTGGAGTGGTATTTCAATGGAAAGCAAATTAAGAGTGCTAATCGCATTCAGACATACCATGATTTTGGCTATGTAGCATTAGATATTGCCAGTGTCCGCGCAGACGATTCCGGAGAATATACAGTTGTAGCGCGCAATGCAGCTGGAGAAGCCCGATTGAGTGGTTCTATGACAGTCGAAAGTAAGTATTCAATACAATGCGTTCGTTTGTTATTACACAACTAAGAAGTGTGAATGCAGAATGGGATAAAATTTAGAATTTAACCCTAAACATTATTATACCTTCAATTTTGTAATTATATTTATTGTTACATCTGGTGATGTAACAATAAATACGTTTAATAGGGATGTATCCAAGGTATTAAAATCAAAAAAATAATTAGTCCGTCTTATAGATAATTAAAAAAATTAAGACCCGTATTTTTTATTTTGTCGTAATTAGCAAAAACTACTGAGATATAGCGTATTAAAGTTACAGAGTGGGGGCTAATTACGGCACGCCGTGCTATATTTTGCACCACGGCGTGACGTCATGCGACATTTCAAAGCAATATATCTTCCTAAGTATTTGAATAAAAGAAAAAATAAAAAATACGTGTTCAATATTTTTTATAAATCTAGCTGACGGATATTAAATTATTTTTTAGGATACAAGCCAATTATAAAATCTATCAGTCTCAGTCATTTGTTTACAAATATTGGCATTTTAACCGAGTGTACAAATATTACTTAGGGCTGATTCTTCCACAGCCAGATAACTTTTATACGAAGAATCAAACTGACATTTGGCAGTTTTGTATCAACTAACTTTAAAATTATTTCTCTAATAAAATAATCGAATTAATGAAAAATTAGCTCTAACTTACACATTTATATCATTATTGTGTAACTTAAGGCTAATTTATATACTATTGTGCCTAAACTATAATATTGTACCTTTACAAAAAACAATTGGATAATCCAAGAATTTAAATTATTTTAATTATTCTGTAGTTTAATATATTTTGTTGTTGTATTCTAGCTCGATCCAGCATTGATACGTCAAGCATTCATCGTGGTTTATATGAAAAAACAAGGCACATTGAAGAATCAAAGTTTGTGGAACCGATGTATGAAATTGAAGAAATATCCAAGTCTAAGCCAGTATTTGTGCAGCCATTATCTGATGCTCCGCCAATATCGGAAGGTAAAAACATTCACTTAGAATGCAGATTGGAACCCATGGGCGACCCGACTATGCGAGTTGAATGGTTCCATAATGGCAGAGCCGTGACTGTTGGCTCTAGATTTAGAACTTATTATGACTTTGGATTTGTTGCACTTGATATAATTCACGCAACATCTGCTGATTCTGGAGAATATACCGTGAGGGCCGTAAACCACTTGGGTTCCGCTCACACTTCTGCAATGGTTCGTGTTATTGAACGGTCAGATATTGTAACTGATACACAAAATGAGCAAGCTGTAGAGCAAATACAAATGCTGGAAGATGCTGCGCGTAGATCCAGACAAGTACACGAAGATATCACTGTAAGGCAGGCACCGCAATTTTCAAGAGCTCTACATAATGTTGAGACTGTAGAAGGGACCAATGTGCATATGGAATGTAGATTACAACCTGTCGGTGATCCGGCCATGAAAGTAGAATGGTTCTGTAATGGTAGACCAATAAAGACAGGTCACAGATTCAGACCCGCTTACGAATTTGATTACGTTGCACTCGACCTTTTGAGTGTATATCCAGAAGATTCGGGTGTTTACACATGCCAAGCTACTAACCAACTTGGTGAAGCAGTAACATCATGTGCTTTGCGAGTTATTGCTAAAAAAGACCTTATATTTGACTCGCAGCACCCATCAGGACTCGAGAAAATTCAATATTTAGAAGATGCGTCACGTTACAAGAAAAGCGAGGTAGTGGATGAATCCATTAATATAAAACCGCGCTTTATTACAACACCAAAGTCTATTGATAATGTCGTAGAAGGACAACATGTTCATTTTGAGTGCAAGCTTGAACCTGTTACAGATTCCAATCTTAAAGTTGAATGGTTCAAAAATGGGCACCCTGTTACTATTGGACACAGATTCCGACCCATTCATGATTTCGGTTATGTCGCACTTGACATTATTGATTTGATTGCTGAAGATACTGGTGTTTATACATGCCGAGCGGTCAACCATTCTGGAACTGATGAAGTCAGCTGTAGGTTGACTTGCCGCAGCACAACAGACATAGTTAGAGTCACACAAAATGAGGCGGGACTAAACCAAATTCAAGTATTAGAAGACAGATCTAAATATCAAAGGACCGATTTCGTCGATGAAGTTACAACACAAGCCCCTATATTTACAACTTCGTTGAAAAATATTGAAATCAAGGAAGGCCAACGAGCTCATTTTGAGTGCAGGCTGATACCTGTTTCTGATGCTACGATGAAAGTGGAATGGTATCATAACAACAAGCCGTTGAAGAGTGGTTCACGGTTCACGGAAACCAACAACTTTGGTTTCGTTGCTCTTGATATTTTGTCTTGTTTACCAGAGGATTCTGGGACGTATACCTGCAGAGCTATCAATGCGCTTGGCGAGGCAGTCACCTCTGGAATTGCAATTGTACATTCTCGAAAATCCATTTACTTAGAATCGCAGCACGAAGGAGCTCTTCCAAGACTTAATCAGTTAGAAGATACTTCTAGATATCAGAGACACAGTGCACAAGATGAATCTATAACACAAGCACCAGTATTTACCATGCCAATGAAGGATATAAGAGTTGCTGAAAACCAAGCAGCTCATTTTGAAGCCAGGCTTATTCCTGTTGGAGATGCTAAACTTCGTGTCGAATGGTTACGTAATGGCGTACCTATTGAAGCTTGTAAGTATTTCTAACTTCAAAAAATATATAAAAGTAGAATTGATTAGAAATTGATGTAAATGTATCGATTATTAATCACATTTTATTTTTAGCAAACCGCCTGACAACAATGCATGACTTTGGTTATGTTGCCTTAAATATGAAGTATGTCAATCCTGAAGATTCGGGCACATACACATGCCGTGCTATAAATGAACTAGGAGAAGCTGTAACATCATCTACATTGTTTGTTCAATGTAAGTATACATAACAAGCTGAAATCAATCTAAAATACAGACTATGTGATTTTTGCGAAATGTGATTTTTGCGAATAATCTATTATTTTTTTTTATAGCTAAGGCATCGCTTCAACTAGAGTCACAACATGAAAGTGCGTTGGAGAAAATACAACAGTTGGAAGACTCTTCGCGCTACGCACGTAGAGAAGACGTTGAGGTGGCGGTCAATCAAGCTCCTAGATTCATTACACAATTGAATGGTCCTTCCAAACTAGTAGAAGGCCAGAGTGCGCATTATGAATGCCGAATTGAGCCCTACCCTGATCCAAATATGAGGGTGGAATGGTACTTCAATGGAAAGGTCCTACAAAGCGGCCACCGCTATCGTACAGCATACGATTTCGGTTTTGCTGCCTTAGATATACTAACAGTATATGGAGAAGACTCCGGAGAATACACTTGCAAGGTTATCAATAACCTAGGACAAGCAACTTCTTCAATCAAACTGAACGTTCAATGTGAGTATTAAATTGTTGAATATCTCTCAGTATACCTTTAGACACTTATTTATCCTTAACAGGCAAAATACTTACGACTTCTTTATAACATTGCAGCCAAGGAGTCTATCATTAGAGACACTCAACATGAAAGTGCCCTAGAAAAGATACAGTATCTTGAAGATGATAGTAGATACAAACGAGTAGTACGTGACGAAAGTTTTGTAGCAGAGAAACCTCAATTCGGAAAACCATTGAAAAACGCTCAAGTATCTGAAGGCAAGCCCGTACACCTAGAAGCTACCCTCACACCTGTTAACGATCCTACTATGCGTGTTGAATGGTACTGCAATGGTAGACCAGTCCAACAAGGACATCGTTTCAAGACTACGTACGACTTCGGTTATGTTGCGCTAGATATCCTTTATGCTTACTCTGAAGACAGCGGCACTTACATGTGCAAAGCTACTAATGCTGTTGGTGAAGCGGTCACCACAAGCTCTGTGAAAGTAGACGGTAAGTAATTATAAGATTTTTGTTTCTACATAACGGTTATAAATAAATAAAAATATTACTGAATATTTTTTTTTTTCACTTTAGCCAAAGCGGGACTATACTTGGACACATTAGACGAGCAACGTCTTAGGAAGATTCAAGAATTAGAAAAGTACGAGAGACCTAAACCAGTGCAAGAGGAACAGCCAGGCCAGAGGCCAGTCTTCTTGACAGCTCTAACAAGTCTAGAGAATTTGAAAGAAGGTGACCATGCTCACTTCGAGTGTAGAGTAGAGCCAATCAACGACCCAGATCTAAAGATTGAATGGTACCTTAACGGACAAAAGATTAGAGCAGGTCATAGGTACAGAACCACACATGACTTCGGTTATGTTGCATTGGATATTCTGTACACTTACTCCGAAGATTCTGGAACGTACATGTGTAAGGCCACTAACAAACTTGGTGAAGCAGTTAACACATGCACGATGAAGGTTGCAGGTAAAACATACTGCATATAATGCAAAACTAAATAAAAATAAATTATAGCAAAATAAAAATACATTAAATAAACCATTTTAATATTTCAGGGCACAGAAGCATCATCTTAGACACTCAACATCCGAATGGCTTGGAGAAAATCAGACAACTTGAAGCACAGGGTCATAGTACTAGGATGGAAATTGAAGAACCCAAGATAAGTCCACCTAGAATTGTCACAGAATTGCGTGGCACGACTCACGTCTTCGAGGGCCAGACAGCACACTTTGAATGCCAGGTGGAGCCTGTACATGACCCTAACTTAAGAATTGAATTCTATCATAACGGCAAAGCCCTGCAATCTGCTGCACGGTTCCATATCACTTTTGATTTTGGTTATGTGTCATTAGATATTCAGCATTGTGTTCCTGAAGATGCTGGTGAATACTCAGTGAAGGCAATTAATGCTCTAGGACAATGTATGTCTGCAATATCCATGAAAGTAACCGCAAAAGGAAGCATTATATCGGAATCTCAACGTCCTGAAGGCTTAGAAAAGATCCGAGAGCTAGAATCTGCAGAACCTTTCAAACGTCCAGAAATACCCGAACCGGTAACACGTCAAAGACCTGTATTCACACAACCGCTTCAAAATATCGACAACATTCAAGAGGGTCAAACTGCACACTTTGACTGTAGACTTATTCCAGTCGGTGACCCTACTCTGAAAGTAGAATGGTTCAGAAACGAGAAACTTATTGAGGACAGTTCCAGAATCACAAAAACCCACGACTTTGGTTATGTCTCCATGACTATTACCCATGTCCGTGATGAAGATGAAGGCGTCTACATGTGTAGAGCTTCAAATCTATTGGGAGAAGCTGTAACGACCGCTGCCATGAGAATAAAAAGTAACTATTTCATTGAATTTAACTACGTTCGACTCTCATTAGTTCTAAAATATGATACATCTTAAAGGAAATAATGAACACTATGTATCATTTTAATGTATCTATTTTGTTTTATAGCTAAATCAGCCATCCAAATGGACACTCAACATCCAGAAGGCATGAAGAAAATTCAGCAACTTGAACAACCACAGCAAAGTAGGCCAGACGAGCCTGAACGCGAGTTTGAGAAGCCTATCTTTACCCAGGTGCTTACTGGCCCCTCGGAACTTTGGGAGGGCCAACATGCCCATTATGAAGCCCGCGTGGTGCCAGTTGGTGATCCAAGCTTACGATTTGAATGGTACATTAATGGAGTAGAACTTAAAATGGGTGAGCAAATTAAACATTTATGATTTAAATATTATTATTATTCCTACATAGTAATGTGAAATAGCATATTTATTAAAAAAATATCATGCATGAAAATTACATATTTTATTAATAACTCTGTAATTTATTTAGTATCCATACTATAGAGTATTCTAATCTATTCTATTCTACGTAGTATACCTACAAGTTATATATTTATTTATCCAATGCTCATTCGGTAACAAGCTAATGTGAATATATAATTTATTTTCACAGGTTCAAGATTCCGCACAACTCACGATTTCGGATTTGTCACGCTAGACATTAATTCGGTGGTGGCCCAAGATGCAGGTCTATACATGTGCAAAGCAATAAACAAAGCCGGAAGCACTGTCTCTTCGGCTGCACTGAAAGTCAAGACTAAGTCTACCATTGTAGATCAAGCAATGAGACCTGAATCCTGGGAACAAATTCAATTGAAGGAAGCCGCTATGAACAAAGTGCCAGAAATGTTTGTGGATTCAGGAGTTCAACAAGCACCAATTTTCACCACACATTTGAAGAGCTACGACAAACTCGTTGAAGGACAACATGTATTCTTGGAAGCTCAGGTAGAACCACGAACTGACTCTAACCTGAGAATTGAATGGTTCAAAAATGGTGTGTCGCTTACTACTGGATCAAGATTAAAGAGCACTTTTGATTTTGGTTTGGTGACTCTTTCCATTAACAGTGTAAGAATTGATGATTCTGGAATTTATACATGCAAAGCAACTAATCTTATCGGAGAAGCTGTTTCAACCGCTTCCATAAAAATTGAGGATCGTCACTGGTTACTCGGTGATACACTTCATCCTGAATCATTAGAACGAATTGGAGCTTTGGAACAGCCGAAAGCAGAAAAACCGGAAGCACCCGAACCTGTCTACGAAATACCTGTGTTTATTTCGCACTTGAACAATATCTTGTGCAAAGAAGGTGACAACATACACTTTGAGTGCAATGTGGAGCCTTCTAGGGATCCTACACTTAAGATTGAATGGTTCTTCAACAATAAACCTTTGCCATCTGGTTCGAGATACAAGAGTACACACGATTTTAGCTATGTATCTCTTGATATTATTCACACGTACGAAGAAGATTCTGGTATTTATACATGCAAGGCTACTAACAGCAAGGGATCAGCAACAACATCTGGTTCACTTAGATGTACTGGAGATAAACACATTTATTTCGACACTCAGCATCCGCAAGGAAAAGCTGGTTTAGAAGCCGTAGAACAGGCTGAGGAAGCCAGATTGTCTAAATCCAGAAGAGCGTCTGTTCCGGATGTTGATTATCCTAAGCCAGAATGGGTGGTACCAGTATCACCAGAGCATCAATTGATTGAAGGCCAAGCCCTTCATCTGGAAGGGCAGGTTGAACCTAAAAACGATCCGAACCTCAGGATTGAATGGTACTTTAATGGAAAAGTTCTGGAGCAGGGTTCAAGATTTAAGCTTACAAGTGATTTCGGCTTTGTGACATTAGATTTAATAGATGTTTACGAAAGAGATAGTGGAATATACACTTGCAAAGCTTATAATAAGAAAGGCGAAGCCTTTACCTCATCAACTGTCTTTTGTACTAGTAAAGAAAATCTTATCGAAAGAACGCAACATCCCAAAGGCACCGAGGGATTGGAAAAGATTCAAAATCTTGAGGAATCTCTACGTAGAGAGCCAGGCCAGAAGCCTGATGACGACCTTGGAAGGGCTCCAGAATTTACTACCGTCTTCCAAGATATTCTTGACATTAGCGAGGGACAGATAGCTCATTATGAAGCATCTCTTATACCTACTGGCGACCAAAGTATGGTTATCGAGTTCTTTTACAACGGAAAATCCATCGAAGCCAGTCATCGTATCCGTACGGTCTACGCATTTGGCATGGTTGTACTTGAAATACTCGGAACTAAAACTACAGATTCCGGTGTCTATTCATGTCGAGCTACTAACAGATGGGGTCAAGCTGAAATAAGTGTGAAATTAGAATGTGTAGACAAAAGCAAAGGACAAAAACCAAGATTTACAACGCATATTCAGAAGATTGAAGGTTTGAAAGACGGACAGTCTGCTCACTTTGAATGTACTGTTGTACCCGTTGATGACCCTGATTTGAAGATCGAATGGTACCACAATGGCCAGCCACTTCGCCACTCTACTAGAATCAAACCAGTTTCTGACTTTGGTTTTGTAGTCCTAGATATAGCCTACACTCAGAACCATGATACAGGAGAATACGTATGCCGTGCATATAACAAATACGGCGAAGACTTTACCAAGGCAACTATCACTTGCTTCGGAAAAGGTGGAGTCTATCTAGACAGTTTGCAACCCGACTCGCTGGCCAAGATCAGAGAATTAGAAAGCTTACAAGGAGTTCAACAGCAAGCGCCTGCTCCTGCTTCAGCTGTTGCACCAAAGTTCGTCACTCAAATACAAGACGTAACTAAATTAGTTGAAGGCCAAAGTGCACACTTCGAGGCCAGACTAGTACCGGTTGACGATCCGGACCTTAAAGTCGAATGGTTCTACAATGGAAAGAAGTTGCCGCATGGCCATAGGTACAGGACTTTCCACGATTTCGGCATTGTTATTTTGGATATTCTATACTGTTACGAAGAAAATTCAGGTGTATATGAATGTGTGGCTACTAATAAGTTAGGCCGCGATTCTACTAAGGCTACGTTAAAATGTACTTCAAAGGAGAATTTAATCTTGGACTCGCAACTACCGCGGGTAAGTACCTAACTACAAAATTAAGAAATGCATTTATTTAAGAGTTGTCTTTATGTTAATAAAACATTAGGTAATTTTACTTCGATATTAATACAAATTCAATTTTAGGGCATGGAAGGTGGGTTGGAAAAGCTTCAAACTCTTGAGGACTCAATGATACGCAGAAAGGATGTCAAGGAAGAGGAAGAAAGGGGTAAAGCTCCAGTTTTCACTGTACCACTATCAAACATTGATAACCTTCGGGAAGGAGAGAATTCCCACTTTGAGGCTAGGTTGACACCGACTGATGATCCTAACTTAAAGGCAAGTATTATTTAAGCAAGTTATTATAAGCAACGGCGATTGGTGCAATCGTCATTAGTATGATATCGTATTCAATGTATGTACATATGTACATCATACATATATTTAGATCGTGTTGCTTCTATTTCAACTCATCAAACTTTAATTAATGAGAAATAAAACATATGTATTGTAACTATACTCCATTGGGCCACACTGATAGTACAGTTTATGAGTTAATAAAGAGAAGTGTCTATCTAATTATATAGTAAAATAATGGAAATATCAATAGCTACCAATTATGTGTATTGTTTCAGGTGGAGTGGTACTGGAACGGTAAATCTCTCAAAACTGGCTCCAGATTCAGGACATTCTGCGACTTTGGTTTTGTTATTCTTGAGATATCTCCGACATACCCTGAAGATTCTGGTGAATATTTATGCAGAGCATACAATAACTATGGAGAGGCTGTTACAACAGCAACAATGAAAGTTCAAGGAAAACGAAATATTATCTTGGAGTCACAATTGCCTAAAGGTATGGAGGGAACTATCGATAAAATAGCTGCCCTTGAAGGCTACACAGGCACTGTAGATTCCATGACCCCGGAAGCAGAGACTGGAAACCCACCAGAATTCACCACTACACCCTCAGATCTTATTTTGTCAGAGAATTCGTCGGCTCACTTTGAATGTCGTCTCATTCCTGTTAATGATTCAAGTATGAGAGTTGAATGGTTCCATAACGGAAAGGCTCTTTTGACTGGGTCTAGAGTAAAAACCATAAATGACTTTGGATTTGTTATTTTGGAAATTGGTGGAGTTTACCAACGCGATGCAGGTCTTTATACTTGCAAAGCCACCAACCGACACGGAGAAGCGACAGTTTCATGTAAACTGCAAGTCAAAGGAAGGCAAGGTATTATTTTGGAACCTCAGTTACCGTCTCACTTCAAGTCAGGCACTGAAAGCATTCAAAAACTCGAAGAAACGCTGCACAAGCGCGAAGAAATTACAATCGAAGATGAAAAGCCTAATCCACCGAAGTTCACAGTGGAAATTAAAGACAATCTTGATGTCCCTGAAGGTGGACCCATTCACTTCGACTGCCGAGTAGAACCAGTCGGTGATCCTACAATGAGAATTGATTGGTTCCACAATGGCAGACCGTTTGCTACCGGATCCAGAGTTCATATGCTCAATGATTTCGGATTTATTGCGATGGACCTTGATTACATATATGCTCGTGACGCTGGAGAGTATACTTGCCGCGCAACAAACAGGTGGGGTTCCGCAACTACTACTGCAAAGATCACATGCAGTGCTAAACGTGATATTGTATTGGAATCTCAGCTGCCACAAGGAATGAGTGGAGAAAAGATCAAGGAGCTTGAAAGAGGACGTGTTAGTGACGCACCAAAGGAAGAGCCAGTTATAAGCAGCCCACCAAAGTTTATTACTCAGATTCAGTCACACACTGTTGAAGAATCCGAAAGCATTCGGTTTGAATGTCGCGTGACACCTAAAGAAGATCCAAAATTGCGTATTGAGTGGTACCGTAATGGCAAACTTTTGCCCTCTGGTCATAGGTACCGCACTGTTTACGATATGGGTTTCGTTTCACTTGACATTTTGTACGTATACGCTGAAGATTCAGGTGAATATGTATGCCGCGCAGTTAACGACTTCGGAGAAGATTTTACCAGGGCGACAGTATCTTGCAAACGTGAGTATACTCAGATATAACTTTAATTAACTAATATTCTCTTAGATTAAATCATATCCCTATTTTAAAATAATAAATACATTTTTTTTATAGAACTGCCTGATATTATTCTGCAAAATCAAGTACCGCGTGGTATGAAGAAATCCGAAGCCCTGACGCAGATGGAAGCTACTATCAAGAAGTATACTTCAGAAATCTTTTTGACCGAAGACGACTTATACGATGCTGATAAGAAACAACCACCACGCTTCGTCACACAAATTGAAAGTCAAACTACCTTGACAGAAATGGAGTCTACAAAGTTTGAGTGTCAGCTAGCACCTGTCGGTGATCCAAATATGAAAGTAGAATGGTTCTTTAATGGCAAACCTTTATTGCACAGTAAGTTAAAGAATTTTTTTTGCATCATCAAGTTATACTACTACTTATTCCTTTGATTTCTTTATTTTGGTACAAAATATCTTCTTTCTTTTTGCAGAGAATCGATTCATGCCCATCTATGACTTTGGTTACGTGGCGATGAACTTTGGCTGGGTGTACCCTGAAGACAGTGGCGAATACGTTTGCCGTGCTACTAACCTGTACGGTATGGATGAAACCCGAGCGGTTATCAAGACAGCTGGCAAACCTGGTATTGTTTACGATTCACAATTACCTAAACATATGAAGAGTATTGAAAAGATAAGGGAGATGGAAGCTTCCTGGCAAACGTAAGTGGTTTTCATGTTATTATAGTACGTAAAAGTTCACTAACATTTTAACCAACAAGAAACTTTGCCACGATCTTTGTTGGTCTTGGTCATCGTTTACCATAGATAGTTGGATATTAACAACTTTACACTATCCAGTAAAAAAATTATATCATTTTGTGACTTTACAGTTCAAGTGGGAATATTTTAAATAACTTCTAGACGGTACTGTACAAGTGTAGAATATTTATTTATTGCACAGCTACGAACTTGGAAATAAAATTGTATAAACATCATCTTACTATAATATCTTACTAATCATCATCTATGCCGATGTTAGCTTCCAGATTTTCTTGGATACAGCAAAGATGAGAACGAAAAACAACAAAATAAATTAACTAATTGATTATTTACTGTAGGGCACCAGAACAAGCGGTAGAGGAAACAAAGGCACGATCTCCACCAGTGTTCGTGAGCCGTCCAGAGCCGGTGACCGTCGAAGAAGGCGAGTGGGCTCGGTTCTGCTGTCGTGTCACCGGACATCCCAAACCTCGAGTGATGTGGCTCATCAACGGCAACACCATTGTTAATGTAACTATAGCACTATTCCATTTTTTTTTAAGATTATCATCCGTCAAAAGAAGAGCTAGTGAAAAATGCCATGATTATTTCAGGGTTCCAGATACAAACTGACTTACGATGGAATGTATCACTTCGATATACCTAAGACCAGGCAGTACGACACTGGCAAAATTGAAGTGATTGCTAGAAGCTCAGCAGGAGAAGCGGTAGCTTCGACTGAACTTAAAGTAATACCGAGACATGACGACTACAGAGCAGTTTTGAAGAATGCTCCACGACGTAAGTTTTACATACATCTGGGTGAAAAAATGACGCTTATTTTGCAGTTAACAATATTCTACAATATTTAAGAGTTTCTACATACCAAAAACAGCTTTTATGCTGCTCTAACATACATTACCCATATCACGCACACTACAACCAACCGCTTACGCACATAAGTACCCCCCAGCTTCCCGTTACCTTCCCTCTTTGTCCAAAAGGAGTGCAGCTAAATCAATTGCTTCTGCCAGCTTTGCCAACGGATTCTGGGAGAGGTATGTTTATAAAATTTTTAAATATATTATTGTAGAAATTATATTAATATATTATTTGGTTAATACACAGCATGGTATGATGAAACCACGCAGTATCAGCGCACTGACACTGAATTAGAAAAGACATTTGAGGAAAGGCAAGTCTTACAACGACAAGGGGTTATTGATCACAGGCCTGAACTAAAACCCAAAGTTATAAGGGAGCCTGACACAGAATGGCAACAAACAGTAAAGAAGAAGAAGAGCGAAGAGTATTACAATAAACTTCAGGAACTGGAAAATGAACAGGTGATTAAGGAAAGTCGATTCAGGGAATCCACGCACCAATATGCTATTCCTGGAGACAAAATCGCAAGTAGTTCTCTTGCCAAAGGCATGGCTCAGAGATATGAGGACACCCTGTAAGTTACAGTTTTGTCATATTAACTTAACAAAGGTTCTTTTTTTTAAATTAAATCGAACTAATTATATATTTTTTTTATTACAGTGAGCAAACGGAAGTCACCACTGAACAAGTGCAGAAAAAGTCTGCCCCAAAACCTAGAATTCCAGGTCCCTCTGAATCTACTGTTCATGGAAAAGAAGTACATGTTGCCAAACAAAAACAAATCCAGAAGGAAGTTGTTGGAGATACTGAAATAACACGTAAAATTACTTCCACTGAAACTACTGAAATGGAACATAAGGCGCAAACTCAAGAGAGAGTTGTGGAAGGACCTGTGAAGCCTAGCAATCCACCAGTCTTTACTAAAAAAATGCAACCATGCCGAGTGTTTGAACATGAACAAGCCAGATTTGAAGTCGAGTTCGATGGAGATCCACTACCAAAAATCACCTGGTACAGGGAGAACTTCCCAATCAAAAATTCTGCAGACTTCCAAATACATACGTTTAGTACCAAATCTATTTTGATTATCAGGCAAGTGTTTGTTGAGGACTCTGCGGTGTTTGCTGCTGTGGCTGAAAACCGTGGTGGAACTGCTAAATGTAGCGCTAACTTGGTGGTAGAGGAGCGCAGGCGACAAGGAAGAGGAGGAGCTGCTCCGCCAAGTTTCACATTAACCGCCCAAAATGTTAATGTGACAGCTGGTCAGCTGGTTAGGTTTGACACAAAGGTGACCGGAACAAAGCCTATTGATGTATATTGGCTGAAAAATGGCAAGAAAGTTCAACCAGATATCAGAAATAAAATCCTAGAAGAAGATGGTACATATACACTTCTTATTCTTGAAGCTTATCCCCAAGATTCGGGTAAATATGAGTGTGTTGCTATAAATACCGCTGGGGAAGCACGATGCGACGCCGAGTGTTCAGTTAATGCTCCTGCTACCAAAGAAAAACCAAAACCACAAACTAAAGCCACTAACGCGCCACCTGAAATTATTGAGCCTTTGAAAGACAAGGTTGTTGCTGAAGGCCAAGCGATTGAATTCAGCTGTAAGATTGTTGGTAAGCCGGCACCTACAGTTCAATGGTACAAGGGTGAAAAATTAATCAAGCCTTCCAAGTATTTCCAAATGTCCCGTACAGCGGATGAATACACCCTGCGCATATCTGAAGCTTTCCCTGAAGACGAGGGTGATTACAAGTGTGTTGCTTACAATTCGGCTGGCCGAGTGACGGTTGCCGCAAAACTTAAAGTGACCCAGCCCGATCAGGCCGACAACTTGCCAACCTTAACATCCCTCCGAGATCTTGTTGTCTATGAAGGGCAACCAGCGCAGTTCAAGACACAAATAACAAGTAAAGTCAAGCCGACGATTCAGTGGCTTCGAGAAGGTGCTCTTATTCCTGAAACACCAGACTTCCAGGTAATTAATACCTAGCGCTCTGTTTTCTCATTAAGTTTCCAGTTCGCCAAATTGTGCCAACTTTAAATTACTGAAGAACTACCGTTATGTGTATGTATCCTAAATATCACTTGTAAGCATTCAAACTGTGACACACTGAAAGAGTGATTGGCCTATTCTCTCCACTCATAGATAAAAGCCTTCCCAGCTTTAACGGCGTAGTAACCGCCTTTTTAAAATTGAAGTTATAAGGACTTGTTTTGTTGAATTCCAGATGATCCACGAAGGGAACAACGCCGTGTTGCTGATCGGTAACACCTACGAGGAGGACACCGGTACCTTCACTTGCCGAGCCACAACCGCTGCCGGCCAAGTCGAGACTTCGGCAAAGCTAGTCGTCAAAAGTAAGACATAGACACAGGCAGCGAGCTCGCGTCGCGCACTTTTAATCCATTAATGTAGTGTTTCTTTGTTTCATCTTTATATCACTTTGAGATCGGGTGAAAACTACTACATATAGTAAATCTCTGAAAGTTGACATGCGAGTATAGTAATAAATTAAATGGCTTTAAAATCGTAGCGGTTACCGCAATAACGACTTACGTGCGCTTATAAGACACACCCCATGATCACCATCTTGACAATATGACACAAATTACCGCGAGTGCAGGTTACGACTTCGATCTACCTAGTGTTGAACGACCTAGCCCCTTCGGAACGTAGGCAATTGGATAATCCGCGTGATGTATCGCACTACGATCACATAACGTGCGTTGCTGTGCCGCAGTACCGCAGTGGTGAACAGATTAAATTATGGTATTAAAGAAATGTACACACTTGTACGCAAAAACACGGTGATCTGACAGAAAGACATTGGTGGATATGTTGCCGCAAAGAAACATGTTAGATGAGGTACCATTTTGTAAAAACTGACAAACAAACAAAAACACTTGTATTGAAGATATCGCCAAGAAAAACTTGTTCATTCTATATGGTACCTGAACAGACTAAACTGTAATGATGTATTCTAGAATATTATATGAAATACAAACAGTACTTACATGTTCCCACAGAAAAGAGCGAGGCACTGCCGCTAGATACGAATGTAACCATAAAATATTTGAAATGTTTTTGCGTACAGTTATGTACAGAATATTATGTACTTTCTTTCATACCAGAAACATGTTCACCGCTGTGCTACCACAACAGAGCAACACACCGCAAACCCTAACATTATTTGCAAATCGACTCGATTGTAAATTTAACTTGTAGTACTATTTGGGCGAATTTCCGCATCTAACATCGCTGTATATTTAAGCTTTTTGTGTAAATAGTCCTAGTCTTACCACGAGGCGACGACAAGTGAAGAGCTGCGAGCGGCGAGAGGAGCATCCATATAGTTGGATACACGTAACTGTGATTAACATGAACACGAGACATTTTACGACTGTTTTGTTTTGCTTTACCGCTACGATGTTCACTAAATGTAAATGTATTCTTTGAACGATTATACTGTATATTAGAACAAATTGCGTTACAAAACAAAGACGCGTCCTTCGACAAAACATCAAATGTATTTTTCACCCAATACTCATTTATATAATAATTATAAGCCTGCAAAAGTTAATGAATTATTTATTTGGCCTTATTAACCATAATTATTAGTATTAAAAACGTTTTACGCTTTTTGTGTTGAGATCTGTTCAGCTATTCTGCATAAACTCAGTATCGAGCTCACTTCTGCATCCGCAGTAAAACGAAACTGGACACTGAAACTGACAACTGTCGCTGCGGATCCCTAAGTCAATTCAATAGTGAGTTTTTACAAAATAGCCTGACTGACCTGTGAATATAATGGAAATGATCTCAGTGATGTCCAACGTTTACAAAGGTCATTTCATTTGAAGTGCAGTTAATCATATAGTCATTGAACCTGGGACTTGTGGCAGCTTATGTGTGTCTAGGAATGGCGATTGCCTCTATGAACATAAAAGACCGCAAAGCTAAAAAGAAGTCCCCGTTTCAACTGTAACCTTGTCTAAGCATGAATCATTGTTTGTATTGTCCGATTTAGATTTGGCACTATGTTTAAGTTCAGTCACACCTAACAACGCTGCACGAGGGTGCGGTGCCCGCGCCCCAGATGTAACCTAACAGCTACGACTAACTTTGTCAGGGTCACATATGTACCATAATGTCGATGTCAAGGTTTGCGATAGTGGGTGTAGCGGGCGCTGGGATGGTCGTTCTCGCGAAGCACAAAGTTAATCGTGGTTGTATCTCGCCATGCCTCTAGTTCCGCTGTCAACTCTTCTATGACAAAGAAACATCAAATTAGTGTACTAAGTCGCCTACCCTTGCGGCTCGGTGCTGAAACGACTTAAAGTACGCACGCATTACTTGCCTTGCCAGTTTCTATGTTTTGACAACACTGCCGATGTTGATGACCTAATTTTTTTTTTGCAAGTACAAATCCAAATTGAATGAGATTTTATAGTTTAACGTTACAGTGATCTTTAACTTAGTTTGTTTTAAGTGCACGATATTGTTAAAATTAAAATGTGTTGTATGTTTCACCTAAGTGTATTAAGTTATTAGGCGTGGCAGTATTTTATGACTAAATGAATTTTTAGATTATTTAATAATAATATATTTATGAATTAAAATTTTTGTATGTTACCTTTATGTGAAATCTGTTTAATAAATGCTATAAATTAATAATAATTTCGCATTATTCTATACACAACAAAACAATCTTCAAAACTATCAAGTGTGAAATGCTCGTTAAAGCCGTAGGTAGAATAGAGTTACAACCATTTTACATTAAACACGGCGCACTCACACTTAGAGCCTGCTATCCATCAGACATGTTGAAACTTTAAATTAATTAAAACAAAGAGCGTGTTTGCTGTCATAAAGAGCATATTCCCTTGATGGATAGCTAGGTCGCTTTAGTTGCTTTCTTTCATCCAACTGGCACAACTCTGTCTAAACTTCTACTTTCTTTCTTCATGCCATTCAAATCTCAGTTGTGATTTAATTAGTCACATGGTTTTTTGTTACTGTTGTAACTAAACAGTTCATTAACTATAACTCCTAGAGATTCTAATTTTTAATAACGCCAGTTAATTGATGCCAGCTTTGATACAAATATTTTACCTAAAGCAAACATAAGCAATATTTTTAGCTTTAAATTTGATTAAATTAAAGCATTGGGAATAAGTTTTGCATTCACGCCTTGATATATTTTCTGAAAGCTATTTTAACGATATGATTTTTTTTATTCAACTACATAAACTACAAACAAAATTTACACACCACTTAAAATGGTTTCTTAATACACAATGTAATAGATTCGTCATTATTTACGAAACTACAAGAACAACCATTTTCTAAAATTGATATAAAAATCACACAAGAAGGATTTCAGAGGAAAGTACACTGGATACAAGGTAAGTGGAGCAGTGGTAAGTAGTGTATCGTAGCGATGTGCACATAGCACAGTGAAAGAAACAAAAAGCAATAACTATCAAATCTGGAAAATAAATAAATTAGGATACGAACTTAGTCATGGTACCTGTTATTCTTTTTGAGAGATATAATAATGATAGCCAGATTATTAGCGAAAGTTAGTATTCAGTTGCACCCGGTTAGACAGGAAGCTGACTCCCCCATACTTAGTAAAAGGCTAGGCCGATGATGATGACTAATAATTGCGACATTTCGAA
Organism: Sesamia inferens; assembly: GCA_037179545.1. Taxonomy (NCBI): domain Eukaryota; kingdom Metazoa; phylum Arthropoda; class Insecta; order Lepidoptera; family Noctuidae; genus Sesamia; species Sesamia inferens. The sequence goes on from CM073921.1 coordinate 29,900,419, forward strand.
AATAACGAACGATTTTGAAGTACATCGATGTAAACTATGCTGGTTTATAACTTTGTGAAAATTTAGTTCCCTCGCTTTGTTTTTTGTCACCGACCTAGAGACATAATTAAAATATATTTAGACCATAACTTAATAAACTATGTTAGTAGGCGAAAAGGGTGCGCGTACAAGCCGCTGGTGAAGTGTTTGTGCATACAAATAAGGTATACCCAGGACAAAACGAAACCGTGGAAACCTCCAAGGTTTTAATTTCTATCTGCGTCCACATTAAAAATTGATATAAGTCTAAGCTGGCCGTTGAAAACAGTACGTCATGTACCCTGGATCATCGAGACCGAGGCTAAACATCTAGTCTAGTCCGAGGCATTTTAGAAGACCCACTAAAATCTACCATATCTCTAGGTCTCTTAAGTAGGATGTGAAATGTAACACCTGATCGCAGTGGATAAAAGGGCCGATGTCGATTGACTAGTGTCGGTATGGACATGTGCTTCATTTCTGGGCAACCATTATGTTTTCTCTACGTAATCACAGGATAGAAGTTGACAATTTTACCACTCGGATAAATCCGTCAGGAATATTATTTCTGGAAAATTACCTCACCAAGTAGTCAGTAATTTGTAATAAAGTCTCTGGTATACTAGGATATTTTGCCATCACAGATAAGGCTATTGTCACTAATAAGAATAGAATAGAATAGAACCACCGCTGAGAAACCGTTTAGCTGGCCTTCACAAGATACTTTCGTAATGGCGTGTAGACATGTCCCGCTTTCCGTCTATCACCATGATGAATGTTGCACCGGCCAATGGTCAAATTATCATGAATTTTGGATAGCTTTTTTGGGGACATGATACAGAGAAAAACAGTAATTATGGATTATTGCAGTTTTTCAAATACACCGAAATACACCGGTTTCTTAAATATACTTATGTATTAGTTATAAATAACGTTGTGTAGTAATACAACGTTATTTTGTTTATGCGAAACCTAATATATGTAGTTTGTTCAGAATAAGCGATTCCAATCATTTTTACACCATGTTATATTTTCCCAAATACATTTAGAATTTTTTGCAATGAGGTTACCGATTCTTTACTTAAAAATACTAGACACGTGTTTCGGGTTTCGTATAAACAAAAAAATTTTGTATATTTATATATAGATATAGTATCCTAGGGAAGGCAATAGACATCTTCAATCCTTGTACAGTTTTGCAAAAAACGTGGCGTTAAATGTGTCGAAAACTAAAATTACTCTGGTCACGGTCTCGTCGTACAACTAAATTATTTTTATGACTTTACACCAAGAATACCGATTTCAACTAAATAATTTACGGACAATGACCTTATTTCCAATACCTTTTTTTGGATAATAAATCATCAAATTACTAGAGCGGAAGGATCTGTCATACTTTCCCTGACTATAAACACCACGCGTGTTCCTTCACTAGCCTATGCGACAAGAGACACAGTATCACTTTGTAACACCCCGCGGGCATATTTCCAATCGTTATAAAAGAACTACACCAAAAATAAAAAAATACAGTGCCCTACACTACCGTAATAATGTATCGACATATAAACTCACATATACAAACATCCAGACCCCCTATTTTTTGCCCTCGGGAAATAATTTCACATAAACGCTGTAAGGCGATGATATTTCTTACTAAAAGCATACATTTGAATGTACACATTGAATTTTTCAGTGAGGTGTGGATGGCCTAATTCGTATTTGTAAAATAAAAAAATAAAAGAAAAGAAAAAACTAAGACTGAACTTTTTTTTTTAATAATTATAAACTAGCGCTTGACCGCAATCCCGCCTGATGGTAAGCAGTGATGCGATCGTTGATGATAAAGCGCGCTAGTTTATTAAGAGCCTATTCACTCAGAAAAACTGAGCGAATAGGAAGGAAGACGGCAGTTGAGCGAGGTGATGCAATGTTAAACCCAACAACACGACCAACGAAGCTGCGCCAAAGGGAGATTGATCTGAAGACCCTCCACGACCAAACTCCCAACACAACAACATTAGGCGTATCGTACCCGGCACACATCGCAACACAGCTGCTCAGACCCGTCCTCCGTACGGCTTCACCAGACATCATGCCGGAACACGACAAATCGCTTGGCGGCAAGGCTTAGTCTGGTGGGTGGTAACTTCTGCCGGCGGTTGATGTTATGGCCTACCACCGAGTAAATATTGTATCATTGCATTTATTAAATACCATTTTTTGTAGTCACGTCTAATCTGTAGATATTGATATGGTGGTAAATTACGGCCCGCTGCCTCTTACCGAGATGAGGACCGTGTCTCAACAGTGGGAACATTATAGTCTGGTTACGATGACATATAAAATACGACGTACTCTCGTAACGATCCATTGTGAATAAATGTTCAAGACCCAAATTCCTTTTTTTTTTCCTTTAGTTTCGCACGGTTTGTGCATTTAGCCAATGTAACGTGTCGGGATTAGAAGAAACTATTTATTTATTTCAGTCTTCTATGGCTTCTCACGATTTGTGCATTTAGCCAATGTCACGTAATGAATTTTCATTCATGTCAAAAAAGACGGCCGCGTGAACCATCTATGAGGGAGGTTTGAGGTAAAGTCATGATGAGGCCATTGTGCTGCGACATCTCAATGTTCTTTATGAATTATTTACTGCGTGCATTTTTTTAAAAATAATTATAAACTAGCGCTTGACCGCAATCCCGCCTGATGGTAAGCAGTGATGCGATCGTTGATGTTAAAGCGCGCTAGTTTATTAAGAGCCTATTCACTCAGAAAAACTGAGCGAATAGGAGTAAAGACGGCAGTTGAGCGAGGTGATGCAATGTTAAACCCAACAACAATCCTTGCCACGCAAGGGGAGAACTGACGGCATGTGAAAAAAAAAACCCAACAACACGACCAACGATGCTGCACCAAAGGGAGATTGATCTGAAGACCCTCCACGACCAAACGCCCAACACAACAACATTAGGCGCATCGTACCTACCCGCACACATCGCAACACAACTGCTCAGACCCTTCCTCCGTACGGCTTCATCAGACATCATGCCGGAACACGACAAATCAAAAATTTTAACTACATAAATCACGCAATTTTATTTAGTAAACACCACTATAAATGATTTAAAAAGTCCAATGAAAAATGAGCGTGACACTCAGCTTAACTTTCCCGCCAAACTCCAATAGCCACATTTTTGTCTGTGGATTTCCACTTCAGAGATTTTAAAAGTGCAGAAAATGATATTCGACGTGACTCGTTGCTCTAGTGGTGCGCGAATGTTGAGCATCCTAGTTATGTTTAATCCCCGTGTTGGGTAAACTGATGTGATGTTCTGTAAAGCTTTTAGTAGTAGTCTGGATTAGTGTCTCGCGCCTACTTCTTCTTCAGCCTATGGACGTCCACTGCTGGACAAAGGCTTCGGCTAAGGCTTTCCACGCTGACCGGTCTTGTGCTGCCCGCATCCATCGGCTTCCCGCGACCTTCACCAGGTCATCGGACCACCACGTCTTCCAGTACGTGGCCGCCACTCCAGAACCTTACAGCCCCATCGGCCATCGGTTCTAACAGCAATGTGCCCTGCCCTGCAGTTTAGCGACTCCAGAGCTATGTCGGTGACTTTGGTTCTTCTGCGGATCTCATTTCTGATTCGATCACGCAGAGAAACTCCGAGCATAGATCTTTCCATTGCCCTTTGTGTGACTCTGAGCCTTCGTAAGAGGCCCATTGTGAGCGACCACCGTCTAGTGCCTAGCATGTAACATTGGGACTTAACTAGTGAAGCTTGGGTTTACTATACAAGTGTAATGTGCATGCAATTCGGTTCAATTATACTTGAATGGTTCGAAACTCTTGTAGACTATTCAGTATAGTCAGCTTGATCGGAGTCCACAATAAGGCTCAGACGGGGAAAGTGAGAGACCTTTATTATACTCATTAAAAATAATAGTCACAGTAAAATTTAGAGATAACTAGTGTAAAACTTCACGTAGATGGTCTATAAATATAGATTTTATTGAGTACCTCGATCCAATGAATTAGTAGTCAATGACATTCAAGGACGAGAACGTAGTGAACAACTTTGGGAAATTTTAGAAAAGTCCCTTTTCTAATCTCTCATACCTTTTGAAATAATGGTACGTACTTCTATACTACAAGGGAAAAAGACGTGGTTAAGAAATCAGTCACTCAATATTATTGCCGTTTGCGAACAAAGCAATGGCTTTAACTATAGCTGTTCAGTTAAATTCAGTGCGGCGGAAATCGCAAAATCCTTCGGCTTCCCTTCGAAAATTCAGGATTTTCTGGATGTATTTAGGTCGACTTCAAGGGATATTTAGTACACAATTTTGATAGATTAATTTTATTTATAACAACTATCCTTAATCATTGTAATATGACGACACGGTTGGTGCACTTACTGATCGTTCGTCGTTCGATCGTTTGTAGCATCGTTTGTAGCGTTGCTTATCATGGGTTCGATTCCCGCATGGAACAAATACTTGTATGGGCTACAGGTAGTCGTTCCGGGCCTATTTATAAACGCTGCTTAAAGTTAACTAGTGATTAGCGATTTTTTAACCATACACTTTGACCTTTTAACGTCACTTAACTTTTATTATCGTTTATAAATAAACAGCACAGTGTTTAAGGGGTTTATTAATAAACGATGATCAAAGTTAAGTGACATGCTAACGTCTTAAATGTATAGTTAAACAATCGCTAATGACTAGTTAACTTTAAGCAGCGTTTATGAATAAGGGGGTAAATGTTTGTAAACACACCCACGATACAGGAGTGATTGCTAGTGTGGGGCAGCGTTTAATATCATACTGTAGGTACATATTTAATACACCATAAAATTAAAAAGAACGAGATGGAGCAACATTGCCATTCGGTCGGTTTCGCTTAATTTCGTAATGCATTCAGGTCGGAGGCAGAGTTAAAACGTAATTTTAACGTAGTACTTTGTTTACACTTGTAGTTAATTTGCATTTTGTTAGTTGTTTTAATTGAATTTCCGTGAATAACAGTTGAACATTGTTAGTTGGTATTAAATAGTGATTGAGTTGGTATAATACAGTGTAGAGTATTGGAACTACCTATATGTATGTTTTGTTTCCGCAAACTCAACATATAGCACCACATGAACCTAGAGCTTTTGATGAATGTCTCGGTCACTATTTAGTGGCGACAACCCTTGTCTCGTTACAAACTTTTTTGTGAATGGGAAATAATAAATAATAAATAAATAAATACGGACAAATCACACAGACTGAGCTAGCCCCAAAGTAAGTTCGAGACTTGTGTTATAGGATACTAACTCAACGATACTATATTTTATAATAGATACATATATAGATAAACATCCAAGACCCAGGCCAATCAGGAAAAGATCGTTTTCCGTCATGACCTGGCCGGGGATCGAACCCGGGGCCTCCACGTCGCAGGCAGGTGTGTTGACCGCTGCGCCACGGAGACCGACAAATCATATGACCTGTCCCGCTCTGGGGGGAATGGCAGACTTTTACTGACTAAAACCCAGCCGAGTTCCTGCACTTGCCTTTGCGCCACCAGAGCCACGGTATCCCTCTCGAACAACCCGCAGCCCTCAAGCTCTCAAGCGCAAACTCAGCATATGGCACCACAACCACATGAACTGTACAGTATGTTAAGAAAACCCTGTCCGACCCGTGAAGTTGTTGTTAGGTATCGATAACTGATTCTACTAATGGATACAAAACCGGGCTAAACTTAAAAAAAAATCCCCCTAAAAAAATATTATTATTTCGCAAAAAGAGTTAACTTATAAATGTGCGTTAACAGCCTTCCGCGGGCGGTGGGCGGCAGGGCACGCGGCACGTGGTCGCATCGCTATTCGCTCATAATAAAACCGGTGTTGTCACTTTTTCAAAAACTACCAAATTTCGGGGAAGTTGGAATTAATTCGCGGGAAAAAAAGATTATTTCAAAATTCATTTGTATTGGTACTATGATGATTACGTAAAATTTTATATTATATTTGGTCATGTGTTTACTTAACCTTTATTTTCCTTATGGGTCGGATAGGGTTTTCTTAACATACTGTATAAAGACTTTCATGAATGTGTCGGCAACTATTTAGTGGCGTTGTCCAGTTACAACAACAAAGCCAGTTTTTCTTTCGGGGGAAATTCTGCTCCAGAATTTCGTTCGAAAACGTACTCCCTATAAGTTTTGACTTTGAAATCCAATGCAAATGTTCGTGTAAACTGTAGGTGCGCCATTTTGTAAGCTCGTGTTAGTTGGGGACTATTGGTTGTTTTAGGAGGTTCCAGGCTAAGTTCCTCAAGTCTACTTCTAACAGTTAGAGTGCAAACAATCATTTAATTAAAGTTTCGTAGCTGTTCTTGGACTCGTAGTGAGATACACTCTCCCAGTTGTGCTGTAATGACTTAGATTAATCTCCACGCGGCACTAAAGTTTCGTAGTTGTTATTGGGCTCACAGTGAGATACGCCGTCCCTGTTGTGCTGTAGCGACCCGGATTGACCTCCACGGGGCCCTAAAGTTTCGTGGCTGTTCTCGGACTCGCAGTGAGATACACCGTCTCTATTGTGCTGTAGTGACCCGGATTGACCTCAACGCGGCACTAAAGTTTGGTTGCTGTTCTTGGACTCGCAGTGAGATACACCGTCCCTGTTGTGCTATAGTGACCAGCAGCGTAATTGAGTAACACACTATCCGTAGCGATGGGTTCCATTTTGTCAGTTCGATAACGTTATCTACGTTGTTGAGCAGACACACTTTTGTTGTTATGTTTCAAACTGATTCCAATTAACAGTAATCGTGTGTTGCACAATTAGGGTGCAGGACCTCCAAGCGGCATTAAATTTTACTGACTTTTTAGATTTGATTCTTTGAACGGCACAACGGCTTCCATGAATTTATGCCGTTCAAATAATCTAAATCTCATGAAAAGAATCAGAATGAAGTGCACGAAGATTATGCGGCTACTTCACGTGTAGCATCCATAATTCGAATTTCAGAATAGGGAAAAAAAATTTCTCTTTTGTGCAATATACAACTATTGATATCTTGTAGATTTCTATTAAGATTCTTTAAGAGAGATCAACTCTAATTTTGTTTTCGTGTTTTTTCGGAACAAAAGGTAGTAATAACTAAGTGATGGCTAATTATTCAGATTCAGAGTAGGAGTGGTGGCACCGTGGCAATGGCTTTGATTTACGATTTCGTAAGACAAACTCATATAACATGTCTTATATCCTAGAACCAAAAATTCGAATTCATGAGAGTTACCGGGCTCGCGTGGTGGATTATAGATCACTCAATCATAGGCAGGAAGCCAGTGTCTAAACAGGGTAAATTATAGGCTAACTATTGTAATTGAGCGTCAGAACTGCAAAACAGCTTTTTCTCTGACTAATAAATATGATGACGATACCACAGTTTTCGTGGTTAGTCTTCTGCAGAGAAATCACAGCAATGTTCAGTCCAATGAACATTGTAAGACTTCAGAACTTTTGCAAAACAGGCTACGACGAAATCATTTTAGCTAGATACCGTGACCAGCCAGCTAATGAATCCAAAGTTGATTATTTGACAGTGACGGCTTCCGATCTACAAAATTTCGCAATACGTTGCTTATAACAGTACAGTAATTAGGACCATTGAGGTTTTACTCGCGACTCGTTTTTCCTGATACACAAGCAAGCTAAACACTTTTCGATACAGTATCCGTAGCGCAGAACTTATTTTTTTTTTAATTAATAGCGATGTTTTCTACCGTCCACTACCGAGGTATTGGTCGTTAACTACGCGCAAGCTCCGGCTGAGGTGAACGGGGCTTGAGTGTGAGGCTTGCAAGTATACCGGAATATACAATATGTAAATCATTATAGATACAATATACATTTCCGCTAAATGGAAATCGCCTGGTTCCGCGAGAACGCTCAAGAATCATAGCGAATATATTTTGATGCTGTATAAGTTCATCCCTTCGCGCAACATGCCGCAGATTTGTGACACATGGCCCAAGACTCCTATATGAGTTCTCGAGAATACACAAGAATTGGGTTGTATCCTAAAAAATAATTTAATGACCATCAGATAGATTTATAAAACATATTGAACACGTTTTTTTTATTTTTTCTTTCTTTAAATACTTAGGAAGATATTTGAAATGTCGCATAACGTCACGGCGTGGTAAAAAATATACCACGGCGTGGCGTAATTAGCCCCCACTTCGTAACTTTAATGCGCTATATCTCAGTAGTTTTTGGTACGAGTAATTACGATAAAATTTTAAAAATACGGGTCTTATTTTTTTTATTATGTATAAGACGGACTAACTATTTTTTTTATTTTCATACCTTGGATACATCCCTATTCCTTGGAAGTTGCAAGACCTGTACAGTTATCAAGAATTTCGATTATCAAATTTTCCAAATCCCAATTACCGAGCGAAATATTTTATTAAAATCAGATAGGTACATGCTTCGACGTATATGCTTCGACGAAGGACTTTATAAAATTGTCCCAAAAAAATAGTGACATTTGGATGGTGAAATTTCGAGCGTTAGTTTTCCAAACCTTTCGAATCAATAAACTCATACCCAACTACCTATGAGTTATCATTGCAGATGTTTTAGTAACAACTTGTTAGTAATTACTTCATAGTTAATCTTTATTTTGCAGTCAATTGATTGTTTAATTGTGTTACATTTTATATTTTATTACACCATGTTATATTTATTCCCAAATACATTTAGAAATTGTTGCAGAGTGGTTACCGAGCGATTACGATCACATCTTACATTACATGTTTTAGAAATTTTAAAATACTGGACATGTGTTTCGGGTTTTGCATATACAAAAATAATGTCGTAATTATTATATATATGTACATTGCAAATTAATAAATTATACACAATTCCTTCAACACTTGTGTTAAAAAGTGTAAAAGTCAGTATATCAGTTAATATCAAAGTCTAAACAACTGAAAAACACTGTTTTGTATTATAGCAAGATGTGTTTTAATGCTCAAAACAAAAGCCAAACATAACAAACAAAAACTTTAGAACTAACATACATACTGCGTGTGGATAACTGGGATTCGGGCCTCTGACTCCAGGCGCTACCGTCACCCAATATAAGCACTTTATTGGGTGAAGCCACCTTCCGGTTCGCAACTTGACTGTGTCTGGGCACCCCTTCAGTGGCTCCGCATCGCTGCCAATACGGTGCAGGTGTTTTGGTGTGTGTTTAGGACTGCTTTGGACACTTTGACTTACCCTGCAATAAAAGCGCAGGCCGGATAGCACAGTACGCCACCATCAAATATATCGTCCGTCATCGTGCAGTTGCCAGCGTCAGCCGGGTTGCCAGCTGTTTTAGGACCCAATGGCTTGGCTCGCGACGATTTACACAGACTAGAAGGAATGTCCATAAGCTCTTCTAAGCCAAATATGGTGAGCTGTGCTGGGGCAGCTGCGGCAGGTGCGGAGACTCTGAGATGGCGCAAATACTCCAACCTCTTTAGAACGTATATGTTTGAGACGGTTAAAATACTGAGCCATGGGGCCCGAGTACACACTTCCTATTTCTAAATATCACCAAGTGCTAGGTCGATTCTTCAATCCACGAATCAGTATTACCAGGCAATGTGGCAATGCGCGTTTGGGCACAATTCCTGTTGACAACGTTACAGATGAATTTAATTACCTTTGATAATAATTTCTATTCCTTTTTATATAGGTAATGATACATATTATCTATTATTTTAAAACTTTATAAATTAAGTAAATGTTATTTAACCTATTATTATTTAATCTACATTGTATTTAATTAAAGTAAATTAGCGGTTCAAATATAAAAAAAATATAAATGAAAGAGGATATAGAGCTTTTTCTACAAGTTGTAAATTAATTTTTATGTAAGGTAACACACACCTAACATACAACATTTCCTAGGCGGCATGCGCTCTTAAAAAACGTGTAAAGTTAGGCGCAAGGTACCAATTGGTAGTTTACTATGGAGAAAGGCACGAAGAAACTTCACGGTTAGTCTTAAAAATAATTGGTTTTTGCAAGCAAGCGTCTACTAGATTGACTTTATTGGTTGGGGCTATTAAATATAGGGTTCTTTCCCTAATTTGTGTCCGTCCAAGACATAGCAATTGACTATTAAACAACTTCAACAAACTATGTACCCATCTAATATAGGTATCGTACATAGTCTTAATGATATTCTGAAAACCGGGGCCGTTCTCCAAATCATTGTAAGATACTATATGAAAGATAAAGATACTTTTACTACAAAATTGGGAAATAAATCTGCGGTCATCATTCATCATTCTAGGATAAACCATTTTATAGTGATGAGTATATACGCATATACACCACATCGGCTTAGTACTTTATAAACTAAGTTAGAGTTGGCTTCCTATAAATGCCAGTATTGTACTATGAGCAATCAAATTAAAATTAAAAATCAAAACACGACCTACCCATCTGACCTCCACAACCCTCCTTACTAAATACTCCATGGTAAGAAGGGTGGGACCAGATGTTTGAATTTTCTAATTTACCCCATAACGACTGTCAAAGATTGATGATTGCTTTCTGTCGTACTGAGGAGTCTCTGCAGAAATGGATAATTGGTCCCCCATCTTCAAACCGATACATCCACAGCAAAATTATATTTTATTTCTTCTGTAGGGACACATACTTCGTAGAGAATATGGTGTTCGGAATATAGTTGCATGAGCAACTATCTTATTTAAAAAAATAAACTTAAGTTCGGTCTGAGTACAAAATCTGAAATGGCCTATAATATAATTATTATAACAAAGATGTCTCACACACTGCTTGTTTCTATCTCTGAATGATGCTTTCTAAATAAATACTTCTTATGTTATGAATTAATACAATCGTCCAACAGTTTTATTCTAGATGATCTTACTTTCGCACATGAAACACCATTTAATACATGATGAATTGGAAGGCGTTTGAGAGTGCGGAAGTATGATATAAATGATCTAATTGTGTTGATTGATTTTTTTAAATGTATCTTTATTTTCAGAATCCCGTAAGACCATTCGGAAGACGTTCCATGATAAAACTGATGTAACAATTTCAAGTTCTGATGATGTTGATATAACGCAAGTGAGTAAGTCATCATATCAATCTACAGAAGAAAGTAATTTATTAAAAGTTCAACATTTGCAAGAGATAGAGACAAAAAAACTAGCTTCAAAAGTACCATGGCGTAAACAATCACAGACAGATACTACTAAAGAAATAAAAGAAGAAATTATTGAAATCAAGCATTGGAGAAAACAAAAACCAGTAACGAAACCTTCTTTTTCGGAGAAAGTGATAGACACGGAAGATACTTCCATTTTAAAAATACAAGACGACACTGAAATAAGCACAACTAAGGAAGTCCAAAATTTGGAAACAAAAACTTGGAGGAAACCCCGGAAGAATGAGGATAAAACGGTAGAGACTTTGTCTACTACAGAAGATGTAACAATACTACAAACTGACAGAGATGAAGAAGTAGACCAAAGGAAAGGGCCTCAATGGAGAAAGCCCCGTGTAGATGAAAAGAAACCCATTATAAGAGAGGAAACGAAAGATTCAATTCCTTGGACGCAAGAAAGTATCAAACTGCGTCCAACAAAGGTTGAAAAAAGTACAGTAGTAAAAGAAAAACTAGAAGATGTGACTTTGAAGCAAGTGAGAAAGGGATCGATTAAAAAAGTTGACACTGAAGAAGCTGAAGAAATATTAACGTACGAAGAAGACACTGCTATACTAAAGATAAAAGAAGAGCAAGAACAAAGTATAAAAATAAAAGGCCATGATTTACCAGAACGGAGACGCAAATCTATAGAAAAACCAGTAGAACAAGCTAAACCAGAGGAGTCCAAATGGCCTTCAGGCAGAAGGCGTCCGAAAAAGGAGGAACCTGAAGAAGAAGTTGTTCTCAAGCCAATTCCAAGACAAAAAGCTCCTGAAGAGGAAAAACCAGAAGAAATACAACTTAAGCCAGTCAAAAAAGAAAAGGTAGTGGAGGAAGCAAAGCCTGAGGAACCTAAGTGGCCAACTGGCAGAAGGCGTCCGAAGGAAGAGGAACCTAAAGAAGAAGTTGTCCTCAAGCCCGTTCCAAAGCAAAAAGCACCTGAAGAAGAAAAACCAGAAGAAGTACAACTTAAGCCAGTCAAAAAAGAAAAGGTAATGGAGGAAGCAAAGCCTGAGGAACCTAAGTGGCCAACTGGCAGAAGGCGTCCGAAGGAAGAGGAGCCTAAAGAAGAAGTTGTCCTCAAGCCCGTTCCAAAGCAAAAAGCACCTGAAGAAGAAAAACCAGAAGAAGTACAACTTAAGCCAGTCAAAAAAGAAAAGGTAGTGGAGGAAGCAAAGCCTGAGGAACCTAAGTGGCCAACTGGCAGAAGGCGTCCGAAGGAAGAGGAGCCTAAAGAAGAAGTTGTCCTCAAGCCCGTTCCAAAGCAAAAAGCACCTGAAGAAGAAAAACCAGAAGAAGTACAACTTAAGCCAGTCAAAAAAGAAAAGGTAGTGGAGGAAGCAAAGCCTGAGGAACCGAAGTGGCCAACTGGCAGAAGGCGCCCGAAGGAAGAGGAACTTAAAGAAGAAGTTGTCCTCAAGCCAGTTCCAAAGCAAAAAGCACCAGAAGAAGAAAAACCAGAAGAAGTGCAACTTAAACCAATTAAAAAGGAAAAGGTAGTGGAGGAAGCAAAGCCTGAGGAGCCTAAGTGGCCAACTGGCAGAAGGCGCCCGAAGGAAGAGGAACCAAAAGAAGAAGTTGTTCTCAAGCCAGTTCCAAAGCAAAAAGCACCTGAAGAAGATAAACCAGAAGAAGTACAACTTAAGCCCGTTAAAAAAGAAAAGGTAGTAGAAGAAGCTAAGCCCGAAGAACCCAAGTGGCCAACTGGCAGAAGGCGCCCGAAGGAAGAAGAACCTAAAGAAGAAGTTGTCCTCAAGCCAGTTCCAAAGCAAAAAGCACCTGAAGAAGAAAAACCAGAAGAAGTACAGCTTAAGCCAGTCAAAAAAGAAAAGGTAGTGGAGGAAGCAAAGCCTGAGGAGCCTAAGTGGCCAACTGGCAGAAGGCGCCCGAAGGAAGAGGAACCTAAAGAAGAAGTTGTCCTCAAGCCCGTTCCAAAGCAAAAAGCATCTGAAGAAGAAAAACCAGAAGAAGTACAACTTAAGCCAGTCAAAAAAGAAAAGGTAGTGGAGGAAGCAAAGCCTGAGGAACCTAAGTGGCCAACTGGCAGAAGGCATCCGAAGGAAGAGGAACCTAAAGAAGAAGTTGTCCTCAAGCCCGTTCCAAAGCAAAAAGCACCTGAAGAAGAAAAACCAGAAGAAGTACAACTTAAGCCAGTCAAAAAAGAAAAGGTAGTGGAGGAAGCAAAGCCTGAGGAACCTAAGTGGCCAACTGGCAGAAGGCGTCCGAAGGAAGAGGAGCCTAAAGAAGAAGTTGTCCTCAAGCCCGTTCCAAAGCAAAAAGCACCTGAAGAAGAAAAACCAGAAGAAGTAAAACTTAAGCCAGTCAAAAAAGAAAAGGTAGTGGAGGAAGCAAAGCCTGAAGAACCGAAGTGGCCAACTGGCAGAAGGCGCCCGAAGGAAGAGGAACCTAAAGAAGAAGTTGTCCTCAAGCCAGTTCCAAAGCAAAAAGCACCAGAAGAAGAAAAACCAGAAGAAGTGCAGCTTAAGCCAGTTAAAAAGGAAAAGGTAGTGGAGGAAGCAAAGCCTGAGGAGCCTAAGTGGCCAACTGGCAGAAGGCGCCCGAAGGAAGAGGAACCAAAAGAAGAAGTTGTTCTCAAGCCAGTTCCAAAGCAAAAAGCACCTGAAGAAGATAAACCAGAAGAAGTACAACTTAAGCCAGTTAAAAAAGAAAAGGTAGTAGAAGAAGCTAAGCCCGAAGAACCCAAGTGGCCAACTGGCAGAAGGCGCCCGAAGGAAGAAGAACCTAAAGAAGAAGTTGTCCTCAAGCCAGTTCCAAAGCAAAAAGCACCTGAAGAAGAAAAACCAGAAGAAGTACAGCTTAAGCCAGTCAAAAAAGAAAAGGTAGTGGAGCAAGCAAAGCCTGAGGAGCCTAAGTGGCCAACTGGCAGAAGGCGCCCGCAGGAAAAGGAACCTAAAGAAGAAGTTGTCCTTAAGCCAGTTCCAAAGCAAAAAGCACCTGAAGAAGAAAAACCAGAAGAAGTACAGCTTAAGCCAGTTAAAAAGGAAAAGGTAGTGGAGGAAGCAAAGCCCGAGGAGCCTAAGTGGCCAACTGGCAGAAGGCGCCCGAAGGAAGAGGAACCTAAAGAAGAAGTTGTCCTCAAGTCAGTTCCAAAGCAAAAAGCACCTGAAGAAGAAAAACCAGAAGAAGTGCAACTTAAACCAATTAAAAAGGAAAAGGTAGTGGAGGAAGCAAAGCCTGAGGAGCCTAAGTGGCCAACTGGCAGAAGGCGCCCGAAGGAAGAGGAACCAAAAGAAGAAGTTGTCCTCAAGCCAGTTCCAAAGCAAAAAGCACCTGAAGAAGAAAAACCAGAAGAAGTACAACTTAAGCCAATTAAAAAGGAAAAGGTAGTGGAGGAAGCAAAGCCTGAGGAGCCTAAGTGGCCAACTGGCAGAAGGCGCCCGAAGGAAGAGGAACCTAAAGAAGAAGTTGTCCTCAAGCCAGTTCCAAAGCAAAAAGCACCAGAAGAAGAAAAACCAGAAGAAGTACAGCTTAAGCCTGTTAAAAAGGAAAAGGTAGTGGAGGAAGCAAAGCCTGAGGAGCCTAAGTGGCCAACTGGCAGAAGGCGCCCGAAGGAAGAGGAACCTAAAGAAGAAGTTGTCCTCAAGCCAGTTCCAAAGCAAAAACCACCTGAAGAAGAAAAACCAGAAGAAGTACAGCTTAAGCCAGTCAAAAAGGAAAAGGTAGTGGAGGAAGCAAAGCCTGAGGAGCCCAAGTGGCCAACTGGCAGAAGGCGCCCGAAGGAAGAGGAACCTAAAGAAGAAGTTGTCCTCAAGCCAGTTCCAAAGCAAAAAGCACCTGAAGAAGATAAACCAGAAGAAGTACAACTTAAGCCAGTTAAAAAGGAAAAGGTAGTAGAAGAAGCTAAGCCCGAAGAGCCCAAGTGGCCAACTGGCAGAAGGCGCCCGAAGGAAGAGGAACCTAAAGAAGAAGTTGTCCTCAAGCCAGTTCCAAAGCAAAAAGCACCTGAAGAAGAAAAACCAGAAGAAGTACAACTTAAGCCAATTAAAAAGGAAAAGGTAGTGGAGGAAGCAAAGCCTGAGGAGTCTAAGTGGCCAACTGGCAGAAGGCGCCCGAAGGAAGAGGAACCTAAAGAAGAAGTTGTTCTCAAGCCAGTTCCAAAGCAAAAGGCACCTGAAGAAGAAAAACCAGAAGAAATACAACTTAAGCCAGTTAAAAAAGAAAAGGTAACAGAAGAAGCTAAGCCCGAGGAGCCCAAGTGGCCAACTGGCAGAAGGCGCCCGAAGGAAGAAGAACCTAAAGAAGAAGTTGTCCTCAAGCCAGTTCCAAAGCAAAAAGCACCTGAAGAAGAAAAACCAGAAGAAATACAACTTAAGCCAGTCAAAAAAGAAAAGGTAGTGGAGGAAGCAAAGCCTGAGGAACCTAAGTGGCCAACTGGCAGAAGGCGTCCGAAGGAAGAGGAACCTAAAGAAGAAGTTGTCCTCAAGCCCGTTCCAAAGCAAAAAGCACCTGAAGAAGAAAAACCAGAAGAAGTACAACTTAAGCCAGTTAAAAAAGAAAAGGTAGTAGAAGAAGCTAAGCCCGAGGAGCCCAAGTGGCCAACTGGCA
Source organism: Sesamia inferens (assembly GCA_037179545.1). Lineage (NCBI taxonomy): Eukaryota > Metazoa > Arthropoda > Insecta > Lepidoptera > Noctuidae > Sesamia > Sesamia inferens. The sequence continues at coordinate 29,916,250 of CM073921.1, forward strand.
GAAGGCGCCCGAAGGAAGAGGAACCTAAAGAAGAAGTTGTCCTCAAGCCAGTTCCAAAGCAAAAGGCACCTGAAGAAGAAAAACCAGAAGAAATACAACTTAAGCCAGTTAAAAAAGAAAAGGTAATAGAAGAAGCTAAGCCCGAGGAGCCCAAGTGGCCTACTGGCAGAAGGCGCCCGAAGGAAGAAGAACCTAAAGAAGAAGTTGTCCTCAAGCCAGTTCCAAAGCAAAAAGCACCTGAAGAAGAAAAACCAGAAGAAATATCACTAAAGCCAATCAAAAAGGAAAAGGTAGTTGTAGAAGAAGCAGTAGAGGAAACCAAGGAAACGGTTCTCAAACCAATTTTAAAGCAAAAAGCTCCCGAAATTGAAAAATCTGAAGAAATTCAGCAGGAAACCGTCATAACTGAAAAAGTAACTGTTGATGTAAGAACAGAAGAAAAGAAAAAGAAAAAGATTAAAAAGGAGAAGTCTGTTGAAGAAACTATCGTTCAGGAAACAACCGTAGCTAAAGTAGATGATGCTGCTGATGCTGATGCTGAAGAAATTGTGGAAGAATCAACCACAACTGTTAAACGGAAGCAAATCAAGAAACAGATCCAGAAGGATAAAAAGAAAGGTACGAGTTTATTAATTTGTTACAATAAATTATCAGAAAATACTTTAGGGTATTAAAATATTAATACATAATATTAAAATAAGACGTCCTTTAAATTGTCTATTACAAACAGATGCATGGTTACATTCATAAATTGTATCTAACAAACGCGATGTAAATATCAAATTATTTATTAAATTCTGAGAACAGTACGTCAGTAGTTTCTTAAAGACATCAGAAATTAAAAAAATGTTAGTAAATTCTTTAATGTTATAAGCAGGAAACACACATGATATTTACCAATTTGTATAAGGAAGTTTAAATAAAACTTAAAAAAAAACATTTCCGATGTCTTCTGTAACTTCTATACACCATTCGCGATAGCATTGAACAGAAGATAAAAAGGGTGTTTTACACTTTGTAATAAAATATTGTGCTTTGTTATATGTACATAGTTGAGATTGATGCTGAATTCATTATAATCAATTCATTTGGACTACATTTCTTCTGAATTTATGAGGCTTTTTATTAAATAAATTATTTATATTGACAAAAAAATACTAGTGTTATATAGGGGACAAAGTGTTATATGAACAGGGGTAGTCAGTACCCGGAACGCTTCACATACATTTTCCTATAAGTTTACCAAATCTGAAATATTTCCTAATATGTTGTGATAGTGGGGTCTTTTTTAATTTTGCCTAATTTTATATAGTTGTTATATGTTAGTGTTTTGGTTTTAATTTGTTATCGTTACAGACATTTTATTTAGAGTAGGTAAAATTTTATATTAAACCATTATTTATCTCTGCTTCTATGAACCTCTTTTTTCTAACGCGAATGGAGTATAGATTAACTCGTGTTATACAACGGAATATCACTCTATATATGAACAATAATTCTTATTCTTTCCCTTAAAAAAAATTACTATCACTGGATCAGTATTTTTGCATTATGGAGCTTTAGGGAGGGGATGGAAATTATAAGGAAGAATTAATATTTATTCTATTTATATATAACAAACTTCAAAAATGTTAATCGTCAGGATAGTTGGTGGCTTATATTTTGTCAGCTTGTATGTGACCTCATGGAGTTTAAAATACTTAGATTAACAACTAAACTATTTTACAGAGGTGGGACCATTGATAATTACGCCAATTAAGGCTTTGAACATATTGGAAAATAGCACATTAGAATTGAGTGTTGTGTATGAGCCTGCGGATGATAACATTGTGAAGTGGTACCGCAACAATCAACTCATAGAACAAAGTGATGACTGTGTTATTCATACTGAAAATGGGATGTCCACAATAAAAGTACAAAATGTTGACAAAAAGAAAGTAGGAAAATATGAAGTGATTATTGAAAAAAATAACAAGGTTGCAAAATCAGGAAGTTCTATTAAACTACTAAAATCATTAGATGAAGACCAAATATTGCCACCTGTTTTCATAATACCATTACGACCAAAAACGGTTATTTTAGGGGATATAGTATTACTAGAGGTTGAAGTTACATCAAGTCCAACCGCTTCCTTCCAATGGTTCATAGACACAAAAGAAGTAACCACATATGCTAAACAAAATAAATTAACTAACATATATGTAACAAACAGGGAAAATGTGTCGTGTCTATGTATTGAAAACATAAGCAAAGATTTCTTAGGAGTCATAACATGTAGAGCAGAAAACTTTGCAGGATCTGTTTCATGTTCAGCTTCACTGTTAGAACAACCTGATAAGGAATTTATTGGGCAAGCGCCAACAATTATTACTCCCTTAGAATCTGTTATTATAATGGATGGGGAACCAATAAAACTTTCTTGTAAAATCAAGGGTCTACCATGGCCACGAATAGATTGGTATCATAATGATACACCTGTTCAAAGAGCCAGAGATATAACGGTGGCCCGACAAGAATCAGGCCTATGTGAACTATGCATAAAAGAAGCTTTCCCCGAAATGTCAGGAATATATCGTTGTGTAGCTAGAAACGAGTTTGGCAGTTGTACCTGCGAATGTACTGTTGAAATTGAAGGTAGCGATATAAATTGTACTTTCATCATTGCATGAAAAATAGTTTGCATGTTTATTTAAATACACGGAGTGTATGTTTTGTCATATTAATTCACCCTTGGCACCTAATAACATTGAACATATTTACCATGCATCTGTAGAACATTTTGAAGTTTGGATTTTAATCGACACTGCAGTGTTGAGAATGAATTTTAAATTATTAGAGCTTACATTTTCTAAAATAAACTGTAACAATGATGTTCAAATTCAATTCTTAGAAATAAGTAAAAAGCGTAGTGATACTTAAATATAGTTACAAGTTCGCGATAATTCCTTTAAAACAGTATAACCATATTGGTTTACCTACAGTATTAAAATAGAAAATTAAGTTTAAAAATATGTAATCAAGATGCTTGTGCTATGAGAGCTTCATAAATGTTAACTGCGACGCCTGTTGTTGTGGGTGTATAATTCCCTCTATTGAGTTGTTTAAAGCGACCTAATACGGGAATTTTTAACACATTAACACACACAACACACTTGAATATTGCACAGGAATTAAGCACTAGTGAGTAATGTTATTTGTAAAATAGAGTTCGTCCTTACCATTTTTGTTTTTATTTTCTAGCATACGAATATGTGGCTAGTGCGTCAGAGGAAGATATACTAAGTGATGAGGTAAGATAATAAATAATAGTTCTATAATTTTATAAGCACTGGGTGCCCCTCATTATCAATTTTGTACCTATTGATCTTTTTCATCGTGATTGAGACTACACAAAATGCTTATTGTAACTCAATATACAGTCTGTAGTTTATCTCCAGTTGGTAGTTTTAATAGAATAATGATACACATTTCCCTTTAAATAAGCATCAAAAATACTTTTAAATTATATGATCGCTTAATAGTTATAAATGGGGGAAAACTTAAAATTAAAATTCTTTAAAATCATTGTTATACATTTTTACTCTGTCACAAAAAACATGAAAATAACCTAATCTCTAACCTAAAACCTGTGTTCACAGAAAACGAGTGACATAGAGGAGTTTGCTCCGCGCATAGTAAAAGCATTACCAACAGTAGTTACTACTACAGAAGGCGAACTAACCAGGTTTGTAATGGATTTCTTATTTGTTAATGCCAATTATTGCAAACTATTATTAAATGTAATTATTGTAATGTCAATGCAATAGCGCGCTCTAGTCTAATAATTTATCCCAATCTATTTTGCATTTATTCCTAAATCATGGATTCCGACATAAAGAAATATCGAAGTTTAGCCAAAATCAGCAGTTAGAATGGTAAAGCGGACCCCAGACTACAAAGCTGTTAAAGTTCTTCGGATGCAACTGGGATTAATGCTGAGATGATGATGATGATGATGAAAACTTGTATTCCAGTCGTTAAATGGTAGTAGTGTCTACCTCTAGGTAGTTCTGCCTTAAGAAGCCTCTTTTTTAATCATTTATGCTTTTTATATATCTATTATTAACTTGTGGCTACGTTAAACTCTGCATCATTGGAGGAGACTGAATGACAAGGACAAGAAGTTAGTCTAGACAAGCGGAAGGCGCTCACATTGGATATTGGAGAATCTGACATTCTCCCAAGACTACAATTTGTATTTTGCAGAAGGCTCGGCTGCTTCCGTGGCTCAGTTTTCTAGGGTGTGTTGCTTAGATAGTATTCTACTCTCTAAAGCAGCTTGATTCTATAAATGTTTTGGCCGCGCTGTGTACACCATAGGAAGCTCTTCCTATCTTTAACTGTGTCCTGAAGTTCGATTACACAACAAAGTAACGGGAATTAAATTCTTAGTTTTGTTCTTAAGAAATTACTAATATATTTACAGGTTCGAAGCGAAGGCTATAGGTATTCCCAAGCCTCAAGTAAGATGGCTTAAGCAAGGCGATGAGATAATTCAGTCCCAAGAATACCAAATAGAGGAAATGGAAGATGGTACTTCCATATTAATTATACCTGAAGTGTATCAAGACGACACCGGGGAAATTGTATTTGAAGCATTTAATCCCCTGGGAGTAACTTCGACCATTGCAGCACTTTCTGTTGAAAGTATGTATATTACTAATTTCATTATAGAATATACATATTTTAAAGTTATATATTGATTCAAATTTTATGCTTACAGTTGCAGCAATTTTCAGTGGCTTGATTTTAAAAGCATATGATGTATGAATATTGTTATATACCTACCCATTCCTCCTTTTCCTTCAAGCCCATACTCACGTACATATACTATTTACACTGAACACCGATTTATATAAGACGATATAAAGCGGAACTGAGCAATTACACTCTGCTTTGTGAAATAATATTTATGTCAGATAAGTTTCAGCGTCGGGTTGCACAACAAATGTGTGCCATGCGAGTTGAAGCAGGCTTTTGAAAAATATTTGCAAATTGATTTTAAGTTTAAACATCACTTACGTATGAATAATAAGTGGTATTAACTTAAAACCGAATGCGTTGTTCTTGGGCATCGCATTAGTGTGATTATTTCCTAGTGAAACACTTTTATATTTTCAAATAAAAACACTTTTTTTCTATACGTAATGGAAAGTTTATTTTATATTGTTACTACTTACTACATACATACTACATTCGGACATACTGTAGATAAATAAAAATAATATTTAAACTTGTTCTGATCTTAAAGGTATAATTGGAACTAAGGATTACCGAAAACCAGAATGGGTTACACACATGGAGGAATTACAAGCGGCGTTAAAAGGTAACATAAACTAATTAATATTTGTGGTAAGAAGCAATGATGTTGATTTTTTATATATGTTTTAAACCGTTTAGTACCACGTTTTATATGATCTTTATAGATATCAATCACAATTTTATACAGGTTGTATCTGACATCGTAACGCAAACTTCGCGAAAAAGCTAGACCGCATGCCACTAATAAAATTATGATAGTCATTTATGTCATTAATGAGCGGTTACATAATTCACAGTGTTTAAAAAAGTGTCTGCTCGGCCTTTGAACGTTACAAGCGTGCCGCCGTGCGGGTTTGTAGCTACTAAATCACCTGATAAGATACTTTTTCGAGTTTTGTTTTCATTGCGATTTTTTATGTAATTAGTGAATTAATTAATTTTTACTTTAAAATCTTATTGGGTTATAAAAGTATAGCAATTATGAACGGTCTAAAGTGAAAAAAACTACATATATATTTTTTAAATCATGAAAAAGTCGACGAAAATTTCCACCACGGGGGGGTTCAGAATCATGTACTCCAAGGTACTCGTTTGTGCGTCGATGTCAGATACACCTTTTACATGCCTACTTAAATCGCAGGATTTTGTTAATACCTACTTTTTTGGTCACAGCAACTCAAGCAGTCCCTACGTTTGTGAAAGAAATTCTAGGGGAACGTGTTGATGAAGAAGAAACCGTTACTTTTGAAGCAGTTTACAGTGGCAATCCTACTCCAGGTATATTATGATAGCAATGCACTTTATGATTCAAGATTCTTTCAAAAAAATTGGTCGTGACGGGTTTTTGGTTTAACAATCCCTTTCTTAGATAGTCAAAGTTTAAAGGTTACCGTAGTTTAGTAGAAGGTAGAACTAGTAGTGATGAGTCATAAATGGGTATCGCATATTAAAAAAACTGTACAGAATAATATGAAGTAAGTTTTAAATAAAAATATTAGTTTACATCAGCTCCGTTGAGTCTGTTTAAAAATAATAATATAATTGGTACCTATAAGAAGCCATAATAGAAGCGGAATTGTTGCATGTGTTTATTTTATTTTTATTTCAGAAATACTTTGGTACAAAGACGACAAAGTTATAAGAACAGATGAACGTTATACAATCGAAAATAAAGATAATCGTACGACATGCATGGTTAAAAAGTGTGTAAAAGCTTCAGAAGGAACGTACATGTGTAAAGCCGTAAGTGACATAGGTATGGCTATTACTAAAGCTAAACTGACCGTATACGATAGTGCAGACAAAGTGCGAAAAGCAAAACATATTAAACAGAAAGATAAAAAAGAAAAAGTTATTAAACGTGAAGAAGAGATAGTTCATGAAGAAACTGCTAAGATTACAGAAGATGTAATAGATTCTGCAGTCGTTACAGAAGAAGTTCAGGTTATGGAAAAACCCAAAACAGTGAAAAAAATTGATAAACAAAAAGCAAAGACAGTTGTTACTGAAGCTGACTACGTTGAAACCGTGGATGTTGCAACTTATAAAAAATCTGATAAAAAAGAGAAATCACCAAAGGAAGATAAGGCAGAGCCGATTGTTACTCCCCAAGAATATTTAATATCTTCGCAACCAGTAAAAGAAGAAATGGTACAGCCGTTTGAAGACACCTATGAAACCCAAAAAGGTATTATCCGAATGGTAGAGGGTGATTCAAGAACTGTTGCAGAGATTAATGAACTATTAGAAGTGATAAATGCTAAAGAATTTGGTCCCGGTGAATCACCTTTAAGAGAATTAGCTAAAATAGGTTTCATGATGAGAAACGGCCTCACGATAGATCAAATAGAAAGTCTGTATGATTCTGAATATTTCCCAGCATTAAGAGTTCCGCAATCTCAGTCAGCTTTAGTTCGTTTAGTAGAAAGACAAGGGCATGGCGCACTTATTACCGAAGTACTTACGGAAGAAACCACTCAGGATGAAGATGTAATCGCAGCCAAAGTTGGATTCCGTGCTTTCTTGAAAATGGTGGAGTTAAAACATTCGTCAGTCGAAGAAGTGATTGCACATTTCTATCCAGAAGATTTCAAACCACGTTCCTGGGAGCAAAAAGAGGCGCAAGAGGTAAAAACAGTATATTTACTTCATTTTCTAACCACTATATATATGTAGTTGAGACACAGAGACGTCACTAATTAAAGATACCAGCAAATAAAGCTACCCTAAACTTGCAAATTTCCCAATTAACTTTGATCATAATAATTTAGCGACTCAGTATAAAACCTATTAGAGAAATTTGATATATTGTAGCAGCTTGATGTGCTGGCGACTGTATAATTAGTTTGTATTGACGGAGCAAACAAAATCAAGGTAAACTTATTGTTAGCTAAGTTAATCTAAATTCCGAATCTCACATCTTGTTTCTTGCTATTTTACAGGTTATAGTAGAATCATCGGCTGAACATACGGCAGAGATACACACAACTACAGTCATAAAAGGTAACATTGCTATGCACACAACCGAAAAAAAATAATATGAGAATATATTCCTATATATATTTTCTCAAAAGAGTCTCGTGCTCGAAACTGCAGTATTGGATTTATGAAAAATCATGATTTTTAGCCAGTAATCCAGCCCGTTGATTTTTACACAGACATAAAAACAAAACAATCGATTATGTCCCTAATAACGATAAAATTTTGTTATGTTATTTAAAAGAATCTCTATGGAGTTTCTATTAGCTTCGCCTTTCTGACTACTGTCCTATAAAGGCAAAGCGTGAAACTCATTGCCAGTTAAAAATGGTTTTTATTAAATGCTTATTGAGTTTGTGTTTTCGCATTTTTTATATCATAAAGAAAGGTGAAGGACAAACAAGGAGAATTTTGCTATTAATTAAATATTATTTGTTTTAGATACCACCAAAATATTGGAAGATGTTCAAGGTGAGATATTTAAATACCTACATAATATATTATGGCCGTTTTTTACAACTCACGCTTTGAATGTTTTACGCTAAAATGCCACGATGGAATGAGTGTCTTCTATTTTAATGTAATAGACAAGAATTAAATAAATGATGAATTTACAAAATAGTCTTGAAAGGTATGAACAGGGAAATTTTTTGTCAAGCAAATTGGCATCCTATATCAATGGCGCGTTAAAGTCATTTCATACAACAGTTTCAAGAAACGTTGCGTTGTACATAAGTATAATTTTGCTTTGGTACAATTTGCCTAACAATTAATTACCCTAACTTAAAAAGGTAATTACAAATATAAAATCAGGATTTTCTGATTTTATGTTTGAAGCGTCGCTTGTTTGTTTTAATTTTGAGGATTTACTTTTTCGTATATATAAGTGAAAGTGAAGTTTATGGACCTAAAATATGTTGTTTTATCAATATACGAGTAAATATATTAAACTATTTGCGCGGTGTCTGATAAAAAGTTTATCGTTACGTAAAAAAGATGTTTTAGCATTACACAGAACAAACAATCGCACATGCCTATTTGATGTTTTGAATCAGCAGAATGATATTATAAAAAACGAAAATAATTTATAGCTTTAATCTTAAAACGAGCTTTATACTAATTTATGGCAAATAAGTAATACATAATATGCCTTCTGTTCGCATGTGATTGTTATGCAAAATCACAGATGTATTTTGATGATAGCATTAAAAAATGTCTGCAGATGGCTTTTCAAACGACACATTTCACATTTTCTTCAGTTTATTCATCGTCTATACAGGGTGGAAGAAAAAAACGCATATAAAACCTCCATACATTCTCATTGCGTAAGACATTAAGTATTTATGCCTTAAATTACGTACCTAAGTACCTACACTTTTCCACTCTGCATAACAATTCAGTGTAATATAGGACGATGTAATATTAAAAGTTGATCTCCCTTATAAGTATGATCTCACTACTATTACCTTAAACAATGACGACAATTTTAGACCTATTGATAATATTCATATTTTCGAGATATTTATACTCCGTCCTAGCTATGTAGCTTTAACATTAATACACATTTAACATGTTAAAAAATTCGTACTTCTTAACAGACATAAACAAAAAAAAAAAAAAAACGTATGTCATTCAAAGCAGAGTGTCATGCGCATTTTTCATTGGACTTTTAAATTATTTATAGTGTTATTTACGAAATAAAAGTGCGTGACTTATGCAGTAAAAAGTGCATTGAGTGAATAATTCATAAAGAACAATGAGCTATCACAGCATAGTGGCCTCATCATGACTGCCTCAAACCTCCCTCGTAAATGGTTCACGCGGCCGTCTTTTTCGACATGAATGAAAATTCATTACGTGACATTGCCTAAATGCACAAACCGTGGGAAGCCAAAGAAAAAAGAAAGAAGTCATTAGGAAAAAGATACACTGAACTTGGATCTAGTTTAGTTTATGAACAAAATAATCGTGGCCATCGTCTCACTGTTTATCTCCTAATGCAGAAGCAATTAAAAATTAAATTTAAATTTCTTTCTGGAGATTGCATTGCAGTGGAGAAAAACTTAGTCGGAAAAGATATTGTCACTTCATACAGTGGCAACGAGTGATAGTGGGCTGTAGTATAAGGTACAGATAACAGCGGTAACACTTGCATTATCAGTGGTAACTCTTGCATTACAAAACTGCAAACGATAAACGATAGACATCGTCCTACATAACACCATGCATCACCTGACAGGTTTATCTACTATTTGGATATATTTAATCATTAAACTTAACTCTTCAGTAAAATGTTTAATTTGTATTTTGCATATAATCGTGTGTCATTTTATTCTATACAGCATTTAATAACTTCGTTTGCCTTCAAGAATGTGCTTCATTTTCAATAATAATTACTTTATTTTAACGTGGCTCAAGCAGAAATTAACGTAAGTATTAACATTAATTATGTTCATGTATATAATTTAACATCACTTTAAGAAATAATACAATATTCTTAAATGAAGACACACCTTAAACTTTAACGATATTATTTACTTATTTTACTTACTTACTTACTTTTACTTATTATGTTCTATTTAAAAATTCACCTCAAACACTATACTATATTTCACAGATATCAATGAAAGAGAACAAGTCAAACGCAAAAAACACACTAAACAGAAAATATCTATTGAAGAACAGCAATTAGAAGACACATCAACAAAAGAACAATTAATTACCCTAAAAACTATGAAATCAAAAGAGAAACAAGAACATTACAGTGAGGACGAGACCAAAGAACTTGAAAACGATGAAATTCCGTATCATAATACAATTGCTACGGATATATCTGAAAACAAGGTTGAAATAGTACCTGCCAGCGAGGTGACCCATATTCTTTCTGATAAGATAATTACGGATGTAACAGCGAACCTGAAATTTGATACAAATCATTCTTTAATCGCCGATGTACAAGAGGTCCATGAAAAGGAATCACAGCTGCAAATTAAAGAAAATGCTAAGGTAGCAATAAAACCATCAGTGAACGAAATTGAGCCTTTAGTTGTAACAGAAGTTGAAATAAGTAGTACTGTAGATGACTACCAAATAAATAAAAGTACTATGGAAAATATTGCAAACAAAGGTATTGTACCTGCAGAATCACTTGTAACAATGGAAATCCATGCGAATATGTCTACATCGGACTTCAAAAAAGAAGAAAAGCATATAGAAAATGCGAAAACTACTATGATTTTAAAAGACGCACTTAACATATCCGAAGAAATAATATCTATGAATGAGTCACCACTCCACGAGTCGCCAACGAAAAAATCAAATGCTACTGTTGCATTTTCACCTTTGGTGGGCCTAAATGTTCTTGAGGTAAATGAAGAAATGAAAGAAAGCGACGTAGAAACTGTGAACTTTGAAAAAACAGCAACCTCTAAACTTAATTTCAATTTATTGGAGTCAATACAAGTTGGTGAAGTGTTTGTGGAAGATAAGTCTGGAAAATATTATCCTGAGTTGATTGTACCCACCGAAATGGCACGTAAAGATGTTCTCGTTTCAAATCAAGTTGTAACAGAAGTTCACAATGTTCAAGAACGTGAAGGTATTCTATCAGCACTTAAATTGCCGCCGGCACAGGAAGCAAATATAGACATTGCATCGAAAGATAGTTTAGTTATATCTATAGAGGAACTACATGAAAAAGAAGGAGAATTTTCAGCAAAGGAATTGCCAGCTCAATTTTCAGTTAGTGACGACATAATGTTGCATACAGGTTTGCATAACACAGTCACAACATCGCACATTAAGGAATCAGAATTTGTACCTGATACCGTCGTTCTTAAAAATGCCAGTGTCGGTATCAATGAACTTCAGCATACATTAAATTTAGAAACTAGCGTACAAGATTCAGAGACTGCTTTGGAAGAAACAAGATCTACTCTTGGTTCTCATGCTGACATTGCAATATCAGTTTTAGATAAAAATGTTGTACACGAAGTTAATATTCATGAAAGTGAAAAAGATCTGGTGTTAAAAGACGATAAAGTAACAGCTAAAGCTGATTTCGATTTTAAGGCATTTGAGCCACTCATAACTTCCGAGACATTGGGAATGACTTCTACAGACGCGATCAAAACATCAGAAAAGCCAATAGAGGACTCTGCAACTCAAAGCTTTATAACTTCTAGCGCTAAAATTGTCACATATCCTCTTATACACGACAAAGAATCTACTGAAGAATATACATCAAGAAAACCTGAGGTTATACTTTCATCACTAATTCCGAATTTATCAATAAATGTTTCTGAAACTGAATCTTCGGAATGTGAAAATAAGTTAACTTTAAATAAAATACCCGAAACCGTGCATGCACAGTCAGCGTCTAGCCATCCTCTAAAGACACCGTTATCTGAAGAAGTAAATACAGCTGATCAAATTGATTTTATAGCCGAACAAGCAAATTTGTCTGAAAATGCGTCGGTGACAAGAGATTTACAAAAGGAAATAACAGTTCTTCAAACAAATGTAGAGGACCAACTTCAACAGCTACAAGAAAACATTTTTAGGCAGAGTGCAGCTGATGCTGTTTTTATTGGCAAAGAAAGTTTAAATATTACTGAAGTTGTTGCCAGCCAAAGTGAACAAAATCTCGATGCCGATAAACCAAAGCCAACTACATTTGCAACAGTAGATATAGACACAGATCGCAAAATTGCAGTAGTTTCGGAAGTAAACCCTCGTGATACTCTTTCAAATCTTGATAAGCTGACTCCAAATTATGAAGAGGCACAAATACTTTCTAATAATTTGATTCCTTTGCAAATATCTCAAAATGAAACTTTAGATAGTCAATCAGTTTTAGAAAATAATGTTCAACCCGATTTAAAATATCTCAATCCTGAAATAATACCAACTGAAGAAAGTCTTAAAGTAACGGAAATTTTGCAGCACGAAAAGGAAAGTAATTATAATAGTACAACACTGCCACAAACATTTACAGCTTCTACAGACATTACTGGGCGTCCGGTTGCTGTACTATCGGAAGTCACAGTAGATTCCAGTACCGGTTATACAGATGAATTTATTAAAGATGCTCCCAAAAAAGCCAATATTCAAAATATTGCTCATAACGAATTAATTGTAAGCACAACCAATTACAACGAAAAAGAAAATGAACTAGATACTAATCTCATAATGAATACAGTTTTAGCTTCGTTTAACATAGACTCTAATCAAGCTATTTTAATTGAAGAAAATAGAACTGAAATCGCGCCGGAGGTTATAGAAGGTATGAATAAATTATCATGGGCGAATGCTGAACAAGGAACTACAATAACAGAAGCCATTTGTCAAGAGGAAATTATGGTTCATTCTTCTGAAGAAAAATTAGTTAAGAAAGAGACGGATAATATGACAAAACCTGTTATATCTCTATCTACATTACAAGCACCTCAGTATGACGAAAAACTACTTATAGAACAGGAAAATGTACTATCAGCAAAAAAAGTACCAGATAATCAACAAGCGGAGGTCTCTATAATTTGTCAGCAAAGTTTAGAGACTTCAGAAGTTATTTCACATTCTGATAATATGGAAAGTACCGATAAATTAAAAATGGATTACAAAAAGGCATTACCCAAAATTGATGATATATATGGAAAAACAGCGCATACTGAAGAAGTTATAACAAGTGAAATACCAGAAGAATTCAAGGATGAGAAAATCGTATCACAAACTTCAAACATAACTCCTATATCCAAAAATACATTTGAACAAATGGAAATAATATTAGGAGAAAAAGAATCTTTGATACATGAAAAGCCGGTGACTACATCTACTATTAGTGGAGACATTACTGAAACTGAAGCTGTCATAACAAGTTATATTGAAACTATTGACAAAGAAAAGGAGTTTGATGCAAAAGTACCACAACCAAAATACGACGCTGCAGTTGGCTATGTTCCATATAGTAGTTCCATTGATACCGAAGTTATAGTCTCTAGTAATGTTGAGGACTTCAAGGATACTACGGTCAAGACATCAAAAGCTTCATTGACTTGCGATGACCTACAGAAACATATACAAAGGACAGAAGTATTAGTCAGTGAAAAGGAGACAAGTTTAATAGATACTAAAACTGATTCACACAAAGCGACTGAAAATATAATCGAAACAACAGCTAAAGAAATCACAGAAATACAAACAAACGAAAAAGAGAATGAGCTGAGTGACCAACCAGAACCTTTCTCTACAACCGCTCATACTTCAATTAGTGAAAAACAGTCTGTTTTAAGTACAGAAGTGCAAACTAGTCAAGACGTTGAAGATTTCCATCCTCTTAAAAATACACTTACAAGTGCGACAACAACTCATGGAGTGCAAGAAGCCATCCAAGAACTGCAACCTTTTGTTTGTGAAGTTGAGGATGCTTATGAAAAAGAAGTTGTTACTGAACGAAAATCCACAGGTATTATTGAAGAGCAAAAATCGGTTGATATCACGGAAACAGTTGTTACAGAATCAGAAAAATCATTAGAAACAATGGCTCCGACTAAAGGTGAGACAGTCAATTTAAGTTTTCAGGCTAAAAATTACGTTAATATAACTCAAATTACATCTTCTGATAAAGAAGAAGTTTTCCAAACAACAGGATTAATACCGGAAACTAAAACAATAAAACCAAAGGTTGATATGCCACTGTGTGCAAGCATTGGTGTCAATGAAACTGTTTCAAATGAAAAAGAGATTGTATTAGAATCTCTTAAGGATATTAAATCAGCTCAAGTTGGTGTAAGTGTAGAGCCCAGGGATTGCTTAAAAATATCAGAAAATATATTAGCAGAGAAAGAAGAAACGTTAAAAGAAAATAAAATACCAAAGGCCGTAACAAACGATGTAAGCTTAACTACACATAAACACATAAACACTGAATTATTAGAAGTATCAGAAATCGAAGAAAACATGGACTTGATTAGCAATAAGAAAACGGAAATTGGCGATATTACTGTAGAAGCTGTGAAACCACTTCATGTACAAGAGACAAACTACGAAGAAAGACCAACAGAATTAAAACCTTTTGAAAAAGTAAAAGAACTTGTCCCTTCAGTTAACTTAGAAGTAGGTCAACATCTTACAGTGACGGAAGTTGAAATAACAGAGACAGAAAACCTAATGGCCACAAAAGAATTAAGTTCACTAAAGCAAGTTGAAGAAACATATATCACTAATTTACCGATTCAAATAGAGGAAATAAGTTTAAAAGAATCAGAAGTTACTCTATCCAAAGAAAGAGCACCACAGCAAGAAGTACCAGGTGTTGTAATCGAGCCTAAACAACATATTACTATAACAGATACCTTTGGAGAAGAGAAAGAACAAGATATGACACATGAAATTGCTCCAATAAGCGGAAAACAAAAAGTGGATATAAAACCTATTAACCACATCACCACAACAGAAACTGTACCTATGGAGGAATTTGAAATGATAAAATCTGAAATTACTAAAGATGAGAAAGCTTCGCAAAAGCAAGATACTCTTACAGAGCTTATTAATATTCATCCTCACCCAATAGAAAGCTTAAAAAGTATTGATGTCAATTATGAACCTACAGAGAGTGAAATTCAATGTGAACTCGAACTACACAAAAGTTATACTACTTCTGAAAATGTAGTGCACGAGATTTCTGACGAAATTTTGATTCGTGAAGAAAATTATAAAAACGCAGAGACATCATTAACTGAAATGAAATCAGTTCAGCAATTTGAAATTATAGCAGGAGAAAAACCTGAAGCTTTTGATAAGCCAAATGAGCATAGGGTGGAAAAAGCAGATGAAAGTCATATTCCCCAGCAAGAAATACATAACATTAAACCAGATATAGTCGAAAAAGTTGAAGATTTACCTATTTTCCCAAAACCAGACATTAATAACGCGTCTTTAGACATTGAAGCTCACAAGTCTTACATTGTCACTGAAAATGTCACGGAAGAAACACCATCTGATATGACTGTCATTAACGAATCTACTAAAGAAGTAACGCAACAACTGTTAGAAATGAAACCAATAGAACAAACTGAAATTGTTGTCGGTGAGAATATTGTATCAATAAAATCTGAAGATAGGGAAGAAATAAACGTTACTGGAAAACACATTGAAATTAGACCTATTAGCCAAAGCAATGTAGTTGTGCACGAAAGTGAAATAAGTTCAAACTTTGAGCAAATAGCACCTCTGGAAAAAGCATCAGTAACTTTGAATACCACAGAAAGTATAACTGTTGACGAAATTACACAAGAAGATTCACAAGACACTTTCAGAATAGACCAAATTAAATCAGCTAAAGCTGAAAAGTCTATAACATTATTAACACACGTACAATGCACTGAAAACGTAGCAGAAACTCAAGTTAAAGATTTTAAAACACCAAAAACACAGACTGAAACCACAAAAATTACAACATCTAGTGTAACGCCACTAATAATTACAGACAGTGAAAGTCTTCAACATGAAACTGAATTACATTTACCAGAAACGAAATCTCAAAAAATAAGAAAAACTTTCACAGTCGCCAATGAAGTTGAGGTTTCTACAGAATTTGTCGATGAGCAAACCGTGCCGTATTCCGAAAAGAAGCCTAAGTTATTGGAGAGTAGAATTACAACGGCTGGTGAGGACCGTCCTGGAATTATGATTACAGAACAAGAATCTCAAATTCACGGTAAGTTTAACTAAAATAATTTTTAAGTTTACTACGCACAGTATGTGCCTGCGGTGACTATCCTGCTTGTATGTGGGTCCTTCTTTTATTCCGGACTACTTCTTGGTGAAAACTACTCATAATTTAATCTTTGGTTATAAACGGCAGAAAGGTCATTTTCACGTATTTCGTGTACAATGTCCGTTATAAATGTGACATTATAATTAAAAACCACTTACCACTAACATATCACGGTCAGGTTTAGTGGCACATAATTTGAATCCATAAAACGGTATTGGCAAATAGCTTACGTATTGCTTACGGCTGAAATAAGTAAACTTTAGTATTTAGGAAACATTATTTTAGGTACCAACTAATAAATAATATACATATCTGAAAACCATTGATAAGACAGAGTATGACCTCTGAAAACCGTCAGCGTGGTATGTCTGTACCAGGTCATCAGATCTTTCATTCTAAAAAAAATCCGGAGTATACCGCAACTTTTTGTAGACAGGAAGTGGAATTTTTAATTTGGCACTATATAATAATTTGACAATAGTCGGTATCGATAATGCGCATAGTACATACTGTACATATATATATGATAGTGTATAGTATAACGGCTGGAATGATAATATAATCGATGGTTATTAAAAGAAGCTGTTTCATACATTTTGATCGAGTAAAATTTCTGCACAAAGAGAGCTAATTAAGTGTTCAGTAAAAAAACCAAATACCATTACCATAAATCTAAAAATCAAGCTCGTCATTCTATGCAACATTCAAAACTCCGATGGAATTAGGTAAATTTACGAGATAATGTAGAACTATGTATTTATAATTTAAGAAAGGTCAGGTCTTAGTCGGATTCATGCTTCTAGGTCAACGTGAACTTTATAACTAGGTCTTGATTCTTTTGCGAGTGTCAAAATATGCGGCATAAACTGCACATAAATACGTTTACGTATTTGACTGCGTTAACTTTATTTGTTGTTTGAAGTTTGATTTATTTACTGTTTCGAAGGATTAACTAGACTAGACTAGTTAATATTAATTACAACTTAGTAACTTTATACTTTCCTGAGAAAAAATCTTTTAACAGATACTTTTTTTGAGGTACAGAAATAAATAAACTTAAATTGGCTGATAAAAACTTTTAAACAAAATCTTCATCGTTTTGTACGATTAAACTATTCGGTGACTGGACTTAAATGTTTCCTTTCATTGTAATTTCACAAAAGAAAATCTTCTTTTACCTATTTTTATACAGATTTTAACTGTTGGAATCATTTCTTTCTAATCTTTTACTTCACTGTCATACCGAGTAAGGAATACTACATATCTGAGGGATAATTCCAGTTACTTCAGGAACGTTTGCAGTTTGAATTTAACCTCAATCTCTCAAAACTGCCTCTAATTTTCTATGTATAAACATTGTTGACAAGTTCAAAATCTAGACGCAACCTCTTCTCACTGATTTAGTCTATAGTTACAAGACGATTTTACCATAAATACCTGAAAAGTATGTCATGCCACTAAAAAAAAAAAACATAGGAAACCATTATGAACACCTCAAAATCAACTTCTTTTTGAAACACTTACACCAAAAAATTAGTTATATAAACATTTAAAAATATAAAAATATTTCGGAATTTATTCTGTCGTTCATAAATGCAATAATACACTATTTGAAATACTTGTTAGGAATAAAGATAAAATAATATTTTCACGGAATAAACCACTATTTCAGAGGTTACACACGTTTCACCAAAATCGTCTGATATAGAAGAAAGTGAAGAAATAATAACAAAGTTTATTCAAGCACCTGGAAATTCAGAACCTATCCAAATTAAAACCAAAAGAACCATACTAAGGAAGAAAAAGAAAACAAGACATGGCGATACTGAACAGGGCGATATAGTAATAGAAGAAACGTTAGAGGAAGATGATACTAAGAAACCTACGAAAGACAGCAGTAATGATTTAAATATTGTAGAATATGAAGGAGATGAAGCATCTGAAACAGATGTAACCGAAAAAAGTACTATAGAAATGCCAGATGAGTTTCTACATATACCCAAAATGCCAGCGCAGGTTCAAATCGAAGAGTTAGTTGACGAAGAAAAGTCAACTGTTATATTCGAACTTTTAGAAGACTCCGGAGATGATATAAGAGAGTCAAAGCAAAAACACCAGAAAAAGAAAATAAGGAAAACTAAAGTAAAAGACATTTCCAAACAGGAAGATAGAGTGATAACTGAAATAAGCGACCAAGCTCCTAAAACAGCCGATACCGTCATTGATGAAACATCTCTTGAAGAAACAGAAGATATCAAGGCTGTTGAAATCGTTGAACTACCTGAAGAGACCATTGTCGAAGAATCTACGACGCCAGAAGGCAAGCCCAAACACAAGAAAATCACAAAAAGAATTATTAAAAAGAAGATAGGTCCAAAGGTCGAGACTACGGAAATAAGAACTGAACAAACAGACGACACACAACCTATTGTAACAGTACACAAAACGGAGGAATTCGTTGGAGAGACTACAAAACCTCTTGAGGACTTACACAAACCAGACAAAGCTAAGCCTGTAGAAGAAGTGCCCGAGACAGTACAAGTAACACAAGTGCGTACTGAAACAGGGGACATTAAATCCGTCAAAACTACGAAACGTGTGATCAAGAAGAAGAGAGGAGCAAAACAAGAGGTAACAGAGATCACAACTATTGAAAAGGATGACGAAGCTCCAATTACAACTGTTACCGTCACCGAAGAAAAGTCGCCTGAAGAATCCGAGGAAGTCAAGCCAGTGGAAATCATTGAACTGCCCGAGGAAACCACTGTCGAGGAATCTACAACGCCAGACGGTAAGACTAAACAAAAGAAAATAACTAAGAGAATCATCAAAAAGAAGGTAGGTCCTAAGGTCGAGACGACAGAAATAACCACTGAACAAACAGACGACACCCAGCCGATTGTTACAGTACACAAAACTGAGGAAATCATTGACGAAACGACCACACCTCTCGAAGAGTTACACAAACCAGGCAAAGCCAAACTTGTCGAGGAAGCACCAGAAACGGTGCAAGTTACACAAGTTCGTACCAAGACTGGGGACATCAAGTCAGTCAAAACGACAAAACGTGTAATCAAGAAGAAGAGGGGTCCAAAACAAGAAGTGACTGAGATCACAACGATAGAACAAGACGACGAAGCTCCAATCACAACTGTTACCGTCACCGAAGAAAAGTCGCCTGAAGAATCCGAGGAAGTCAAGCCAGTGGAAATCATTGAACTGCCCGAGGAAACCACTGTTGAAGAATCTACAGCGCCAGATGGTAAGACTAAACAAAAGAAAATCACTAAGAGAATCATCAAAAAGAAGGTAGGTCCTAAAGTCGAGACGACAGAAATAACCACTGAACAAGCAGATGATACACAACCCATCGTTACAGTACATAAAACTCAGGAACTCGTAGATGAGGCCACCATACCCCTCGAAGACTTATATAAACCAGACAAAGCTAAGCCTGTAGAAGAAACACCTGAAACGGTACAAGTTACGCAAGTACGCACAGAAACAGGAGACATCAAATCTGTCAAAACGACAAAACGTGTGATCAAGAAAAAGAGAGGACCAAAACAGGAAGTAACGGAGATCACAACCATCGAAAAGGAGGATGAAGCTCCAATTACCACTGTTACCGTCACCGAAGAAAAGTCACCAGAAGAACTCGAAGAAGTCAAGCCAGTGGATATAGTTGAACTGCCCGAAGAGACCACTGTTGAGGAGTCTACAGCGCTAGACGGTAAGACAAAACATAAGAAAATCACAAAAAGAATAATCAAAAAGAAGGTAGGTCCAAAGATTGAAACGACAGAAATTACCACTGAGCAAAACGATGACGCACAACCCATTATCTCAGTACATAAAACAGAGGAACTCATTGACGAAACGTCCACACCCCTTGAATACTTACATAAACCAGACAAAACTAAACCTGTTGAAGAAGCACCCGAGACTGTACAAGTAACACAAGTGCGCACTGAAACAGGTGACATTAAGTCCGTCAAAACGACAAAACGAGTAATCAAAAAGAAAAAAGGAGCAAAACAAGAAGTAACGGAAATTACAACCATAGAAAAAGATGACGAAGCTCCAATTACAACTGTAACAGTCACCGAAGAAAAATCGCCCGAGGAACTAGAGGACATTAAGCCAGTTGAAATTGTTGAACTGCCAGAGGAAATAACTGTCGAGGAATCTACAGTACCAGATGGTAAGACAAAACAAAAGAAAATTACAAAGAGAATCATCAAAAAGAAAGTAGGTCCAAAGGTCGAGACAACAGAAATTACCACTGAAGAAACAGACGGCACACAACCCATTGTTACAGTACATAAAACTCAGGAACTCGTAGACGAGACCACCACACCCCTTGAAGAATTATACAAACCAGACAAAGCTAAACCTGTCACAGAAACACCTGAAACGGTACAAGTTACGCAAGTGCGCACAGAAACAGGAGATATTAAATCTGTTAAAACGACAAAACGTGTGATCAAGAAGAAGAGAGGGCCAAAACAAGAAGTTACAGAGATCACAACTATTGAAAAGGATGACGAAGCTCCGATTACAACTGTGACCGTCACCGAAGAAAAGTCACCTGAAGAACTCGAAGAAGTCAAGCCAGTGGAAATCGTTGAACTCCCAGAGGAAACTACTGTTACGGAATCTACAGCGCCAGATGGTAAGACTAAACAAAAGAAAATCACAAAGAGAATAATCAAAAAGAAGGTAGGTCCGAAAGTCGAAACAACAGAAATTACCACTGAACAAACAGACGATACACAACCCATTGTTACAGTACACAAAACTGAGGAATTCATTGACGAAACGACCACACCTCTCGAAGAGTTACACAAACCAGGCAAAGCCAAACTTGTCGAGGAAGCACCAGAAACGGTGCAAGTTACACAAGTTCGCACCAAGACTGGGGACATCAAGTCTGTCAAAACGACAAAACGTGTAATCAAGAAGAAGAGGGGTCCAAAACAAGAAGTGACTGAGATCACTACGATCGAACAAGACGACGAAGCTCCAATTACAACTGTCACAGTCACCGAAGAAAAGTCACCTGAAGAACACGAAGAAGTCAAGCCAGTGGAAATTGTTGAACTCCCAGAGGAAACTACTGTTACGGAATCTACAGCGCCAGATGGTAAGACTAAACAAAAGAAAATCACAAAGAGAATAATCAAAAAGAAGGTAGGTCCGAAAGTCGAAACAACAGAAATAACCACTGAACAAACAGACGATACACAGCCTACTGTCACAGTACACAAAACAGAGGAACTCGTTGACGAGACTACTACACCCCTTGAAGACTTATACAAACCAGACAAAGCTAAACCTGTCGAAGAAGCACCTGAAACGGTACAAGTTACGCAAGTACGCACAGAAACAGGAGACATCAAATCAGTCAAAACGACGAAACGTGTGATCAAGAAGAAGAGAGGACCAAAACAAGAAGTAACAGAGATCACAACTATAGAAAAGGATGACGAAGTTCCAATTACAACTGTGACCGTCACCGAAGAAAAATCACCAGAAGAACTCGAAGAAGTCAAGCCAATGGAAATCGTTGAGCTCCCCGAGGAAACCACTGTTGAAGAATCTACAACGCCAGACGGTAAGACTAAACAAAAGAAAATAACTAAGAGAATCATCAAAAAGAAGGTAGGTCCAAAGGTCGAGACGACAGAAATAACCACTGAACAAACAGACGATACCCAACCCATTGTTACAGTACACAAAACTGAGGAAATCATAGACGAAACGACCACACCTCTCGAAGAGTTTCACAAACCAGGCAAAGCCAAACTTGTCGAGGAAGCACCAGAGACTGTACAAATTACAAAAGTGCAAACTGAAACAGGAGAGATAAAATCTGTTAAAACGACAAAACGTGTGATCAAGAAGAGGAGAGGACCAAAACAAGAAGTAACGGAGATCACAACCATCGAAAAAGAGAACGAAGCTCCTATCACTACTGTTACTGTCACAGAAGAAAAGTCGCCAGAAGAACCCGAGGAAGTTAAGCCAGTGGAAATCGTTGAACTCCCAGAGGAAACTACTGTTACGGAATCTACAGCGCCAGACGGTAAGACTAAACAAAAGAAAATCACAAAGAGAATAATCAAAAAGAAGGTAGGTCCGAAAGTCGAAACAACAGAAATAACCACTGAACAAACAGACGATACACAGCCTACTGTCACAGTACACAAAACAGAGGAACTCGTTGACGAGACTACTACACCCCTTGAAGACTTATACAAACCAGACAAAGCTAAACCTGTCGAAGAAGCACCTGAAACGGTACATTTAACACAAGTGCGTACTGCAACAGGCGATATCAAGTCTGTCAAAACGACCAAACGTGTCATCAAGAAGAAGAGGGGTCCCAAACAAGAAGTAACGGAGATCACAACAATCGAAAAGGAGGACGAAGCTCCAATTACCACTGTTACCATCACAGAAGAAAAGGCTCCAGAAGACCTCGACGACATCAAGCCAGTGGAAATTGTTGAACTGCCAGAAGAGACTACTGTTGAGGAATCTAAAGCTCCAGATGGTAAGACTAAACAAAAGAAAATCACAAAACGAATAATTAAAAAGAAGGTAGGTCCAAAGGTAGAAACGACAGAAATTACCACTGAACAAACAGACGATACCCAACCCATTGTTACAGTACACAAAACTGAGGAAATCATAGACGAAACGACCACACCTCTCGAAGAGTTTCACAAACCAGGCAAAGCCAAACTTGTCGAGGAAGCACCAGAGACTGTACAAATTACAAAAGTGCAAACTGAAACAGGAGAGATAAAATCTGTTAAAACGACAAAACGTGTGATCAAGAAGAGGAGAGGACCAAAACAAGAAGTAACGGAGATCACAACCATCGAAAAAGAGAACGAAGCTCCTATCACTACTGTTACTGTCACAGAAGAAAAGTCGCCAGAAGAACCCGAGGAAGTTAAGCCAGTGGAAATCGTTGAACTCCCCGAAGAAATCACTGTCGAGGAATATGAGGAGCCAGATGGTAAGACTAAACAAAAGAAAATCACAAAGAGAATCATCAAAAAGAAGGTAGGTCCAAAGGTCGAGACGACAAAAATAACCACTGAACAAACAGATGATACACAACCCATTGTCACAGTACATAAAACAGAGGAACTCGTAGACGAGACCACAACACCACTCGAAGAATTACACAAACCAGACAAAGCTAAACCTGTCGAGGAAGTACCCGAGACAGTACAAGTAACACAAGTGCGTACTGAAACTGGGGATATCAAATCTGTCAAAACGACAAAACGTGTGATCAAGAAGAAGAAAGGACCAAAACAAGAAGTAACGGAGATCACAACCATCGAAAAAGATGATGAAGCTCCGATCACGACTGTTACAGTCACAGAAGAAGAGTCACCTGAAGAACTCGAACAAGTCAAGCCAGTGGAAATTGTTGAACTGCCCGAAGAGACCACTGTTGAGGAATCTACAGCTCCAGATGGTAAGACTAAACATAAGAGAATCACTAAAAGAATAATCAAAAAGAAAGTAGGCCCAAAGGTAGAAACGACGGAAATTACCACAGAACAAACCGATGACGCACAACCCATTATCTCAGTGCATAAAATAGAGGAACTCGTTGACGACTCCACAACACCACTCGAAGAATTACACAAACCAGATAAAGCCAAACCTGTTGAAGAAACACCTGAAACGGTACAAGTAACGCAAGTACGCACAGAAACAGGGGACATTAAATCTGTCAAAACGACAAAACGTGTAATCAAGAAGAAGAGGGGTCCAAAACAAGAAGTGACTGAGATCACTACGATCGAACAAGACGACGAAGCTCCAATTACAACTGTCACAGTCACCGAAGAAAAGTCACCTGAAGAACACGAAGAAGTCAAGCCAGTGGAAATTGTTGAACTCCCAGAGGAAACTACTGTTACGGAATCTACAGCGCCAGATGGTAAGACTAAACAAAAGAAAATCACAAAGAGAATAATCAAAAAGAAGGTAGGTCCGAAAGTCGAAACAACAGAAATAACCACTGAACAAACAGACGATACACAGCCTACTGTCACAGTACACAAAACAGAGGAACTCGTTGACGAGACTACTACACCCCTTGAAGACTTATACAAACCAGACAAAGCTAAACCTGTCGAAGAAGCACCTGAAACGGTACAAGTTACGCAAGTACGCACAGAAACAGGAGACATCAAATCAGTCAAAACGACGAAACGTGTGATCAAGAAGAAGAGAGGACCAAAACAAGAAGTAACAGAGATCACAACTATAGAAAAGGATGACGAAGTTCCAATTACAACTGTGACCGTCACCGAAGAAAAATCACCAGAAGAACTCGAAGAAGTCAAGCCAATGGAAATCGTTGAGCTCCCCGAGGAAACCACTGTTGAAGAATCTACAACGCCGGACGGTAAGACTAAACAAAAGAAAATAACTAAGAGAATCATCAAAAAGAAGGTAGGTCCAAAGGTCGAGACGACAGAAATAACCACTGAACAAACAGACGATACGCAACCCATTGTTACAGTACACAAAACTGAGGAAATCATTGACGAAACGACCACACCTCTCGAAGAATTACACACACCAGACAAAGCCAACGTTGTCGATGAAGCACCAGAAACGGTACAAGTAACACAAATTCGCACCAAGACTGGGGACATCAAGACAGTCAAAACTACAAAACGTGTCATCAAGAAGAAGAGGGGTCCAAAACAAGAAGTAACGGAGATCACAACAATCGAAAAGGAGGACGAAGCTCCAATTACCACTGTTACCGTCACAGAAGAAAAGGCTCCAGAGGACCTCGACGACATCAAGCCAGTGGAAATTGTTGAACTGCCCGAAGAGATTACTGTTGAGGAATCTAAAGCTCCAGATGGTAAGACTAAACAAAAGAAAATCACAAAACGAATCATTAAAAAGAAGGTAGGTCCAAAGGTAGAAACGACAGAAATTACCACTGAACAGACAGACGATACACAACCCATTATCACAGTACACAAAACAGAGGAAATCATTGACGAAACGACCACACCTCTCGAGGACTTACACAAACCAGACAAAGCTAGACCTGTTGAGGAGGCACCGGAGACAGTACAAGTTACACAAGTGCGCACCGAATCCGGAGACGTTCAATCCGTTAAAACAACCAAACGTGTAATCAAAAAGAAGAAAGGACCTAAACAAGAAGTTACGGAGATAACAACCATCGAAAAAGATGATGAAGCTCCGATCACGACTGTTACCGTCACAGAAGAAAAGTCGCCTGAAGACCGCGAGGAAGTCAAGCCAATGGAAATAGTTGAACTGCCCGAAGAGACCACTGTAGAAGAATCTACATCTCCAGACGGTAAGACTAAACAAAAGAAAATCACAAAACGAATCATCAAAAAGAAGGTAGGTCCAAAAGTAGAAACCACAGAAATTACCACTGAACAGACAGACGATACACAACCCATTATTACAGTACACAAAACAGAGGAAATAATTGACGAAACGACTACACCTCTTGAAGAGCTACACAAACCAGACAAAGCTAAACCTGTTGAGGAAGCACCCGAGACAGTACAAGTAACACAAGTGCTTACTGAAACAGGGGACATCAAGTCCGTCAAAACGACCAAACGTGTCATCAAGAAGAAGAGGGGTCCAAAACAAGAAGTAACGGAGATCACAACAATCGAAAAGGAGGACGAAGCTCCAATTACCACTGTTACCGTCACAGAAGAAAAGGCTCCAGAAGACCTCGACGACATCAAGCCAGTGGAAATTGTTGAACTGCCCGAAGAGACTACTGTTGAGGAATCTAAAGCTCCAGATGGTAAGACTAAACAAAAGAAAATCACAAAACGAATAATTAAAAAGAAGGTAGGTCCAAAGGTAGAAACGACAGAAATTACCACTGAACAGACAGACGATACACAACCCATTATCACAGTACACAAAACAGAGGAAATCATTGACGAAACGACCACACCTCTCGAGGACTTACACAAACCAGACAAAGCTAGACCTGTTGAGGAAGCACCGGAGACAGTACAAGTTACACAAGTGCGCACCGAATCCGGAGACGTTCAATCCGTTAAAACAACCAAACGTGTAATCAAAAAGAAGAAAGGACCTAAACAAGAAGTTACGGAGATAACAACCATCGAAAAAGATGATGAAGCTCCGATCACGACTGTTACCGTCACAGAAGAAAAGTCGCCTGAAGACCGCGAGGAAGTCAAGCCAATGGAAATAGTTGAACTGCCCGAAGAGACCACTGTAGAAGAATCTACATCTCCAGACGGTAAGACTAAACAAAAGAAAATCACAAAACGAATCATCAAAAAGAAGGTGGGTCCAAAAGTAGAAACCACAGAAATTACCACTGAACAGACAGACGATACACAACCCATTATTACAGTACACAAAACAGAGGAAATTATTGACGAAACGGCTACACCTCTCGAAGACTTACACAAACCAGACAGAGCTAAACCTGTTGAGGAAGCACCCGAGACAGTACAAGTAACACAAGTGCGTACTGAAACAGGGGACATCAAGTCCGTCAAAACGACCAAACGTGTCATCAAGAAGAAGAGGGGTCCAAAACAAGAAGTAACGGAGATCACAACAATCGAAAAGGAGGACGAAGCTCCAATAACCACTGTTACCGTCACAGAAGAAAAGGCTCCAGAGGACCTCGACGACATCAAGCCAGTGGAAATTGTTGAACTGCCCGAAGAGATTACTGTTGAGGAATCTAAAGCTCCAGATGGTAAGACTAAACAAAAGAAAATCACAAAACGAATCATTAAAAAGAAGGTAGGTCCAAAGGTAGAAACGACAGAAATTACCACTGAACAGACAGACGATACACAACCCATTATCACAGTACACAAAACAGAGGAAATCATTGACGAAACGACCACACCTCTCGAGGACTTACACAAACCAGACAAAGCTAGACCTGTCGAGGAAGCACCCGAGACAGTACAAGTTACACAAGTGCGCACCGAATCCGGAGACGTTCAATCCGTTAAAACAACCAAACGTGTAATCAAAAAGAAGAAAGGACCTAAACAAGAAGTTACGGAGATAACAACCATCGAAAAAGATGATGAAGCTCCGATCACGACTGTTACCGTCACAGAAGAAAAATCGCCTGAAGACCGCGAGGAAGTCAAGCCAATGGAAATAGTTGAACTGCCCGAAGAGACCACTGTAGAAGAATCTACATCTCCAGACGGTAAGACTAAACAAAAGAAAATCACAAAACGAATCATCAAAAAGAAGGTAGGTCCAAAAGTAGAAACCACAGAAATTACCACTGAACAGACAGACGATACACAACCCATTATTACAGTACACAAAACAGAGGAAATTATTGACGAGACGACTACACCTCTTGAAGAGTTACACAAACCAGACAAAGCTAAACCTGTTGAGGAAGCACCCGAGACAGTACAAGTAACACAAGTGCGTACTGAAACAGGGGACATCAAGTCCGTCAAAACGACCAAACGTGTCATCAAGAAGAAGAGGGGTCCAAAACAAGAAGTAACGGAGATCACAACAATCGAAAAGGAGGACGAAGCTCCAATTACCACTGTTACTGTCACAGAAGAAAAGGCTCCAGAGGAAATCGACGACATCAAGCCAGTGGAAATTGTTGAACTGCCCGAAGAGACTACTGTTGAGGAATCTAAAGCTCCAGATGGTAAGACTAAACAAAAGAAAATCACAAAACGAATCATTAAAAAGAAGGTAGGTCCAAAGGTAGAAACGACAGAAATTACCACTGAACAGACAGACGATACACAACCCATTATCACAGTACACAAAACAGAGGAAATCATTGACGAAACGACCACACCTCTCGAGGACTTACACAAACCAGACAAAGCTAGACCTGTCGAGGAAGCACCGGAGACAGTACAAGTTACACAAGTGCGCACCGAATCCGGAGACGTTCAATCAGTTAAAACAACCAAACGTGTAATCAAAAAGAAGAAAGGACCTAAACAAGAAGTTACGGAGATAACAACCATCGAAAAAGATGATGAAGCTCCGATCACGACTGTTACCGTCACAGAAGAAAAGTCGCCTGAAGACCGCGAGGAAGTCAAGCCAATGGAAATAGTTGAACTGCCCGAAGAGACCACTGTAGAAGAATCTACATCTCCAGACGGTAAGACTAAACAAAAGAAAATCACAAAACGAATCATCAAAAAGAAGGTGGGTCCAAAAGTAGAAACCACAGAAATTACCACTGAACAGACAGACGATACACAACCCATTATTACAGTACACAAAACAGAGGAAATTATTGACGAAACGGCTACACCTCTCGAAGAGTTACACAAACCAGACAGAGCTAAACCTGTTGAAGAAGCACCCGAGACAGTACAAGTAACACAAGTGCGTACTGAAACAGGGGACATCAAGTCCGTCAAAACGACCAAACGTGTCATCAAGAAGAAGAGGGGGCCAAAACAAGAAGTAACAGAGATCACAACAATCGAAAAGGAGGACGAAGCTCCAATTACCACTGTTACCGTCACAGAAGAAAAGGCTCCAGAGGACCTCGACGACATCAAGCCAATGGAAATAGTTGAACTGCCCGAAGAGACCACTGTAGAAGAATCTACATCACCAGACGGTAAGACTAAACAAAAGAAAATCACAAAACGAATCATCAAAAAGAAGGTAGGTCCAAAAGTAGAAACCACAGAAATTACCACTGAACAGACAGACGATACACAACCCATTATTACAGTACACAAAACAGAGGAAATTATTGACGAAACGACTACACCTCTCGAAGAGTTACACAAACCAGACAAAGCTAAACCTGTTGAGGAAGCACCCGAGACAGTACAAGTAACACAAGTGCGTACTGAAACAGGGGACATCAAGTCCGTCAAAACGACCAAACGTGTCATCAAGAAGAAGAGGGGTCCAAAACAAGAAGTAACGGAGATCACAACAATCGAAAAGGAGGACGAAGCTCCAATTACCACTGTTACCGTCACAGAAGAAAAGACTCCAGAGGATCTCGACGACATCAAGCCAGTGGAAATTGTTGAACTGCCCGAAGAGACTACTGTTGAGGAATCTAAAGCTCCAGATGGTAAGACTAAACAAAAGAAAATCACAAAACGAATCATTAAAAAGAAGGTAGGTCCAAAGGTAGAAACGACAGAAATTACCACTGAACAGACAGACGATACAAAACCCATTATCACAGTACACAAAACAGAGGAAATCATTGACGACACGACCATTCCTCTCGAAGACTTACACAAACCAGACAAAGCTAGACCTGTCGAGGAAGCACCGGAGACAGTACAAGTTACACAAGTGCGCACCGAATCCGGAGACGTTCAATCCGTTAAAACAACCAAACGTGTAATCAAAAAGAAAAAAGGACCCAAACAAGAAGTTACGGAGATAACAACCATCGAAAAAGATGATGAAGCTCCGATCACGACTGTTACCGTCACAGAAGAAAAGTCGCCTGAAGACCGCGAGGAAGTCAAGCCAATGGAAATAGTTGAACTGCCCGAAGAGACCACTGTAGAAGAATCTACATCTCCAGACGGTAAGACTAAACAAAAGAAAATCACAAAACGAATCATCAAAAAGAAGGTAGGTCCAAAAGTAGAAACCACAGAAATTACCACTGAAAAGACAGACGATACCCAACCCATTATTACAGTACACAAAACAGAAGAAATTATTGACGAAACGGCTACACCTCTTGTAGAGTTACACAAACCAGACAGAGCTAAACCTGTTGAGGAAGCACCCGAGACAGTACAAGTAACACAAGTGCGTACTGAAACAGGGGACATCAAGTCCGTCAAAACGACCAAACGTGTCATCAAGAAGAAGAGGGGTCCAAAACAAGAAGTAACGGAGATCACAACAATCGAAAAGGAGGACGAAGCTCCAATTACCACTGTTATCGTCACCGAAGAAACAGCACCAGAAGACCTCGAGGAAATAAAGCCGGTTGAAATCGTCGAACTCCCGGAGGAAACAACTGTTGAGGAATCTACAGCGCCAGACGGTAAGATTACACAAAAGAAAGTCACCAAACGCATTATCAAAAAGAAGGTAGGTCCTAAGGTTGAAACCACACAAATCACAACTGAACACACAGACGACACACAGCCTATTGTTACGGTACACAAAACAGAGGAAATCGTTGACGAAACGACCACACCTCTCGAAGAGTTACACAAACCAGACAAAGCCAAACCTGTTGAGGAAGCACCCGAGACAGTACAAGTAACACAAGTGCGTACTGAAACAGGGGACATCAAGTCCGTCAAAACGACCAAACGTGTCATCAAGAAGAAGAAGGGTCCAAAACAAGAAGTAACAGAGATCACAACCATCGAAAAAGATGATGAAGCCCCGTTCACAACTGTCACCGTCACCGAAGAAAAAGCACCAGAGGAACTCGAGGAAATAAAGCCGGTTGAAATCGTCGAACTACCTGAGGAAACAACTGTTGAGGAATCAACAGCGCCAGACGGTAAGATTACACAAAAGAAAGTGACCAAACGCATTATCAAAAAGAAGGTAGGTCCTAAGGTTGAAACTACACAAATCACAACTGAACACACAGACGACACACAGCCTATTGTTACGGTACACAAAACAGAGGAAATCGTTGACGAAACGACCACACCTCTCGAAGAGTTACACAAACCAGACAAAGCCAAACCTGTCGAGGAAGCACCCGAGACAGTACAAGTAACACAAGTACGCACTGAAACCGGCGATGTCAAAACTATCAAAACTACCAAACGGGTAATTAAAAAGAAAAAAGGACCAAAACAAGAAGTGACAGAAATAACAACCATCGAAAAAGATGACGAATCTCCCATCACAACTGTCACTGTCACCGATGAAAAAGCACCAGAGGACCTCGAGGACATACAGCCGGTTGAAATCGTTGAACTCCCCGAGGAAACAACTGTTGAGGAATCAACAGCGCCAGACGGTAAGATTACACAAAAGAAAGTGACCAAACGCATCATCAAAAAGAAGGTAGGCCCTAAGGTTGAAACTACACAAATCACAACTGAACACACAGATGACACACAGCCTATTGTTACGGTACACAAAACAGAGGAAATTGTTGACGAAACGACCACACCTCTAGAAGAGTTACACAAACCAGACAAAGCTAAACCTGTCGAGGAAGCACCCGAGACAGTACAAGTAACACAAGTGCGTACTGAAACTGGGGAAATCAAGTCTGTCAAAACGACCAAACGTGTGATCAAGAAGAAGAAGGGTCCAAAACAAGAAGTAACGGAGATCACAACCATCGTAAAAGATGATGAAGCTCCGATCACAACCGTCACCGTCACCGAAGAAACAGCACCAGAGGAACTCGAGAAAACACAGCCGGTTAAAATCGTTGAACTCCCCGAGGAAACAACTGTTGAGGAATCAACGTCGCCAGACGGTAAGATTACACAAAAGAAAGTGACCAAACGCATCATCAAAAAGAAGGTAGGCCCTAAGGTTGAAACTACACAAATCACAACTGAACACACAGATGACACACAGCCTATTGTTACGGTATACAAAACAGAGGAAATCGTTGACGAAACGACCACACCTCTAGAAGAGTTACACAAACCAGACAAAGCTAAACCTGTCGAGGAAGCACCCGAGACAGTCAAAGTAACACAAGTTCGTACTGAAACTGGGGACATCAAGTCAGTCAAAACGACCAAACGTGTGATCAAGAAGAAGAAGGGGCCAAAACAAGAAGTAACGGAGATCACAACAATCGAAAAAGATGATGAAGCTCCGATCACAACTGTCACCGTCACCGAAGAAACAGCACCAGAGGAACTCGAGGAAACACAGCCGGTTGAAATCGTTGAACTCCCCGAGGAAACAACTGTTGAGGAATCTACAGCGCCAGACGGTAAGATTACACAAAAGAAAGTGACCAAACGCATCATCAAAAAGAAGGTAGGCCCTAAAGTTGAAACTACACAAATCACAACTGAACACACAGATGACACACAGCCTATCGTTACGGTATACAAAACAGAGGAAATCGTTGACGAAACGACCACACCTCTAGAAGAGTTACACAAACCAGACAAAGCTAAACCTGTCGAGGAAGCACCCGAGACAATCCAAGTAACACAAGTTCGTACTGAAACTGGGGACATCAAGTCAGTCAAAACGACCAAACGTGTGATCAAGAAGAAGATGGGGCCAAAACAAGAAGTAACGGAGATCACAACAATCGAAAAAGATGATGAAGCTCCGATCACAACTGTCACCGTCACCGAAGAAACAGCACCAGAGGAACTCGAGGAAACACAGCCGGTTGAAATCGTTGAACTCCCCGAGGAAACAACTGTTGAGGAATCTACAGCGCCAGACGGTAAGATTACACAAAAGAAAGTGACCAAACGCATCATCAAAAAGAAGGTAGGCCCTAAGGTTGAAACTACACAAATCACAACTGAACACACAGATGACACACAGCCTATTGTTACGGTATACAAAACAGAGGAAATCGTTGACGAAACGACCACACCTCTAGAAGAGTTACACAAACCAGACAAAGCTAAACCTGTCGAGGAAGCACCCGAGACAGTCCAAGTAACACAAGTTCGTACTGAAACTGGGGACATCAAGTCAGTCAAAACGACCAAACGTGTGATCAAGAAGAAGAAGGGGCCAAAACAAGAAGTAACGGAGATCACAACAATCGAAAAAGATGATGAAGCTCCGATCACAACTGTCACCGTCACCGAAGAAACAGCACCAGAGGAACTCGAGGAAACACAGCCGGTTGAAATCGTTGAACTCCCCGAGGAAACAACTGTTGAGGAATCTACAGCGCCAGACGGTAAGATTACACAAAAGAAAGTGACCAAACGCATTATCAAAAAGAAGGTAGGTCCTAAAGTTGAAACCACACAAATCACAACCGAACACACAGATGACACACAGCCTATTGTTACGGTACACAAAACAGAGGAAATCGTTGACGAAACGACCACACCTCTCGAAGAGTTACACAAACCAGACAAAGCCAAACCTGTCGAGGAAGCACCCGAGACAGTACAAGTAACACAAGTTCGAACTGAAACAGGGGACATCAAGTCTGTCAAAACGACTAAACGTGTCATCAAGAAGAAGAAGGGTCCAAAACAAGAAGTAACGGAGATCACAACCATCGAAAAAGATGATGAAGCTCCGATCACAACTGTCACCGTCACCGAAGAAACAGCACCAGAGGAACTCGAGGAAATAAAGCCGGTTGAAATCGTCGAACTACCTGAAGAAACAACTGTTGAGGAATCTACAGCGCCTGACGGTAAGATTACACAAAAGAAAGTGACCAAACGCATTATCAAAAAGAAGGTAGGTCCTAAAGTTGAAACCACACAAATCACAACCGAACACACAGATGACACACAGCCTATTGTTACGGTACACAAAACAGAGGAAATCGTTGACGAAACGACCACACCTCTCGAAGAGTTACACAAACCAGACAAAGCCAAACCTGTCGAGGAAGCACCCGAGATAGTACAAGTAACACAAGTTCGAACTGAAACAGGGGACATCAAGTCTGTCAAAACGACTAAACGTGTCATCAAGAAGAAGAAGGGTCCAAAACAAGAAGTAACGGAGATCACAACCATCGAAAAAGATGATGAAGCTCCGATCACAACTGTCACCGTCACCGAAGAAACAGCACCAGAGGACCTCGAGGAAATAAAGCCGGTTGAAATCGTGGAACTACCTGAAGAAACAACTGTTGAGGAATCTACAGCGCCTGACGGTAAGATTACACAAAAGAAAGTGACCAAACGCATCATCAAAAAGAAGGTAGGCCCTAAGGTTGAAACTACACAAATCACAACTGAACACACAGATGACACACAGCCTATTGTTACGGTATACAAAACAGAGGAAATCGTTGACGAAACGACCACACCTCTAGAAGAGTTACACAAACCAGACAAAGCTAAACCTGTCGAGGAAGCACCCGAGACAGTACAATTAACACAAGTTCGTACTGAAACAGGGGACATCAAGTCTGTCAAAACGACCAAACGTGTGATAAAGAAGAAGAAGGGGCCAAAACAGGAAGTAACGGAGATCACAACAATCGAAAAAGATGATGAAGCTCCGATCACAACTGTCACCGTCACCGAAGAAACAGCACCAGAGGAACTCGAGGAAACACAGCCGGTTGAAATCGTTGAACTCCCCGAGGAAACAACTGTTGAGGAATCAACAGCGCCAGACGGTAAGATTACACAAAAGAAAGTGACCAAACGCATTATCAAAAAGAAGGTAGGTCCTAAGGTTGAAACCACACAAATCACAACTGAACACACAGATGACACACAGCCTATTGTTACGGTACACAAAACAGAGGAAATCGTTGACGAAACGACCACACCTCTCGAAGAGTTACACAAACCAGACAAAGCCAAACCTGTCGAGGAAGCACCCGAGACAGTACAAGTAACACAAGTTCGTACTGAAACAGGGGACATCAAGTCTGTCAAAACGACTAAACGTGTCATCAAGAAGAAGAAGGGTCCAAAACAAGAAGTAACGGAGATCACAACCATTGAAAAAGATGATGAAGCTCCGATCACAACTGTCACCATCACCGAAGAAACAGCACCAGAGGACCTCGAGGAAATAAAGCCGGTTGAAATCGTCGAACTCCCGGAGGAAACAACTGTTGAGGAATCTACAGCGCCAGACGGTAAGATTACACAAAAGAAAGTCACCAAACGCATTATCAAAAAGAAGGTAGGTCCTAAGGTTGAAACCACACAAATCACAACTGAACACACAGACGACACACAGCCTATTGTTACGGTACACAAAACAGAGGAAATCGTTGACGAAACGACCACACCTCTCGAAGAGTTACACAAACCAGACAAAGCTAAACCTGTCGAGGAAGCACCCGAGACAGTACAAGTAACACAAGTTCGAACTGAAACAGGGGACATCAAGTCTGTCAAAACGACTAAACGTGTCATCAAGAAGAAGAAGGGTCCAAAACAAGAAGTAACGGAGATCACAACCATCGAAAAAGATGATGAAGCTCCGATCACAACTGTCACCGTCACCGAAGAAACAGCACCAGAAGACCTCGAGGAAATAAAGCCCGTTGAAATCGTCGAACTCCCGGAGGAAACAACTGTTGAGGAATCTACAGCGCCAGACGGTAAGATTACACAAAAGAAAGTCACCAAACGCATTATCAAAAAGAAGGTAGGTCCTAAGGTTGAAACCACACAAATCACAACTGAACACACAGACGACACACAGCCTATTGTTACGGTACACAAAACAGAGGAAATCGTTGACGAAACGACCACACCTCTCGAAGAGTTACACAAACCAGACAAAGCCAAACCTGTCGAGGAAGCACCCGAGACAGTACAAGTAACACAAGTTCGTACTGAAACAGGGGACATCAAGTCTGTCAAAACGACTAAACGTGTCATCAAGAAGAAGAAGGGTCCAAAACAAGAAGTAACGGAGATCACAACCATCGAAAAAGATGATGAAGCTCCGATCACAACTGTCACCATCACCGAAGAAACAGCACCAGAGGACCTCGAGGAAATAAAGCCGGTTGAAATCGTCGAACTCCCGGAGGAAACAACTGTTGAGGAATCTACAGCGCCAGACGGTAAGATTACACAAAAGAAAGTCACCAAACGCATTATCAAAAAGAAGGCAGGTCCTAAGGTTGAAACCACACAAATCACAACTGAACACACAGACGACACACAGCCTATTGTTACGGTACACAAAACAGAGGAAATCGTTGACGAAACGACCACACCTCTCGAAGAGTTACACAAACCAGACAAAGCTAAACCTGTCGAGGAAGCACCCGAGACAGTACAAGTAACACAAGTTCGAACTGAAACAGGGGACATCAAGTCTGTCAAAACGACTAAACGTGTCATCAAGAAGAAGAAGGGTCCAAAACAAGAAGTAACGGAGATCACAACCATCGAAAAAGATGATGAAGCTCCGATCACAACTGTCATCGTCACCGAAGAAACAGCACCAGAAGACCTCGAGGAAATAAAGCCCGTTGAAATCGTCGAACTCCCGGAGGAAACAACTGTTGAGGAATCTACAGCGCCAGACGGTAAGATTACACAAAAGAAAGTCACCAAACGCATTATCAAAAAGAAGGTAGGTCCTAAGGTTGAAACCAC
This sequence comes from Sesamia inferens, assembly GCA_037179545.1. Classification (NCBI taxonomy): domain Eukaryota; kingdom Metazoa; phylum Arthropoda; class Insecta; order Lepidoptera; family Noctuidae; genus Sesamia; species Sesamia inferens. The sequence goes on from CM073921.1 coordinate 29,953,093, forward strand.
ACAAATCACAACTGAACACACAGACGACACACAGCCTATTGTTACGGTACACAAAACAGAGGAAATCGTTGACGAAACGACCACACCTCTCGAAGAGTTACACAAACCAGACAAAGCCAAACCTGTCGAGGAAGCACCCGAGACAGTACAAGTAACACAAGTTCGAACTGAAACAGGGGACATCAAGTCTGTCAAAACGACTAAACGTGTCATCAAGAAGAAGAAGGGTCCAAAACAAGAAGTAACGGAGATCACAACCATCGAAAAAGATGATGAAGCTCCGATCACAACTGTCACCGTCACCGAAGAAACAGCACCAGAAGACCTCGAGGAAATAAAGCCGGTTGAAATCGTCGAACTCCCGGAGGAAACAACTGTTGAGGAATCTACAGCGCCAGATGGTAAGACTAAAGAAAAGAAAATCACAAAACGAATCATCAAAAAGAAGGTAGGTCCAAAAGTAGAAACGACAGAAATTACTACTGAACACACAGATGACACACAACCCATTGTCACAGTACACAAAACAGAGGAACTCATTGACGACACCACCACACCTCTTGAAGACTTACACAAACCAGACAACGCTAAACCTGTCGAAGAAGCCCCAGAGACCGTACAAGTAACACAAGTACGCACGGAAACTGGCGATCTTAAAACTATCAAAACAACCAAAAGGGTGATCAAAAAGAAAAAGGGACCGAAACAAGAAGTGACAGAAATAACCACTATCGAAAAGGATGACGAAACTCCTATCATAACTGTCACAGTCACCGAAGAAAAATTGCCTGAAGAACTGGATGATGTAAAGCCAGTTGAAATCGTTGAACTCCCGGAAGAAACGACCGTTGAGGAATCATCAGCGCCAGACGGTAAGATAACACAAACTAAAGTGACTAAACGCATTATCAAAAAGAAGGTAGGTCCTAAGGTAGAAACTACACAAATAACAACTGAACACACAGATGACACACAACCCATTGTCACAGTACACAAAACAGAGGAATTCATTGACGAAACGACCACACCTTTCGGAGACACACACACAGTAGACACAGCACAAATTGTTGAGGAGACACCCGAAACAGTACAAGTAACACAAGTGCGCACTGAGACAGGGGACATCAAATCTGTCAAAACGACCAAACGTGTCATAAAGAAAAAGAGAGGACCAAAACAAGAAGTTACCGAGATCACAACAATCGAAAAAGGTGATGATGCTCCGATCACGACTGTCACCGTAACCGAAGAAGAGTGGCCCGAAGAAATTGAGGACACCAAGCCAGAAGAAGTCGTTGAATTCCCAGAGGAAACTACTGTCGAGGAGTCAACGGAGCCTGACGGTAAGATCAAAGAAAAGAAAATCACAAAGAGAACCATCAAAAAGAAGGTCGGCCCTAAGGAAGAGACAACAGAAATTACGACTGAACAAACAGATGATACACAACCAATTGTTACTGTACACAAAACAGAGGAAATCGTTGACGACACCACCACTCCTCTCGAAGACCTACACGAACCAGACAAAGCTAAACCTGTTGAGGAAGCCCCAGAGACTGTACAAGTAACACAAGTACGCACGGAAACTGGCGATCTTAAAACTATTAAAACAACCAAAAAGGTGATCAAAAAGAAAAAGGAACCGAAACAAGAAGTGACAGAAATAACCACTATCGAAAAGGATGACGAAACTCCTATAACACCTGTCACCGTCACTGAAGAAAAATTACCCGAAAAACTAGATGATATAAAGCCAGTTGAAATCGTTGAACTCCCGGAAGAAACGACTGTTGAGGAATCATCAGCGCCAGACGGTAAGATAACACAAACTAAAGTGACTAAACGCATTATCAAAAAGAAGGTAGGTCCTAAGGTTGAAACTACACAAATAACAACTGAACACACAGATGACACACAACCCATTGTCACAGTACACAAAACAGAGGAATTCATGGATGAAACGACCACACCTTTCGAACACACACACACACTAGACTCAGCACAAATTGTTGAGGAAACACCCGAGACAGTACAAGTAACACAAGTGCGCACTGAGACAGGGGACATCAAATCTGTCAAAACGACCAAACGTGTCATAAAAAAGAAGATAGGACCAAAACAAGAAGTTACCGAGATCACAACAATCGAAAAAGGTGATGATGCTCCGATCACGACTGTCACCGTAACCGAAGAAGAGTCGCCCGAAGAAATTGAGGATACCAAGCCAGTAGAAGTCGTTGAATTCCCAGAGGAAACTACTGTCGAGGAGTCAACGGAGCCTGACGGTAAGATCATAAAAAAGAAAATCACAAAGAGAACCATCAAAAAGAAGGTCGGTCCTAAGGTAGAAAAAACAGAAATCACGACTGAACAAACGGATGATACACAACCAATTGTTACTGTACACAAAACAGAGGAAATCGTTGACGACACCACCACTCCTCTCGAAGACCTACACAAACCAGACAAAGCTAAACCTGTTGAGGAAACCCCAGAGACTGTACAAGTAACACAAGTACGCACGGAAACTGGCGATCTTAAAACTATCAAAACAACCAAAAGGGTAATCAAAAAGAAAAAGGGACCGAAACAAGAAGTGACAGAAATAACCACTATCGAAAAAGATGACGAAACTCCTGTAACAACTGTCACCGTAACCGAAGAAAAATTACCCGAAAAACTAGATGACATAAAGCCACTTGAAATCGTTGAACTCCCGGAAGAAACGACCGTTCAGGAATCATCAGCGCCAGACGGTAAGATAACACAAACTAAAGTGACTAAACACATTATCAAAAAGAAGGTAGGTCCTAAGGTTGAAACTACACAAATAACAACTGAACACACAGATGACACACAACCCATTGTCACAGTACACAAAACAGAGGAATTCATTGATGAAACGACCACACCTTTCGAACACACACACACACTAGACACAGCACAAATTGTTGAGGAAATACCCGAGACAGTACAAGTAACACAAGTGCGCACTGAGACAGGGGACATCAAATCTGTCAAAATGACCAAACGTATCATAAAGAAGAAGATAGGACCAAAACAAGAAGTTACCGAGATCACAACAATCGATAAAGGTGATGATGCTCCGATCACGACTGTCACCGTAACCGAAGAAGAGTCGCCCGAAGAAATTGAGGATACCAAGCCAGTAGAAGTCGTTGAATTCCCAGAGGAAACTACTATCGAGGAGTCAACGGAGCCTGACGGTAAGATCAAAGAAAAGAAAATCACAAAGAGAACCATCAAAAAGAAGGTCGGTCCTAAGGTAGAAACAACAGAAATCACGACTGAACAAACGGATGATACACAACCAATTGTTACTGTACACAAAACAGAGGAAATCGTTGACGACACCACCACTCCTCTCGAAGACTTACATAAACCAGACAAAGCTAAACCTGTCGAGGAAGCCCCAGAGACTGTACAAGTAACACAAGTACGCACGGAAACCGGCGATCTTAAAACTATCAAAACAACCAAAAGGGTAATCAAAAAGAAAAAGGGACCGAAACAAGAAGTGACAGAAATAACCACTATCAAAAAAGATGACGAAACTCCTATCACAACCGTCACAGTCACCGAAGAAAAATTGCCTGAAGAACTGGATGATGTAAAGCCAATTCAAATCGTTGAACTCCCGGAAGAAACGACCGTTGAGGAATCATCAGCGCCAGACGGTAAGATAACACAAACTAAAGTGACTAAACGCATTATCAAAAAGAAGGTAGGTCCTAAGGTTGAAACTACACAAATAACAACTGAACACACAGATGACACACAACCCATTGTCACAGTACACAAAACAGAGGAATTCATTGATGAAACGACCACACCTTTCGAACACACACACACACTAGACACAGCACAAATTGTTGAGGAAATACCCGAGACAGTTCAAGTAACACAAGTGCGCACTGAGACAGGGGACATCAAATCTGTCAAAATGACCAAACGTATCATAAAGAAGAAGATAGGACCAAAACAAGAAGTTACCGAGATCACAACAATCGATAAAGGTGATGATGCTCCGATCACGACTGTCACCGTAACCGAAGAAGAGTCGCCCGAAGAAATTGAGGATACCAAGCCAGTAGAAGTCGTTGAATTCCCAGAGGAAACTACTATCGAGGAGTCAACGGAGCCTGACGGTAAGATCAAAGAAAAGAAAATCACAAAGAGAACCATCAAAAAGAAGGTCGGTCCTAAGGTAGAAACAACAGAAATCACGACTGAACAAACGGATGATACACAACCAATTGTTACTGTACACAAAACAGAGGAAATCGTTGACGACACCACCACTCCTCTCGAAGACTTACATAAACCAGACAAAGCTAAACCTGTCGAGGAAGCCCCAGAGACTGTACAAGTAACACAAGTACGCACGGAAACCGGCGATCTTAAAACTATCAAAACAACCAAAAGGGTAATCAAAAAGAAAAAGGGACCGAAACAAGAAGTGACAGAAATAACCACTATCAAAAAAGATGACGAAACTCCTATCACAACCGTCACAGTCACCGAAGAAAAATTGCCTGAAGAACTGGATGATGTAAAGCCAATTCAAATCGTTGAACTCCCGGAAGAAACGACCGTTGAGGAATCATCAGCGCCAGACGGTAAGATAACACAAACTAAAGTGACTAAACGCATTATCAAAAAGAAGGTAGGTCCTAAGGTTGAAACTACACAAATAACAACTGAACACACAGATGACACACAACCCATTGTCACAGTACACAAAACAGAGGAATTCATTGATGAAACGACCACACCTTTCGAACACACACACACACTAGACACAGCACAAATTGTTCAGGAAACACCCGAGACAGTACAAGTAACACAAGTGCGCACTGAGACAGGGGACATCAAATCTGTCAAAACGACCAAACGTGTCATAAAGAAGAAGATAGGACCAAAACAAGAAGTTACCGAGATTACAACAATCGAAAAAGGTGATGATGCTCCGATCACGACTGTCACCGTAACCGAAGAAGAGTCGCCCGAAGAAATTGAGGATACCAAGCCAGTAGAAGTCGTTGAATTCCCAGAGGAAACTACTGTCGAGGAGTCAATGGAGCCTGACGGTAAGATCATAAAAAAGAAAATCACAAAGAGAACCATCAAAAAGAAGGTCGGTCCTAAGGTAGAAACAACAGAAATCACGACTGAACAAACGGATGATACACAACCAATTGTTACTGTACACAAAACAGAGGAAATCGTTGACGACACCACCACTCCTCTCGAAGAATTACATAAACCAGACAAAGCTAAACCTGTTGAGGAAGCCCCAGAGACTGTACAAGTAACACAAGTACGCACGGAGACCGGCGATCTTAAAACTATCAAAACAACCAAAAGGGTAATCAAAAAGAAAAAGGGACCGAAACAAGAAGTGACAGAAATAACCACTATCAAAAAGGATGACGAAACTCCTATCACAACCGTCACAGTCACCGAAGAAAAATTGCCTGAAGAATTGGATGATGTAAAGCCAGTTGAAATCGTTGAACTCCCGGAAGAAACGACCGTTGAGGAATCATCAGCGCCAGACGGTAAGATAACACAAACTAAAGTGACTAAACGCATTATTAAAAAGAAGGTAGGTCCTAAGGTTGAAACTACACAAATAACAACTGAACACACAGATGACACACAACCCATTGTCAGAGTACACAAAACAGAGGAATTCATTGATGAAACGACCACACCTTTCGAACACACACACACACTAGACACAGCACAAATTGTTGAGGAAACACCCGAGACAGGACAAGTAACACAAGTGCGCACTGAGACAGGGGACATCAAATCAGTCAAAACGACCAAACGTGTCATAAAGAAGAAGATAGGACCAAAACAAGAAGTTACCGAGATCACAACAATCGAAAAAGGTGATGATGCTCCGATCACGACTGTCACCGTAACCGAAGAAGAGTCGCCCGAAGAAATTGAGGATACCAAGCCAGTAGAAGTCGTTGAATTCCCCGAGGAAACTACTGTCGAGGACTCAACGGAGCCTGACGGTAAGATCAAAGAAAAGAAAATCACAAAGAGAACCATCAAAAAGAAGGTCGGTCCTAAGGTAGAAACAACAGAAATCACGACTGAACATACGGATGATACACAACCAATTGTTACTATACACAAAACAGAGGAAATCGTTGACGACACCACCACTCCTCTCGAAGACTTACATAAACCAGACAAAGCTAAACCTGTCGAGGAAGCCCCAGAGACTGTACAAGTAACACAAGTTCGCACGGAAAGTGGCGATCTTAAAACTATCAAAACAACCAAAAGGGTAATTCAAAAGAAAAAAGGACCAAAACAAGAAGTGACAGAAATAACCACTATCGAAAAGGATGACGAAACTCCTATAACAACTGTCACCGTAACCGAAGAAAAAATACCCGAAAAACTAGATGACATAAAGCCACTTGAAATCGTTGAACTCCCGGAAGAAACGACCGTTCAGGAATCATCAGCGCCAGACGGTAAGATAACACAAACTAAAGTGACGAAACGCATTATCAAAAAGAAGGTAGGTCCTAAGGTAGAAACTACACAAATAACAACTGAACACACAGATGACACACAACCCATTGTCACAGTACACAAAACAGAGGAATTCATTGACGAAACGACCACACCTTTCGAACACACACACACACTAGACACAGCACAAATTGTTGAGGAAACACCCGAGACAGTACAAGTAACGCAAGTGCGCACTGATACAGGGGACATCAAATCTGTCAAAATGACCAAACGTGTCATAAAGAAGAAGATAGGACCAAAACAAGAAGTTACCGAGATCACAACAATCGAAAAAGGTGGTGATGCTCCGATTACGACTGTCACCGTAACCGAAGAAGAGTCGCCCGAAGAAATTGAGGATACCAAGCCAGTAGAAGTCGTTGAATTTCCAGAGGAAACTACTGTCGAGGAGTCAACGGAGCCTGACGGTAAGATCAAAGAAAAGAAAATCACAAAGAGAACCATCAAAAAGAAGGTCGGTCCTAAGGTAGAAACAACAGAAATCACGACTGAACAAACGGATGATACACAACCAATTGTTACTGTACACAAAACAGAGGAAATCGTTGACGACACCACCACTCCTCTCGAAGACTTACATAAACCAGACAAAGCTAAACCTGTCGAGGAAGCCCCAGAGACTGTACAAGTAACACAAGTACGCACGGAAACTGGCGATCTTAAAACTATCAAAACAACCAAAAGGGTAATCAAAAAGAAAAAGGGACCGAAACAAGAAGTGACAGAAATAACCACTATCGAAAAGGATGACGAAACTCCTATAACAACTGTCACCGTAACCGAAGAAAAATTACCCGAAAAACTAGATGACATAAAGCCAGTTGAAATCGTTGAACTCCCGCAAGAAACGACCGTTCAGGAATCATCAGCGCCAGACGGTAAGATAACACAAACTAAAGTGACTAAACGCATTATCAAAAAGAAGGTAGGTCCTAAGGTTGAAACTACACAAATAACAACTGAACACACAGATGACACACAACCCATTGTCACAGTACACAAAACAGAGGAATTCATTGATGAAACGACCACACCTTTCGAACACACACACACACTAGACACAGCACAAATTGTTGAGGAGACACCCGAGATAGTACAAGTAACACATGTGCGCACTGAGACAGGGGACATCGAATCAGTCAAAACGACCAAACGTGTCATAAAGAAGAAGAGAGGACCAAAACAAGAAGTTACTGAGATCACAACAATCGAAAAAGATGGTGAAGCTCCGATTACAACTGTTACCATCACCGAAGATAAGTCGCCTGAAGAACTTAAGGATACCAAGCCAGTAGAAATCTTTGAACTCCCCGAAGAAACGACTGTCGAAGAATCAACTGCACCAGACGGTAAGATAACACAAAATAAAGAGACTAAACTCACTATCAAAAAGAAGGTAAGTCCTAATGTTGAAACTACACACATCACAACTGAACACACGAACGACACACAACCCATTTTCACAATACACAAAATAGAGGAATTCATTGATGACTCGACCACACCTTTCGAACACACACACACATTAGACACAGTACATATTGTTGAGGAGACACCCGAGACAGTACAAGTAACACAAGAAATTACAGAAATAACTAATATCGAAAAAGATGATGAAGTTCCCATAACAACTGCGACAGTTAGTGAAGAAAAATGTGAAGATGTTGAAGATACCGACCCAGTTGAAATAGTTCAGTTACCCAATGAGACCACTGTCGAGGAGTTCGTAGCGCCAGATGGTAAGAAAACTCAAAAGAAAATCACTAACCGCATAATCAAAAAGAAAGTAGGTCCTAGGGTTGAATCCACACTCAGGACAACTAAAAACACAGGTGACACAATACCTATTTTCACTTTACACAAACCAGACGTACACCCACATGACATCACCATACTGTTCATATCATTACCAACACCAGTTAGGGCTTGAAAAAGCCAAGGACCCACACTAGAAATTCGTTACAGGTAAAGTCAATATTTGGACGTCGCGAAAGGTAAATAACAATAAAACACATAGTCTTACTTAGTGAAATAATGCATAAGTTTTTGTAATGGATCATCTGTGTTGACTATGTGAAGAGCAAGAAACATTTCAATTTGTTTTACTTTATTTTAATCTCGCAGGTAACTTATTTCGTACGTTGTTTCAACAGTAGCAGGTTGCCTCAAAAATAATAATTCACGAAATTTAAATTATGTAGCGTATCTATTGTATTATTATTCATAATTTCATCTGAATTTAAAATATTTCACGTAGATAAAACGGTGACTTAAGATGGAACGCTTTAAGCCACAGAAACCATTACTACCAATGATATTACGATAAAAATATATTTTAATCAAAATTGTTTATTTATTTGTTCTCGAGTCAGTACTTTTATATCTTTATACGGATGTCAGCATATGTGAAAATCGTTTATAAAAGTGTATACACGAGTTTCACTTTTTATTTATACACATTATATTAAAATTTTAATATAATGTCTATAAATAAAAAGGAAAGGAATGAAAAATTAGAAGAAAAACAAGGGCGTCTATATTTTAATTGTGACAAATAAATAATTCTAAATTTCTATATTTGTAGATACCGACAAAAAAGCTGATAAGAAAAAGCCACAGAAGATTAAGCCTCAAACGAAAAAAGATACAGAAGATAAACCAGACGATGCCCCAGTCCAAGAAATCGACAAGCAAAAACCTAGTAAAAAATTAAAACCAGTACCAATGCAAATCGAAGAAGTTAAAATGACTGAAGCACAACATGCTCAAGAAATTCAGGGACCGCAGTTTACGAAACTGAAATTAAAAAAACCTGTTCAGAAACCTAAACAGGAATCAAAAACAGTCTCTTTACCCAAGGTTCAACTCAAAAGTCGAATCAGGTATAATAAAGAATGGCCTCCTGCAGAATTGAAACCTATAATAACATTTTTGGGTAGTGTGAGACAAAACGGTCTCCTATCGAGAAATATTAAGGAAGCCGCTAAGATTAAGAAGAAACCTACTAAAATTGTGGATATTCCAGATTTGGATAAAGTAGAACTAGAAAAACCCGAAGAATTTGATTTCAGCGTAGAAAAACCACAAGCTCCCGAAAGAGAAAAACCTAGCGAGGATTTGGAAATAAAATTCGAGCAGCCTGATTATGAAGATCAAGAATCAAATAAAACGTTGCAACCCTTACCAGAAAAAGTTAAGGAAAAGAAAGTTAAACCGAAACAAGCCCTAGATGAAAGTGTAGTAGATAAGCCTGGAAGTATTGAAATCAAGCAACCGGAAGATAATATCGATGAGACCGAAACGAGACCAGAGGAAATTGAAATGCCAAAGAAAGATGTCTTTAAGACAGAGACTGAAAGCCAAACAATCGAACAAAAACAGCTGACTGATGAACAAACAGATAAACAACCTACCGAGAAAAAACCAAAAAAGAAGAAGAGTACAGCAGCTGATAAAGTTGAAGAACCTCAAGATTTTGAGGAACATACTGAGCAGGAAATTCCTGATAAACAAGATTTAAAGCAACCGGATGATAGTCTCAAACCAAAAGAGAAAAAGAGTACAGAAACTGTTAAAGTCGAACAACCTCAAGATATTGACGAAGATACTGAACAGGCAGTTCCTGATGAGCAAGATTTAAAACAGCCGGATGATGTTCTTGTTACCGAAACTACTGACAAACTTACCATTGAAAAGAAACCAAAAACAAAAAAGAAACAAAAACAAAAACCCATCACACCTGTGGTTCAAGATGAGATTCCAAAAGAACAGCCTGAACCTGATCAACCAACAGAAATATCTGAAATTCCTTTAGAGAAAGAAACAGAATCAGTAGAACCAACAGAAATATCTGAAATTCCTTTAGAGAAAGAAATAGAACCAGTAATTCCCGCCAAAATAGAATCGGAAGTTACATTAACAGACAAAAAGCCTAAAAAGACCAAGAAACCCAAGTCTATAGACAGCCCTCGTGTATCTTTTGACGAAACGCCAGAACAGGAAAATTTGGTGGAGGCTGTAGACAAAATTGCCGAAAAACCAAGAAAAGTTAAATTAACTCCAATCAAGATAGAAAGAAAAGCAATTGAAATAAGTAAACCACAGCATGCAGAAAGTATAGAAGGTCCTCAATTTACCAAGCTCAAATTAAAGAAAGCAACAGCAAAACCAAAACAAGATGCACCGATAGTAACTCTTCCCAAATTCCAACTGAAAAGCCGAATAAAATATGTGAAAGATTGGCCTCCAGCAATAATAAACCCTGCTATAACATTTTTAGGTAGCGTCCGTCAAAATGGAATTTTATCAAGAAATGTTAAAGAGGCAGAAAAGATAAAAAAGAAGGCATACAAGCAGCCTAAATTACCTGAAATAGAAAAAACAGAGTTAGAAAAACCAATGTTTGGCTATGAAGATATAGTACAAGCTAAAAATCAAAGTGAAATTTCAGAAAAAGATGAGCCCCTTGATGTTGAAATATCTGAAGAAAAGGAAGATGAACCACTTGATGTTGAAATATCAGAAGAAAAAGAAGATGAACCTCAACAATTTACTATTAAACCTAAACGGCCAAGTATTAAGAAGACTGAAGAAATTGAAGATGAAGTTACTATTAAAAAGAAGTTGAAAACTGTAAGAAAGCCGTCAATCACATTGCCTGAGATTACTGAACCAGAAAATGTAACTTTCAGGCCAAAATCCACAAAAACAAAAGAAGATGTTGAACAAGAATTTAACATACAATTAGATTCATATGCTGAGGAAGAAATATCAATGTCAAGTAAAGTAAAACTGAAACCACTAAGACGACCCACTTTTAATGAAGAAGCTAATGAAACTTCCATCAAGTTCTATGAAGAGAATGAAGAAGCACCAGATGTGATTGAAATTTTCGAAAGTGACGAAGAGAAAGCAGAGGAAACAGCTCATGTGATGATGCCGTTGAAAAAAATTAAAGATTTTAAAGAGGAGTCACCCGAAGAAATATCATCGTCTGTTACTGTTTCTAAACCAAAGGAAAAGCCGAAGGAGTCTGAAGTATCGCAAGACATCAGCATTAAGTTAGAGAGAAAGCCGAAATACACAGTCAATGAACAAGAAGAAGTATCTTTTGACGTAAAGCCACAAGTAGAACAATATACGCAAGAAGAACTATCACTTTCAAGTAAAATTAAATTAAAACCCAAAAAGAAAATTACTATATCGGAAGCAGCAGATGAAACTTCGATCCAACTGAAACAAGAGGTGGAGGATGATAGTCAGGCAGAAGAAATTATAGTAAGCGATGGCGAAACTGATGAAAATATTGAAATGGTTATCAAACGTAAGCCTAAAAAACCAGTATATGAAGTCAGCGAAGTAGAAGAATTAAGTGTTGAGTTTAAACCGAAAAGAGTTAATGAAGATGCTTATGAAGAGGAACAAATCACCATTTCAACTAAGAGGAAACCCAGAAAGCCCTCGACGCTGCAAGGTATTGAATTTAATGTGACAGCATTGGCCGATATGGATCGCTTCAAAGGCTAGTGCGCTAAGCTGCTTAATAATATAATTTGCAATAAGGCAGGAATGCTTATATTTAATACGCTTCTTACGCTTGTTTATAGTTTTTTGTACAGCAAATGTAATAAATATATCTCACTCATTTCACTTAGATTGAGATCTCTACTTTAGATTATGTGCTGATAACATTACCAAGGTCCGTATAACTAAATTTTTTTTATACAGAATCTATATAGCTATTATGTATACAATATATATATACAATCAGTCTTATTCATAAAACTTTAACCATTTGCTAAGCAACTGATTAGCAAAATTCTTATTCATAAAAGCTGTTTAACGCTAAGAGGATGCTAAGCAATTGATTAGTAGCTGTCAAAATTAAACATCACCGGACCGCTGTTAAGAGGATGGTTAGAGGCAACAATATGGCGGATTTTATTTGAATCAGCTGATTGATTTAATATGATCATTATGCTTCGAAGATATTTTGTTTATAATATCGAATAGTGCGGAAATATGGATGTTGAAAACCTTTTTGAATTTCCAAAGCGACGTAGTAAAGTTATAGGTATTAGCTTTGAAACTTTTTTGACTTACAAGCTTTACTCGATACTAGGCTATAACATCGGCTGCCGGCAGAAGTTACCACCCACCAGCGCAGCACTTGCCGCCAAGCGGTTCCTCGTGTTCCGGCATGATGTCTGGTGAAGCCGTGCGGAGGACGGGTCTGAGCAGTTGTGTTGCAAAATGTGCCGGGTACGATGCGCCAAATGTTGTTGTGTCGGGAGTTTGGTCCTGGAGGGTCTCCAGATCAATCTCCCTCTTGCGCAGCATCGTTGGTCGTGTTGTTGGGTTTAACATTGCATCACCTCGCTCAATTGCCGTCTTTCTTTTTATTCACTCAGTTTTTTTAAGTGAATAGGCTCTTAATAAACTAGCGCGCTTTACCATCAACGATTGCATCACTGCTTGCCATGAGGCGGGATTGCGGTCAGGCACTGGTTTATAAAAGCAGTACTTAATAAAAAAGACAGTGATTTTAGATGCTGCCCTATGTTTCCTTGTGTTATCTTATGTCATATCTAAGGCACAGGACTAAAAAAGTCATTTTGGGGCAGCAAGACACAAATAATAAAACATTTTTTTAGAAATATTTTATTTTGATACGCAATAAAACTGTTTACATTTTTGTTATAAAAATAATTCATTGTTTTCTTCCATAAGCATGAGAGCCATTCTTGACTCACGCGACCCTCATTCCTCATCTTTTTCACTCAGCATGGTCTTCTCCTTCGCCGTCATTGCGAGGTAGAATAATATTGCCGCTAGGTGCTAATAGTGGCTTCGTATACAGCAATAAAACGTGTGCCTGTAAACAAGTATAATAATACTGTAAAAAGCAGTACAAAAGCAGTAGGAAGTAATGTATAATATCAAATGGATGTTTACAAGCATAAAGAGCAGGAAAATACACAGTTACTATCGGCTACTGCTTTAACATTAATTTCGTCAGTTTAGATTAGTAATTACATATAAATACAGAGATAAATACCTTTTTCTGTTTACTATAATATTATTGGAGTTTATTACTTTCACTACTATCATCACAAATACAATTATTTAATTGTAATAAATCATTTTATTTATATTCAAATTATCCGATGAAATTTCTGACATTTTTCTGCCAAACACGACAGATAAAAAATCGTAGTTTTGACAAGTTTATTCTAAAAATTCCATTTTTTAGTCAACTATTTTGATTATAATCTGTGCCGGACGCATAGTTTCACCTCTACTTCGTATCGCTTCTAATCATCTGCTAACTAGCTTTTATGAATAAAGAAAAATTAAGCATTGATTAAGAGCTAACTAAATGGTTAGCTAAATAGTCGCTAATGAGTGATTAACGAGTTTTTTATGAATAAGACAGCTTATATATATATTATTATATATATATATATATTATATATATTGTATATATATATATATATATACATATTACTTCATTAGACTTATATATTGTATATATCTCTCCAAGACGCGATACTAGGAGAAAAGTTATTAATACGGATCTTGTTAATACATAGACAAGTTCAGAAAAGATATTTTTATTAGAAGATACGAGTATATACATAGGTTATTCAAAGGTTTACTAATAATAAAATAAAAAAATCTCTAATTTTAAATATGTAACACTGATTTGTAATATTAAAATGGAATAATAAAACGTTGTTAGCATTGTTAAAAAACAATGGAAATTGCTTTTTATTTTTTACTAAAACCAAAAATAATTAAAATCTTGATTTTTAGAAAATCTTTATAACTTTCGGAATAATTTAATTGCAGAAGCGGATGTATCAATGAGCATTGCCAGGGAACAAGAATTTCCGGGTAAGTACTGTGTCAAATATATTCGCAAGAACTGATCAAAAAACACATTTCCTAAAAACATTCCCATTGGTTACTATTTTTTTAAAATTGGCGGAGTATAACTAAGGAGAAGGAAAAGATCGGCCCTAATATAGTAAGAAAAATATCCTACAAGATTGAAACCATAGCACAACTTGCATCACTATTTACTGAAGTATACTGATATGCCGCGATGTAATGTAGTGAACAGCAAGCAAGTTACGTAAAATGCGAATCTATGAATATTGTACTATGTAAAAAAAAAACTTTCATTAGATTTTAATTATGGTCGCTATTATAAATTTACTGAAGGCAAAGTAGTCTTGTTGTCACATTATTTGATTTAACCAGCAAGTAAACAAAGTTGTGAATAAGGAGACCCATCTAAATACAAATAAAAACTGGTTCTAAATCATAATATTTCGTGATAAGAAACTACTCAATAAAAACTGAAGAAAATCGGCTCTATTCGTCTCTCGTCGTCGTTCGTTTGGCTCTATCGCTAATTAGTTATTATTGTTTTTCCAGAAACTCCTGTTGACGTACGCAGTGGTGATACAGTATTTGCTGTGTATTCTTACGTTGCGGAGACAGACGAGGCAATTAATTTGGTGGAAGGCGAACGCTTATACATATTAGGTAATTTAGGAGAATTCATGAAAAAACTCTTACCAACTGCATTTGCTCATCTAATCAAATTTGCCTATAGCCGATTGCAGAGATATTGTTAAATATTTAACAACTATGGTTGGAAGGCTACAAAGCTTTATTTGGTTAAGTTTGCGATACACTAGCAGCTTCGACAGACTTTCGGAATGTCAAATTGGGTGGTGTTTCATTAAGTATATTTCTACCAAGAACCACCTTTATGCCTTATTGAAAATATGAAAACAAAAATTAGACGAAATGGTCTAGTCGTTCCCGAGTTTAGCACATAGAACGTAGAAAAAGTTTAAGATATTAAGAGGTTACCTTTCATTTTAGAAACGACAAATCAGGATTGGTGGTTCGTGCGTAAACACCTGACAGAAGAAAAAGGATGGGTACCTGCACAATATTTAATGGATGAAGCGAATTACACACTTTATTTGCAAAAGAAACTTAATGAGAAGATTGATAAGCTTCCAGTATTTGAGAGTAAGTACAAAATTATGGAATAAAAAGTATTTATTGCGTCAGTTTACCTTAGTATTACAAGGTTGAAATGTTGTATTGAAATGCAAAGATAGTGTCATAAACTAAATAAAAAAATATTGTTGTAATATCACCCAGATACCGAGAATATAATTAACGCCTATATACATGGCCACATAATAAATTGTTCTTAAATTTTATCCGAGACTGCGTGATTTTACCCTGCCTGGTCCCCTTACTCGTAGCATAGTACCTATGACTTCGTTTTGTAATAATACACCACGTCTCGTTTGTTGTATATACATTTGTTGCATGTTTCACGAATCATCACATTATACATTACAGAACCAACACCAGAAGAACAAGCAATTGCACCAATATTCATTGAAAAGTTACGTCCTAAACACACACCTGACGGTTCTACGGTACAATTTGAATGTCAAGTTGAAGGATATCCTAGACCACAGATAACTTGGTTTAGGCAAACAGCCATTATAAAACCATCGCAAGACTTCCAAATGTACTACGATGATGACAATGTAGCTACTTTGGTTATCAGAGAAGTATTCCCAGAAGATGCGGGCACATTCACTTGTGTGGCTAAAAACGCAGCTGGATTTGCATCAAGCACAACAGAGCTAACAGTTGAAGCTCCACTTTCTGATCACGGATCGGAAATGACCATCCTTTCCAGAAAGAGTCTTTCTCGAGAATCTTCTTTAGCAGATATTCTGGAAGGCATCCCACCAACATTTTCGAAGCGGCCAAAGGCTCAATATGTCGATGAAGGATCCCAAATATTTTTGGAATGTAGATTGGTAGCAATTCCAGAACCAGATATTGCCTGGTTATTTAAAGGTGAAGAAATAATTCCTGATGAAAACATTTCTATAGCCACTGAATCAGACATGCATATGTATTGCAGTGTATTAAAAATTTCTAATGTAAAGAAATTCCAAGAGGGTACCTATACAGTAGTTGCGGTTAACAGAGAAGGCGAAGCCAGCTTACCCATTGTATTGAAGATAAAAACAGGTCAAAAGGAAAAGCCACAAGTTATTGAACCACTTAAGAGTATGACTATAAGAGAAGGAGAAAGTGTGGTTCTATCAGCTCAAGTTGTCGGCAATCCACAACCAACGGTAACCTGGTACAAAAATAATAAACCTGTTAAGTCACTTACAACTAAATCTGATGGAGATACTCATACCGTCACAATTATAAAACCGAAAAAAGGTAAAGATGACGGAGTTTATACATTGAAGGCGGTTAATTCGGAAGGTTCCACAGAAACTACTGCAGTCATAACCATAGAAGGTAAGGCCGAATAATTTTTCCATATACTCAGTTAAAATTTTATTTTGCAATAGTTAACAACACTTACAGATAAGATGGGCCGTATAGTTTAAAGTACTTTAGTAATTGATTAATATAAGCGTTTATTAATCGCTTAAAAAAGGTACTTAGTTAGTGGTGTGAAGTTATGGTAAACAAGAAGAAGGTACACAAGACTTAACATTATACAGCGCTTTTGTTCAAACTTGTTTAGTTACTTATTTTCCGATTTTTGAGAGGAGAAAAAAAAAAGCATTTTTAGTGCATTATGATAATTTATAGCCATAGTTAACAACCTGTAATGATATTATTTATAGCCTTTTTAAACCGTTTTCGTTTAATTATACTAATCATTCATTATTTTTTATAGAACCAACCGAAGAAAATGCTGAACCCCCGCTATTTATCAATAGATTCCAGGAAATAACAGTGAAAGAAAATGAAGTTATAAAATTAGTAGCAAAAGTAACCGGCAACCCGGTGCCTTCCATCACTTGGTACAGAAATAATCAAATAATCACTCCATCTGAGACAGTCACACAAAATTTCGATGGGGAAAATATTGAGTTAATAATAACAAATGTTGATTCCGAAATTGATTCTGGTGACTACAAATGTGTTGCATCAAATAGTGCAGGAAAAGCTTCTCATGGTGCACGAGTAACAATTGATGTCGATAAAGTGACATTCGTAAAGAATTTAAAGAGTACTTACGAAATAGAAGAAGGCAAGACTGTAATTCTCGAATGTCAGACATCTCACACTGTTTCCACTAAATGGTATCATAATAATAAAGAAGTAAGTGGAATGGATCATAGAGAAATAATACAAGAAGGTCGGGTACACAAACTTAGGATTAAGAAAACTAAATTAACAGACATTGGCGCCATTAAATGTGTAGTGAAAGATCAAGAAACCAGCACCAAATTAAAGGTTCACGAAACCATACCAGAATTTATTAGACGTCTACAAGACTTTGAGGTAAAAGAAAGAGATATCGCCATTTTAGAAGTTGAAATTAATTCTGAAACTGCTGACGTTTTTTGGGAAAAGGATGGTGAAAGAATCAAACCTAAGAAAAATAAATATGAACTCGAAAAACGAGGGAATGTGCGAAAGTTATTTATTAGAAATACCTCTGTTCACGATGAAGGTGAATACACATGTAAACTACGTAATGATTCTTGCACGGCCGAAGTGACAGTGGTAGAACTGCCACCTGAGATAATATCACGTCTACAAGACCAAAAAGTCAATAAGGGAAATAAAGCAACCTTTGATATCGAATTGACAAAGGGTGACGCTTTAGTGCAATGGTTCAAAGATGGATCTGAAATTCAATTTTCCAACCATATTCAATTAACCATTGACGGTAAAAAGCAGAAACTTAAAATATATGACAGTGAATTTTCCGACGCAGGAATTTATACTTGTGAAGTTGGAAATGACAAATGTTCAGCAAGATTGACCGTGGAACAGCCTTCCATTGACTTTGTTCTACGTCTACCTGAAGTTATTGTAGTTCCAGCAAATACCGATGCCTATTTGACAGTTGAAATACCAGATGAAGCTATGGATGTTACCTGGTACAAAAAGAAGACTATAGTTGAAGATACCGAAAAATTCACTCTAATATCGGATGTTACAAAACGCACTTTAATTATAAGAAAATGCACTGAAGAAGATCAGTGTGAATATTCATGCGTACTGTTTGATGCCAAATGTTCAACGAAATTGATAGTGGAAGGTATGAATTTCTTTAATTCCATTATGTTTATGTGGGTAAGGAATCTTTAAATAATAGAGATTCCTAATCCTAAGCACATGGCACTCTATTAGTCTTTGGTAGAAATCAACACAATATGTATATAGAATATTCTAGAAATCAACACAATATGTATATACGAGCTCATTTAAATAATAACACAACACTTAAATGTTCAGTTTTTTACCCTTTTATTGTTTATTGTAGAAAGTATTGAGTACGATACTAACTATTTTGTCCTTAGATATCCTACCTATAAAGAAAAAACTACTAAGAAGTAGAACAGTTCTCTAAATAAAGATTGTATGTAAAATTAATAATTCTCAGTTGTAGAATTCCCGCCGAAGATTCTCGAGTACGACAGTGAATACAAGATAAAGCGAGGTGGTGATATTACTGTGCATGTTCAATATGAAGCAGTGCCACAACCCAATGATGAATGGGTTGTAAACTCTAAAATTATTAAGAAAACTAAACATACCAAACCTTCAATAGACGCCAAATCCGCCAGTCTTACAATTAAAAAAGTGGAAAATACCGATGCTGGTATTTATAAACTCCGTCTGGAAAATAACTGTGGAGGAGCAAACGCAGAAATCAACCTAGTTGTCATTGGTGAGATATAAACTAAATTACACTAAGAGTGTAAAACAAAATGTATAATTACATTTGCCAACTCTATTTAAAAAAAAAAAATTATAAATCAAAATCTAATAATGCTTTTGCAATTTACAGATATATCTTCACCGCCTGGTAAACCAACCATTCTAGAAATAACAAACAATTCAATTAACCTATGTTGGGATGAGCCAGAAAATAAAGGAAACTCGGAAATAGACTTTTATATTCTTGAATATCAAGAAATAAATACTACAGAGTAAGTACTGAGATATTACTAAATTAGGAACTTTTCTGTCCCATGGTATATGGTAAATTGGTTATAAAACCTAATAGAAACAACCTATGTTAATAACATACCTAAATTAAAAACAAAATATTGCCAATGAACATATAGCGATCCATCCACTGTTTAACCTAGATTAGCTGTGTTAGCTGCTGGTGACATAATAAACTAATAACTTTATATTTTTAGATGGATATCAATTGAAAACATCAAAAAGACACAGTTCTCAGTAGAGAACTTAAAAACTAAGTCTTCATACAGGTTCAGAGTATTTGCAGTCAATGAAGTAGGTATTAGTGAATCATCTGAAATAACTGAATATATCCTTATACAAAAGATCGTTAAGGGCCAAGCCCCATCTGTGGAAAAACCACTTAAAGACTCGGTTAGTGAACCAAATGAAGATATAGAACTAACTTGCATATTTGGAGGTGTTCCGGAACCGAAAGTAACATGGCTTAAAGACACCAAGAAACTAAAGACGGCTAGAGCAACTTACATTAATAGAGTAGCCACCCTGGTAGTAACAGCTACAGAAAGTTCGGAAGGAAAATATAGTTGCATCGCTACTAACGAACATGGTGAAATAGAAACGACATGTACCGTTGAAGTTCAACAGAAACCTATAATCAAAATATCTGACGATAAGGTCAAACAGAAGCACAGAGTGGGAGAAGAGTGGTCTGTTGAGGCTTTAATTGATGGTATTCCCAAACCTGAAACTAATTGGTACTTCAATGGTACTAAGATTGAAGACTCGAAAGATATTCAAATAATAACTATAAATAACGTTAGTACAATCACGATAAGCCAATTGACTCGTTCACATTCTGGAAAATACACAATTGAAGCCTATAACAAAGCTGGAAGTACTTCCTTCGAGCTTTCACTTAAAGTTTACGGTAAGTTACGATACAATTCATACAATTTTTTTTTTAAACATCTTAATTTTTTTAACAAATCAAATCAATTATCATCTTTATTGTGGACTGTATACCTATAGTCCAATCATAAATATAAATCATAGATAACTAAAACTTCATATTACATTTGTCGATTCATAATGTAGGTATGTAGTTTCTTTTTATTTAACAACAGCGCAATCCTTATGAAATAACTAAAATTAAATCAGGAATTACTATTTTATTTGTTTTGATTTCTAATTTGTTGTTTTGCAAGTTGCTCACAAGATTCGTCAGCATAATGGTTGCTATCAACATATTCGACATTTTGATAATTTATGTTCATAAATTTCAGACAAGCCTAGCAGGCCTGAAGGTCCAGTTGTAATGCGAGAAATAAGCAGAGAATCAGTAACAATCGAGTGGAAACCGCCCCTCGATGATGGTGGTTTAGAATTGACTAAATACGCCATAGAAAAACATGAACCTGACACTAATAAATGGGTTAAGGTCGCGGACGTAGACAAAGATGTAGATACCTATTGCATACAAAGACTGAATGAGAATTGTGAATATATGTTCCGTGTTATGGCTCAAAATCCCATAGGGTTCTCCGAAGCCTTGGAAAGTGAACCTATAGTCATTAAGACTGCGCTTGGTAATAAACTTTAATTTATTATTATTCTATAATTATGATGAAACGAGAACTAACATTAAATTAGCCAGGATCATTATTACAATTCTTTTTCTAATTATACATAAATTTTTCAGATGTACCATCGCCACCGCTAGGTCCACTGGGTTTGTTTGGTATTAATAGTGACTCTCTTACCATCACATGGTTCCCATCTGAGAAAAATGGAGGATCACCGATCATTGATTACAGTGTTGAAATTAAGCAAGAAGGGAAAAAATGGAAACATGTTGCGACAGCTACCAAGACTAGTGCTAAAATAGAGAAGTTGACTATAAACACTACTTACCAATTTAGGATATGTGCAAGAAATGAAATCGGAACAAGTCTGCCGTACATATCAGACGAAAAAATTACGATAGGAAAAACTTTGTGTAAGTTGTTTAATTTTCATAAGGATGTTTTATTACAATTAAATGACTGTTGACTTTTTATGAAAATTTTTATGATCTGTTTTAGCACCGCCATCGCAGCCGCTAAACTTCGCTGTAAAAGAATCTACTTCAAGATCAGTTACTTTGCAATGGGCTGCGCCAGAGAGTGATGGAGGAAGCGTTGTGACAAGTACGTTTATTTGATGGCTTTGATGTTGAAGTATTCGTTTAAAAATACTTTATTGAGAATTTAACGGATGAAAATTAACTTCATTTTTGTCACACACATTTAATTTATATAGGCCTTTTTTAATCAGATAATTCATAGTTGAGAATAATTGCCACACAGAAGCGGTGTTGCTCTATTTCCTACGTCTCAAGCATCACGAAAAGGCTGTGTTACATTTTATGTAACACAGCCTTTTCGTGATGCAGCTTTAGTGTCTTGTCTGAATTTTTCAGACAAGACACTAAAGCTGTAAAATTAATTTCAGATTACATCATTGAATACAAGACAACTAAAGCGAAATCATGGACCAAAGTAATTACTGTTAATGGAACAGTTTACGAACACTGTATTGAAAATATTAAGGAAAAAGAAGAACTAGTCTTTAGGATATCCGCCGAGAATGCCATCGGCGTCAGTTTGCCGGCAGAGACCCAAGGAGTGAGACTAGAGAAACATGCGAGTGAGTATTCATTACTTGATACAAGATTTCATTGAACAGTAGCTTATTACGTAATTTTTCCAACACAGTGAGCGGAAATTAGTTTGTATTGTAAATACTGTCCGATGTGTATGTTATTAAAATTATAGAAATAATTCTCAGTAAACTGTAACATCAAGTAAAAATGAGCATTTTTCCAGTATGACATGAGGAAATTAGAGTTAACTTATTCTTATTTTCAATTTGTAGCTGTACCATCGCCGCCAACAGCTCCACTTGAAATACGAACAGTGGGTAGTAACATCGTGATGACGTCATGGGGAACTCCTGAATGGGACGGTGGTGCACCACTGTTGGGTTACAATATTGCCATTCGTGACGTGACTAAAACAATGTGGATGGAAGTTGGAAAAGTCGATGCACATACACTTAAATTCAATATCAAGGATTTAAGTGACAACCATACTTACATGATAAGAATTTACGCTCGCAACGAAATAGGAATCAGTGAACCTTTGGAGTCAGATGAACCTTTCAAGGTTATTCCCGGAGAAGGTAAGCTTTATGTAAAATATAGGTACATAAAAAAGATCTTAGGAACATTGTAGTATAGATCTTCAGCTATGACGACACGAGAAAAATAAATTAATATTTAATCTAAAGCTTAATCCCATTTTGAGAGCATTAATTCCTCAGCGCTGAGGTAACGGCCCTGACTTACATTTCGTTCGAACCAAAGCAGGCGCTTTACTTACTGTACAAGTAAATAATTCCATCACTACTGTTCTTAAAAAGGTGGAAGAAAACATCTTTAGGAAACCGGCATTTGCTACAATTAAACATTACAGACCCTACTTTATCTAAGAAAAAAGTGGGGTGTGTAATGTCTCATTTGCCCAAATAAAAAAGATTTTCATTCTTTGTTTATTTGGGCAAATGAGATTAAATGTTTTGAATTAGATATTACAAGACGCCTAACAACACGTATGTCCGAACACAATATTGCTAAGTAGATAGGAGCTGATCAAGGTAAAATGATTCTAGACTCGCACGCGGACGAGGAGATTGGCGAGCAGACCGAAATGACGGAGCCGACGTCGTTCAGCACGCAGACAACCACGTCGTGGATGCGCGAACACAACATGGACGCTGACATCCGATCGTACGCGCGAGGCTCGCTTCTCCGGCGCGACGAGTACTTCTTCAGAATATGGCACTATGCTAAACAACTATTCAAGTGATGCGACAACACGTCCGCGCATTCATAAACCTGTGATATTTAACGACAAAAATATTTAAAGTTCATAGTTGGCGGATAGTAATGTATAGATACACTTACTTCAACTAGACAGTGAATCCACCCACAAACTCTGTCATTTTTTAATTTTATATTAATATGTTTTTTTGTATCAGCATGTAATATTTTATTATTTATTTTAGATAAGGATGGACTATTTATTTATTTAATTTTTCATAATGAAAAAATTTTACTGTTGTCACAATTTGAGTCTCATTCAATACTTTTTAAGGGAGACGTTTTAAATATAGGTGCAAAATATTTATTCGATAAATTGAGTGAGGCTCAAATTCATCAGCAGGAAAATTTATTAAAAGATTTAATATAGCAATTGTAAAAATTATACAGTGTTTTTATCGCCTTTCTATATCCAATAAACTAAACAACCCAGTTTTTCGACACACAAAACATAAGTAGGTAGACACTTATACTGAAGTTTGGCTCATAAAGTATACCCAGAAAAAGCGCGACAATTTAAAAACTATACTAGGTTAATCTTCTTCTCAGTCGGTCACTCTTGCCAGAGTGGTCGTGGTCATCATTACGAATCACGATGAGAGATGATATTTTAGTTGGGTGCCCTCTATCTGGCAGAAACTTGTTGCTCCGAAACCTTTTTGGCATAACTCACTTGGCATAAACTTTATTAAACGAACATTGTTAAGGTATAAAAAATATTTAATATAAAATTATAAAAATAAAATTAAAATGTTTTTTGGCCTAATGTTTTTATGTCCGAATTTAAAATACGATACCTTTAAGATGGCAGAATTGTATTCGGCATAATTACCTTTGTCAGAGTTACAAATTTGAATAATTTCGTTTAGTATAACGTTTATTTAGAGCGCTGATTATTTCGCATAATTTGACTTAGCATAATACGAAGATCACAGAATTTCAATAGAAATAATTATATTAGTCATATTGAAAAAAAAATTGTTTTAAAAATCACTATGGTGTGCTTCAAAAGTTAATGACAGAAATGAATCGCTGCAAAACCGACTTTACGTCGTCTTGTCTGCCCTACCCCTAGAGTGTAATCTAAACCCGCGAAGGCGCGGAGCCCCGCAGCGCCGGAGCCGTGACAGAAGCCATGCCTGCTGCATGTTGCATGCTTGCTGCATCCTTGCTGCATGCTTGCTGCATAATTGCTAAATGCGTGCTGTATGTTGCATGCTTGCATGCTGGAATGCATGCCAAAAGACGATTCTGGTTGTGAATTTTCTGCGATATGATGGTTCTACTTTTGATTATTATGGAGTTAAAATATATGACAAAAGGTGATGATTCTATTTGTGAACTTTCTACGATATTTTTACGGGCTAGGGGTACTAAACGCCGGTTAAAGGTTGCGAAGTTTATTGGCAACGAAGGTACAGTCGATTGTAGGCAATGACAAGTAGAATGTTGCTGACGCTGCACCGAAGTCTTCACTTACGTCCACGAAGTCCGTATTGTAAACACACAATAACACTACAGATGTTACTTCACGTCGTACTCACAGTTCTCGTTACAGTTGTCGTAGTAGGTATTCTCAAAGATCGTTTCTTAAGTATCGCTTGTTTTCGTATCGCTAGTCGAATGTAGACTGACTCTTCGCTTTTTTTTTTTTTTTGATATTGCATCTCGTAGTTGACCTTGAGAGGCCGTGACTACTAAACCGGACTTTCCTGTGGATGCCTTAAATGAATTTAAAGCCTCCAGCCAGGGCTATTAAAAACTAAGCGACTGCGCACTAAGGGCACCCCCTGTGGGGTACGAACCTCGGCTTAGGGCGTCGCTGGAGTGAACAGCAAGGGGTGGCTGGATCGAATTTTTTATTTTTATTTCGGTTTGATGACCGCGGCGTTTCCTAGTACTAGCTCTGAGAAGAAACGTCCGAAACAAACTCAGAGGTCATGGTCGGGAAGTTATGTTTACTGGCTCAGCTGCGGCGCGGGCTGGCCTTCATCGGACGAGACTGACTCTTCGCTGGCGCCACGGCGCTATATATTGGCCAGCTGATCGAACATTCCAGAATCGTCTAGACGTAATAATAATAGCGCATAACTTCGAGTACATTCAGTAGGTACCTACGGTAATTCCCGGAAACGGGTTTCTAGAAATTTCGATGTCGTCACTTAGTTGACAAAATTGATAAAACCTGTACCATTCGATAGGCCACCTTAAGTCTAGGAATGCGTTTTTATATTACACCTATACAATGTCTAGGTCTCGAGTTATATGGCTTAAAAGTTACGCACTGCATGTCACGCGATATTGAACCTTATGCCCTCGACATAAGGTGCATTCGTAACAATATGATAGTTATACTTATTGATTATTATGGATATGAAAGTTATGCCTAAAGATGATTCTGACTTACAAAATTATGGCTTCCGGTGTAAGGTAAATAGTGGGTAATAGACGTACGAACTTAAAGTACGCGGTTTTTAAGATCGTGAACTTACTCGGCTCGACGTCGGTGACACACGTGAAGCTTGCTCATACTATATCGCGAGGTCGTCGAGAGAAGAAGCTTTGTATTATTTGGGACTTATATCATACTACATTTTAAAATTAATAAAAGACGAAATCGACAGTGTGGGTAAAGCACTGCAATAGGGAAAGAGAGCGTTTATCGCATGTGTATTTAGTAAGAGCATGGACGTACCGGGGGGGCAGATGCTCCCCCTGGAAATCTCGCAGAACATGTATGAACTCCCTTGATTACTAAACAAAGTATAAATGAGGAGTTATCTCTAACTTTTAAATAAACCACGCAGTAGGCACTTACAAATGTACGATGTAATTGCCAAAAAACCGGGTCCGACTACAGCGCAACATTATTCACTCAAAAAAATTGATTTTGTGTCAGTGGCGACTCACGCGCTCCTCCTTTGCTAGCATCATTGCTTCGCAAAAGGAGGTGACGGCCTGCCATGCATTCTCGCTCCGGACCACTACTTATGTAGTATTCAAAGAACCCAGGTTATCAGTAGCACTTGAAAAAACTAAACCAGGGAATATAATAATTGATAACAAATAAAATTAAAAGTCTAATAATGAAATGAATATATTTTTAGTGTTTAAATGAAGGCAATTCCTAGTTTTAGTGCAACCACGCAAGTCCCTATGTTACCTATGTGCTCGGATACCCATTCAAGTGTATTAATTTACTTACCCACAACATAATATAACTATGTTATTCTAATGAATCTTTTGATTACTTAAACATAATAGACCAATTTTTTATAATAACATTGTAAATTGCAACCTTTATTTTCATTTTCTTTTTTTTTTTTGTTAAAGACATTGCCCTATACTAGGAATTAGTCCTGTACCATGGGCGCGTTTACAAAAATTTAAACTCACATACACAAACAGCCAGACCCAGAACAATAATACCTGTAGCCATGGGCATACCCAGTTTCAGGCCTCGAAAAGTCAGGTCTAGAGAGGGGCAAGTCAAATTTTTAGAGTAGGTAATCTTTGTTTCAATTTCAGCAGAGTGAATATAATAAGGGGTGGCTCCCTAATAATTATTCGTAACAATATCAAATTTAAAGAACGGGCTGATATTGTAAGCCTCTCTGTTGAGCGAGTTATTGAAATTGCTTGCATCGAGTTTGATGAGTTCATTGTAATAAGTGTCTACAGGCCCCCATGTGCTTCCTATGATATTTTTGAAAAATACATAGAGGAAGTTTTATTAAAGACCTATCACAGTAACAAAACAGTTGTTGTCTGTGGAGACTTCAACATTAATGTTCTAGAGAAATCAGCTGCAGTTAATATATTTATGTCATTATTCAAGTCTTATAATTTGATGACCGCCTTATATTTAGTGACTGGGCAACCCCAAGTATTTATAAAAGCAGGGAAAAAATGTATGAATTGTATCAGGAAAAAACATATAACCATGATGAAACTTTTCAAGAATTTGTTAAGTATTTTATTTAAGTATTCAAAAACTTTTAAAAGAGCCTGTTCCTCAACAAAAGCCATACACATTAAAAATAAAATAAAATCTTCTGGAAATAAAATCAAAACAACTTGGCAAATTATAAAATCTGAAACTGGAAGAACCAAGGTAAAAAATCGCAATTTCCATCTTAAAATTAACGATGAAGATATAAAGGCGGACTTGGAGGTAGCAACTGAGTTTGAGAATTTTTTTACTAATATTCCAATAATAACAACAAAAACTTTGTCTTCTTCCTCCACTTCTGCTTACGCCATACTAAAAGAATGTGTTCCAGAATGTGACAAACACTTTGAATTTACGTTTGTGACTGCTAAAGATATTATAGAATCTTTTAAGGATCTTGAAGTAAAAAAACTGCCGATCATTAAGGTTTATCAGTATATACTGTATCTTCAATAATAGATGTTATCGCACCTTTCTTAGCAAATGTTTTTAATTCTTGTGTCACATCTGGTATATTTCCTGATTTGATTAAACTTACCAAAGTAATTCCACTGTTCAAATCTGGAAGTACAACTGATCCCACCAATTTTCGGCCAATTGCGATATTACCAACATTGAGCAAAATTTTTGAAAAATTAATTTTGAAACAGTTGTTGAGGCACTTTAACTTACATAATTTATTACACGTGAAACAATTTGGTTTTACAAAGGGTCTTTCAACTACACATGCGGGCGTGGCGTTGCTATTTTTTGTGATTTGTCCAAGGTCTTTGATTGAGAACATCATGATACTCTTATTAGGAAATTGTACCATTATGTTTTAAGGAACAGAGCTCTCGACCTTCTGACTTCTTATCGGATTTTAAGAAAATAAGCGATATTCATAATATAAATACCAGGAATAAACACAATGTTGCTGTACATCACACTCGTCTCCACAGAGTAGGCAACTCGTTCATGGGTCAATGTATACACTTTTACGACAAGCTTCCCATGGACATTCGAAACTTACCCATTAAACGATTTAAAAACTATATAAAGGCCAAAGGTTACAAAAAGGGGTATTATAAAATCACAGATTATTTAGAAGACATAAAAGCTTGGGACTGAGCTGCTCGCTCTGTTAAGCATTGTTATTAAGCAATATGCGTAATTATAAGGTATATTATTGTAAACATTTTCATTTTTAATGTCTGGACTTGAAAAAAGACGATGATCCCTGATTTTGTTTCGGCTATTTTTTCTCAGAGGTAGTCAGTTAGGAAATGCCGGCATCATCTAGATTTTAAAAAAATCATGACGTGTAAAAGTGATCAGTGATCCTTCTTGCTTATTAAACGATTTCATTTCATTGTGCGCTATAGTCGCACGCGGTTTTTTGGCAATTACACTGTACATTTTGTTAATGTCTACTGCGAGGTTTATTTAAAAAATAAAGATAAGTCCTCGTTTATACTTTGTTTAGTAATTAGGGGAGTTCATACATCTTCTGCGAGGTTTCCAGACGGGGGAGGGGGGGCAACTGCCTTGCCCTGCTCCATTACGCCCATGCAACCATTGCTTGTATTTCCCCTAACATTTGTATAAACCCAGTTCCTACTAATAGCTAACTTGAAAGTTTGTGACGACATGGAGGTTTGTTACGCGTTTTTGAAAGAAACTTTGACACATTGATAGATCTTACATCCAACCACAACATAGAATATTTTTCATCCAGATATTCTGGCAGGGTCATGACTTTCTGCAGGTGAACCTGAGGTACTCGGTTGTTAGTAAATAGATGTTCTATAGATTTTTGTATGTGTTTAAATTAAGAACTGTGGTTTGTATTCCCTTTTTAGAGTTATATAATATATAAAGGGTTAAAATGGGACTAAATTGAGACTCCACTGTCAGTCTGTTTGTCACCAGGCTGTACCTCAAGAACCTCATGGTTCTTGAGGTACAGGTAACTGTCCAGCTGTCATCTAGCTAGACAGTTGGAATTTTCACATATGATGTATTTCTACTGCCGCTATGACAACAAATAGAATCAGGATTAAGTAAATATTATAGGGGGGTATGAAACCCTTCGTGTGCCAGTACGACTCGCTCTTGGCCTGTCTTTTTTCAACTTAATTGAATGGTGTAGTAGCCTTAAGTATTATAAGCCCGATTCACATTATTGTGTTGTGTTGTGTCTTGACCCAGGTCTAGCCAATCAAAGGAATACGTTCAGGAGTACGTTACATTCAAAAAGTTTTGATTGGCTAAACCTGCGTCCCGAGTCTCGACACAACACAACACAATAAGATGAACCGGGTCTTACGATGTCAAACATGATGCATTACCATAGATATAGGAAGTTTTTTTTTTTAATTCTTTATTGATTATGGAGGGTTTGATCGAGCATGATCGTGTCACCCCCGTACACATATACATACTTTTAACAATATTAACTTACGATCTACGCTTAACTGCTATTTGGACAAGTTTGTACAACATTCTGGCTTTCTTTGACAAAGGGTGAGCTAAAATGTTGTTGCACATTCCAATATCATTCAGGTTGATTTCCGTCTCTAATTTGAATTTGACCCTTTCGGCTTCGTTCCGAACACATTCCACCATCACATGATACACATCTTCTTCCACACCGCACTCGTCGCAATTTTACGAAACGGATTTACGCATTAAAAATAGAAAGCTGTCTAGAGGAATGTGTCCGGATCGAAGCCTCATGGAAATCACAACATCAGATATACACGGATCAGATCCAGCAAACCAAGGAGAAGTGGACAGAGTAGGTTGTATCGTCTTATACCAAATACTTTTGGACACAGACTTCTCGTCAAAATATTCACTCCACATTTGCTTACACTGACCGCCTGTATTTAGGGACGAATAGGTATTCGTCCCTAAATACAGGCGGTCAGTATAAGGTGGTAAATAAGAGAATGGTGTTCCATTTATAACCGCGTCCTTAGCGAGTCGATCAGCCTCTTCATTTCCCGGTACATATACCTATGTGCGCAGGTATCCATTGTATTTTAACAATTTTGTTACTATTGCACATTTTATATATTAAATCCAAAATACTATATGCGATCAGTGCTCCTCGAATACTCGAGGTGCAACGAGCCAAATGATAAATTGCACTCCTCGAGTCTGTCAATATAACATACTTACCAGCATCAAAAGAGTTTTTGTAGGAAATTGCTTCAGCTATAGCGATCAACTCTGTATACATAATAGATAAATTAACATTAATTTGTAGTTGGACTGAACTATTTGCCTGAGGGTCAAAAAGGGCTAAACCACTGCATCTATCCTTATCTTTGGAACCATCTGTGTATATCTGAAAAAATCTTCATAATAAGTATTTATAAAATTGCAACACAATTGCTTCATTTCCCATGAGTCATATTGGTGTTTTGGTTTACTAATAGCCGCGATAACCGGTTGGAGCACTGACAAAATATTCACATTGCTAACCCAAGTGTCCAGAAAAAACATTTCTAACTGCCTACTCGAAAAAATGGATATATTTTTACAAAAATCATGGATCAGTAAAGGTTTATTTCTATTGTTCCAATATAAATTTTCACGACAAAGGTCTTTCAACGTTACCACCATGTCGATGATTGAGTTATTAGAAGTAGACTTAATTTTTAACCAAAATTTCCCAGCAAGATAATATCTGCGTATAGCCAATGGCTGAAGGTGAAGTTCGCATTCAAAATCAAAATCAAAAGTCATTTATTCAAACCAGGCTGAGAATCAGCACTTTTTGAACGTCAATATTACATAAGACAGTCCCCCAAAACGCCCACCCATCGACACTTCCTAGTGCTTTCGCTGGGAAGAAGAAGTGGCGGAACAAACTCCCCAGCAGCACAGCTGTCTGTTCATTTTTAAAAAAACACATGTCTTTATACAATACTATGTATAGTGATGAACACGATAAAATACAACAACAATGAAATTAATTACCATATGCCAGCTACCACACCTAAATACCAGCAAAGCAAAACAATATATTTATATTTAAATGAAAATGTAATTAACTAAAACTTGTTACTTAACTAAGAAGCCCCAGGCATAAAGGGCGTGACAGCTTACATATTTATGTAATGTAAAAAAGTAAATTATATGAACTCATATAACGTATCAATAAGCTAATTCCTGAGAAAGAACACAAACATTGTCCTGAGTTAATCAGAGCGATTCCATCACATGTATAGCCGTAGTTCTTATAAATCCTCCTATGACGTGTATGCATTGATTTTGAACCCTATCCAGTTTATTTAAATGTGTTTTACAACTGTCACCATATAACAATCCTCCATAGTCTAATCTACTGCGGATCATAGCAATATATATACGTCTTAAATTGCTAGGGTGTATACCCCAACGGAACCCAGTCAGCACTTTTAAAATATTAAAAAACCTTAGACATTTTTCTCTTAACTCATTTATATGTTTAGCCCATCTTAATGATCGGTCTAACCACAGCACCAGATATTTTACGTGATCCACTACTTATAAACGTAAGCCATCAACACAAACATTAACAGATAGTCGTTGATATCCTCTTTTAAATATGCATATTGTACTCTTACTAGTCGATATTTCCCGATATTAGCCCGATATTGGACAGTATAACAACTAATTTATTCAAAGCGGACTGTAATTGCTTTGTACCTTCGTCAATACTTACATAAGTAGCATATAGAACAAAGTCGTCCGCATATTGTGACACAAAAATATTATCTATTTGTTTACAAATATTAACAGACGCTATATTAAAAAGCAAGAGTGATAAGGGGTCGCCCTGTGCCAGGCCCTGACACGTGGTTCTACAACGATATACTAACTAACACGCCATGTGGTACCGGGCTTAGAATAGTGCCAACCCTTATCCTCCCGTGGGTGTCGTAAGAGGCGACTAAGGGAACTCACCAAGGAAGCGGGCAGCAGCGCTTCTTCTGTGTAATATCAAATCACTGCGATCCCCAACCCGCCTGCCAAGCGTGGGGATTATGGCAAACCACCCCAATGATGCACACGACACAGCCCAGGCCCCTAGTCCCCGGCAGCTCCGCTATTCCAGTCTACGGTAGCGGACTCGGTTACGGCGGAGCAAGGGGTGCTAAGAATCTCCGAAAGAGATCCGGCTACCATCACCAACGACGACCTTTGGCCCTGGCAACATATAACACGCGCACACTAAGGACCGATGAGAAGATTGTCGAACTGGAGGAAGAACTGAGCCGGTTACGTTGGGACATCGTGGGGTTATCTGAAGTCCGAAAAGAGGGAGAGGACTCGATAATCCTGAAGTCTGGCAACCTGCTCTATTTCCGGGAAGACGACCAGCTGTCCCAGGGTGGCGTCGGGTTTATTGTCCACAAGTCCCTCGTGAACAACGTTGTTAAAGTCGGGAGCTTTTCGACTCGGGTGGCGTACCTTGTACTCAAAATAACCAAACGATATTCGTTAAAGGTTATACAGGTTTACGCTCCGACGTCTAAACACTCCGAAGATGAGGTGGAGGCTAGGTATGAGAACGTCAGTAGAGCCATACATTCCTCCAAAACCCACTACACTGTTGTCATGGGGGACTTTAACGCAAAACTGGGCATGCGAAAGGCGGACGAGACGAAAGTGGGGCAATTTGGAGTTGGAAATCGGAATCCCAGAGGTCAGATGCTAATGGATTTCATGGAAAAGGAAGGACTCTTTGTGATGAATTTTTTTTTCAAGAAACCATTGCACCGCAAGTGGACCTGGATTAGCCCCAATGGTCAGACCAAAAACAAGATAGACTTCATAATGTCTACGAGAAGGCAAGTGTTCAATGATGTCTCCGTGATCCATGCGGTTAAAACCGGGAGTGATCACCGTATTGTTAGAAGCATCTTGAACCTCAAAATTAAGCTCGAACGCTTTCGACTTATGAAGTCTACGCTCGGTCCAGCGTCAACCCAACTCCAAAACCCCGAAAGCTTTCAAATCGAACTGCAAAATCGCTTCGAATGCCTCGGTGAATGCGTAGATGTGGACGACTATAACAACAGGTTTGTGGAAACTCTCCAAACGGAAGGGTCTAAGTTTTACAAAACCCTCCGTTCAAAAGGACAGAAGAAGATCTCCGGTCCCACCCGTCGGCTAATGGAAGAAAGACAGGAGGTGGTCTTAAAATCCCCTGATGACGCTTCGTGTGTCAGATGCCGTAACAGACAAATCTCAAAGTCTCTGATTCGCGATATACGCCAATTTAATACAAATTGTATTAAAGAGGCTATCGAGCGGAACAAAGGCTCCAAAGTGTTCGCACGAGATTTGTCTGTTGGACAGAGCCTACTTGCAAAGCTGAAGACTGGGGATGGTAGGATCGTCACTTCGAAGCCCGAGATTTTGGGTGAGATTGAGAAATTCTACGGAGAGTTATACACATCAACACACGCACCTGTTGCAAGCCTAGCTAATGATCCTAGAACCAGACTAACCCGACACTACACCGACGATATCCCAGACGTCAGCCTGTACGAGATTAGTATGGCCCTGAAACAGCTCAAGAACGATAAGGCGGCTGGTGATGATGGAATTACGGCTGAGCTTCTGAAAGCGGGTGGTAAACCGATTCTTAAAGCGCTTCAGAAGCTATTTAATTCCGTCATTATTAAAAGCGAAAGGCCTAAGGCGTGGCACAGGAGCGTGGTGGTGTTGTTTTTCAAAAAAGGTGACAATACCCTCCTGAAAAACTACAGACCGATATCCCTCCTTAGCCATGTCTATAAGCTGTTTTCTAGGGTCATCACGAATCGTCTCGCTCGCAGGTTTGACGACTTCCAGCCTCCTGAACAAGCAGAATTCCGAAAAGGCTTTAGCACCATAGACCACATACATACGCTGCGGCAAGTTATACAGAAGTCCGAGGAGTATAACAAACCACTATGCTTAGCGTTTGTGGACTATCAGAAGGCCTTCGATTCGATCGAGACTTGGGCGGTGCTACAGTGCTACGGTCTCTCCAGCAGTGCCAAATTGACCATCGATACATTGAGGTGATAAAGTGTTTGTACAAAAACGCCACCATGTCAGTCCGTCTCCAGGATCAGGACTCGAAACAGATCCAACTCCAGCGTGGAGTGAGATAAGGAGATGTCATATCTCCTAAATTGTTCACTGCTGCGTTGGAAGATCTCTTCAAGCTCCTGGACTGAAAATGACTTGGCATCAACATCAACGGCGAGTACATCACTAATCTCCATTTTGCAGATGATATCGTGGTCATGGCTGAGACCCTGGAAGACTTGGGCAAAATGCTCAATGACCTCAGCAGAGCTTCCCAACAAGTGGGTCTAAAGATGAACATGGATAAGACGAAGATCATGTCGAACTCTCATGTCGCACCTACTCCAATTTTATTTGGTTGCTCTGCACTTGAAGTTGTTGACGAGTACATATACCTGGGACAAACAGTCCAACTAGGGAGGTCCAACTTCGAGAAAGAGGTGTCTCGTCGAATCCAGCTGGGCTGGGCAGCGTTCAGGAAGCTACGATACATCTTCTCGTCGTCCAAGATACGACAGTGTATCAAGACTAAAGTCTTTGACCAGTGTGTGTTGCCAGTGATGACTTACGGAACTGAAACGTGGTCGCTCACAATGGGCCTCATACGAAGGCTCAGAGTCACACAAAGGGCAATGGAAAGAGCTATGCTCGGAGTTTCTCTGGATGATCGAATCAGAAATGAGGAGATCCGCAGAAGAACCAAAGTCACCGACATAGCTCTGCGAGTCGCTAAACTGAAGTGGCAGTGGGCAGGGCACATTGCTCGTAGAACCGATGGCCGATGGGGCAGTAAGGTTCTGGAGTGGCGGCCACGTACTGAAAGACGCAGCGTAGGGAGGCCCCCAACACGGTGGACCGATGACCTGGTGAAGGTCGCGGGAAGCCGATGGATGCGGGCAGCACAAGACCGGTCAGTTTGGAAAGCCTTGGGGGAGGCCTTTGTCCAGCAGTGGATGTCCATAGGCTGAAGAAGAAGAGAGAAGATACTAACTAACGATAACTATACGATACTACCGAAGTTGTAAATATCTCTCTTTTAGAAAATTCCACAGATACCAACACCTTAGCGCACTAACACCAAGTTCTTGCATATTGTGAATAAGACTTTTAACATCAACATTGTTATACGCGTTATCAATATCTATAAATGAGGCTATAGTTACATTGTTTCGTGAAAAACCGGTTTGTGTTCTTGATACTAAACTAGTTAAATTTTCTACAGTGGAATGACATCTTCTAAATCCCGTAGTTTCTGGTAACAAAATGCTATTCTTTTCAATATACCACTCTAATCGTTTTAATAAAATGTAATGAAAGGTTTTACAGATACACAACATCATAGAAATAGGACGATTACTACCTGGTGATTGAGGATCACGACCCGGCTTTGGTATAGGTGCAACAGTGATATTCCTCCACTGAAGAGGTACAAAACAAAGTGAGTAAAAAATATTAAATAAACATAATAAAATGTACTTTCCACTATCGGGCAGATGGGACAACATTGAATAGGATATCTGGTCACTTCCCGGAGATGTGTCTTTATAACGCATACATCGGTCTAATTCCTGTCGAGTAATTGGAATATTCAAGTTAGTTATACCAGATACAAAACTAGGGTCACTGGGAATATAGGATAAGTTTTTTTTTTTACTAACAATATATGGGCCTTGCCTGAAATAAAGAGTTTGAATTTGAATTTGAATTATCATACCTTCGGTTCCGATACTTTTAAATCGGAGGTTTTAACCGGAGGTTATTAAAGCATACCATAGTGGCGGCGACTTGCCGACTGTTATGATCAGCAGGGTAATTGCGTAACGCACTATCAGTAGCAATGGGTTTCATTTTGACAGTTCAACAACATTCATTACCTTATTTACGTTATTGAGCACACACATTTATCGAACATTTAGAGCAATGGACTAGCAATATGCTTCAATATGATTCCAATTGATAGTAATAGTGCATTACGCGGTTGGGGTGCAGGTTCATACATATCGCGCGGGGAATTCCCTGACTCCTGCGGCGGTACTCTATCGTGCATTCTTCGCTACTTTTGGAGTCAACACATTTGATTTAATTTGTTTCAAAGCTTTTGTTCATTTAATGTCATATAATATGCTACTTTGGGTTTTAATTAACTTCATTTAATTTCTTGTTCATTTAGAAATATGCCAATTTTCTTTTCACTGTTGGTGTTTATTTTACAATAAAAAACTTAAATGAAAAAATTGACTGAATAATATTTTTTTGTGTTTAAATAAAAAATCTCTCTCCTACCACCACTTCTGACCTTGCCTTCGCCTCCGGTTCCGACTCCGATAAATCAAATTTAAAAACTCCGACTCCGGTTCCGGTTCCGATATAACTACCTCCGTTACATCCCTACTTTCTAGTGACGCGATGTGAAACTAAATAGCTAATTACGACTCAAATTAAAAAGTAGTTATTTTTGTAAATGCTTTATTTCATACACACGTTATGCTGTAGCCGTATCATTCATCACACCGGCATAATTTATTGATTTAACTGTATAGCTACACACTCAAGAAAGTGATTTAATTTAGTTTCGTTTCGTGAGTAACTGTATAGTTGGTGGACGTAAAATTATGTAAACAATTACAGTATCTGAATGAAAATAACTAGCTACAAACACAACTCGTTTTATAACAGGACACACTCAAGACAGTGATTTAATTTAGTTTCGTTTCGTGAGTAACTGTATAGTTGGTGGACGGTGGCCGGAATCTCGGGCTAGTAAGGAATCATTCCGGACCGAAAGAGAGGCTATGGTAGAGCGTTCGAGTGCTACACTACGGGCAGTCTCCGAATGGGGCAAAGCCAATCTTGTAGCATTCAATGCCGCCAAAACACAGGCGGCATTGAATGCTACAAGTGCATTTATTTTAAAGTAGGAGCCAAGGTGAACGGGCTCCTTTTGGCGGTCCAAAAGGAGCCCGTTCACCTTGGCTCCTACTTTTCAGAATGTATCCTGGAGTGCACCGACCGCCTTCAGCTTTTGGGAGTTGAGATTACCTCGAACCTAAACTTTGAGCGGTTCATTGAGTCCAAGGCCAAGGTGGCTGAAAGAAAACTTGGCGTCGTCTCAAAGGTCCGGCGGTACTTCACACCAGGGCAGCTTCTAATGTTGTACAAGGCACAGGTCCGCTCGTGTGTGCAGAACTGCAGCCACATTTGGGCTGGTGCTGCGAAATGTAACCTGACTACTTTAGATTCAGTGGAGAGGCGTGCGAAGCGGCTGATTGGCGACCCAGATTTAACTCGAAACGGTATCCAAAGCCTGGAGCACAAGCGTAGAGTAGCCAGCCTTTCAGTATTCTATAGGTTGCATTCTGGTGAGTGTGCAAGGGAATTGCATGATTTAATTCCCCCATATCCGTTCCACCATCGGACAACCCGTCGTACGGCGACTTTCCACCCTTACGTTGTTGACACCACTACGATCCAGACGAAGCGTTTCGCTTCTTTTTTTATAACGCGTACATCGAGGGACTGGAACAATTTCCCGGGGGTGGTGTTTCCGTCACACTACAATGTGAGTATCTTCAAGGCTAGAGTGAATAGGCTCTTAATAAACTAGCGCGGTTTACCATCAACGATCGCATCACTGCTTACCATCAGGCGGGAAAAGTATAATTATGTATACAATCACATTAGCTGAATGAAAATAACTAGCTACAAAAATAACTCGTTTCATAACAGGTGACGCTGACCAAGTAACTCGTTATGTTACGTTTTATGAAAAAGGCGTAACGACCCACACCTACTTTCTAGTCAAAATTTGGTTAAATATGTAGTAAGGTAATCCAGTTACGGTGTCTCTAAAACTAAGCAATATTTTATCGATACTCGTGACGTAACCGCTTTGTCAAGCACTATCGTAAACAATCAATTTTATTTTTACACAATATTTTTTCATCTATTTAATCGCAGTAACAAAATAGGTTCGGAAACTTAGGATGACAAAATCATATTTACCTGAGAAAAATGTATTAATTTTGATTATATCTTTTTGTCACATCACATTCACACACAACAGGACACCATAGATAAAATTAAATTAAATTAAAATTAAAAATAAATAAAAATGTTTTTGAACTTTAAATAGGGATTATTAAAAAATGCTCAAAATACACCACGTTGCAAAACACACTGGGCCACTATGGGCCCTTAGTTGCAAAAACAATGCCCTAACCGTCATTTATTCGCTGTCTCTTTCTCTCACGTCTGAAATGAATTGGATGGGGTCTATCGCTCACACGCTTTGTGTATCTTTTGCGCAGCAATGAAATCCTAAATCTACATATGTGCATTACAGAACTATTCATAGGTAGCGATTTTCTAGGTGACATTTCTTTGAATGTTTAATTGCAACAAACTCCTTCCTGCATGGATATGCAGGAAGGAGTTTGTTGCAATTAAACTTAATTTATTCCGTACTTACTAGCATAATCCTACTTTATGCTAGTAAGTACGAAATAAATACGTTTAGGTATAGAATTTACAATAGTACATTTGATATATTTGTAAACAAATACCTTGTACTACTAATTGTTTCAAAACACAAACATACCATTGTTCTTGCTTTAGAATTTCTCCCGTCTTAAGCTGATTATACCACTTGTCTGGGTTATTAACTTATTACAAAACTAAAACCTTTCGTGGACTCACTTTCACTTGATCACTTCATGTTTACATTCAAGTGTTTCCCCCCATTGGCGCTTTTCTACCGTATTATCGTGACACTGACGTAGAAATAAATCATATTATACGTCAGTGCTTCGTGGTGACTTACATGTCATAGACATATACTAATGGACATGCCGTACGCGTATATTCTGCTGTAATTTTTTGTTTTGAAAGGAGTGAGGGAGGTGGCCTATGGTTTCGGTCTAGCACTATCTCTTTCCTCAGATATGATTGATGATTTTGAGAGAGATAAAGATAGACGAAACTTCGTTTCGTCTCTTTCTTTCGGAGTGCCACAATTCTCATCTCTAAGGTATGTCCATTAGTATATGTCGATGACTGGCAGTAGTAGTACTTTTTTTATAAAGTTTTGTGATCAGTAGGCCTAGTATGAGTTTTCAATACGAAACTCGTTCGATCGTATCGAGCGCGTTTGGTGCTCTCATTGGTTGAGAGTTCTTACGACCTTCAAGCGGGCCAATCGCTGAGTCAAACGCGCTCGATATCGTCGAATGAGTTTCGTAATGAAAACTCATACTAGGCCTAATGGTTCTTTGGCCTTAGTCCCATTTCTTCATTTTTGTGAAGGTAGCTTACTTTGATGTGAGATAGAGTTTCATCATCATCATTTCAGTCGAAAGACGTCCACTGCTGGACAAAGACCTCCCCCAAGGTTCTCCGCGATGACCGGCCATGCGCCTCCCGCATCCAGCAGTTTCCCGGTAAAACTGGGTAGCGACAACAAAGCCTCCAATCTTTATAGGAGCCGGTACAACATGGGCATTAGACATGACATTCGTCTTGCCCAT
This sequence comes from Sesamia inferens, assembly GCA_037179545.1. NCBI lineage: Eukaryota > Metazoa > Arthropoda > Insecta > Lepidoptera > Noctuidae > Sesamia > Sesamia inferens. The sequence continues at coordinate 29,993,156 of CM073921.1, forward strand.
GTTCATAGTAGATAGTGCTGTCCATGTAGATAGTGTTTACATCTGTATATTCTCCAAAATATTTGTTTAATTTTCCAAGTGTAATTTTCCAGTTATGAAACTAGCTCGTAATCAAAAATAAAATACATGACCGATATTATCACCTTATTGAATGTTTTCGTCAATTCCACTATTTGAAATCAGATTTTAAAAAATCACGATTTAATAGTTTTGTTTTATGAAACAATTTATACACAATGCGGCCTTGTTTTAAGATGAAACACAAAGTAAATGATCTGTCAGATTTCTTTATTAGATTATCAACTTTATCTCTAAAGGGTGATTGAAACATTGGACAGTTTCGGGTAGCTTGACCTGCTGTCGTCTGTACCTTGTTACCTATAGAAGTTGTAGAACTCAGGAGATGATCAGATAAACACTACGAAATATTAATTTACCAATACAATCCAATAGGTGTAAGCTAACTTCTTATTATAGTAGTATATGTTATACATATACAATGCTAGAAATATAACTATACTATAGCCAAATTCGATAAAGAATAGAGGTAAGCAATCCGTTGCTAGGCAACGAGTAGTTTACGCCTAAAAGACAGATGTTCTTTTCTACTTATATGATTTTCATAAAAGTAATAATCCTACTTCGTACTAATGTAAACAGTTTATTTATGTTTAGATATTTATGATTTGCAACGCTTAACCGATTTGAATGAAATATGACACACATTCACACATGATATACATACACAAGCTAATTTACTAATACGTAAAATTTTTTGATACTTATATATTATACTTAGTCCATACTTGAAAGTATTACAATGTATGTGTGCATCCATGCAAAATTGCATTGACAAATGCCTCAACTTTATTCATTGGTTGAATTCCACAAAATGTGTTTAATATCTGGATTTCATCCACCTTTCTTTTTTTGTAGGGCTATCACGTAAAATTAATGTCGACTTTTTAATGGTTTTTCGTAATACCAAGTTATTATCCATGTTATTTTACTGATTCTATTGAAATATGCTGCAATATGATTTTTAATAAACAGGTAGCTAGTTAGTTAACATGCTAACTGTTTATTAAAAAAGTCGATAATCATGTAAATATCATGGCAACTTTAAAAGTAAACTGTATTCTTTTAAACTTGTTCCTTCGCCTTTGTGTCAATGTTCTACATCAAACTGTGAATTTGAACAGTCCGCACATCACATCTTGTGGGAGTGTATTCTTTGGAAGAATGAACGCAATATTATGTTGGATAGTGTACAAGTTACATCCGGAGTCGTTTATTATACGGCCTTGCTTAGGCACTTTTGCCATACATATTATTGGAATCAATTGTAAGAACACATACCTACTTAGGACCCATTAACTTAATCAAATTTTATTCTGTGGTGGTTGGCAATCTGGGCTTCTCCCAGTTGCAATAATGTCCCTTTGTGCTGATTGGCCTAGTTCTGTTCTGTCTCCTGTTTGTTATGGAGGGAAGTGGAAAAAATATTTTTTTTCTTACTTCTCCGCTATTCTTTTCTGATTAATTTCGTTGCGGGACCCATAACAGTTGAATCGTTTCTCCGGGTCTCGCCTAGCTTCAATGCTCGGCGATTTTCTGGCGGTCTCCACTATTGATTCTGGCTTTCAGGAGTTGCAGTGGGTGGGAAAATGTGTGGCGAGTTTTGTCTCATAAAGAATCATGTGAATAATAGGAGATTTGTAAAACGTGAGTTGTGATTACCCTAGATTGGTTTGTTTACCTCTATTCTTTATGGAACTTGGCGTTGGTATAGGTACATATGAAAAAACTTATACATCCGTTTATACATCTAAAGATATCTACTAGCGTCAAGGCAATTTTATCCACTAGTATTAGAACTATAATGCAGGAGTCTCCAATCGGCCTATACACCCCATCAGTGCTTAACGGTTCAATCAACTTGTGCTGCGAAGCTTTGCGAAATATATACCAATGTTAATCAACCCTAGAGTAAATTACAGTGGATTTCATTAATAACGACCTCGGTTGTAACGACGTTTTGGGTATAGCGACGTCAAACTTAAGTCCCTGGAATTTAAAGCATACTTCCGTAAGAAATTCTTTCGGTAATAGCGACTTCGGATAAAGCGTCAATTTCGTGTATAGCGACTAGTTTTTATGAACCATTCATAACAGATTCCTAGAAATCTCATGCGGATATTGTGACTGAGTCGGCGAAGGCACAAAAACACATTCATAGGTCAATTCAACTTTCTTATCTTTTGTTTACATTCGCAAATGGTCAAACAAATGCTTAGTTTGCATATAGGACTGCTTAGCACGTGTACGAAGTTAAACTTTTAAATCAGTTACATAGCAAATTCCAGTGAGTAAACAGTGTGTCTTAAACTTGTAAAAATGGCTCCTCGACGTACATTTACTGTGAAAGAAAAAGTGGACATCATTTCGAGGCTGCAAAAAGGAGAAAACATTTAACACGTTTTTTCACTAACACCTGTGTATAAGATAATAAAATAAATGAAGAATAAATACATATGTACATGACTTTTTATTATTTCGGATATAGAGCCCTCCGGATATAGTGACGGCATTAAAGAGGTCCTCCGCCGTCGTTATAACCAAAATTCACTGTATATCCGAGGTGGAGCAATTCTTAATGCTTCATCATGTGTTTTATATTATATACATAGATATCGTTACAAAACTATCGATGGTTCGATGATAGGGTTTTAATAATATTGTTTGACAGTTCTAGTTTTGAGACACTATCAAAAACTCTTTTCTTTTTCTCGGATTTATGTTTATTCTGGGTATATACAGACGACAGCCCATCAAGCTGCTACAATCTGTCAATTTTCTTTATTGGATTTTCAACTTTATCGCTAAAGAATTAAGGCTCAAGTTCGAGTGGGTATTTCACAGTTTTGGATGGCGGTGTGTTTGACCTGCTGTCGTCCGTAACTATAAAATTTTGTTGGAATGCGCCCTAAGGTTAATAATTATGTATTAATAAATTCTTAATAAACGGATAGCTTATTTGTTATCTGTTTGTATAGTCTATTCGCTTTAAGATTAGACATTTAAAGAAACCTTATTTACCTACTATCTGTTCAACCTATTATAACTCCTATTCCGTAGGCATAAGAGTGGAAGAAGTCGTATATACACAAAGTTTGATCATTTTGTATTTCTTTTTAATAAAATCCACTTCTGAACCTAAAATCAGAATTGGGATAAAGGACTTAATAGCCCACATAAACGAAAATTAAAAAAAAAAAGAAATTGGAAATCCGTAGAAAGTGAGACAACCGTTAACTTTTGTTTTGTTCACATTAAAAGACTAACCTTTTTACTGCAGCCGCCATCTGTCATTTAGATAATAAACATGTTATTATCTACTATTCAAAAAAACTTAAAATCGATCGAACGGACAGTAAAAAACTTTTCTTATGTGAAATGTTATTTTGATCGCAGTATACTTATAAAATATTGTTTAGTTTTGTTGCGACCATACATGAAGCGAGTTCCTTTGCTCGTTTTGCGGCAACAAAGGCTTGATTGGAATCTCTTATACACAGGAGCAAATCGTCGTCGTCAGGAGACAATGGCTCTGACTCCCATGTTCACAAACTATTTAAGTTCAGTGCGTCTTCTTTCTATTTCATTAAGAAAAGCACAGAACATAATATAAATTACTTTAAACCTGTCAAAATAGTCAGCGCCTGACGTAAATTTATGATATATTTTAGGGCGCCATGTTTATAATTGCGTCTAAATTGTCTAAGGAGTATCTTAATTTGAGAGAATTAAACTAAAATGTTATTTTCTATCCTTTTCTTAATGAAATAGAAAGAAAAAGAAGCACTTGAATTAAAATTAGGTTGTGAATAAGTGAATCGGCGCCTATAGTGGCTTACATTGCGGGTTCTACTTGTAGTACATTCAATCAAAGAGATTGTAGTTGAGGGTGAACGTATAGATTTTAATATAAAAGACAGAAGTTGCCACTAGAGTACCGTTGCTGTTCAAAATTATCGAGTAGGAACAAACGACAGCACATCAAGCTACTACATTAGATTTTAACTTTATCGCTACAGTAATAAGGCTGAAGGTTGAATGGGAATATTTGAGAGTTTCAGGTCGATTGACCTGCTGTCGTAAGAACAAATTAAACTATGGTGAAATGATGCACTTGTAGGCTCTCTGAGCGTGCGTAGTCCATCGGCTCTCGTTTGATGTCCAACGCGCATAAGATGTATGGAAAAAGGTACGTGAAACTTTTACTACATTGATGTAATTCCTATAAGACGATTGACGTTCCAGAGTAAGGAAAATAAGCCTCTGTTACAAAGGACAGTCTTCAGAAGTACTTTTGCAATATTTTAAAGGTAAACAAGCCTTAATTTTGTTTAAGTATACAATATGTAAAGAAAACCCTGTCCGATCCGTAAGGATAATAAAGATTTGGTAAACACTTGACCAAATATAATATAAAATTTTACGTATTCATCAGAGAAACAATACTAATGCATTTTGAAATAATCTTTTTTCCCGCGAATTAATTCTAACTTCCCCGAAATTTGGTAATTCGTTTAAAAACTGACAACACCGGTAGTATTATGAGCGAATAGCTATGCGACCACGTGCCGCGTGCCCTGCCCCTGCCGCCCTCGGAAGGGTTGCTTACCGCACAGGTATTAAGTTACCTCTTTTTTTTTTTTCGAAATAATATTAATTTTTTTAGGGGATGTTTTTTTTTAAGTTTAGCCCAGCTTTGTATCCATTAGTAGAATCAGTTATCGATAACTAACAATACCTTCACGGATCGAACAGGATTTTCTTTACATACTGTATGTATATTTTTTACTTTCTATCTACGGTGACAATAGCAAAATGCAACGACACGGTTGGCGGCTGGCGCAGTAGCTTAGCGATTGAGTCCCTCACTGTATGGCTGTTTGTGTATGTGAGTAGTGTAGTAAACTGATTTACAGTACATCTATTTATTTCTATTTCATTAACAAAAAGGATAGAAGATAACATAATAGTTTAGTCCTGGATAATTAAGATACTCCATAGACAGTTTAAAAGAGATTAAAAACATAGCGATTAATTAAACGTCGATTTACGTCAAGAGCGGACTAATTTGACAGGACTAAACTAATATTTCTCTTCTGTACTTTGCTTAATGAAATATAAAGAAAAAGATGTACTGAAGTTAAATTAAGTTTAGTTTGTGACTAGGAAGTCGAGGCTATTGTTTCATTGGGAACACAGAATAAACAACCACCTTATTTAAGTACTTATTTATTTATTTATTTAAGTATCTTAAAACTAAGATTTATTTTGATTTACCAGTATTATCAATAAAAGGTATATGTACTACTTAACATTATCTAGTGTTCATACAATTGAATATTAAGAGATAAATGTACTCATGTACTGTAAATATTGTAGCTAATTATAGTAATGAATGTTTGTAAGAAACGATTTAAAAATTTTCACTATTTTGGCACTATTAAATTATCAGATGCACCATGATCAATGCAGTAAAAATGTCCAATCATAATTCAATGGCCATTAAATCTTATTGACGATTTCGGCGACCTGTGAAAAGAGAAATATGTTAAATCATTGTTGGGACAGTTACCAGTGATTTCCCGCGTAAAACTGCACACGCGTGATACCTACGCCAACAAAGAAAAAAAAGCAATCGCTTGACGTTTATTCATTCGAATCCATCAGTTACCCGCGCACGAGGTTCCTATAGCAAATACCTACTAAAGTTGCACATACACAGCACATCAAGCTACCTCAATATAATAGATTTCTTTATTAGATTTTCGACTTTATCGCTATAGACTTAAGGCTCAAGGTCGATTGGAAATATTTGACAGTTCCGGGTAGCTTGACCTGCTGTCATCCATAATATCCCGTCTGCAATAAACGCATTCGGCGGCATTGGAATGACATAGTTGGACGCCTGCCAAGACATAGACAATACGCTAAAGGTTTAGGTACTTACAGTGACAAACTGTTAACTAAACACTGCAAGGTAATAGTGTATTTGACTAAAAAATACTAATTAGGTCCTCCGTCAGTCAGATTTCCAAAAAATACTAGACACGTATTTTTTCTTTTTTCATATAAACAAAAAATCAAGACGACACAGTGCGTTGAAAACTCGTGTGACGTCACTGAACGCTACACATTTTAGCGAGCAGTGACGTCACCAGTCACCACTCCTGATCTTTGATGCCTTTTATATTTGTCAATCTTTATTGATTTGATAAAACAAAATATACGTATCCAATATTTTTCTATAATCTGAATGACAGACTAATTAGTTTTTTTTAGTCAAATAACCTATTGCGTAACACACTATCAGTAGCAATGGGTTTCATTTCGACAATTCAACAATATTCATTGCGTTATTACGATGTTGAGCAGACACGTTTTTGGAATATAACGAACACTGGATTAACAATATCCTTGAAAACGAAAGTAATATAACGTATGTTAAGAAAACCCTGTCCGACCCATAAGGATAATAAAGGTTAGGTAAACACATGACCAAATGTAATATAAAATTTTACGTAATCATCATAGTACCAATACAAATGAATTTTGAAGTAATCTTTTTTTCCCGCGAATTAATTCCAACTTCCCCGAAATTTGGTAATTTTTTAAAAAGTGACAACACCGGTATTTTTATGAGCGAATAGCGATGCGACCACGTGCCGCGTGACCTGCCGCCCGCCGCCCGCGGAAGGGTGCTTACGCACATTTATTAAGTTACCTCTTTTTGCGAAATAATATTTCTTTTTTTAGGGGGATATTTTTTTTAAGTTTAGGCCGGTTTTGTATCCATTAGTAGAATCAGTTATCGATACCTAACAACACCTTCACGGGTCGGACAGGGTTTTCTTAACATACTGTATAGTTTGATACGCAATTAGGATGCCGGTTAGAACACAAACTGGTATTTTTGGTTCAAATATTATATACCTAATACTAGTTATTCGAATTCGTAGAGTGATGATTGAAATCGGTAGCTAATAATGTTAGTGAATAATAAGGAAGGGGTAACAAACCTTTCTTACCCTTGTCTTTGGAGGTCTTGACCTGCTTGTTTTTGTTGCATTTCTTAGTGATGCGCCTACTTTGATCACAACTGGAGTCGCTATTAGCCTTCAGCATATCAGTCCGGGACATCTCGCCATTGGGGCTGCATTCACTCCAAGAAGATTTCTCATAGCGGCAAGCTAAACAAATACATGGAGTTTAGTGACCAAAGTTTTTTAGACAATAATCCCCTTTCTTACAGTTTTTTGTGCGTAGGCGAGGATACGAAATAATCACATTAGGAGCCTGTGATCTTTTGCTTTTAAAACACCAAACGTCTCCCATTTTGTTATCGCATTAACAAACATTGTAGGTACACATTAAGCTTTCTATAATATTTATCTATGTGCTATAGAATTCATTATGATTTTCTATGACATGATTTTCAGTAAAAACGGCTTCGCTATAATATTTAAAAAAAAACTAGGCAAATATCACGTGGTATTCAAATATTCTCCAATAATGTGTTCGGAACTGTCATGAAAGCAAACCAATTTCCTGTAATGTGTACCTCCCGCCTCCCTTATAAAGGAGCGAACGTTTGGCATTTCAGCCGCCCTTTTACTTTTATGCTCGCTTCTTTGGAAAAACTTGAACATACTGACATTTCGCTGATACCTACTTATCATCAGTTCTATATTTAAGCTGCACTTAATAATATTTGTGGCTCACGTAATATGTGGTGGCCTAGTGGAAGTCGTGGTGGCCTAGTGGTTAAAACACCAGCCTCTCAAGTATGAGTGCGCGGGTTCGATTCCAGGTTAGGCAAGTACCAATGTAAGTTTTCTAGAGTTATATGTATTTTCTAAGTATATCTTGGACACCAATGACTGAAGGTGAAGGAAAACATCTTGAGGAAACCTGGACTTTATAAGTCTGAAATCGCCAACCCGCATTGAGCAAGCCTGGTGATTACGCTCAATCCTTCTCGGTAGGCCTAGTATGAGTTTTCATTACGAAACTCGTTCGTCGATATCGAGCGCGTTTGACTCAGCGATTGGCCCGCTTCAAGGTCGTAAGAACTCTCAACCAATGAGAGCGCCAAACGCGCTCGATATCGGTGGATCGAGTTTCGTATTGAAAACTCATACTAGGCCTACTGTATGAGAGGAGACCTGTGCCCAGCAGTGCGACGATTTAAAAAAAAAAAGGTTGATGATGATGAATAATATTTCACTTATACTCAATTCAGCAGGTAATTGCGTAACACACTATCAGTAGCAATGGGTTTTATTTTGACAGTTCAACAACATTCATTGCATTATTTACGTTGTATGAACGGGCAAATTTTCGAATATATGGAGCAATGGTTTAGCAATACACTTCGAAATGATCCTAACTGATTGTAATAGTGTGTTTGGCAATTAGGATGCTGATCAAAATGACAAGTTTGAACTTGTTTTTGTTATCATATAAGTACGGGCGACAGCAGATCAAGCTACCCGAGACTGTCAAAAATTCCCAATCAACCTTGAGCCTTAAATCTTTAGAGATAAAGTTGAAAATTTAATAAAGAAATCTGACAGATTGTAGTGACTTGATGTGCTGTCGTCTGTACAATCCATACTAATATCTCTGTCTGTCAAAACTACTGAACCAATTGTAATGAAATTTGGTACACAGATAGTCTAGAGCCTGCGAAAGGACATAGGCTATATAACATCCCGCTATGACCAATAGAAGCAGAGCAGTAACAAAAAAGGGGAGTGAATGCGGGCGTACATATTGCTCCTATTATTTAACAGGCGCTTATTTTGTATCAACTGAGCTCCTGTAAACTGAAGTCCACCGCGGGAACAGCTAGTGATTACATAAAAGAGGAAATGGTGAGACGAATTACAATATAAACTGAAGTACTAGCCAGAAGTCTGGTCAATACTTGCAAGTTTTGGACAATGTTGCAAGAGGGAAGACCGATGATAGTGAAAGAGAAAAGAAAGACCGATAATACGGAAAGTTAAAATGAACAACAAGCATGTTTTTGCCTGCAATAGGACATATTGGATCATAGTTAGACATTATATTGGAAGAACACACATAAGTATACAAGAGGACATCTTCACGCAAACTGTACCCCTGTACCTTTTTAGGTGAGAAATTGTCAAGTGCCTCTGGGCGGAGCGGAAGGACGTGTCAGAGTTTTACTGACTAAAACTCACCCATGTTTCTTCATTTGCCACTGAGCAAGGGGCCACGGTATCTCTTTCGGACATGACTTACCATAAAAAAAATTCGTAGATTAACATAAAAAAAAATCGCGCTCAAAATGTATGGAAAAGTTAATTTTACCCTTTTTGATAACTGTCGTATATTTTCAATTAGAGGCGAAAATCACGTGACTACTTCATCCTAGGTAACAGGTGGCGCTCGGTTATTTTTTTTTTCGCTTACGCTGTAGTACGTAATTATCATGGACCCTCCATTGTGGAGTTAATTGAAGAACTCTTACCGGCTCTACCTGCGGCCCGGGGGGTCATAATGTCTGGCACCCTGTATTATCTAAGTATGTAAGGATAGCGGGTGGTGGACTGTAAACTTGGGACTCTGGTTCACATACCTTTCTTGCATTTCTTCTGGATAGTCTTGATGCTTTCGCAGCTGGCTGGGTCTCCTTTCTTTAAGGTAAGCTTTCTGGAGCGCATATTTGTTTTGGCGTCACACTCGCTCCAAGCGCCGCGAATGTAGCGACAAGTCTCTGTATTCATGAAATTAGTCCGTTGAGACTTGACAAAAATAAAAAAATAAAAAATCTATACCAGATTTTCTTTTTTTTTTTTTCATAATATTTAAAATATTTTATAATAACTTAGATAAAAGTTACGACTCATCATTTCTATAATTACTTTTTGTAATATTCGCTAAAAAGGAGGTATATTTTAACATTATGAACTAGACGGCCTAAAGTGATTAGAGTAGCCGGTCGATTCTATAAGAATCACACTGCATACAGCTGGGTTTAATGAACTGTAATAGTGTCAATAGTGGAATCTAAGAAAATCTAAATCTAAGTGAATAAAAGGGACGACGGCAGTTGAGCGAGGTGATGCAATGTTAAACCCAACAACACGACCAACAATGCTGCGCCAGAGGGAGAGACCGTGGGGACGCCCGAACCCCCACAAGGATCGCCATCAGGTCCTCTCGTCCCGTCGCCAGCCGGCACGATGGGACCACCGTGGGATTTTTCGCATTTGGCGGGGCGGCCCTAAGTGTCTTCAAAGCTAGAATGAATAGGCTCTTAGCAAACTAGCGCGCTTTAACATCAATGATTGCATCACTGCTTATCGTCAGGCGGGATTGCGGTCAAGCACTAGTTTATGATATCTATGAAAAAAATTGGAATGACAGCTCATTCACTTCACTTCACGGTGAGATGGTAACAGAACTTCAAGCTACAATAATCTGTCAGATTCCTTTATTAGATTTTCAACTTTATCTCTAAAGCGTTAAGGCTCAAGGTTGATTGGGAATATTTGACACTTTCGGGTAGCTTGACCTGTTGTCGTCTGTACCTAAACACATTAGTTTTTCATTATTTACCTAACCAACCTAACCCTCCTAAATTACTTCCGAAATCTCTTACAATTTGTCTTTACAAAGACAATTTATTCCTCTCATCTGTAATCTATTTAAAACTGTGTATGTGGATTGTAACGGACTCTTTTATCTTAATGACCAAACTTTTTGTTTTTTTTTTTTTTTTGTCAAAAAGGCAAAGTTTTGAATGTATCCCAACATGTGCAGATGGGTTACAGAGAACGACCCAAGGGATTTATTTTCAGCTGTCTGGAAGTAGGGTAGCAACACAAATAAGAAAACAAAAGGACTTCGATGAATATACGCCATCTTCGAGTCGTTAACTTGCACCTAAATAGTTGAAACACAATAAGCAGCTATAAACTTTTATCATCGTGTTTCTACACCCAGAACTTTGTAAGATATTTGAAAAGACGAATTGTAGGCGGTGCATCTTCAAAGAAACGAGAATTAAATGCACAGAGCTAGACAATCATTTCAAAATTTTCTGTTAAATGCTTTTACAAATAAACACAATCGAGTTAAGCGCAAAATCCTAAAACCCGGACAGTTAAAATGCAGAGATGTTGAAAAGTACAACGAGTTCAAACGTTTGTTTAAGAAAAGAAATCTCTGAAGGGATGTACTCTGACTGATGGAATAAAACTAACATTTAAATAAACTAAAAAGAACAATGCCATTATAAAATTATAAAATAAACTTGAAAATCCGCTTACTATTGCATTTTAAAGTATCCGATTCGAATGGCTTCCTAGTTAAATATTTACTAACAAAAAAATACTGAAATCTACATCGGCATCGAAAGCGTGGTTACTTTCGTGCGCTCTAAATACTAACCTCTATTTTTAGCGCCCCTCTCGCTCCGGATGAGGACCTCGTGCTCACTCTCCTCCCATACTTCACCTTCAGCGGAGACCACAACTGCCGCCATCAGGATCAGCCCTGCCACCAGACGCCATACGTACTTGGCCTACAATGAATACAACAATCATTATCAAACATCAAGAAAAATATTCATCGGCTTCCGCCAAAACAAACAGAAAAATCGCGCGCAGCATTTTGCAAGTTACAGAAATAAGTATATATAGAAAACAGGCAATGCAACCTATGGTTTTCGGGTATCTTGAGTTCAAGTGTAAAGAATCCATAACAACAAAGACTCAAAGCAATAGATACGTAGCAGCGATATCTGACAATACTCAGTCAATGACTTTAATTGTAATTCAGTCATGGCGCCCGCTAATATTAAATGGATGTCTCAGAGGTCACTAGCCAGTGCCATTGCGATAGTCCAGCCGTTATACACTTTGAGTCATTTGTTATGTCTCTTGTTGACAATCATTACTTATGTTATTGGCCTCTATTCATCGCGTTTATAAATAGCAGGCCAAACAATTGATAATAAGTAATAACAGCTGTGACATACTATTTTTAGCCGTTATTGTAATCAATTAAATAATGGCGGTGTTTGTAAATAAATAGTAAAGTAATGTAGGAGAACGTCCATCCGTGAATTATATCAATTGATATTAATTTATCAAATGGCACGATTTCACAAACTGAGGACATGATATCACTGTCGATTTCTCGGAGTTAACGCACACAAACAAATCTGTAGCCACCCCCACCGTCCCCTGTGTGATTGTAGCGGGATGCTGCGCACTCATTTGTATGTATTATGTAACGAATTTAAATATTCTCTTGCATTTTTTTAACGGAAAGCATGGTTTCATGAATTTGAGTCCCGATTTTATCAAGTTAATTAGCTATGATCACTTAAGGAAGAGGAAAATAAATAAATAAGTACTAACACATTTAAAAAAAATATTTCAAAATAAAATTAAGTTTAGGTATTGGAAGGTACACAAATTTATCCGCATAGCTTTGTACTTCTGTATTATTTTCTGTTGCACAAAGAAGTGCCTATTTCAGGAGATTTTTTTTTCACTTTCGCTTGTTAAAAATAATGTAAATAATCAATTACGAATTAATATAGCGGAGCGGGGGATGCACAACTTGTGAAATAAATTTTAGATGTTGTTGTAATCAATTTGTACTGATGAGCAAGCTTACCTCCATATTCTGGAATCGCGGGTCGGAGCGCTTCGGTCGGTCGCGTACGTGTCTCGAGGACGACTGGCGAGCAGCGAGTGGCGCGGCGCGGGCGGGTCCGGGGACACGCAGGCAGGACGCCCGCCTATTGATCTGCCTCTTGGGCTCTTGCACCCGGGAGCACCTATATACACTTGCTAGTCAATCCTGTACGCATATTCACACCCCCTCCCCTCGAGCCGATCTCTCTATCTGCGGCTAGGCAAGATTTATTGCTTTTTCCGGGAATAGCCGGATTTCCTCTGGTATGATACGGCGTCAGACTTTTGCGTTGGGATGCAGATTAGGTTTTGTATGGATATAAAATTACCTCGAAGTTATGGATAGAACATGGATCGTGGAATCACCAACATATGTACTTTTAAACACACATAATTAGCTATTTTTATTTCGCCCAAGACTAACATTACTACATATGTATTTTCTCATTTTTCTTGCGCATCACACTATCAGTAGCAATGGGCTTCATTTTGACAATTGGGTTGTATCCTAAAAAATAATTTAATGTCCATCAGATAGATTTATAAAAAATATTGAACACGTATTTTTTATTTTTTCTTTCATTCAAATATTTAGGAAGATATATTGATTTGAAATGTCGCATGACGTCACGCCGTGCTACAAAATATACCACGGCGTGATGTAATTAGCTCCCACTCCGTAAATTTAATACGCTGTATCTTAGTAGTTTTTGGTAAGTTCGACAAAATAAAAAATACGGGTCTTAATTTTTTTTATTATATCTATATGAAGGACTAATTATTTTTTTGATTTTCATACCTTGGATACATCCCTATTAAACAACACTCATTGCGTTTTTTACATTGTGGATCAGACACATTTTTCGAACACTGAAGCGATGGGCTATCAATATCCTTCAAAATGATTCACTTTCAGTTTTTTTAATACTTATAAACTAGTGCTTGACCGCAATCCCGCCTGATGGTAAGCAGTGATGCAACCGTTGATGGTAAATCGCGCTAGTTTATTTAACACTTAGTGAATTGTTAGGAAGACGGCAGTTGAGCGAGGTGATGTAATGTTAAACTCAACAACACGATCAACGATGCTGCGCCACAGGGAAATTGATCTGGAGATCCTCCACGACCAAACTCCCGACACAACAACATTTATCGCGTCAATTGCGTTCATTTGCTTGCGAGTTATTAAAATGTTTTAAATATTTTTTCCCCTTACCGTTTCATGGTCCTCTACTAGAGACAGTAGGCGATATTTTAACGACAAAATTAACGATCTATCTACATATCTATGATAGAATGCGAGGTTGTTGATTGTTGCTTGTGAAATTAGAATACTTCTTGAAGAATATTGACTAAGGCGATTCACACACTGCATCGTATCATGCAGCGTAGAGCGAGAGTGCGTGTCCTAATGTTGTTGGAAGAAAATAAAGAAAATACAATACACTTAAAATAAATATAAATCAGGTAGCAATAATTAAAAATCAACTTGATAGTTAAAACCCCATGTAGAAAATAGCATCAGAGTCCCTGGCGGCTGCGCCAATATGGTCCATTTTGCGAGTATGTATATACACTCACGCGCACATGAGCGTATCCAGGGGGCCAAGGGTATCCAGGGGGGCAGGGGGAGGCAGCTGTCCCCTGGAAATCACGCAGATAATGTATGAACTCCCCTAATTACTAAACAAAGTATAAGCGAGGACTTATTTGTAACTTTTAAAATTAACCACGCAGTAGAAACTAACAAAATGTACCTACGGTACGGGGTATGTAATTGCCAAAAAAGTATATCGCACAAAGATTAGGTACCCACTCTAAAAAATTGACTTGAAAGGCCTGACTTGCCTTCACCTAGGCCTGACTTATCCCCCCTAGGCTAGAAGCTGGTTACGCCCATGCCCGCGTAACACTGTATTCACTACGCACCTGTAGCATAGCGCGGGGCAGTGTGTGTTTGGACTAATCAAACCAGACACTTAGACACTTTCGGTTTGTTTCGATGTGATTAATTCAAATTATTAACAATTATCAATCATTATTAATAACTACCTCATTACCTTTTTTATGATAAAACAAAATAAGACTCAACGTTATTAATTATCTTTTAAGAATTTATTTATTAATGTGAATTTTATGTCTTGTGAAACTCATACCATACCATTTTTTTCTTGTTCTGGATTGGATATCGTCAAATGACCTCTACCGCTCTGGGCGGAGCGGAAGGGCTGTCAGACTTTTGCTGACTAAAACCTATCCTTGTTCCTTCACTTGCCTGCACGCAAATGGGATGTTTTCTTTTTTAACCAACCCTCAACCCTGACCCAGGAGGCATCGCTCTTCGTGGGACCCGTCACGATGTGCTGACATCTATTTAGGCGCGCGTGAAACAACGCGCCTGGCCGACTCTGGCCTGGTCTTTACCGAGCGGTGAGCTGCCCACTGCTCACCACCCGCAAGCCCGCGACTACGGTGGACGCGAGTTCTCTCCCGACCAGGGCATCTCCTGTGGTGGCTCGGGGCGTGATGGCGCTAGGACTTCTGCTCACTCACCCCCTCCTCCTCCTCCTTTGGCAGCATGACTGCTTCGCAGAAGGAGGTGAAGGCCTGCCATTCACTCTCGCTCCGGACCATGGCTTGGACCAGGGCAGGGCAAGATAGCGCCGCCGATCGCCGCCACGATGACACGGCGATGCTCTACCCCAGCCGGGCAGACCTCTACCATATGCTGCACCGTATCCTCATAGCGATCCTTTGGCCTTTTTGTCGTGTTTTTGCAGCCTTATCCGCAACAGGAACCTCCCGTAACAGCCGTGTCCGGTGAGGACCTCCGTCAGGTGGAAGGTTAGGGCGCCGTGGCGCCTCTCTAGCCGATCCTCAAAGAGGGGACATTTTGTGGCGTGCCCAGCACGTTGCGACGGCGCACTCTCCATGTCACTATGAAATCCCGCCAGAGCTCTGTACGCCGTATCTTGATTTCTCGCGCAGGAATTATGCTTCCTCTCGCCAATCGCACATGTGGGCGAGGGCTTTGGCTTCAGCAGAGACCTGCTGCTGACCCTCTGGGATCCGGTCAGACATCGGACTGGTCGTTTCCTCAAGGACCGCGCTCACCAGTGCCCCGTAAAGGGCCATGGACCGCACGGCCCCAGCGTAGAGCCTCCAGCTGGAGGAGTTTGTTCCCAGTCATATACCATACCTGATGTCAAACACTAAGAGCAAATTAGCTGACAGGTTGTCAAACTCTTATAAAGTGATTTGTTTCATTATGAAGAAAGACATTTCGCAAAAAGTCTATATTTTATTACATACTTATTTACGTACTTATTCAATATACTTAAATATGGATTAATTCTTCAAAATTACTAAAAATTCCTAATCACTTGTACAGAACTTATTTATAATTCGTTAATTAATAACTACTTTTTGGTAAGCCGTGAAGAGTTACTGTGCGATTTTTACAGAATCTATCGTAAGATTAGGTGAAGTGAAACTTAGTGAGCTTTCAATAGTGTTAATCCCTAGCATTAGTTGGAATGACTGCTCATAGTGCTCACTCCACGCGTTTACGGTAGATGATTACAGAATCGCACTGCTGGAGTAGTAAAAGCGTTTAGTGTTAATTCTGTTTAGGGTGGGTCCTTGTCAAAGGTTTTGTATTGTCAACAGACGTGCGGCGCGCCCGCAGACGACGTGCGGTGACTGACAATCTATGTTTTATGTTTCCAAATCTAAAAACGTGTTCGCACAAGAGGCAAATTAATTAAATTACCTGGTTATTTTATTTTATGACCCTCTAAGGTACTAGCTGTACTTTAATTCTGCGTTTTAGTAGTTCAAATAGTAATAACAATTGCGTATTTTTATACATTTCTTTTGGTAGTGAGTTATACAGTTTAGCTCCCGCGTGTATATATTTTTTCATATTTAGATATAATATAACACAGATTACAGAATACTACGGTTTTAATAAGTACTAGGAATATGTAAGCCTTGTGTTTACGTATATATACTTGTATGTTTTTGGGAATGTGATTGAAAGTGAAGTCTTGTCATGTGTTATATAAGTATATGTATATTATTAATTTATTATTATATAGGTAACTAGCGACCCGCCCCGGCTTCGCACGGGTGCATTGCTGTTACTAAATACAATACAGAAAAACTGTAAACGTTGTATAAAAAACATAGCGGCCCGCGCGCCGCCACTCCAAATGGCATGGCCCGCAATTTTTAAACCTGTAATATCTTCGAAAATATTCATTTAAATCATATGCTGTGAAGGGCGAAATATATCTATATTAAATCATCAATGTATGTAAGTTATTAAATAGGATAAGGATTAAAATAAATCAAATAATTAGAAAATATTTGTCGTAATATAAAAAGTAAATGACAAAAAAAAGTTATTGTGGGATCCATTAGAGATAAACATATACCATCGCGGACTTTTCTATAGACCTTTTCAATATGTACATTTGTACAATATATGTATAGTAAATTATTTTGATAAATCTAGTAGGGTTTAGCCTGTGTTTCACTGCAAACGCGGAAAAACTTAATAGGGATTTTTCCTCGGTAAAACAAAAAAATTATTCTATATTGGATACGTATATTTTGTTTTATCAAATCAATAAAATTTGACAAATATAAAAGGTATCAAAGATCAGGAGTGGTGGCTGGTGAAGTCACCGCTCGCTAAAGAGTGTTGTGTGCAGGGACCTCATACGAGTTTTCAACGCACTGTGTCATCTTCATTTTTTGTTTATATGAAAAAAAGAAAAAAATACGTGTCTAGTATTTTTTGGAAATCTGACTGACGGACTAATTAGTTTTTTTTTAGTCAACTACACTATTATTTACGACACTACATTAGAAACGTCAATGAAATAGTGTTTCTCCACTACATAGGGAAAGAGAAACTGACTTTGTTATTTAGTGATGATGTCTTGTGAAGCCGTACGAAGGACGTGTCTGAGCAGTTGTGTTGCGATGTGTGCCGGGTACGATGCGCCAAATGTTGTTGTGTTGTGAGTTTGGTCGTGGAGGGTCTTCAGATAAATCTCCCTTTGGCGCAGCATCGTTGATCGTGTGTTGGGTTTAACATTGCATCACCTCGCTCAACTACCGTCTTCCTTCCTATTCGCTCAATCTAAGTGAATAGGTTCTTAATAAACTAGCGCGCTTTACCATAAACGATCGCATCACTGCTTACCATCAGGCGGGATTGCGGTCAAGCGCTAGTTTATAATTATTAAAAATAAATAAAAAATGATACAAATATTTGTTCCGTGCGGGAACCGAACTCACGTCACTCAGCGTAGCAGTCAACCAAGCTTGCCACAATAAAAATAATAATAATAACATTTGAAGGAAGCATAGGTATCAGAAATATAAATTAATATCTCTGTGTGAGGAAGAGTAGATTCTCGTTGGACAGCTGGATCAAGGACTTGAAATCAGGAAGTGATACTTCTAGACACGACTCGCATTGTCAAGCGGTTCCTCTCTCTGAAGTCTCATCCTGTTCCCGATACCGGTGAGCTACTATTTATCATCTCTTCGTTTATAAAAGCAAATATTGTAATATTATTGCCAGGAAAAGATCGCATTAGTGATAAGGCCGCCCATTGTATGTTTATTATGTTGAATGTTTTTAGTTTGATCTTTGATTGGTGTACAATAAAAAATATATAAATAAATAAATAAATATTTAAAAATGTAAATCATAATATTTGTACGTGCGTGTGTGCGTGCGGGTAAATCAATAATATCTATTGTTATAAGATAAGTACTGATTATGATTATGTGAATTGCATTTGATGTCTCCCACAGTCTGATGAACAGTACGAATTTACGTTTTGAATCACCTGTTAAGTTTCATTCTTAAACCGTCTTAATACTTAAGAACCTTATGTTAAAATCATTGCAATCCTTTTGATTAAAAAAAAAAAAAACTCGTTGGAAGATCCCTGGTTTTTTATTCGACTGCCGCATTGTTAGTCTAAGAAGGAAGTTTATTGTATCACAAGCGACCGTAACAACTGGAAGCGGTCAATCTAAAGTGGGTAGGTACTGATGGTAATTTTAGCATAGTCTCCACTTATTTGTCCAACGGAAAAAACCAGGCAACAGATTGAATGAGTGAGTACCAATCAGCAAAAAAAAAAAAATAGCATCGCCATACAACGTGGCAATGCTGCCAGCCTTTTGGGCACGCTTCCTGTGCGATGCCGATGAATTTTTTGATGCCCTCTAATTATTTCCGTTCCTACTTTATAGACTTGTACATACATACAGGTCTCCCAAAGTGATAATGCGTATAGAAATCTTCGTCACTGTTCGGCAACGGTCGTATTCCCTTGGTTAAGTGCATAAGAAGTGGTTAAGTGCACCACTCTATATACATATCTTCTTCCGAACGCTCGGGGAATACGACCGTTGCCAAACAGTGACGAAGATTTCTATGCGCATTATCACTTTGGGAGACCTGTAATATTATATTTAAAGTTTATAAATCATGTTATATTAGCGTAAATACTCGCAAACATGTTTCTTGATAATCTCTTAGTCGTAAAAGGTGATGAAAATTTTGCACCGAAAGGGTGCTAACGGAACCCTACCCTTTTTACTTTGTGGTACAGATGTCCGCAGTCAAACTAACCTAAACTGTCAAATGTTCCCAATCAAGCTTGAACCTTGCTCAGGAGATAAAGTTGAGAATCAATTAGAGTAATTTGCAGCTCTAGGTGCTGGCCCTGACTCTTTATGTCCGAAGCCGACTCGCACTTAGCAGGTATTGGTTTCTACTTTTTTCATAATTAAAAACTAGTGCTTGGCCGCAATCCTGCCTGATGGTAAGCAATGATGCAATCGTTGATGGTAAAACGGGCTAGTTTAATAAGGAAGTAGTGGTGAAGGAAGACGGCTGTTGAGCGAGGTAATGCAGTGTTAAACCCAACAACACGACCAACGAAGCATCGCTGGTCGTGTTGTTGGGTTAGGGTCTCCAGATCAATCTCCCTTTGGCGCAGCAGCGCCCTGGAGACCCTCCACTACGAAACTCCCGACACAACAACATTTGGCGCATCCTACCCGGTACACATCGCAACACAACTGCTCAGACCCGTCCTCCGTACGGCTTCACCAGAAATCATGCCGGAACATGACGAAACGCTTGGCGGCAGGAGTTACAATATATTAGTACAAGGGTTATTTCAAAAATGGCTATATTCTGAAACAGCAAAAATTCTACTAAACGCAATCATTTTTCCCTACTAAGGTAACGCGAAATTTTTAGGGTTCCGTAGTCAACTAGGAGTCCTTATAGTTTCACCAAGACTGACTGTCTGTCTGTCTGTCCGTCCGCGGAAAATCTCAGTGACCGTTAGCAGTAGAGAGCTGTTTGGTTTTACAATCACGCCACAACAAGCAAAAATAAAAATAGAAAAAGATATTTTATTAGGTCCCATATGAAATTGGCGTTTTGTATGGGAGGAATAAAAGTTGTTTATTTTGACGTGACAACGTCTATTAAATTGGTACGGCGTGTAGTCATTCTCGAAAACACCGTAACGGCCGAATCTGACGCCACACGGAGTCCACGCCTACTTTACCCCCACCCCTAGAGCGAATAGACGTTGTCACGTTCAAATATCGGCAGTAGACGGAGTTCTACAGACAACCAATTTTTTTTTATATATAATATATTTATTTAATCAAAGTATGATCCATTGCTATATATGCACTTCAGCCTCTAACAGATGTTTCGTTTGTCTTTTCTGAAAAAAGTATTAGGACGGAAATTAATAAAATCTTTGAAGGCGGTTAGGACTGCCTCATCGGAGTTGAATTTTTCCCGTGCAAAATGTTATCCAAATTTCAAAAAAATAGTAGTCTGTTAGAGCAAGGTCCGGGGAGTAAGTTGGATGTCTTAAACATTCCAACTGAAGCTCATCTAATTTGGTAGCAGTCTGTTGTGCAATGTGTGGTCTCGCTTTGTCCTGAAGCAGCAGTGGCCTTTTGCGATTAACCAGTCTCGGTTGTTTAGCGGCTAGTTAGTTGTAGCATCATTATGTGGAGCTGCTCACAGTAGAGATCTGCAGTAATAGTCTGGCCAGATTTAAGGAAGCGGTAGTTTACCACACCGGCACCGGCAAAGGCGCTCTTCACGTGGTCCGTGGCGCCAGAGGTGACGGCCAGGGTCGGCGGGCTGACTTGCCCCCTCTCCGCCCTGGTTGGTATGGGTCGCGGCGGTTCCTTCTTTTTGGCAGTTTGTTTTTTCATCTTCTCCACCGCCCTCTCCAGCCTCTCAGTCTGTGTGATTGGACTGGTTTTCGGCAGCAGTGCGTCGAGGAAGGTACCAATAGCCTTGAGGTGGGTATTGGACCGGGCTCGGTCCTCCGGACTGGTGATACCCGCCTTCGCCTTCCTCTCCTTTTCCTCGGCGGCTTTGCGCTGCACCTTTTCAGCGCCGGTCATGGCTGTGGTGGGACCAGTCGCGCTGGCTGAGCGGTCCACAGGGGCTTCCAGGAAACTTAAAGTTTCCCCTCTGTCCTCGTAGATCACTACCTCATGGTGTTCTGAGGCCTTCAGGCAGCCGAATCTGTCCGCGACTTCTCCTCTGTCCCAACCGATCGCCATGGCGTCGACGCTTATCTTCCGGGGTGGCGTTTCCCCTGTCCGCCCGATCTCCTGGAGCAGCGAGCACGCCTGGGCAAATGGAGTCTCCGCCCTCCACTCGAGTAATGCGATTGTTTTGCCTTTGAATCGCATTAAACGGCATTGGTGAGCGGCCACTTCCACCTGCTGTAGCGCTACGTACTTACTGCGCTTTATGCTCGCTTTGGTCGTGCTCCCGTTGATCAGGGCGGCCAGGCCCGGCGAGATGTAGACTCGGCCTGCAGCGCGGCTTGTTCCGATGCAGAAACTTAGGCCCAGCTTTTCTGAATCCCTGTTCATGAACAGGGCCACCCCGCGGAGTCTGATCCCTGGAGATCCGCTCTCAGCGCATGCCAGCAGCTGTGCCGTCGACATGGCGAGGGGGGGTGGTTGCGGGCCGGTTCCTGCATCTACCGCCGAGAGCACCGCCGCCTGCGCGGGCTGGTGGTGTGCCAAGGCTGATGAGGACGTGGATGGTTGTGTGGTTGAAGTGGTAGGGATGGGAGTTATTACACCCCTTGTATTTATTAGTCCCGCTGTTGATATCTGCGGTTGATGGCTACTAGTTGTGCTTGCACCCGTGTGGTGTCGTGTTTGACGGGCTGATGGTGGCGGTCGGACTCGACAGCGTGCTGAGGCCTCAGATTTGTTTGGCCCCGCTGCGACTTTGGCGACCCTACTCGCGAATGTCAAGAATGGAGTCCTCGTTGCAGGTTTCTCCAGAAACTTGTGGAGTGAGGACTGGGTTAGCTGGAGTTCGGTTTTTTCCTCCAGCTCCATTCTTTCGAGGCAGAACCTCGGACACTCGAGGAGCAGGTGCCAGACGGTTTCGTCACTCGTCTGGTCGCAGATGCACGATGGACTGTCTTTTAGATGGAAACGGTGGAGGTATGCTGCGAATGCACCGTGTCCTGTGAGAATTTGAGTATGGGTCGGCTCCAGGACTGTGCCTCGAAGGGCCCTTTTCGCCGCTAGGACGTCAGGGAAGAACACTTTCGTAACCGAACCCGTACTCGAGGACTGGTATCGCTCCTGCCACCGTTTGACAGTCTCCTCCCGTATCTTCCGCTTGATGTACGATACGGGGACTCTGTCGTAGTCTACTGTCTCCTTAGTGAGAGCCGCCTCCTTGGCTAGCTCATCAGCTCTCTCATTCCCGGCTATTCCCACGTGGGCCCTCAGCCAGAAGAGTCTCACCTCTCTGCCTTCCTCTCTGATCTCACGCATATCGTCCTTGATGTTGAGTGCCAGGTGGTGGGTGACAGACGGCCTCCTCAGCAGATCCAGTGACGACCTAGAGTCGCTGAGGATGCTTACGCTGACCGCCTGTGATTCTTTCACCAACCTGACAGCTCTGAACAAAGCGTATAGTTCAGACTGGAAGACAGAGTTGTGAGGCCCAAGGCCAAAGGCACACGACATGGTCTCCTTACCTCCTTCCCACCATGTTAGGGCCGCCCCGACCTTCCCTTCGATTTTACTACCGTCGGTGTAGATCTGGGGGCCTGTCAACCGGTGGGTCTCTAGGGTTTCGGGAGTCCAGTCCTCGATGCGTGCGTACTCAGTTGGAATGAGTCGCGCTGGGTGGGGTAGGGACAAGTAATGTAGATTCCCCTCCAGCTCGCATCCGGGTGGGATGTGGTCACGGGAATGGCCCTTTTTAATTTGGAATAGGGCCGCTGCCTCCTTTACGCGAAGGTCCAGGGGCAACTGACCAGACAGCACTAGGGCCGATGTCAGAGACACCGTGCGGTACGCCTTGCAGATCTTCTGCACGAACCCCCTCTGCAGCGAGTCAAACTGATTTCTAGTCATCAGTTTGTCCGCCGCCGGGGCCCGTGCACTCGCCGCATACAGCACGATGGGCTCTATCACCGACACGTAAATCGTCCTGATGATCTCACCATTCAGGCCCCACGTCACCTTCGCCGCGCACGCCAGCTGCTTGTAAATATCGGCAGCCTTCCTGCATGTTGCCGACACGTGCGCATTGAAAGTGAGTTTGGCGTCAATGGTGAGACCCAGCAGTTTGACCTGTTGGACTAGGTCTAGCCTCACACCCGACATGTACAGGACCGGGTCGTCATATTTCAGCTTTCTCGTTATCACCATCGCCTTTGTCTTATGCGCGGCGAAACGCAGCTTATTTTTGACGCCCCAGGTCGACACCACGTCGAGAGCGTTGTTGGCCGTCTGCTGTAGGGGACCGGTGGTGTGGTCTGAAAAAACCAGGACGACATCGTCAGCGAATGCCTGGCAGTATACCCCCATGTTCGCCATTTCATGTAGAAGCGAGTCAAGGATCAGGTTCCAGAACGTCGGACCGGCTATCGAGCCCTGGACGCATCCTTTGCTGGTTCCCTTTTCCCTGACCGCTCTGGCGTAGTTCACCTTCACGCTCCGGTGTTCGAGGTAAGAGGCAACGAGTTTATATATGTTCTTGGGACACTTCCTATTGTTGTAGAGTATCCACTTTTCATCACAGGTAGTGATTCGATTTAAAATCCCTTCATTATTGTGCCGATTCAGTAATGTAACACAGCAGTCGACGCGCTTTTGTCGGTTTGCTTAACTCAATTCATGAGATATCTTTCGAGCTTTCTTATCTTCCCAATTTGTTTAAAGTGGATTAAAAAAGTTTTATCATTAACACCGCAGCCTGCAGCTAACTTGGACGTACTTTGGATGAATCCGCTTCCATAATAGCCTTCAATAATTCTTCTGTCGACTTTGGTCTGCGGCCGTCCACAGGGATTGTTCTGTAGGTTGAAATTTCTACATAGAACGAAAACGTTGAAATACGAAACGTTGAATATGTTGAAATACGGTTTCCGAGGCACAAATTGATGAGTAAATAGCTGTATAAATAATTTGGAATTCTAAACCAAAGAGGAGATATTTGAGATAAAAGTGGCCAGTACGACAGAACGCCAATTTCATATAAGTATAAGAAAAATAGCAAATATGCAAGCATATTGTAAAAAAAAAAACATACAAGTAGTACATGCAAGCATATTTGCTATCTTAGTTAACATATTTTCTGGACGTATATACTTTTAAACTCAAAGTTACCACCGAAAATCCCGTCTACTTTGTGTAAAAGAGGAACCCAAGAGACGGCGCTGTAAATTATTTAATTGGATAAAAATTAATGCTGAATTGGTTAAAATCGCTTCGAAAATTAGCCATTACATGTCGTAAAAAGTAAATAACAAAGAATTTAATTGTGGGTTATCCATAAGAGATAGACATTTACCATCGGGGAGTTTTCTGTAGACCTTCTACAGAAGGTCTACAGAAAACATTGAAAGCAAGCTACTACAATAATATTATGTCAGATTTATTTATTCGATTTTCACCTTTTTCTCTAAAGCATTAAGGTTGATTGGAAATATTTGACAGTTTCGGGTAGCTTCAGAAAGCCAATTCTCGTAACTTAAACGTTCACAATCTAGCCGCTGTCTCATCTCGACGACAAACAGTTTATGTCAAAAAGTTGTCAAAATGGAAAAAGGTATTGATGACCTGCTGCTCCCAAATTTATAAATAATTAATGGATTGCAAGAAACATTAAGTAGATTTCTACTGATGATTATTTGAGACTAGCTTTCCGAAGAATTCTGTTATATCGCGCTTTTTAGATTTCCCTCGGAATATAAAATTTTCCCGAGATAAAAAGTACCCTATTATTTAATCCGGACTTTTAAATTTACATCTGCAAAATTTCAAAGCAATCGATTCAGTAGTTACGACGTGAAAGCGGAACAAACAAACAAACAAACTCACTTCCGATTTATAATATTAGTAAGGATAAAAGAAAAAATAATCAAAATAAGTAATGTTGGAGGCAATACACATAGAAGAGAAGATATTACTCAGTATCCAGTTTCTTTTATGGGATTAATTTGTTGCTTTAAATGAACAAGGTGGCATTAGCGGCGCACAACCTAGATGGATTCAATGTATGGCTGAGCACCCTAATAGGGATGTATCCAAGGTATGAAAATCAAAAAAATAATTAGTCCGTCTTATAGATAATAAAAAAAATTAAGACCCGTATTTTTCATTTTGTCGAAATTACCAAAACTTACTGAGATATAGCATATTAAGGTTACGGAGTGGGGGGTAATTACGGCACGCCGTTGTATATTTTGTAGCACGGCGTGACGTCATGCGAGATTTCAAATCAATATATCTTCCTAAGTATTTGAATGAGAGAAAAAATAAAAAATACGTATTCAATATTTTTTATAAATCTATCTAATGGACATTAAATTATTTTTTGGGATACAACCCAATTGCAAAACTTTCTTCTTAATCTTAATATGTGGGCTAATTGCGTCATTTATATTATTGAGCAGATACATTTTTCGAACTTGACATGATAGTTATAGTGTGTTACACCGCTGAAACTGTTTATTTTTTTTTAACACGTTGAACGCCAACGCGGTCAGTGCTGACCGACAGCTAACTTTTCCTTCAGGCCAAGCAACAATCACAGTTCTATCCAAATTTAGACCAACTGTTTTTTTAATTAAATACTTACATCTAATGTCCAAATGTATGTTTTTATTAACAAAACTCAACTTTAGTCATTATTTATGGAGATAGTAAACGTCGGGCAGCACTGACCGACGCGGCTCCTAGAGACGAAAAAGCGATTTTCCGTTAATGGGGGCCGCGCGGGTCAGGGTGTCAGGTCCCCTCTCGCACAGTCCAGAGTTTGTAAGCTCGCCCGCGCTTACGCAGTTGACGCCCATGTCTTGAGCTGAGACGTCGTTACATCAGACAACTGATTCAATAGCGTATTTATTTGTATAATAAAGTATTGTTTCTATCTCTTATGTTTAATTTTTATAAGTAAATAATTTACCTCCAATAAACTTTTTAGTACCTTTAAAAGATGAGTGGGGCAATTTGGAGTTGGAAATCGGAATCCCCGAGGTCAGATGCTAATGGATTTAATGGAAAAGGAAGGACTCTTTGTGATGAATTCTTTTTTAAAGGAACCATTGCACCGCAAGTGGACCTGGATTAGCCCCGATGGTGAGACCAAAACGAGATAGACTGTCTACGACTGTACGACTACGACTGACTGAATGTCTACCAGAAGGCAAATGTTCAATGATGTCTCCGTGATCCATGCGGTTAAAACCGGGAGTAATCACCGTATTGTTAGAGGCATCTTGAACCTCAACATTAGGCTCGAACGCTCTCGACTTATAAAGTCTACGTTCCGTCCAGCGTCAACCCAACTCCAAAACCCCGAAAGCTTTCAGATCGAACTGCAAAATCGCTTCAAATGCCTCGGTGAATGCGTAGATGTGGACGATTATAACAACAGGTTTGTGGAAACTCTCCAAACGGAAGGGTCTAAGTTTTACAAAACCCTCCGTTCAAAAGGACAGAAGATCTCCGGTCCCACCCGTCGGCTAATGGAAGAAAGACGGGAGGTGGTCTTAAAATCCCCTGATGACGCTTCGCGTATCAGATGCCTTAATAGACAAATCTCAAAGTCTCTGACTCGCAATATACGCCAATTTAATACAAATTGTATTAAAGAGACTATCGAACGGAACCAAAGCTCCAAAGTGTTCGCACGAGATTTGTCTGTTGGACAGAGTCTACTTGCAAAGCTGAAGACTGGGGATGGTAGGATAGTCACTTCCAAGCCCGAGATTTTGGGTGAGATTGAGAAATTCTACGGAGAGTTATACACATCAAGACACGCACCTGTTGTAAGCCTGGCTAATGATCCTAGAGCCAGACTAACCCGACACTACACCGACGATATCCCGGACGTCAGCCTGTATGAGATTAGTATGGCCCTGAAACAGCTCAAGAACGATAAGGCGGCTGGAGATGATGGAATTACGGCTGAGCTTCTGAAAGCGGGTGGTAAACCGGTTCTTAAAGCGCTTCAGAAGCTATTTAATTCCGTCATTATTAAAGGCGAAACGGCTAAGGCGTGGCACGGCACAGGAGCGTGGTGGTGTTGTTTTTCAAAAAAGGTGACAATACCCTCCTGAAAAACTATAGGCCGATATCCCTCCTGAGCCATGTCTATAAGCTGTTTTCTAGGGTCATCACGAATCGTCTCGCTCGCAGATTCGATGACTTCCAGCCTCCTGAACAAGCAGGCTTCCGAAAAGGCTTTAGCACCATAGCTGCGGCAAGTTATACAGAAGTCCGAGGAGTATAAAAAACCACTATGCTTGGCGTTTGTGGACTATGAGAAGGCCTTCGATTCGATCGAGACTTGGGCGGTGCTACAGTCTCACCAGCGGTGCCAAATTGACCATCGATACATTGAGTTGATAAAGTGTTTGTACAGAAACGCCACCATGTCAGTCCGTCTCCAATATCAGGACTCGAAAACGATCCAACTCCAACGTGGAGTGAGACAAGGAGATGTCATATCTCCTAAATTGTTCACTGCTGCGTTGGAAGATATCTTCAAGCTCCTGGACTGGAAAGGACTTGGCATCAACATCAACGGCGAGTACATCACTAATCTTCGTTTTGCAGATGAATCGTGGTCATGGCTGAGACCTTGGAAGACTTGGGCAAAATGCTCAATGACCTCAGCAGAGCTTCCCAACAAGTGGGTCTAAAGATGAACATGGATAAGATGAAGATCATGTCGAACTCTCATGTCGCACCCACTCCAATTCTAGTTGGTTGCTCTGCACTCGAAGTTGTTGACGAGTACATATACCTGGGACAAACAGTCCAACTAGGTAGGTCCAACTTCGAGAAAGAGGTGTCTCGTCGAATCCAGCTCGGCTGGGCAGCGTTCGGGAAGCTACGATACACTTCTCGTCGTCCAAGATACCACAGTGTCTCAAGACTAAAGTCTTTGACCAGTGTGTGTTGCCAGTGATGACTGACGGAACTGAAACGTGGTCGCTCACAATGGGCCTCATACGAAGGCTCAGAGTCACACAAAGGGCAATGGAAAGAGCTATGCTCGGAGTTTCTCTGCGTGATCGAATCAGAAATGAGGAGATCCGAAGAAGAACCAAATTCACCGGCATAGCTCTGCGAGTCGCTAAACTGAAGTGGCAGTGAGCAGAGCACATTGCTCGTAGAACCGATGGCCGATGGGGCAGTAAATAAACTTGTGGATATAATATTAGTGAAGCACTCATCGATAACGCAGCTTACCATTAGTGAAAGATTTTTTGAAATCAGATGAGTAGTTTTAGAGATTACTTTCTGCATCCACACTCACAACCCCGTACTTCTTTATCCTCATCAGTCCGGAGAAATCTTCTGCTAGACAAAGGCCTTTTCCATTTCGTGCCGTACAAATTTTCACTCTTATGTAATTGTTGTTTTTTTTCTAAGTCCTTTACGTTTTTCAAAAACCATCATAGTTTGGCGTAACTAGAGGGCCACGCGGGTCAACGAATATAGAATTTAGTTTGATAGCACTGCCCTACGGCCTGTATGAATGGATCAAAAACACTCTTAAAACGCGGTCAGCACTGACCGACGCGGCCCGAACGGAAAGTTTAGTTGTCGACCATCACTGACCGACGCGGCCCGAACGGGAAGATGCATTTTTTTTGTTGGCGTTCAACGTGTTAATACCTATGTGTTGTTCATACATTCTAACCGCGTAGATATTGGGCTTTTCTTTGAAACAGCAAAAGTATCTTCATCGTCTAGAATCATATGCTAAGTTCATGGGTCATCCATCCCGCTTTAGATTGTCTTTCGTTTAAGTATTTAGTATCGAAGTCACTGTTTTAAACACGGTAATAGCGGTCATTGACCCACCTACATTATCTAGCCCTTTTAATTTTAAAAAGTTATTAGCCCGATAATAGATATCCTGAATACACATCTAAGTGCACTTCAACATGTTTCAATAATAAAAACCCAAACATAATTTATTGTTTAGGTTGTCACTGTAAGATAGGAAAGGCTAATGACCGCTATTGGCATGTCAACCGCGACAACTATTTTAATAGATTGCCATTATTTTGTAACTTTGAATACTTATAATATATATTGTTTTTTTAGCGTTATTTATAGCGTTATTTTTAGCGTTATAGTTATTTCAGCGAGGTCTACCTGAAGATCTTTAGTATAGGTTCGGCGATCGTCTTTCTTGACTAAATATAATTGCTATAATGAACTCTAACTTAAGTTCCAGAAAAGCGTGACTCCATCGAAAAGTCCAATATATAAACAAACATAAAATTATTTTAAAAAATGCACTTCAAAACGACAAGTTAACAACTCTGGTAGCAATTTTGATTAGTGGTAATACAGGCATTTCAGTAAGCTTTCTGGATATGAGCAAAGAGTTTGATATCGTTAACCACAATACATTAAACTAGATAAATGTCAGCGCTATACGGCATCAGAGGTTCAACGTTATAATTAGTGATTGTTATCTCTTGTATTGAAGTAGCAATGTAGTAAGCAATAATTGGAAATGATATTAAAATTTTTATTTTGACACAATGGGCCGGAATATCTCAAGTAAGCATCCTTGGACCACTCCTCTTCTTTCTATAAATTAATGATTTAGCAAATACAACAAATCGTAAGAGCTTACTATTTCTAGAGGAAAATAACACTACATCAACAAGAAGTTTATATAGTGAAAGTAAAATAAAGAAATAAATAAGTATATCAAAGATATAACTAATTGACTAAAATAAAACAAAAAAATAATAATTCTAAAACAAAATTTAACTTTTTCATATTTGAAATTTATGAAATGAAATTTATATAATGAAAATATATGTAGGTACGTAGGTAGATAAACAATAACAGAATTTTACGAATATCGAACTAAAAGAACTATGCAAAACAACGAATCAATGAGCTCCATTCAAACCTTAACACGGCTACGTAGCATCTGTGTTGACGTGCGGCTTACCCCTATGGGATAACTCGTCAAGCGTATACAAAGAGATTTTACGGCTCAACAATGCAAAAAAAAAAAATTAACAGCAAATTCAAAAGTCACAAGAGAGTCATCATTTTATATTTATGAACAAAAAAGAATTATTATTTTTATTTAGTTACTATAAACATACAAATATTGTACAGATGACAGCACATCAAGCTACTACAATATGTCAGATTTCTTTATTCGATTTTCAACTTTATCTGAATAGCATGAAGGCTCAAGGTTGATTGGGAATATTTTTGCAGTTTCGGTTAGCTTGGCTTGCTGTCGTCTTGAAGTAATTGTACTGTTGACGATTCATTTTAAACTGCCGCCCTTATTCAATAGTGTTGCCCAAATGCAAGAACAAGACGAGACTTAGCCAGTCTTGGTCTTGGTCTTGCGCCAATACACCTGGTCTTGGTCTTGGTCTTGGTCTTGCGCTCCCAGTCTTGGTCTTGGTCTTGGTCTTGGTCTTGCAGCAAGAGTCTTGCAAGTCTTGCAATTACCTATTAGTCTATTTCTATTTATTAAAGTTTACTTTAAATCTTAGAAAAACGTATAAGAATTGGAACATTGTGAGCTTGAATTAACATAGCCATAGTAAAGATCAAGCATATTAATAAATAACTGAAGATTTGATAAGAAATTCGAAAAATCAACTGACCTATATGTCGTTTTACATGGAAGTAACTGTTTCTTAATAAACATTTATGATTTATAAGCTTACATTTGCTAAAACATGTAAAAAAACAAATTAATTACAATAACTTGACTGTATTTTAAAGAACAATACTTATCTGTCTAGAAACAGATTGAACCCTCAACTTATAAGAAATTTAATAAAAGAGTTAGTACCTAAGTAATTAGTTTAAAACCATATAAGTAATCAATATTATAATATATACTTACTAGAATGAATTAATATGACATCTACTACCTATCCTTACCATTTTATCCTAATCATAATACTACTTGCGTGATCAGTATAATGTATTCATTTTCATTCTAAACACTCTGAAACTTATTTATTCTTTGGAACACCTGTAGGTACTCTTAAAATTCGAAATTATTTTGCATGAGTATACCTACGCCCTATGGCGGCAATCAAATAGTGTCAAATGTTATGATTTCGGCGTGGCGGCAACGATTGTTTTAGATTTCAAAAGAAGCCGCCGGCGCGTGCACGTATCATAACCATAAACCATGTACTTCCGAAAAGCGGCAAATTTCTTTGAGAAGTAAGTACAAAACCTTTGATGCCGCATTATCAAAGTGCCGATGGTTAAAACATAACTATGCATGCACTCAGTTTGATTTTAATAGATATTCGCTATGTTTATGGTATTAGTCGTAATGCGCATAGGTCCAGTTTTTCATATTCTTTGATACAGTTTTTTGCGTCTCATAGAATTCCTAAGCGTACCTACCTATACACCGAACTGTTACACCTAACTACTCAGTGAAATAGCGCTAAGTCCTAGCTGCAAGACGCAAGAGTCTTGCAGGCTATGTCTTGTTCTTGCTCAAGTCTTGCACGGTCAGTCTTGGTCTTGGTCTTGCTAAAAATACGCGGTCTTGTTCTTGGTCTTGGTCTTGCAAAAACGCAAGAACAAGACCAAGACTGCAAGACCAAGACTGAATTTGGGCAACACTATTATTCAATAACCTTATTTTAGTTCACTGCATCTCTTTCCATAAGTAAAAGACAGAAAGCAAATATTAGTTTAGTCCTGTCAAATTGAGATACTCCATAATTATACAATTTATACGTGATTAAAAGTAAGAGCAAATTAGCCTCCATGGACTAAAAATATGTCAGTTTACATCTTACGCTATATGTGTTACGTGTACCTACCTAGTACTTATTGTAACTATTCGTATATCGATTGTCGCGGCGATCTATCCTGAACTTGTCTATAAAGCATTGTTTTTATAATACTATATTCGTAAGACCATACAAAATAGCGTCTAAAACTCCGTATGTGTGCTCGAATCCTTATGCTCCTAACTGTATTTTTACTGATCTCATTTCCCACCACCACCTTAGCCATTTCAAAAGATGTAGAGGTTAACGTTGATATTCCGTTATCGGAAACCTTTAGCCACACATAGTTCTCGATGCAAGAAACTAGCCCAAGGCCCCCTCTGTTCATCGATACTAGCATCGTAATTTACTCGTGACTTCATCAATACGTTTATATAGACATATCTATGTAAAGTCATGCCTGATTCTAGCATAGAGGGAATAACAACTAAGTATTGGGTACAGTCACAGAACTGGTAAATATCTATTCCGTGGGTACAGTCACAGCCAAAATATGTGCGTTGCTATAAGAATTTTTGATATAACACGAAGGAATCTGCTTTACCGACAGCGTTATATTATACTAGCACTTCCGCCATCGTACACGTGATTTTTATATTTAATCCTACGAATTCCAACACCACCCGTACAAAACGAAAATGTATTTTATTAGGTTGGTATATGTCCTACTATAAATGGCAAAGTGTTGTGAGTATAGATACAATACAATACAAATAAATGTTGGAAAAAAAATACATTTTTCAATTTTTTTGTACATTAATACTGCATTACAAAAGATACAATAGGTTTAACCCTCTCCCCTAAACTAAACTAGACTAGGTCTGTATCTTAGGGGGCTGTATGGATGTTATACTTACAAATAAAACCTACTGAACGGATTTAGATTCTTATTCAAAATCTAGTCGCAATCTCGTCTCGGCGACACAAGTTTTTGACATTTTTTTCCCTACGGAAATTAGACGTATGTTTTTTTTTTTTTTTTATGGGACAAACCCGCCACACTTTTCCCAACCACTGCAACTCCTGAAAGCCAGAATCAACAGTGGCGACCGCCAGAAAAACGCCGAGCAATGAAGCTCGACGAGTCCCGGAGAAACGATTCAACTGTCTTGGGTCCCGCAACGAAATTAATCAGAAAAGAATAGCGGAGGAGTAAGAAAAAAGATATTTTTTCCACTTCCCTCCATAACAAGCAGGAGACAGAACAGAACTAGGCCAAACGGCACAAAGGGACATTATTGCAACTGGGAGAAGCCCAGATTGCCAAACACCACGGAATAAAATTTGATTAAGTTAATGGGTCCTAAGTAGGTATTAGCTGTTACAATTGATTCCAATAATAGGTATGGCAAAAGCGCCTGAACGCACGGAAATTGGTTCTAGTTTCTACAAGGTCCGTATAATAAACGACTCCGGATGTAACTTGTACACTATCCAACATAATATTGCGTTCATTCTGCCAAAGAACACACTCCCACAAGATGTGATGTGCGGACTGTTCAAATTCACAGTTCGATGTAGAACACTGACACAAAGGAGAAGGAACAAGTTTAAAAGAATACAGACGTATGTTTTGACAAATTGGACTGAGTTCAGACTGAGAACGTTGTTACAATTGGTAGAATTAGCCCTCAGGAATAACATACAGGATACTTTTTGTCCCGATATTCCCGCAGGGCGCTGTTAGTACCATATATTTCGATATATTTGATTTTCCATAATATATTTTACCGCGCCGTTTTACCTGTGTAGATTTCGATATGTTTGATTAATATGCTCCGCTTCTATTGATCGCAGCGCTATGTTATATAGCCTAAAGCCTTCCTGGATTAATGGGCTATGCAACGCAAAAATATTTTTTCAAATCGGACCAGAAGATCTTGAGATTAGCGCGTTCAAACAAACAAACAAACAAACTCTTCAGCTTTATACAATACATATGTTAAGAAAACCCCGTCCGACCCAAAAGGATAATAAATGTTAGGTATACACATGACCAAATAAAATATGAAATTTTACGTAATCATCATAGTGACAACAGTAATGAATTTTAAAATAATCTTTTTTTTCCGCGAATTAATTCCAACTTCCCCAAAATTTGGTATTTTTAAAAAAGTGACAACACCATTTGTGACGGAGCGAATAGCGATGCAACCACGTGCCGCGTGCCCTGCCCCCCTACACCCGCGCATGTACCCCTAACGTGTTGCCTACTGCACATGCATTAAGTTACCTCGATTTTTCGAAATAATATTTATTTTTTAGGGGGATTTTTTTTTTTAAGTTTAGCCCGGTTTTGTTGACATTATTAGAATCAGTTAACGACACCTAACAATACCTTCACGGATCGGACAGGGTTTTCTTTACATATTGTATATTAGTATAGATGTATCGCCTACTCTTGTTTATTTATTAGCGTTTTTCAGATATTTTATTCGGTTTTTTTTTATAATAATCCCGCCTGATTGTAAGCAGTGACGCAACCGCTGATGGTAAAGCGCGCTAGGTTTTTAAGAGCCTATTCACTCTAACCTTGAAGACAATTAAATTGTAGTGAGACGGAAACACCGCCGCTAGAAAATTGTTCCAGTCCAGATCGGAGTGGTCTCCGGTAGGGTGGATACTCGCCATAAAATGGGTCGTCTGATGATGGAACGGAGATGGGGCATTAAGTCAAGCTATACCCGCGCAAGCTCTTCTAAATGGGTTATAAGTATAAAACACCGACAGGCTGGCTACACTTCGCCTTTTAGGCTTTGGAGACCGTTTTAAACCAAATCTGGATCGCCAATTAACCTCTTCGCACGCCTCTCCACCAAAATCAAAATTGCCAGGTGGCATTTTGCAGCACCAGCCCAAATTCAGTACTCTGTATCCATACTTCCATAGGTTCAGGTCGCTTAGGCTTTTAATTTAATCTTCGTAAGTTTCACTTAACTTTTTGAAACGAGATTTCCACAGAATCGTTCGGCAGGACGTGATAGTTAAGATAGTTTCAGACCCATTTGCAACTATGGACTAACTATAAGCCATTGTAAATTATACAGAGTGATGCTGACAAAACGACAATAAATTAAACACCGCGTACCTCAACACATTCTCAGTCTACCCATAAAAAATCATATAAATATGTTGATTAGTTTTTAACATTTTCTACTACATGATGTACATGATGATAAGGAAGTCCTTGCAGGTTAATGACCGCCGCATCCTGCGGCACCAAGCTTTAATAATAATAGCCCGAAAAAAGCAAGTCGATACAGGATCGCGCTGTCGCCGATCGCAGGTCAGTGAACCAATATTTTTAAAGGACGTTCTATTCCGTTTGCAATTTTATGCGATTTAGTTTGTTTGAAATTTTAATTTTTATGCTAGGTTTTTTTCTATGGTTTAGGATTATTCCTATGAACCAGCATTGTGTTTTCATTTATTGTCGTATTGTCAGCACCACTCTGTATATGCCAATATTACTATCAGTTGGAATCATTTGGTAGCTTATTGCTGAAAATGTGTCTATTCAACAACGTAAATAAGGCAAGAATGGTTGAACTGTCAAAATGAAACCCATTGCTACTGATAGTTGGTTACGCAGTTACCCTGCTTGTCAAGCTTCCCGAAAATATCAAATATTTCCATTCAACCTTGAGCCTTAATGCAATAGCGATAAAGTTGAAAATCTAGTAAAGAAATTTGACAGATTGTAGTAGCTTGACGTGCTGTCTGTACATACACACAGACGCCAGCACAACAGCTTAGTCAATTTTTTTTTAATAGGTTTTCGATTTGTTCGCTGTAGTTTAAAATTCAAGGTTGACTGGGAAAATACAATAATTTCTGATAGCTAGACCTATTACTTACGTGGATGATTCCTAAAGAGAAGTAAGGTAAATATTGACAGCCTCCGTGGCGTAGCGGTAGCGAACGCGGCCGTTGCGCATGGAGGCGCGGGTTCGATCCCCGCACAGTGCAAATATTTGTATGCATGAATATGAATATTTGCACTGGTCTGGACGTGCCTCGGAAAGCACGTTAAGCCGTTGGTCCTGGTTGCGATACGAACATCTAGTGGCAGTCGTTACGGGTTGTTGGAGCCCTCAAAAATCTAACAATTGGTCTAACTGCAATGCTTCGATATCGCCTTCGGGTTGTGGAGGTCAGACGGCAGTCGCTTCACGGAAAATATCGAAGTTTAGCCAAAATCAACAGTTAGACTGGTAAAGCGGACCCCAGACTCCAAAGCTGAAAAGCTACGGATGCGACTGGGATTAACGCTGAGATGATGATGATGAGAAGTAAGGTAAATATGTTATGTAATGTCTTTGATTCCTGAAAATAGTTCCTAAACTACTTTTTAACTACATACTTTTAACTCTTTCATATTTCAAAAGTAGGAAAGCTTTCAATGAAACCAAAATATCTGTACCTAATGAAATAGCAATGTAACTTTAAGAGATTTAGCTGTTGCAAATGGATCTACCATATCCTGCGAGGAATACATCAAATTCACTCTGTATATACAATATGTTAAGAAAACCCTGTCCGACCCATAAAGATAATAAAGGTTAGGTAAACACATGACCAAATATAATATAAAATTTTACGTAATCATCATAGTACCAGTACAAATGAATTTTGAAATAATCTTTTTTTCCCGCGAATTAATTCCAACTTCCCCGAAATTTGGTAATTTTTAAAAAAAGTGACAACACCGGTATTATTATGAGCGAATAGCGATGCGACCACGTGCCGCGTGCCCTGCCGCCCGCCGCCCGCGGAAACACCCTTCCGCGGGCGGCGGGCGGCAGGGCACGCACATTTATTAAGTTACCTCTTCTTGCGAAATAATATTTATTTTTTTAGGGGGATTTTTTTTTTTAAGTTAGCCCGGTTTTGTATGCATTACTAGAATCAGTTATCGATACCTAACAACACCTTCACGGGTCGGACAGGCTTTTCTTAAAATACTGTATACTATCTATACATGTAATATTGTATATACATCCAATGGAAATTTCGGCTACGGCGCCAGCTATTGTTCCGGCAACTACAGGCTGGATGCTTTATCAATATTGATAAAGCATCCAGCCGTCCGTCACAGCTTTCACTGAACACCATCTTATCTCATCGCATATCAAACGTGCGTTTAACAGCTTTGCTTTTCATGTACCAGGAAATATGTTTTTAGTGAAAAGTTAGGTGAAGTAAACTGTCAATAGTGTCAATCCCTTTTTTGTTTTTGTTTGGGATGGGAAATCATCCAATGACCTCTCCGTGTGTCGTGTTTGGTGTGTCAGACTTTAACTGACGAAAACCCACCGTGTTCCTTCACTTGCCCGTAGGCCAGAGCACGGTTTCTGTTTTAACCAATCCGTAAACCTGGCCCGGGGGCATCGGTCTTCGTGGACCCCGTCTCGATGTGCTGACATCTCTTTGAGGCGCGCGTGAAATACAACGCGCCGTCAACTCGGGCCTGGTTCTTTACGTGCGGCGAACTGCTCACTGCTCACCGTCCGCAAGCCCGTGAGTTGAATGTTGTCTCCCGACCAGGGCGTCTCCTGCGGCGGCTAGAGGCGTAACGGGGCTGGGATTCCCGCTTCCTCACGCGCTCCGCTTCCCATTAGTTGGAATTTTCCTCGGTGGTAGGTCATAACATCGGCCGCCGGCAGAAGTTACCAACCACCAGACAAAGTCGTACCACCAAGCGATTTGTCGTGTTCCGGCATTATGTCTAGTGAAGCCGTACGGAGGACGGGTCTGAGCAGTTGTGTTGTGATCACACATCACGATGGTTACGATGCGCCAAATGTTGTTGTGTTGGGAGTTTAGTCGTGGAGGGTCTTCAGATCAATCTCCTTTTGGCGCAGCATCGTTGGTCGTGTTTTTGGGTATAACATTGCATCACCTCCCTCAACTGCCGTCTTCCTTCCTATTCGCTCAGTTTTTTTTGAGTGAATTGGCTCTTAATAAACTAGCGCGCTTTACCATCAACGATCGCATCACTGCTTACCATCAGGCGGGATAGCGGTCAAGCGCAAGTTTATAATTATTAAAAAAAAAAATGACATCTCACTCCACTCTCGATCACTTCGCCAAACTTTTCATGGTTTCTCGGTGAGATAGTTTCTGATTCGCGCCGCTAGTCTAAAGCGCAACCATCGATTTTCAATTCGAATCGGATATACTGCAAAATCGATCTAAGAGTACGGACGACAGCAGTAGGCCTAGTATGAGTTTTCAATACGAAACTCGTTTGATCGTATCGAGCGCGTTTGGCGCTCTCATTGGTTGAGAGTTCTTACGACCTTGAAGCGGGCCAATCGCTGAGTCAAACGCGCTCGATACGATCGAACGAGTTTCGTAATGAAAACTCATACTAGGCCTACAGTTCAGCTACCCGAAACTGTCAAATTTTAACAATATATATAAAATAAATCTTGAGCCTTTATCACTAAGGCATTACCTTATTGATAAAGTTGGAAATCCAATAAAAATATCTGACAGATTGAGCTTGATGTGCTGTCGTCTGTACCTAATCATTATATTAGATTAGACGACACGATTGGTGCAATGGCTGAACGTTCGACTGCTGCTCTGCGTGTCGCGGGTTCGATTCCCGTACGGAACAAATATTTGTCTGCCTGTTTGTGTTTGTGAGTTTAAATGTTTGTAAACGCATCCACGATACAGGAATAATTCGTAATGTGGGGCAATCATCATCATCATCAACCTATTTTCGTCCCACTGCTGGGCACAGGTCTCCTCTCATACAGAGAAGGATTGAGCGTAATCACCACGCTTGCTCAATACGGGTTGGCGATTTCAGACTTAAAGTCCAGGTCATTAGTGTCCAAGATATACTTAGAAAGTACATATAACTTATAAAAGTCACATTGGTACTTGCCTGACCTGGAATCGAACCTGCACACTCATACTTGTGGCTGGTATTTTAACTACTATATTTCCCATTTTTTTTAAAACCAAAATGTTTTGTACTACATCATATATATATATATACACACATCAAAAGTGTCTAGGGATCAAGCATTTTTATGCGGATTTCTTGAGATTGAGATGTGGCTTTGTAATAAATTTATGATTTTATAAATTTATATGGATCCTTTTTGGTGCATTTCATAATTTGAATCAGGAACTGTGAATCAAATTCGAGTAAAAGATGAAAATCAGCTGTCAATATTTTCCCTATAAAAACATACAACGCATTGAAGACATTATTAGTGCTACTGTTTCCCTACTACTGATTAAAACCAACGTTATTATGGAGCGGCGACGTCATTTAAGCAGGGAAGAAATGCTCAGAGCCGTGGGAATGATAGAAGCTGGTTCCCGGCAACGTACTGTGGCTTTAGCTCTGAATACAAGTCAGAGTGTTATCAGTCGACTTTGGACACGTTACCGAAGCACTGGTACCGTGGCTGAACGCCATGGAGGACGGTATCGCTGCACCACACGGAGACAAGACCAATACATTCAAATCTTAACTCGAAGAGCTCCAACAATAACCGCCATGATGTTAGCCGTGAGGCTTCATCACTCTTCAGGGAACTTAATTAGCGACCAAACAGTCAGAAACCGCTTGCATGAAGTGAACCTTCATTCCCGAAGACCGCTACGGGTACCACCTATAGCAATGCACAATCGTAGGATTCGATATCAATGGGCTCTTGAACACAGAAATTGGGCAGAAGAACAATGGCGTTTCGTGTGCTTTTCTGATGAGTCTCGTTTTGGTATGAGACCGGATACAAGACGTATACGACACTGGAGAACCCCTGGACGCCAACAGCGATTCAAATCCTGCCAGGAAGTCCATCCTTATAGTGGTGGAACCATCATGGTATGGGCGGGTATTTGGATCGGCGGAAGAACTGAGTTGATTTGGATCAGAGGCAACCTCAACGCTCAAATTTATGCTGAGACGATTGTATCAGACGTCATCGTTCCTCTACAAGTGCAAATCGGTCCCTTATTTCAGTTAATGCATGATAATGCACGACCGCACACCGCAAGAGTTGTAAGACAGACTCTCGCCGCAGCTAACATCAATGTCCTGCCCTGGCCTGCTCAGTCGCCAGACTTGAACCCGATTGAGCATGCATGGGATATGCTACAGAGAAGAGCTCTGCCGAATATGGAGGGTATCCAGTCGCAAGAAGACCTTTTTTTGTTGTTGCAACGAATATGGGCGGCCATTCCACAGCGTGATTTGGATGAACTCATTTTGAGTATGCCAAACCGATGTTCTTGTGTTGTTAGTGTTCGCGGTAGAAACACGGATTATTAATTGTTTAAGTTACCCAATAAAATTTTAGAGAAAACTGTTATTTCAGTCTTTTTTTCGAACTTTTGTGTTAGTGGTTCAAATGTCAAATATCCCTTTATTAGGAAAATGGCAAATTTCTTTATTAATGCAAAGGTGACTTGGTTTATCGTTACTGTGACAAACGAAAACACTTTATTTGATGAATCCTTAAAGAAAATTTTAATTAATATCAATCAGGAGAAAAGTTATTGCAAAAATATATGTTGATCCCTAGACACTTTTGATGTGTGTATATATATATATACTTCATCGGACATTTTCCACGAAGTAACAAAGCCAACGCCGAATTAAAACTAACTATAACAAGTTCTTCTTCATCTCTTTAGATTATATTAACTTCTTCTCCACTATTATGGTGCTCCCGAGAGGTATTGCCGTTTGCTTAGAGGCTAATCCGGAACTGAATAAGCCAAGCGTAATATTTTCACTTTGACTACCAGGGTATGTTGTATAATAAAATTTGTTCGGGAACGCGTGATTGGATAAAGTAATAACCATTTAGTATTAAATTCAGAGCTAGTTCGTGATGAATTCTCAGCACACGATTATCTTTATTTTGATGGCAAATTTAACAACCGTTGCACCATTTTAATTAAAACCTGATCAATGTTTATTTCAGTTTCAACGTTCAAGTCTCCTGTAGTATGAATAAATTAAAAATACTCTTCTTAATTGGTAGTTTGGCGTTTTACAATTCTTATACATTTCTGGATTTCTTAGGTTTATCGTGTTGTTTGTTTTTAGGTACTTGTTTTCTACAATGCAATAGCAGAGAGCCGTTTAAGCCGACCCATGGAGCTGTTAATTTTTTAGTAAGTGTTGACTCACCATTCTCGCTTAATTATGTCGTCCTAAAAATCATTAAATATTTGATATAAAAAGGCTGCATGACTTTTCCTTTGACGCAATCATTTGAGAAATTACTAAAATAAATATATAAGTAAGTGATAGAAACCAGGAGGGTAATTGCGTAATACACGATGGTGTATTACACTATTACCCTCCTGGAGTAGCAATGGGTTTTATTTTGACAGTTCGACAACATTCATTGCATTATTTACGTTGTCGAGCAGACACACAATCCCAACAATTGGAGCAATGGATTGTCAATTGGCTTCAAGGTGATTCTAATTGGCAGTGATAATGTGTTACGCAATTAGGGTACAGGAGGGTATTAACGGAATACACCATCAGTAGCAATGGATTACATTATGACACTTCCATTACATTATTTACGTTGTTGAGCAGACATAAGTTTGAACATATGGAGCAATGGATTAGCATTAAACTTCTAAAATGAATCCAATTGATAGTAATGGTATATTACGCTATTAGGTTACAGACTCCTGGTCTATTTAAAACATATTTAGATTAATTAAGTAATCCCCAAATTATTTCGTTTGTTCCTGTATTACAGCACCTTAATGGTGTAACACACTAGCAGTAAAAATTCGATTTTTCTCGGTGGTAGGCCACATCGGCTGCCGGCAGAAGTTACCACCCACCAGACAAAGTCTTGCCGCCAAGTGATTCGTCGTGTTCCGGCTTGATGTGTGGTGAAGCCGTACGGAGGAGGGGTCTGAGCAGTTGTGTTGCGATGTGTGCCGGGTACGATGCGCCAAGTGTTGTTGTGTCGGGAGTTTTGTCGTGGAGGGTCTCCACATCAATCTCCCTCTGGCGCAGCATCGTTGGTCGTGTTGTTGGGTTTAACATTGCACCACCTCGCTCAACTGCCGTCTTCCTTCCTATTCACTAAGTTTTTTAAGTGAATGGGTTTAATAAACTAGCGCGCTTTACCATCAACGATTGCATCACTGCTTAACATCAGGCGGGATTGCAGTCAAGCGCTAGTTTATAATTAATTTTAAAAAAAGAATCATTTTGATGCATATTGCTAATCCATTGCGTTGGAAAAATGTGTCTGCTCAAAACGGTAAATCAAACAATTAATGCTGTGTAACTGTCAAATAGAAACCCATTGCTACTGATTCCTAATGTGTGACGCAATTACCCAACTGGTCAGTTTCCCACACTCGTTGGTTTATTTAATTCGCCAAAATCAAAAGTTATTTATTAAAATTAGGCTGAGAATCAGCACTTTTTAAACGTCAATATTACATAAGACAGTCCTCCAAAACGCCTGCCCTTCGCACTTCCTAGTAATTTCGCGGGGAAGATGAAGAGGCGGATCAAACTCCCCAGCAGCACAGCTGACTGTTTCGTTGATCGTCTAATCCACAAACCTGACCAATAAGACAAAACAACGAAACTACCGAAAAAGTGATCCATAATAAGCGTACTCACTAACATCGCTTACTACAGGTATATTTCCCGTCCCGGTACCGAGGACTGTGCGTCGGTACCCTAGTGTCCCGGGTGGCTGTGATAACCGCAGCCGTGTGCGTCACCAACCCTAAGGCAGACGTGACAGATACGCGACCCATCAACGTCGTGGTCGGCACCACGTACAGGCACCCGCGCCGAGGCATTAGAGTGCAGGTCACGAAGATACTCATTCCTAACAGTAAGAACCTCAGTATTGGGTTTATGAAGCATGCTCTAACTAACACTGCTACTAACAGTTATATTCCTTACCTATAGGCAAGTAGGTACCTATACAATAAAATATATCTTAGTATCGTAGTATTATAATTAATATCGATGGATATTTATAAGAAAAGATTTAACTCGTTTATGAAACTACGCCTAACTCTTATATGTTATTGTACACTGTCCCACTCCTGGGCAAAGGTCTCCCTCCACTCTATCCATGTTTTGACGTAGGTAACCTATCTAGCTCGTCCTGTCACTTCCTGCGTGGTCTGCCACGACCTCGCCTCGCT
The DNA here is from genome assembly GCA_037179545.1 of Sesamia inferens. Classification (NCBI taxonomy): domain Eukaryota; kingdom Metazoa; phylum Arthropoda; class Insecta; order Lepidoptera; family Noctuidae; genus Sesamia; species Sesamia inferens. The sequence continues at coordinate 30,036,495 of CM073921.1, forward strand.
GTCTCAGAACACCAATTTTATGCTATTTGGATCCCCAGTTTGTCATCCGGGAGTCTTGTCCTGGCCAGTCCTATTCAAATAGGGTAGCCATTTGTGTAACGTTAGCAATTTTTCTTAATTATTACATCTATCCGTCTATTTTTATGGTTTTACCTAACTTTTGTCTTCAGTCCAACCTCAAGACTTGCATTGCAAAGTTATTTGAGCATCCGCTTCGAAAGTTAGCCTTGTATTAAAAACTCGCGCGTAGGCAAAATAAAAGAATAAAGGTCATATTTTTCACAGAAGGGACCGTGGCTAATTTAAATGATAACAGCCAAGCGGGGCCGACCGAGATGACGTTGTGTGACCATATATTACATACCTATCGAGACATGCAATCCGTCTCTGGAAAAAAAAGATAAGCCGTTGGTCCCGGCTGCAATTTGTGACAGTCTTTATGGATTACCCATTAACTGGGTTGCGAAAGTCAGATAAGACTCGCTCCATATAAAATATTCAGTATTCAGCTGCATCCGATCAGATTAAAAGTCGACTCCAAAATAGTTATGAAAATGCTAGGCACATTTATAAATTGAATTATTAAAACTTGAATATCCATCCATTAAAGTCGACGAAAAGCTTTCAAGCGAAGCTTAATTAATTAACACCATTCAGTATGATGGTTTCAAAAGCCGTCCGCCATATTGCCTCTGGTATTAAAATAAGTTTTTATATTTTGGGATTTGTTTTCGTTCGTATGTGATGATTTCACGAACATTATCGATTTAATTGATTTCAAATACATTACCTATTTTAATAACATCTCTTCTTCGCCGTCGACGTTACGATTCTTAGAAGAAAACAAAGTGTGCTTATAGAAAACACATGCATAGAGGAAAAATTACCTTCTTGATTAATCAATGACTGCATATCGACACTCTAAAATTATGTTATTTATATCTTGCTGTATATTCTTGTTTTCAAGATAGTAGGTATCTACACAACTGAAATGTATCTAATTCAAACTTTTCCCGATATTTCTCTTTTTTCAAAATTTTAGTTTACATATTATCATATAATAATTATTTTATACGTAAAAGTTATTACTATGATGAAACTACAAATAAAAGATTTACGGACTTTGTGTTTTATGAAGTTTAGATTTATTTCAGAGTTTGTCTTTTACAAACTTTGTCTTGTACAAATTTTGTTTTTTTCTTTTACAAAGTTTGTTTTGTCTTCCTCCGTGGCGCAGCCGTCAACGCGCCTGCCTGCGACGTGGAGGCCCCGGGTTCGATCCCCGGCCAGGTCATGATGGAAAAACGATCTTTTCCTGATTTGCCTGGGTCTTGGATGTTTATCTATACAGTATGTTAAGAAAACCCTGTCCGACCCATAAGGATAATAAAGGTTAGGTAAACACATGACCAAATATAATATAAAATTTTACGTATTCATCAGAGTACCAATACAAATGAATTTTGAAATAATCTTTTTTTCCCGCGAATTAATTCCAATTTCCCCGAAATTTGGTAATTTTTAAAAAGTGACAACACCGGTATTATTATGAGCGAATAGCGATGCGACCACGTGCCGCGTGCCCTGCCGCCCGCCCCCCGCGGGCGTCAGGCGAAGGGTGGTTAACGCGCGTTTATTAAGTTACCTCTTTTTGCGAAATAATATTTATTTTTTTAGGTGGATTTTTTTTTTAATTTAGCCCGGTTTTGTATGCATTAGTAGAATCAGTTATCGATACCTAACAACACCTTCACGGGTCGGACAGGGTTTTCTTAACATACTGTATAGGTGTCTGTCTACTATAAATATAGTATCGTTGAGTTAGTATCCCATAACACAAGTCTCAAACTTACTTTGGGGCTAGCTCAATCTGTGTGATTTGTCCGTGTATATTTATTTATTTAAATTTCATGACTTTTAAAATTAAATGGCGGCCTTTTTTTTTGCTGTGGCATACAAACCTGTCTTTTTCTTTGAACTCCAAGGGTCAAAAGGACCTATGTATTTATATTAATTTCAACTTGGTACCTCCGCGCGCTCTTGAAGAAAAAGGGTCTTGACAGAGATAAAAGGACAAAGAAGTGATCCTATAGGTAAGGGTCCAGTTCTTCCATTGGAGAAATGGAACCCTTAAAGTAATACAAACTTGAACACAATACAGAATGCTGAGCGCAATAACATACTTATTACAAAAATTTGTCCCGTATTATAACAAAAATAACTTATACAAAGCAACGGACAAAAATAATTAGTTTGCTCAGGCCAGACGAGGGCAATTATTAGATGCACTATCGACCGTTCATTACCTATGTACGCAGTGTGCAGTGCAGTCGTTCCGCGAGCCAATCCTAGCAGCCTGACGCCTGTCTGTTAGAATTGTTCATTTATCAACTAGTGCTATTCTGTAAAACCGTACTATAAAATTAGAACGTACTTTTTTAAATACCACGGCATTTTTAAAACCGGACAGTAACGTGTACAAACGATGGAAACCTTTTTTGTATTATATCTCTTTAAAGATGAATGAAAATCAAAACCGCCCTTTTTTTTGCAAATAAGTTTGTAAGTGAAGTGAGCTTAATATAATAGAATCGCTGGTTTATAAATTAATAAAAAATAAAATTTAAAAAAAACATATATTTTACAAAATCAAAAAATCAAAATCAAAAATCATTTATTCAAATTAGGCTGAGAATCAGCAATATTACATAAGACAGTCCCCCAAAACGCCCACCCATCAACACTTCCTAGTGCTTTCGCTGGGAAGAAGAAGTGGCGGAAGAAACTCCCCAGCAGCACAGCTGTCTGTTCATTTAAAAAACACATGACTTTATACAATACTATGTATAGTGATGAACACAAGAAAATATAACAACAATGAAATTATTGAAAGTATGCCAGCTACCACGCCAGAATACCAGCAAAGCAAAACAATATATACCTATACGAGTATATTTAAATGTAAATATAAATAGCTAGAAACTTATTACTTCAATAAAAGCCGCAGGCATAAAGGGCGCGACAGCTTACATATTTATGTATTAAAAAAAAAAAGTGAATTATCTGAACTCATAAAACGTGTCAGTAAGCTAATTCCGGAGAAAGAACACAAACATTGTCCTGAGTTAATCAGAGCGACCAGCTATTCTTATCATTTAAATAATCACTTACAGAATAATATGCCTTTGAATAAAGCTTGGATTTGATTTGTGTTTTAAATGCATTGTACATTGTATTTACAGAACATAAATATAAAGATTTTACAAAGGGCGACACAATAGGGTAGTTGACTAAAAAAAAACGAATTAGTCCGTCAGTCACATCTCCAAAAAATACTAGACACGTATTTTTTCTTTCTTCATATAAACAAAAAATGAAGACAACACAGTGCGTTGAAAACTCGTGTGATGTCACTGCACGCTACACTTTTTAGCGAGCAGTGACGTCACCAGGCACCACTCCTGATCTTTGATGCCTTTTATATTTGTCAATATTTATTGATGTGATAAAACAAAATATACGTATCCAATATTTTTCTATAATCTGAATGACGGACTAAATAGAATCAATTTTTTTACCCATGAAACATCCCTATTGGCGGTCTTATCGCTAAGAGAGAACTTTTACAGCGCTTTTGAGAGCAGCGGGGCCTAGTGGTATCGCCCGCGACTTACAAGGTCGTAGGTTCGAACCCCATCAGGCGGTGTAAATTATTTTATCTCCACTGCTCTCAAAACGGTGAAGGAAAACATCGTGAGGAAACCGTGAGCATGTCCTAGAGCCAAAAAAAAAATGATCTAAGACATGTGACATCTACCAACCCTCACTGGGCCAGCGTGTCATCTTTTCTTTCCTATCCTGACTTTCAACCCCTATTGGAATGAGTTTAATTCATGTTCACTTCAAGTAGTTTTCACCTTGAAATTTGTCCCGGCTGGACTAGCTGGAAGTACTGAGAAGTTTTTACTTAGACTTTAGTACAGGAACAATGGAGTCCTAACATTAAATATGTATAAACTAACTCTCCTAATCCGGAGTGGAGTGGGGGCTAATTACGTCACGCCGTGGTATATTTTCACCACGGCAACATTTCAAATCAATATATCTTCCTAAGTATTTCAATGAAAGAAAAAATAAAAAATACGTGTTCAATATTTTTTATAAATCTATCTGATGGACATTGAATTATTTTTTAGGATACAACCCAATTGCCAAAAAACCGCGTGCGACTATAGCGCACATAGTTAACTCACTCTAAGTCTAAACATTTGGCTTCCAGGCCTGACTTGAAAATAGGCCAGACAGAAGCTGGGTACGACCATGAACTATAGCACATCCAGCTACTATGATCTGTCAAATTTCTTATAAGATTTAAGGGTAATTATCCTAATTTTAAGAATGTTCACATTCTGCTTACCTACTATTTTTTTTTTCAATGATTTACCTATCATTTTTGACTATGATTGACGCTGAGATTGCAAGTTGAATTTGAACGTTTTTAATAACGGTAATTGGTCTTATTTCATTCATTAATTTCATGTATGTATGTACAGACGACAGCACATCAAGCTACTACAATCTGTCAGATGTCCTTATTAGATTTTCAACTTTATCTCTAAATCATTAAGGCTCAAGGTTGAGTGGGACTATCTGACAGTTTGGGGTAGCTTGGCCTGCTGTCGTCCATACCATATGTAATTAACAGTGCTATTCTTGTTTTGCAGTCTCCATGTTCGACTCGGGTAACAGAGGTTATTTGATGTCCAAATCTGTAGCAGTTATGTTGCTCAAGCGAAAAGTTCCTGACATATTAACCGAAGTACCTTTGAGAGCCATCGAAATAGATTGGAGGGGAAGTGAAACAGCTCTACAAGAGGAATGCCTAATCACCGGTTGGCATTTCTTCTATAGAGGGGTAAAGTAATAAGTATATTCCTACATACGAAAATACTTTAATAGAAATAATATTACTATTATCGAATTTAACCTCAAAATGGCGACTTAGACTTAAACAACAATAGCCTAAGTTTACATATTTAAAACAAAGGTTCGATATGCTTAAAATAATAGACCAATAAACATCCATAACATATCTTAAAATAAATACATATATTGACAAATGAAATCCAAAGTCTTCAGACTTCGATGCAACAGAGATCAATAATCCTAGCCCATAATATAGCACCTACAAGCATAATCAAACGAAACTCTTTCCAAAAAGATTAGCGGCTTATAATAAACGGTATATTTCAAACAGCAACTTCCCCATACCATTTGGATGCACATGTTTTAATTTAACATTTGCTGCGCACATGTGAGGTTTCTTTTTATTTTTCCGTAAAGAAAAGGACAAAATATGTGTGGACTCCATGTGTGATATCTCATACCCTATTAGCGGTGTTAAGTTCATAACTTTTAACAAAGCTCTGTGTTGTGTAGAGCGAGGTCGAAGTTCGAATCATGACAAGTTTCGCCTTTGAGCTTGTAATGTACAATACAAAACAGCAGCAACTTTTTGCTGCAAACGTTCCAACTTCCTGCATCCAAGTTTATGCATGTTTGAATGGAAATAAAGGAGTTCTAAAAGTTGTGAATTCACAATATTGCATAACCGAAGTTTCTGTTGCTTTAGTATCTTCATTTCAGGAAATATGTTCTGTTTAAAGTTTACAAGATTTGTTTTACTGGCTAGTTAGGTATTATCCACCAAAATGATCAAGCAGAAATTACATGATCTCTGCTAGTAAATGATTACAGACATTGGTGGTAGAGGTTGAGTAGTATATCTTTAGTGTGTACCTATGTGTTTGTTAAAGAAATTAAGGTAATTGTTGAAGCATATAGAATGTTCATCATTTCAGGACAAAATTTACCCAGTGGACAAGTTCCTTCTTCAACGAAACTTAAGAGTCCAATTCGTGGACATAGTGAAGAAGAATCTGTGGTGTGAAGCTTTGACGATTAAATTTCAGAAAGCTCTGATTAATCTAGGATTTCATGGAGTGATTGAAAAAAAGGCGGCTATTTGTATCAGAGACGTAAGAATCTCTTTCTTAAAACTAAAAGAAAATTAGACTTAATTCTGCCATAAAGTACTTACTGACGTATTTACTTATTTGCTGTAATTTGAACCCTTTCAAAAATGGTAAACTTGAAGTACCTCGGTAAAAATTAACTGTCCACCTGCCTAAGAGTAATTATTGTTTCTTTGAAAATGACTAATACGTACCTCTCCCTCGAGCTCAAATGAACTTCTTCGGGAATCTCATTAAAAAAGTTTAGATTTACTTACTCGTACTTTTTCTTACAGCCTGATCGAACAGCTCAGCCGTGCCATGTAAGTTATTAATGAATAATAAACTAATAGAAGCAGAACAGCTAATCATCTCGTTTCTTAACAACTAATTAGGTAAGTAGCCGTTATTCATTCGGTTTCGCTCTATTCAGCGGGTTTTTGGAAAGGCTTCCGACTATGTTTTCGCATTTTTCTTACAGACGAATTTGTCCCAGTATCTTGCAGCATTTTTCTTAAAACCAGCGGGATAATTAAAATAAGACATTAAGAGTAGCGACTGTTAAAGTTGTAATCTAATGAATGATAAATGAATTACATTTGACAGTCTAACAATATTCACTGCGTTATCTACGTTGTTGAAGAGACATATTTGTCGAAAATATGAAGCAATGGGTGGGCTAGCAAAAAATAATTTATTTAGATTGTTAGTTTATTACGCAATTAGGATGCAGGTATTATTTTGACTTATTATTCGTTGCCGTTTTTTTTTTTGTACCCAGGGCATGTATGGCGCTCCGCTAATCTGCCGGGGTGTAGCTGTAGGATTGATGATGGCTCCAGACGGTCAATGGTCCAACTGTACAGGCTATAGTAACATGATTCACCTTTTTTCAAGTGATTTCCTCAGTGCTTTCATGCATTGCGTCAACAGGTAAGCGTTATGGTTAGCCAATGGTTCAACACAAAGCATAGCGTAGATGTAGGGTAAACTTGCCTAATTCGTACTTACGCCAAATTCGTACTCCACTTAAAACTCGGCTTTGGTAACAGCTATCAGCGCCTCTAATGTTAGAAAATAGAAATAACAGTCGGCCATTTCCCCACCTGACAGATAACACCTGTGAAGTTGTTCTGGACAAAAATATTGAAAAAATAAGTTTTAGTCAACAATTGTTGTAATATTTTTGCACATTTCGTAAGAGTTTTATTCAAACAAGGACGCGTATTACCTATTTTAAGTTTTAACATGATTTTATGTGTATCTTAGCGATTTCATCTGACGTGTTTTCATACTCTTAACTGTTTTCAATTTTTTTGGCGGTTAATTTAAAATTTGTTTGGCTCTTGCTCCTATTTCGTACTCTAGTTAAATTCTTAAAACGTACCTACTGGTACGATTTAGGAAAACTATTTATGAATCTGAATTTGATAATTGACCAATTCTTAAACTGTTTATGACAAGTTGTTAAAGTAGATTTTTGATTGAAAAAATAATCATAAAAGTTAAAAAAAATATTAAACATATCATAGAAAATATTATTCTTGGAGTAAAGAAGACATGGAAGAAGCAATTAGAAAATATAACAATGGGGAATTAAAATTCAACGAAGTTTGTGGTGTATTTAAAATACACGATAAATGAGATTTCTGTGCAAGAACAGACTGAACGAGCTATGTCCCCAAATTTTCCTGGGATATCCAGAATCCACCCATTGGAACAGAAAAAAACAATGTCTAGAACAAAAAAAGAAAGAATTTTCTTCAGATACAAACATAGAGGATTTTACAGCACAGTCAATTAGAACGACGCTGGAAGCTATATCTCCGTTACGTGTTATTCCTGGTAATTCAAGGCCAATGAAAAGAAAAACTACAGGTGCTATTGTTATTACAGAGAGTCCCTATAAAAAAGAGCTCGAGGGTAAAATAGAAGAGTCGAAAAAGAAGAATGTAAGTATCAAAAAATCTAAGTGTTATGAAAAGTAAAACTACTACCAGTAAGACATCACAAAAGGAAAATAAGAAAAAGAAAGAAGAACAAGATGAAAATGTCGGTTGGTACTGCACATTATGTCAAGAAGACATAAGAGAAACCATGATCCAGTGCACACAATGTGAGACGTGGGTACCATGAACTTTGTGCAGGAACCAATAAAAAAGCCAAAGAGTATAAATGCGATGATTGCCGAGAATTGGCGAAGACCATCCGTCAAATTTGTTACAAAATTAAATACTACTTGTTTTAATAACATATTGTTGATTATAATGCTGATTCTCAATACTGTATACCAATGAATAGATCTCAAAGTACGAATTAAGGATATAGCAGTACGATTTGGGATGAATGCTCTTAAATCGTACTTTATTAGTTTTTTTTTTAATTGTTTATTTTCAAGAAGTTTACAAGGTTTATGTTAAATTTGTTTATAGAACCAATAAAGCATAAGGCAAACAAAAATTACTTTTAATTAAAACTAATTTATCTTCCCAAATTTTATAAATATGATGGTTTCCTCTTAAGGGGTACGAATATGGCAAGTTTACCCTATAAATGTTAGATCTAATGTTACTTAGCACGAACTTCGCCTATACCTATCCTATCGCGTTAGCTTTATCGAAAAGAGATTTATAGAAGGCGAGATGGACGACATTTAATTTTGGAATAAAGTTTTTAGTCTCAATATAAAATTTTAAAACTTGAAAGATAATCATCATCATCATAGCATTAATCCCAGTCGCATCCGTAGCTTTTTCAGCTTTGGAGTCTGGGTCAGCTTTACCAGCCTAACTGCTGATTTTGGCTAAACTTCGTTATTTTTCCGTGAAGTGACTGCCGTCTGACCTCCACAACCCGAAGGCGATATCGAAGCATTGCAGTTAGACCAATTGTTAGACTTTTTTGAGGGCTCCAACAACCCGTAACGACTGCCACTAGATGTTCGTATGGCAACCGGGACCAACGGCTTAACGTGCTTTCCGAGGCACGACCAGACCAGTGCAAATATTCATATTCATGCATACAAATATTTGCACTGTTCGGGGATCGAACCCGCGTCTCCTTGCGCAACGGCCGCGTTCGCTACCGTTACGCTACGGAGGCTGTCAAAACTTGAAAGATAATGTATGACGATAACTAATTTAAATAAATAATGACACATAGCAACTAAATACGAAAATCGGTGATTTAAGTGTTGCAGTTAGTATACAAAGTATTTTTTTTGTTTATACGAAACCTGAATATAGTTTGTTCAGAGCAAGCAACTGAATCGATTGCAATCATGTTTACAGCATGTTATATTTTTTTCCAAATATAAAGAGTGTCTCCGTCGACGCACAAACGAGTACCATGGATTCAGTACATGATCCTGAACCCCCCAGTGGTGGAATTTTTCATCGCTTTTTTCCTGATTTAAAAAAAATAATATGCAGTTTTTTTCACTTACGTAACGCAAACTTCGCGAAAAGGCTACATCGCATGCCACTAATAAAATTATGATAGTCATTTATATAGTTAATGAGCGGTCACAGAAATCACAGTGTTTAAAAAAATGTGTCGGCTCGGCCTTTGAACGTTGCAAGCATGCCGCCGTGCGCGTTTGTGGGTATGACTTTGAACCCTGATGTGAACTCTATTAAATTAGCTGATAGGATAGTTTTTCGAGTTTTGTTCTCATTGTTTTTTGTGTAATTAGCGAATTAATTGATTTTTCCTTTAAAGTCTTATTGGGTTATAAAAGTATAGCAATTATGAACGGTTTAAAGTGAAAAAAGCTAATTATTTTTTTTTTAAATCAGTGAAAAACCGATGAAAAATTCCACCACTGAGGGTTCAGAATCATGTACTGGATCCATGGTACTCGTTTGTGCGTCGATGTCAGTGACACCCTTTATATAACATATGTACATATTGTACTTTAGTTACAAAATGTACCCTAGAAACAGCCTTTTTAACTTCTGTCGAAATGGAGTAAGTATACGTGTTATTAATATCCCAAAACTAATAAACTGCAAGTGGAAGGCTACGTGAACATGTCAAAGAAGCAGTACGCGCCAAGTAACATTTATAGATCTTGACCTTAATTATAACTCCTTCGGGAAAGCGACAACTTCCTGTATTTTAATTAGGTATCCAACATCGGAGAGAGGACGATAACTTACGGATAGCAGCAAGTAACTTGGTGCTGCGGAGTTTTGGTACTCCGTTTCTTCTTCCGCGCGAAACAGTGGTGAAGAGCGGGTGTTTAAGGGGAATGTCTTCTATAATTTTGACTTTCGATAAATGCTTATTTTGTTATTTTTCAAAATTAAAATACTTACCTAAAACTCGTAATTTGACGAGCGGTAAGCTCAATGGCAACTATGAAGTGTGTATCTGACATCGACGCACAAACGAGTACCATGGATCCAGTACATGATTCTGAACCTCTCAGTGGTGGAATTTTTCGTCGACTTTTTCATGATTTAAAAAAAAATGTAGTTTTTTTCACTTTAGACCGTTCATAATTGCTATACTTATATAACCCAATAAGATTTTAAAGTAAAAATTAATTATTTCGCTAATTACACAAAAAAGCGCAATGAAAACAAAACTCGAAAAACTATCTTATCAGCTGATTTAATAGAGTTCACATCAGGGATCAACGTCATACCTACAAACCCGCACGGCGGCACGCTTGCAACGTTCAAAGGCCGAGCCGACACTTTTTTTTAAACACTATGAATTCTGTAACCGTTCATTAACGACATAAATGATTATCATCATTTTATTAGTGGCATTCGGTCTAACCTTTTCGCGAAGTTTGCGTTACGATGTCAGATGCATTGGATTTCTAGGTCTACCCTCTCTGGTTTATTAATTATTTAATAATGTTTATGTATGTTTTTATGTGTGTTTAAAAAAATTTAAGGTGAAAGCACACACACCCGCAGGGTAATTGCGTAATACGTTATAAATAGCAATGGGTTTCATTTTGACAGTTCAACAACAATCATTGCGTAATTTACGATGACATTTTCGAACATAGGGAGCAATGGCACAGCAATAATCTTCAAAATGATTCCAACTGATAATATTAGTGTGTGTAATTAGGGCGCAGAGCACAGCCCACACCCTCTCACCGAAAAGAAGTCTGTGTCCTTGACCTGCACCTGACCTAGTCTGATGGCTAGGCAATGTACAGACAACACCACATCAAGCTACTATAGTCTGTCAAATTTCTTTATTAGATTTTCAACTTCATCGCTACAACATTAAGGCTGAAGGTTGAGTGGGAATATTTGACAGTTTCGGATAACTTGACCTGTTATCGTCCGTACACACACCCGTTACAGATTAATATTTTTTTTACCATTTAAGCCTTTTTGCACCGGAAGAAAAGAAACCTTGGTCGATAATGAAGAAGTCAATGTATGAAGATATTCAAGCGGAGACTTACGACTATGTACCCGAGTTTTACGACAGAATTACTAGTTCCAGTGCATCTACAAGTGACGACTGATAAATAATTATAATTACTTGTATCTGCTAGGAAAACAAGATCCATCTGTTTCATTTCAAAATCGAAAGTAGATAATTTTTATCAATACTTTCTGTTTTTTTTTATCATATTAAAGTATATTCAGGATATTTGTTTTTAATATTACTTTCGAGGATATAGTTTTCACTGGTAAATAATACCTAAAATTAGAAAGTAGAGCATATTTCAACTAATAAATAATATGTACTTACATAATAAACTTATCAACTGACTATCAAAATTTCTTAGCGATACCTACGATTAAAAATTCAAATAATAAAGTAAAAACCACTTGGAAAATTATTAATAATGGAACTGGCAAATCAATTAAACCGGATAAACAACTTGATATTATGGTTGACAACAAATTAGTTCATAAAACCGCTGACGTGGCTGAGGCATTGAATGAGTTTTTTTTGCTAACACACCAATAGCTGCAACTCTCTCCTGAAATTCATCCCCATCTAAAGCTGAGAATCTTTTGCATATTAGTGTATCCAAGTGTAGTCGGCTGTTTCACTTTTTTTTTTATTATTGTATCCCCGCATGATGTGGTTAATGTTTTTAACACACTTAAGTCTAAAAACACCCGTGATTACTGGGGCATCTCCATTAAAGTATTAAGTAATATAATAGACGTAGTAGCCCCCTATCTAGCTGTTTATTTTAATAAAAGTGTTGACTTAGGGATTTTTCCTAAGTTAATGAAGAAAAGTAAAGTTATACCTTTATTTAAATCGGTAATAAAACCGACGTTGGCAACTTCAGACCCATTTCTTTCTTACCTGCATTCAGCAAAATATTTGAAATTAATACTTAAGCAGTTGCTAAAACATTTTAATTTGAATACTCTCCTACATAGTGAACAATTTGGTTTCACAAAGGGTCGTTCGACTATGGATGCGGGTATTGCTCTACTGAAACACATATTTACCGCATGGGAAAGGTCGCAAAATGCTATTGAAATTTTTTGTGATCTATCCAAAGCCTTTGATTGCGTGCACCATGACGTCCATGACATAATTTTGCGTAAACTCCGCCATTACGGTGTCAAAAATGAAGCTGTCAACGTAATCAGTTCTTACATAATAGATTACAGTGTGTAGACATTAATAGTGTGAAATCTTCCGGGCTACCAATTCAGTTAGGTGTACCGCAAGGCTCTATACTGGGCCCATTCTTGTTTTCAGTATACAGTATGTTAAAAAAAACCCTGTCCGACCCATAAGGATAATAAAGGTTAGGTAAACACATGACCAAATATAATATAAAATTTTACGTAATCATCATAGTAACAATACAAATGAATTTTGAAATAATCTTTTTTCCCGCGAATTTTATTCCAACTTCCCCGAAATTTGGAAATTTTAAAAAAAGTGACAACACCGGTATTATTATGAGCGAATAGCGATGCGACCACGTGCCGCGTGCCCTGCCGCCCGTCGCCCGCGGAAGGGTGAACGCACATTTATTAAGTTACCACTTTTTGCGAAATAATATTTATTTTTTTAGGCGGATTTTTTTTTTTAAGTTTAGCCCGGTTTTGTATCCATTAGTAGAATCAGTTATCGATACCTAACAACACCTTGACGGCTCGGACAGGGTTTTCTTAACATACTGTATATTAATGATTAACCATTTTATTTAAAAGCATCTGTGTCGTTGTGCTGTTTGTAGATGGTACCTCTCTAATTTTTAAAGTAGACAGGAATAGACATGATTTTGACTTTGGACCAACGGTTTAAAAAAACTTTTTACAAAATAATAGAAACCGACTTCAAAAAAACACTTAAGAGGAAAAATAATTTTACGACGGTGTCTAGAGGTTTCTGTTGTTTAGTTCGACCCGACTTCTAGAGCTATGACAAAACTAAAATTTTTCTTTCCTTTTAAGTGTTTTTTTGAAATCTGTTTCTATTCTTTTTTTTTTTTTTGTAAAAAGTTTTTATTTTATGCTTTTCAGTGTCTTAGTCGAAATTATAAAATTACTTAACCGACTTCTTCACCTTACAACAACAGTGGCAGCTATAACCCATGTTAGAATAAGTTCTCATCTATACGAAAAAAATCCCTATCTCAAAAACTACTGAACCAATTTTGATGAAGCTTGCAATATTCCCTAAGTTGAACAATGCCCAGTACAACAAAAAAAAAGTTACTGAAATCGGACTTGTAGTTCCGGAAATATGCGCGCACAAACATAAAACATACTTACATAAACTTTTGAAATTTGACACATTTGTTCAGACGCTGATATAGACTAACATATTCGAAAACTGGTCAGTTCTGGAACGGACGGGTTCTGGTTCTGGTTCGGAGGTACGGGTCGGATTGATAACCTCCTTTTTCTGAAGTCTGTTAAAAAATATGAAATAATCACAGAAGTAGAACTTTATAAAGATTTTATAGGAAAATTATATCGATCTTGATAGGATATATAATTATTATAGTATCCTAAACGTATATTCTTTCAAATAGAAAAGAATTATTAAAATCGGTTCACGCAATCCAAAATTACCACAGCAAATCCAATATACATAAACAGTCTAGTTTGTATAAATTAGTATCCCAAATACCCTTTAGGTACTTTGGACTACTTCACGCAGTTAAAGATCTTTACCTACTCAGTTAATGGGGTCGGGACGGGTATGAGCTATAGAATATTTGGAATCTATAACTCTTTCTTTAGTTATCAATGTTCTTTGTGGGCCCGTTTTAAGTATTCCGTACATAGTATGTCAACTCAATGTAACAAACAGTCGATTTTTTTACTCTTAAGTGGGGGGTACTTATTGTGTCGGACGGGAAACTACGGAACCCTACACTGAGCGTGACTCGACACGCTCTTGGCCGGTTTTTGGAAATACCGTACCGTACCGTACCGATGTGAGTGAGTAAAGGGAGGATTCGCGTCTTGTCTGCAGTTTCGGTTTCATTACACAGATGGTGCTAAGTTAAATATAGCTAGTTAAATATAATGTACAAAAATTAGACAGTTTATAGTATTAAAACAACTCGGCTGCTTTATCTGAAAGTTTAGACAGGCATGTAGCTTCTACATCTACCGTTACAAGTACCAGTAATATGGACGAAACTATTGCATTCCATCGGTCTTAAATCCGGACTACAGGCGTTACCTACTGCGAAATCCCTTATGGGAAAAACTCGACATCACTGTCAGCAGGAGTAGCACTTACCATTACTGTAACCAGGCAAGCTAATTAATTAATCTAATAAAAAGCAAATATCTAAGTGTATTTTGGAAACTGGCCAGATTCTTTTTCTACACTTAGAAAACTCTTAAACTGAATTCCGCCAAATTGCATTTCCAAATTCAGATACAAGTCAGATCAGTGGGTAGGTACAGTCAGCTAGCAAATACAAGATTATGGAACAAAATTGTAGACAATAACTTGCGTCCGAGTTATCCACCACTAGTTTTCAGTTAATCTTTTTATGCGCTAGTGTATCTTCCACGACGTGGTTGAATGGAGCATCTGAGTACAAATAGGTACTTACGTTATCCATATGGGTCATTGTAGGAGGCAGACACAGAGAGATTACGCCCCCCACTGTGCAATCGCCTGGTTACGAGAGACACAGGAACGGTCGATAAGGTCTTTCGATTGAATTACTGACTTCATTCGATTATGGGCCTCGTGTTTGCAGCTTCTGCACTTCCACAAGTCAGGGTGACGCTGTTGTTGCACTTAGTGGAAATATAATTTTATTCTTCCGTGATATGTAAGCAAAGACAAGATAGCAGCATCATCCGCAAATCTTTCCGAGTTTGGCCTCGCGCCATATGATCCTTGTGCAGATCGAGACTTGGTCACGCAATGTCATGTCGAGACGTGGCAACTCAGCGTCACACCGTAATGTAGTCACTCAAAATCACGCCAAGGTGTGGTTGGTCACTCAAAGTCTCGCAGAGACGTGTAGGCCTAGTATGACTTTTCATTACGAGACTCGTTCGTCGACATCGAGCGCATTTGGCGCTCTCATTTGTTGAGAGTTCTTACAGCCTTGAAGCGGGCAAATCGATGAGTCAAACGCGCTCGATATCGAGGATCGTGTCTCGTACACATACTAGGCCAGTAGGCACTAAAACTAGTATGAGTTTTCATTACGAGACTCGACCAGTAGGTGACCAGTAGGTCACGCAGTCACACTGAAATTGATCGCATCTCAATTCAAGGCAAATGGGTAAACAAATAAAAACCACAAGAACACAAATGTTGTCTTTTATGATATATTAAACATAAACATAACAATATCTAGATTACGGTATATGGGAAGCAACTGTGAACAAGAATCATGTAATTCATTACTTAGTCACACCTAGTTGCATTTCAAAGGAAGGTATTTTACTAATAAATTGTTACCTAAACAGCCATGGTACAGGGCATACAATTTTCTACTTATCTCGCGAAACCTAATAAACGTGAAGGGTATCGTCAATATACATAAATGCAATAAGAAATTATAACAAATATTTGATGAAATTAGGTACTGGAACATAGATAACCATCACGCCTATAACAACAACTCAAAATAGTACTTACATAAGAAGAAAATGTATACATAGGAGGTCGAAAATACTGGCCTTTGCCCTTTAGTGGAACTACACAGATAAAAAAAGGAGTATAAAGGTAGAGGGAAGTTAATTCTATAAGTACATTTAACATCTAGACCTAGTCGACTTCGTAATGTCGATTTACCACTTTAGGAAAACACCCCCAGTTAAATAAAACTTCACTAAAGCTTTAGAAAGCAGACAACGGCCACACTCTCCAAATATAGAACGGGTTTGACACAGTTATGAACGGAAGAACATGTTTGTATTTTGTGCGTTATAATGAAAAGGAATAATGGCGGGAAGTTCACGGCGTTGCAAAATATAACCTCACTTTTTCTTGAAGTCAGTTAAGGTTAGAACACAACGTCGGATCACAAAACGAAAGCGGCACCCTAACTGCGTAACGCACTATTACTATCAGTTGGAACAATTTCGAACCATATTGCTAATTTATTGCTCCATGAGTTTGAAAATGTGTGTACTCAACAACGTAAATAACGCAATGAATGTTGTTGAACTGTCAAAATTAAACCCATTGCTACTGATAATGTGTTACGCAATTACCCTGCGAATTACGCAATATCGATCGTGTATTGACGCAGTTCAGTTTGCTACAAAATTTCGAGCTGTGTGCATGTGCGCAACGTCAAGTTTTGGCGCCAACTGTAAATTGTTACAATGTCATTCTTTTATTGAAACTCCCGCCAAATCTTACCCTACAGACACTTTAGTGTCAAATACTGGCTATTTATTTTAATTTATCTCCATGGCGGCCTTTGTAATGTCACTGCACAGCTTTCTGGCCCAATTAAGTTTAAACGTCACTAATGGAATCTGAAGGACTAGATTTGCAAGTAAATCAGTCACTATAGTTAAAACTATTTAATTGTCACATAGACCTTGATGGTATGGTTAAAGGTCGAATTCAGCTGTGACGTTTTTTGTATATATTTAAGGGGTATTGTATTACAAAGCTGATTTAAAGCTATTAAAATAAATCAGATGTGCAAAAAAAAAGAAATTACTGCCTTGACGTCATAATTATGATGTGCAAGTGACTTAACTGTTGCGAGGTAACCATAGACGTTGAAGTTCTATGATATATCAATGTATACATTGGAATCATTGCTGTGTAAGTAAATGACGCGGGATGGAATAAGTGTATACAACTTAATTTTTTGTTTATTGAAACCTGAATGCAGCTTGTTCAGAATAAGCAACTAAATCAATTCCAACCATTTTTACGTCATGTTATTTTTTTTCCCAAATATACAATATGTAAAGAAAAAACTGTCCGATCCGTCAAGGTATTGTTAGGTATCGATAACTGATTCTACTAATGGATACAAAGCCGGGCTAAACTTAAAAAAAATTCCCCCTAAAAAAATAAATATGATTTCGCAAAAAGAGGTAACTTAATACATTTGCGGTAAACAACCCTTCCGCGGGCGGCGGGGGACAGGGCACGCGGCAAGTGGTCGCATCGCTATTCGCTCATAATAATACCGGTGTTGTCTCTTTTTTAAAAATTACCAAATTTCGGGGAAGTTGGAATTAATTCGCGGGAAAAAAATATTATGTCAAAATTCATTACTATTGTTTCTATGATGATTACGTAAAATTTTATATTATATTTGGTCAAGTGTTTACCTAACCTTTATTATCCTTACGGGTCGGACAGGGTTTTCTTTACACATTGTATTTAACCCTTTAACCGCCACGGCACTGATCCCTTTGACGAACCTCCAGCGCCACGACACTTTAGGTATAAGTTGGAACAGTGTTGCGAATACTCAATATCGATGCATTTATTTATTCACAATATTAACCTTTCGAGAATATTTACTTTTATACTGCTCATACATACAGTATGTTAAGAAAACCCTGTCCGACCCATAAGGATAATAAAGGTTAGGTAAACACATATAATATAAAATTTTACGTATTCATCATAGTACCAATACAAATGAATTTTGAAATAATCTTTTTTTTTCCGCGAATTAATTCCAATTTCCCCGAAATTTGGTAATTTTTAAAAAGTGACAACACCGGTATTGTTATGAGCGAATAGCGATGCGACCACGTGCCGCGTGCCCTGCCGCCCGTCCCCGCGAGCGGCAGGCGAAGGGTGGTCAACGCACATTTATTAAGTTACCTCCTTTTGCGAAATAATATTTATTTTTTTTAGAGGGATTTTTTTTTTTTAGTTTAGCCCGGTTTTGTATGCATTAGTAGAATCAGTTATCGATACCTAACAACACCTTCACGGGTCGGACAGGGTTTTCTTAACATACTGTATATAGAGGCATTATTATAAAAATATAGGTAAGCATATACCTAAACTTAATAACACTACAAAATCTGTTCTTACCCTACCTACCGATGTACCTTCTTAATATTAAATAATTCCAGCCTATGAATGTATCATTTAAATTTTGGTTAGTATCCATGATGAACCTTAGTAGGTATGTTACAAACAAACACAATTACTTGTCAAATTAAAATATCGATTTAAAAAATAAATTAAACTTATCAAATCAACATCACTTCTATGTTGAGAACTGTCGTCGCTTCGCAATTCATGATTACAAAATATTTAATAACTCTTCGTCTTCACGAAACACGAAAAAGGCCTACAACACTAGTTGCACTGAGCGATAAAGCTTCTCCTGTAGCAATTTAAAATGAGATTAGTATTATATGAAACATAGATAACAAATTTAAAAAACAGTAAACTTATTTAGTCCGTTTACTATCCCGCGGACAAAAAGACGGTATGACATTTATGTAAAAAAAATGATACGCGTTTAAAATATTAGGATACAAATAATAATAAATAACAACAAATAAAATAACTAAATAAACTGTATTTTCTTTAAAACAAAATAAATGGGTAAATAAGTACACATATTATTATTTAGCTGTCCTTTTGACTGAGGATAAATAAACAGACTTGAAAACAAGAGTTATTTACCGAATTATTATCACTATCCGTTGAACTGCTACTACTATAAATATCATTGTTTGCTTGCTGCAATATATTTAATAGTTCTTCGTCGTCGTATAACATCATCGATAACTTCTCGACACTAGCTTAGATGTAATAATAATGTGAGCACATGTTATCATGGCGATGGCGCTGACGTTTATTCAAAATATGACTAGTTGACCTTGAGCCGCACATAAAATTACGGCGACGGCGTTCGCGGATAGCCTGTACTAGTGACGTTCTGGAATTAGTTTGTACTTAATTTACCTATACTTATTTGTTGATTTCTACATATTACTTCACTAAAGCTTATTGAATTTTGAATAAATAAATAAATGTTTAATAAACTATGAAATTTTGATTAATGTTTACTTGATAGTTTTGTAAAAAATAGGATGTTTTTTATTCATTTACTATCAGGAGTTTCATATGCGGTACAACACTAGTCTACATGAAATTATGGGTTCGGCGAAGTAGGTTGATATTTAGACGTATCACGAACTGAGAACATGTAATTATTTCAATCAATTAGCTAAAATATGTATTTAATACTGTTAAAAATAAAGTAATTACACGAAATATATTAAGATTCAGTAAGCAAATTCAACATTTATTGTACATTTTTTAAATGACAGGACTTTCTACACAATATTCTGACGTGGCGTCTGATGTAATGTTCTTACAACACGTAATATTATGGCGTTGGCGGTTAAAGGGTTAAAAATATTATGCAGTGTGGTTATCGAGCGCAACAATATAGTTCACAGCTGATCATAGTGTCCTATGGCCCCCGCCGCGCCGCGCCGTGTCAGGCGTGGGCGAGGAGCGGCGCGTTGACCATATTTTTGTAGAGACAACTAGGTAACATAACAAGCTCATAATTTTGTTATTTTTCATGATAGTTTTTTGAAATTTTGTACATAAACTCTTTACACAAAAATACTGGACACGTGTTTCGGGTTTCGTACAAAAAATAACGTTGTATACAGTATGTTAAGAAAACCCTGTCCGACCCATAAGGATAATAAAGGTTAGGTAAACACATGACCAAATATAATATAAAATTTTAAGTAATCATCATAGTACCAATACAAATGAATTTTGAAATAATCTTTTTTTCCCGCGAATTAATTCCAACTTCCCCGAAATTTGGTAATTTTTAAAAAGTGACAACACCGGTATTATTATAGCGATGTTACCACGTGCCGCGTGCCCTGCCGCCCGCGGCCTCCGCCGCCGCGCGTGGAAGGGTGGATAGCGCAGATTTATTAAGTTACCTCTTTTTGCGAAATAATATTTATTCTTTGAGGTGGATTTTTTTTTTAAACTTAGCCCGGTTTTGTATGCATTAGTAGAATCAGTTATCGATACCTAACAACACCTTCACGGGTCGGACAGGGTTTTCTTAACATATTGTATACATGTATATCAGAAATTACGCAACATCACGAAATCAAGAAAGATGTCTATTACCAAATTATCCTCCTGATATTACTTTGATAGGGGTACTATGGGTACCTATGTCAATAAAGATCAATAATATTGTTATTTATTTTATTGTCGGTCAATAATATTGTTTTTTTTTATTTTATTGACAGAGGTACTATATTTTTCGGAGAAACTAACTAATCAAAAGGATGGCAGCACAGGTATGTTGGTGAATATATGTAAACAAATAAAAAATGTCTTCCTTGATTTCGTGTTTTGTCCGGTGATATCAAATATCGTTAATAGCCTCATCACTTGTATCGTACGAAATTTAAATTGTATTACATTTGCGTACAAACGATAGGTACTTACTTACAGTTTTCATATGGTAATAATTTATTACAGTTACTCATATTACAAACAACACGGCCAATATTTACTGCCGCGATTCATACAACACTTAGCAACTCAAATTACCCACTAACAAAATATAGGCTCCAACCATAATATTTTAATGTTCTATTCATCCTACATAATATTATTTAATGTAATAAAATATAATTTTACAAATGATCTTTATTCTTTATGACATTGTAATGAGATGATTGCTATCGAATACTATAATGTAATCACTGGTTTTGATTCATTAGAATTGTAACAAATTTGTCGTGTAGAAAACTGCAAAATATTGTCATCATAACCGAGGGTGCTCGGTTGGTAAATAATAACAGTCTCACTGGTCGATCAAGGTTAAGCTACGCTTGGCAAGGTCAACTTCTAGATGGGTGACCATCTTTACTATCTCCACGCTTCGGAAATCACGTTAAGCCGTTGGTCGGGCGGCAAGCAGTAGGCAGCTCGCCGCACGGTAAGGACCAGGCCTAAGTAGACGGCGCGTTGTTTTTCACGTGCGCCTTAAAGACATCTCAGCACATCGTGACGGGGTCCACGAAGACCGATGCCTCCTGGATCAGGGTTGCGGGTTGGTTAAAAAAGAAACCGTGACCCTGGCGCACAGGCAAGTGAAGAAACACGGATGGGTTATAGGCAGTAAAAATTTGACACGCCATTCCACTCCGCCCAGAGCGTTAGAGGTTATTTGATGATTTCCCATTCAGAACAAAAAGAAGCCGTTGGTCTCGAATATCATACGTGGATTTTTGACAGTCAGAAGCACGAAAATCTGAAAACCAGTCTTACAAAGGGGTGTATTACAAAATGCCTATCTGATCAGCACAACCCGATCGTTTGGACCGAAGGGACCAATGGGCGGTCCAAACGATCCCAACTAGTCGCAATCATTTGACAAAAATGTGTTCGCCGATTAGGGGGCCGGTTGGATAGTTGAGGTCAGATAGCCAGTCGCTTTATAAAAAATATTGAAACTCAACTGCATTCTGTTAGGCTAGAAGCCGACACATTTATTTGGGAAAAGATGAGCAGATGATGGAATGATATGTAAGATGATGGAATCTGGCGACGAATAAAAGGAATGTTATGTAAGACAACATTTTAGTTTAATCCTCTCAAATTAAGATATTCTATAGACAGTTTAGACGCGATTATAAACATGGCGAGCAAAAATACATGATTTTACGTCAGGCGCGGACTAATTTGACAGGTCCAAACTAAAATATAATCTTCTGTCCTTTTCTTAATGAAATATACAAGAAAAAGATGCACTGTATTTAAATTTAGTTTAGTATGTGATAGGGAGGGGGAATCAGGGTCAATGGCTTTCAGTTTAGTATAAACTACGATATGATGGACACATCCATATAAGTCACTTAAAAGATGAAGAAAGTTGAGGCAGACAATCCATACTAATATTATAAATGCGAAAGTATCTCTGTCTGTCCGACTTTCACACCAAAACTACTGAACCGATTGTAATGAAATTTGGTACACAGATAGTTTACTAGAGCCTGAGAAAGGACATAGGCTATATAACATCCCGCTATGACCAATAGGAGCAGAGCAGTAACAAAAAATGTTGAGAAAACGGGAGTGATCGCGCGCGAATATTGCTCCCATTATTTCAACAGGCGCTTATTTTATATCAACTGAGCTCCTGTAAACTAAAGTCCACGCGGACGGAGTCGCGGGCAACAGCTAGTACTTAAATAACAGTAACATCGACAAGTCAGTTACAATCCTAATCAGTAATATCTACATTTGTGAGGGTGACATAATAGATTGTAAATTAATTGCTAAGACGTTATCATACAAGAATATATCACTTAACTACGAACATGATTTAACATTTACCCAAACAAAACGACCGGATACGTTCTTCAAATAATAACAAAAAGTATTAATATTATCATAAGAAGGCCTACCAGGATGCCTATTGCCAGCCATTGGCGTCGATCTGAAATAATAAAATAAATTATTAATTACTAAGCCTACAATATGACAATATCGTAATCTTGGAAAACCGCAAACCGCGATGACGTGGTAAAGAGTATTATTACTTCCTTAGGGTGCTTACATAAAGAAACAGGTTTCCGGGACAGAAAAATCCGTGCGGGTCAGTACCGACCAGTGCAGGGTCAACTTGCATAAAGAAACGAACACGTTTCAACCTGTTTCTTTATAAGTGAGCGCATAAGTAAACAAGTAAATATTATACCTGCACCGGTCGGTACTGACCCTCACAGATTTGTCTGTCCCCGAAACCTGTTTCTTTATGTAAGCACCTTTAGGATGTTCAAAAAAGTGGAAACATACCTCCCCGATACAAAATTATCTCTTTGGAATTTACAACATAATCATATGTAATCGGTAAATAATATTCTCACTCTTGGATCACAAGCCTTCTCTGTTGAAAGGAGTGGACCGTAATCTATCACGCAGGATGGTAAATATAACAAGTCTTCAAATTTTGCCTGTAAGACATGCCGTCTTCCTCAAGATATTTTCCTACACCGTGTAGTAGTGGTGAAATTAACTTACAATTTGGTGTTTACAAATTAAGTACCGGGCGACCGAGCTTTGCTCGGCATCTTTTTTTTTTTTTGTTAGGTACATCGCGTGTCTCTATATTTTCAAAACAAGAAATACATAACGAGCGAATTTTTTAAATAACATTTTTTGACTAATGTTTTTCGATCATACCGACATAATAATAAAAAATATTATTAACTGTTATTTAAATATAAAATTACGAGTGCAATTTAGTTTAACATTTCATTAGAAATAAGTACTTATAGTTTAACAATCAGTTACATCAGTTATATATTTATCATCAATGCATAGTTCCTTCCATACTATATTGCGGGTATGTCGAGGGTTTTCATTAATAATAATCATTATTCATTTCACGTTCTGATGCACGCTGCCACATATCTTGCAGACGTCGCTCCCGTGAAACATCTAAATCATAAGACCTTTCTGTTCTTAAAATGTTAGTCAAGTTTTGCAAGCATCTTACTTTAGCAGCACGTGTGGGATGAGCGGAAACCTGATCATTTTCATCAAGTTCTTCAAATGGGTTCTCACTGTGCGAAGTCTGACAAACACGTGTGGGACGAGCGAAAATCAGATTGTTTTCATGGAGGTTTTGTTCTGCTTCTTGAGATGAGTCACGGCTTCGTGGAGTTAAATTGTTCGTAAGCGTTTTTTTTTTAATGTTCTTTTTGGCATTTTCGTGTAAAAAAGACACAAGTTATTTTAAGAGCAATTTTCTGGGTCTAACCTCAAACCAAACATTGGCTTCGTGTACCATGAATGTAAATGTCATCTATATCAAATCAAAGTACTATATTAATATCAGTTTAATTTTATTTTATTTTGGAATGTTATATGTATAGGACTATGGGTATTGTTAAACCCTCGGGCTTCGTGAGGGTTTAGGGGTGATGGTGCTCGCTCACGTTGCGAGCTGGTAGAAAGAACTGCTGCTGATGATGTATGTCATGCGAATCCTCGGGCTTAGTGAGGGTCACATGCCAAGTGCTGATATCAAAAATGAAACATAGGTATACTAAATCCAATGTACTAAATTGAACTTTTTTTTTGATATGGCATCTCGTAGTTGACCTTGAGAGGCCGTGACTACTTAACCGGACTTTGCTAAATTGAACCTTATTTCCTTAATCTATATATTATTGTTAGAGAATCTTGACACCGACTTCTAATTTTACTACTCAAATAAAAAGTGCCATCTATCTGTCCCTAATATAACTAAAATTAGATTCATGTTCAAAATAACATTGACTTGACTGATAGATGGCTGAACAGGTATTTATAATAGTTCATAAATAATTTAAATCTATTTTGCGTATGTGTTTTTATGAAAACTATGGACAATTTGTCTGATGTAAATAAATTAATAATAATAATTATAACAAAAAAAAAGATGCCGAGCAAAGCTCGGTCGCCCAGGTACTTCATCATTATTAAATCCTATTATATGGATGAATTTTATTTTGCCTACTTTGAGGAGGTGCAAGGTATCATAAGGTTAGCAATAATAATAATATTTCAGTTCGTGTTGTGGAAAGTCTGAAATGTTGAAACTGTTGAGAAATTCTGTTGTAAATTCGACTGCTCCTTCAGGCTGATCTTTAAAATGAATGAGCTTCATTGTTTCGACTTCTCCTACACTTTTGTGCTACCCTGGTACTTTGCACCTCCATAAAGTAGGCAAAATAAAAGTTCTTCCATGTATTATATTTTCAACAAAAAATATTATTGTTTATATACAATAAATATCATTTCTTTCACAATTGTTTCGACTTCTACACTTTTGTGCGACCCTGGTACCTTGCATCTCCACAAATTAGGCAAAACAAAATTTCTTCCATTGATTTAATAAACGAAAAAAAAAATTCGTTTACGCCGTTTCCAATTATATAAAATGTAATAAATAAAAAAAAGCATTAGACAACGCCATCATTATCTTTTTAAAACTAAAAAAAAAAGGAAAAAACACTATTAAATAAAAAAAAGCATTAGACAACGCCATCATTCTTTTTTAAAACTCAAAAAAAAAGGAAAAACACTATATCGTCAGGGATTTGAACCCGAAGTCTACGAACTCCGAATCGGAGGCCGAAGCCTCTCAGCTATTCGTATCATTAAGGACAGCGGCGAAATTTAGCTTCTTATGAGAAGTTTAGCAATTGTTCAGTACCTCAAAACATAGAAAAAAAACATTTTTTGAAAATGAAACCTAGCTAGATCGACTTATCGTCCCCGAAGCCCCCTGCACACAAAATTTCATGAAAATCGTAGGAGCCGTTTCCGAGATTCCAATTATATATAAATATATATACAAGAATTGCTCGTTTAAAGGTATAAGATATTATCATATACATACATAGTTATATTATTTCTCGGTGGTAGGCCATAACACCGGCTGCCGGCAGTAGTTACCACCCACCAGACAAAGCCTTGCCACCAAGTGGTTTATCGTGTTCCGGCATGATGTCTGGTGAAGCCCTACGGAGGACGGGTCTGAGCAGTTGTGTTGCGATGTGTGCCGGTACGATGCGCCTAATGTTGTTGTGTTGGGAGTTTGGTCGTGGAGAGTCTTCAGATCAATCTCCCTTTGGCGCAGCATCGTTGGTCGTGTTGTTGGGTTTAACATTGCATCACCTCGCTCAAGTGCCATCTTCCTTCCTATTCGCTCAATTGAGTGAATAGGTTCTTAATAAACTAGCGCGCTTTACCATCAACGATAGCATCACTGCTTACCATCAGGCGGGATGGCGGTCAAGCGCTAGTTTATAATTATTAAAAAAAAAAATCTCAACGGCTTTTTTGTCGGTACGTCATAACTTCCCTCATACTTTAGCAATATACATAAATGAGGCATCATTTTAAAGCTTTTCTGGGCCACTACACCGGAAAAATACACAAATTACTAACATTTCAGTGGTTGTTCAAAAATATACGATTGAAAATAGAAAATTGTCGATCCTCTATCATGAACATCGAGATTTATCAATAAGGAAGTGCGAATACTTCGCACGAGTCACCTAGCAACGGTCCCGACTTACATGTCGTTGTGGGTTGGAACCCAGACAGCACTTTGTGAACAAAAAACAACACTGCTCTCAAAACGGTTAGGTAGAGGACACGTTCTAGAACCCAAAATTACAAATAAATGAAACATCTACCAAACCGGACTGAGTCCGTGTTGTAGCTCATGTATAGACCCCTGCCTCTTGAAGAGGGAAAGGCTAATCCCGAGCTATGAGAACATTATAAGCTAATTATACATTTACAAAGGTAAAGACAGGCGTACATTATTAAATTGTACAGAGTAATGTAGTCACACTCACCGTTATTCATATGAAGCACCTTAGCCACTTTCTTTAATGTGGAATCTAGCTTAGAATCAGCATTCTCGAGTTCTGTGTTCAGGTCATCTAACATCCTGGAAGAAAGAAACAACACGTCGATTATTATTATTGCTACCACAACCTGCAATGAGCCCGCGTGTTAGATTGCAATTACAGTCTCAAAAGGCCTCTGTCCCATTAGTGACAACATTGGGCCCGTATAGTGGATCACAAATACAGTCTTATAAGACTAGGGGTTTCTATCACAGTGGTGGGAACATTAATATATAATTCAACCTCCTTAATATGATATTATAACATCTTAAAATAGATCATTCTCACTTGCACGTCAAAAAATATCAATAACTTCTGATAGACGTAAAAAGTTGCAGTGTATTATGATACCACACGCATTCTACAAAAAATCATGAAACGTAACGATAAATTCCCACCTATACATACCTGTCGACCAAAAGTCCACTGGCATTCCCACAAACCTTTAGGTAGACTTACGTCCTAGTTTAAATGAAATATACACATGTATCACTGTCCTCAATAAGTGATTACCCATACTTAATATTATAAATACGAAAGTATCTCTTTATCACTATCTGTCTGTCTGTCTGTCCGGCTTTCACGCCAAAACTACTGAACCGATTGTAATTAAATTTGTTACACAGATAGTCTAGAGTCTGATAAAGGATATAGGCTATATATCATTCCAATAAGAGCAGAGCAGTAACAAAAAATGTTGCGTAAATTGGAGAAAACGCGGACATACATATTGCTCCCATTATTCTAACAGGCGCTTACTTAATATCAACTGAGCAATAATTCAAAATGTTGCCAGTTGCCGAGGTGATTTGTTCTTTTTGGATGCTCCAGGAGGTACATGCAAAACCTATATTTTAAAAGTATTAGCAGCTCAAATCCTTAAATATAAAGGAGTTGCTGTTGCAGCTGCTTCTTCGGGAATAGCTGCTACATTACTTAGCGGGGGACGAACAGAGTACTCAGATTACTTCAGGGACCGGAGCGTAGTCGTGCGCTACGCGGGGAAGACGATGCGGAAGCCCCAGACCAAGGGCTGTGTCCAAGGCTCCATCGGTGGGCCTCTCTTCTGGAACATGCTGCTGGACCCTCTGCTGGACAACCTGGATGCGCTGGGCGCGTACGTGCAGGCGTTCGCGGATGATATCGTGCTGGTGTTCTCTGGGCACACGGCGCTCGGGATCCAGCGGGATGCCAATGCCGCTTTAGCCTGTGTGCACGAGTGGGGTGTCGTAAATAAGCTCCGCTTCTCCGCCGAGAAGACTCTGGCGATGGTCGTCACGCGGAAGCTTAAATATGACACTCCGGTCGTGCAGATGGGTGGCGTTGACATCTCGATGGTGACCGAGCTCAAGATCCTCGGAGTCATCGTCGACAGTAAGTTGACCTTCAACAAGCATATTTCATATGCTTGTTGCAAGGCAACTAACCTGTATAGGAAACTGTCGGCGATGGCTCGGGTGGATTGGGGCTTGTGTCCGGAGATCATCAGGACGATATACACCGCAGTCGTCGAACCGACGATCCTGTACGGCGCGAGCTCCTGGGCGAAAGCCGCCGAGAAGATCTCTGTGCAGAGAACCTTTGCTACCGTCCAAAGGGGCTTTGCACAGAAGATTGCCAAGTCACATCGTACGGTGTCGCTCAATGCAGCACTCACGCTGTCGGGTCTCCTCCCGCTCGATCTTCGAGTGTTGGAGGTCGCCCGGCTGTTTGAGTGCAAACGGGGACGTCCGATAGAAGAGCTTGAATCCCGCGAACTGGAGGAGCGTAGGGCCTTCACGGAGGCCCCTCACCCCGCCAGTGAGCCAGATGTTGATTACCAGTGTCTGGAGAATATGCTCCCCGAAACTGTGGCTCAGCTACAGCTCCCCGCTCATCTGATTTACACAGACGGTAGTAAATCGGATGAGGGGGTCGGGGCGGCATATTCATACTGGCGGGATGGGTCCGAGATTCGGACCAAGCGAATGAGGTTGGAGCCGATGTGTACCGTCTTTCAGGCGGAGCTGCTCGCGATAGCCAGGGCTACGGACCTGGTTGTCCTGAGAGGCTTCGACTGCGCGGCGGTGCTCAGCGACTCTCGATCCTCGCTCGACTTGATCCGAAACCCGGAAACGCACCACCCCCTTGCTACCCATATTCGTAAGAATATAAGGGAGCAAGAGGGGAGTGGTAAAATCCTCCGGTTCTTCTGGGTGAAAGCTCATGTCGGGATCCCCGGCAATGAGCGCGCCGACGAATTGGCTAGGCAGGCGGCGGCCCAGTCCAGGGTCGCCCCGGCGTATGACAGGTGTCCAGTCTCATACGTCAAGCGACGTTTGAGGGAGGGCACAGTAGCTGTCTGGAACGGGAGGTACACCGGCGGGGCCACGGCTGGGGTCACGCGAATGTTCTTCCCCGATGTGGTGCGCGCGCGCATGGTCCTGAAGTGCCTCGACAGGACGTCTATCTGGGCGCAGATTTTGACAGGTCACGGCGGCTTCGCCGCGTACCTACACAGGTTTAAATTAAAAGACAGTCCGGCCTGTGTGTGTGACACACAGGCAACTGAGACCATCCAGCACCTCCAGTTCGAGTGTCCGAGGCACAACCGCGACAGATACGACCTGGAAGTAAGTACTGGAAGAGCTTTATCAGAAACAACTATTGCCGGAATTATGGCAGACAAGCACTCCAGGCCGTATCTGGAGCGGTTTTGCCTCAAAGTTGCAACAATTAGTATCGACAGGAACAAAACGAGGGGCGGTACAACCCAGCAACCGTCATCGGCAAGAATTGCCAATAGGTAGGTTGTAAGAAAAACAAAATTAGAACGAATGTATGTGTAATCAGATATATAAATGTAATGTATAAGTAGATATATAAGATGACAGAAATAAATATTAATAGTGTAAAATAATATTAACAATGACATGTACATAAATAGCGGAATAATAAAGATATGACAAATATAATATATATAGGAAAAGAGCAACCTAAAAAGAAGGACCAATGCCGCAAAAAAGCATAGCGGAAAAAACCGAATTGGCATAAAAATAATAAGTAAACAAGATTTCTTGCCACGCAAGAAGTAGGGACGACAACGCCCTGTGATGACGGGTGTCTTTAAAAAAAAAAAAAAAAAAAAAAAAAAAAGAACAGAGTACTCAGTTCTAAAGTAACCATTGAACTTAGATCATGAGGAAATGTATGCAACATTAGTAAAAGCAGTAAACGTGAAAGAATGTTACACCAGTGTTATTTGATGTCATTACTAGGGGTACGCCGGCAGATGAAATAAATGCCTGTTGGAAAGCGTCTGCATTATGGGTTCACGTGAAAAAGTATTGTCTCATAACGAATATGCGAGTACAACTTCACCACGAATCTCAAGCCGGGCAATATGCAGCTACTTTTCTAAAAATCGGAGAATATCGTATGCCAACTAACAGGAACGGTATGATTACACTGAGTCATGAGTTCTGTCAAATTGTGGATAGCTCAGATGACCTATCAAAAAATGTCTATCCGGATCTTCAAACAAATATCGCCAATCGAGAATGGCTATGCGAAAGGGCAATTTTGGCACCGACTAATGGAATAGTTAATAAAATAAATGAACAAATCACGTTAAATGTTCCGGGAAATGTTGTTGAATACCTCTCAGTGGACAATATTATGGACACTGAACAAGTTACACCATACCCTATAGAATTTCAAATCTTTAGAATAATCAGAAGTGCCATCCCATAACTTGATACTAAAAGTTGGTGTTCCTGTCCTATTTATGAGGAATCTTGACGCTCCAACGCTGTGCAATGATACTCGGCTACAAATA
The DNA here is from genome assembly GCA_037179545.1 of Sesamia inferens. NCBI lineage: Eukaryota > Metazoa > Arthropoda > Insecta > Lepidoptera > Noctuidae > Sesamia > Sesamia inferens. The sequence continues at coordinate 30,067,184 of CM073921.1, forward strand.
ACACATTTGCGTCACAACATTGTAAAGGCTATAATCATGATTGGAATGGCAAAAGGACAAAATGTCTTGATTCCCCGTATTCCCATCATCCCGACTGATTTGCCATTTCAATTTAAAAGAGTACAGTTCCCTTGAAAGCAGCATTTGCTATAACCATTAACAAAGCTCAAGGTCAGACGCTTTAAGTTGCAGGAGTTCATTTAGAAACATGTTTTTCTCATGGGCAACTCTATGTGGCATGCTCACGTATAGTATCAAATCCAAAAAATCTTTATATTTTCGCAAAAGATAGCAAAACATAAAACGTTGTTTATAAAACCGTACTTACTTAAACTTGCTCATATTTTATCAAGTATAATACTTTTTAACCCTTATTTTCATAACATCCTAAGCATATCCAAAACACCAACCAACGCAAAATAATTTAAAGTATGATATTTGATGTTTCTTTCCTTTGCTAACCTTTAAACCCGGTAAAATTAAATCCTGCTAATATTATAAAGAGCGAAAACTTGTGAGGATGTTTGAATGTTTGTTGCTCACTCATTAACTACTATATGGATTTTGAGGAAACCTTGCAATAATGTAGGCATTTATCTTGGCATTCCCACGGAAACGGGAACCACCACGCGCTAAAACTGAAGTTCACGCGGACGGAATCGCGGACAACAGCTAGTAGTAGTCATAATTTCAACGGATATTGAGTTAAAGTAACGTAGCGGTTAGGTCCGTCTGGATAGATATGTGAAGCAGTGAGTCGAGAGTTCAAATCTCACTTAGCACATTTTATAATCTATTACTCGATACTTAATACTTTTTAAATGTTATTCGCTTCGTTCACACCTGTGTAATGTTGAGACAACAGAGGCACTGACCTCAAAATAATTTTAGTTTGTTAACAAGACAATCGGTGCCACTGGAGTTGTGAGCGTTTACTGCAACTACAATTAATGGACAATAAAGTACCACATTCACAGTCAGTTGACAAGATCAGTTAAGAGTCGTATCCCGCTAAAATATGATCGTAAGTGTCGGTTATTTGTGCCATATCGTGACGGTTTAATGCCATCAGGATTTCAGTGTAAGCGAGAGACAGAACTATATTTGACAGACCACGCATCCTGCTGGAATCATGATGCATTGATATTTTAATATATCAATAATACAGCCCCAGAAATAAAATTTTGAAAAGCCATTGATCCAACTATAAGAGACGTTGGAAGGACTTTATTATACGGAATAATACCGATTAGAGTAAAGCAGTGAGTGCCTCACTTAGAACGTCCATCCATTATGACTTGAGCACGTGAATGCGTTACCTCATTTTGTGGTGTATAAAAAAGGTGCTTACACGGCCTGCTCGTCCAGTTCAATTCCAATTTGTTTGGAAACCGTCTTCAGGGAGCCGACCGAGTGGCTGATCACCTGTAGCTGGTCGTTCTGACTGGCCAACATCTTCTCTTGCATAGACATTATGTCGCTGTCATAGCCAAACCCGTCAAATCTATTAGGGCTGTCGGTTTGGTTGGCAAGTTTCGAGTACTTGGTATATTTCGGCGTGGCAGTCCAAACGTTGCTAAGATGCATAGGGCTCTCTTCGCCGAGGAGAGGCTCCCGCGCCGTCCCATCGTTATCGCGGTTCCTGTTGAGGCTCATTTTGCTCTTCATGACCTAAAAGACATCATTCAATCTTCGTCAACTTTTATACTCAAAATACTATTATCTACAATTAATAACTTTTAGAAGTCAAAATGTGTTTTTATGTAACGTGTCGTCATCTGAACAAAACAAAATTTAAATTCGGTGCTTCTCTTTCTTTCTAATTCATTAAGAAAAGGACAGAAGATAAAATGTTACTTTGGACCTGTCAAATTCGGCCGCACTTGACGTATTTATGGTCGCCATGATTGTCATGATATCTTAATTTGACAGGATTAAACTAAAATGTTATCTTATTATGCTTTTCTTACTGAAATAGAAATAAAAAGATGCATTTAACTTAAAAATAGTTTAAGTTTGTGAACAAAAGACTCGGCGCATGCAATGGCATTACAAACTTTTAAACACCCGCATGAAATATTCATAAATAGATAGATACTGCAATATCTTACCTTGACTTCTTGCTTCGTGGCTTCAATAAAACTTCGACGTTCCGAAATTTCTTTATTGTCAATTTTAAATTTTGACGAATTCTTCTCCACGATACGTGAAAAGGTGTTCAGGAAGTTATGCCATTAATCTAAAGATCTACTGATACTAATAGATATGACTAAGTAATAAAAACATTTAACATAACGGTACGGACGACAGCAGGTCAAGTGACCCTTAATGCTTTAGAGATAAAGTTGAAAATCTAATAAAGAAACCTGAGAGATTGTGCTAGCTTGATGTGCTATCGTCTGTATACAGATAATACGACAATAAATGAAAACACGAACAATGCTGGTTCATAAGAATAATCCTAAACCATAGAAAAAAAACCTGGCATCAAAAATAAAAAAAAGAAGTTTCAAACAAACTAAATTGCATAAAATTGTAAACGGATTAGAACATCCTTTAAAAATATTGGTTCACTGACCTCCGATCGGCCACAGCGCGATTCTGTATCGAATTGCTTTTTTCGCGCCATTATTATTAAAGTTTGGTACCGCAGGATGCGGCGGTCATTAACCTGTAAGCGCTGCCTTATCAACATATACATCATGTAGAAAATGTGAAAAATGAAAAATAATTTCCTATGACTAAACTAATGGACATATTTATATGGTTTTTTATGGGTAGACTGAGAATGTGTTGAGGTACACGATGTTTAATTTATTGTCGTATTGTCAGCACCACTCTGTATGGCGGCGGGCAAGACCATGAAGGCTCAGATATATCACAATTAAAACGCCGTTAGTAAGGTGCCAAAACAACATCAAAAATCTATGTGAAATTGAAAAGGATATTAATAGTATCTTCTAAATCCTCCAAGTCCCATTCGATGCTACGGAGTGCGTTCCTCAGCTCCGTAGAAGTCCATTCCACTTCAGGACTGTTGGGTACAGAGGGCGCCTTGGAGATCTCCTGCCACCGTAGGTAGAGTCCGCGGGTCTTGTTCAATGCTTTGAACACCTCACTGCGCGTTAAAAATGAATAAAAATGAACACACAATAGTTTGTTAATGACACATTGATCGTTTTTGTGGCTAGCACGCAAGCACACAGGGGGCACGGCCGTGCCCCCGCCAAGTCGAGCGCGAAGCAAACACTGCCGTACCAACCTTTACTCGAACCATTTCGCTGCATTTTCAGGCCCCTATTTGAGAACCTCTGGATAAGAAAAGAACGCAGAAATTTTCGTCATCCAGTAAGCTATAATCACATACTTAAAATCCAAAATTTCAAGTCTGTAGTGTTGAAGTTAAACGAAAGTAAAGTTCCGTGTTTATGACACTCACTCACTCATGATCATCAAAATAGAACTAGTACTTCCCATAAACTCAGATAGCTAAAATTTGGCACAGAGTTGTAATTTAATGGCCACATAAAGGGAAAACTATAAAAACTAAGATAATCAAAGATCTGGAGTACCTGATAACCCTGATTAGAAAACAGAAGAGCCCAACCAAACTATTAGAGAATGACGTACCACATTTACAAAAAATATTCAAATTAGTGGGTCGCTTCATTTGATATCACAAATCGAAGGTTTTAGCTGTATTAAAAATATGGTGATACCCCCTTCTACTATTGTTACATAAAAAAATCGACTCACCTAGCAAAAATTCAGCGTAGTGGAACACATCTTCTAATTTAATCTAGCCTATAGCATCCCACTGCTGGGCAAATGCCTCACCTTAGAGAAAAAACTTTGTCAAATAAGAAAATCTAATAAAATAAATCAATATTTACGTTTCTACAAAAAGAAGTGAAATCCCACCAAAAACATTGTGTAAAAAAACTTGCCAAGTCTCGATGGAGCTGCTTGTTTATCTCTAAAAAGTAATGAAATCTAGACAAAGTCGTGCCAAAGTTCCTTACTGCGACTTTTTTGTTATTATAGTTAATGTTGAGTGACTTGGCCGTTGAACTTTCTTTATACGTTAGTGAATACAAGTCCATTTTGTAAACCTAAACGTTCTTAAAATATGAGAAATTTTTATAATGCTTATGACTTGTCCCCATGACCTATGACAGTCAAAGTCTTATATTTTCATATTAGTGCTATTTTAAATAATCACCCAAACGTACCATACTTTATAGAAACTGGTGAATCAGAGTAGAATATCTGGTTCCCTATGTCTTAACACATAAAATTTGTTTTTGAGGACATTTCTCGTCAACCTTGACCAAAAAATTGTCATTAACCGCAGCATTAGTTTGTATTCTGGGTATGTTTCCAGTCCTTCCATGCCTAAGTTATTGGTACTGCATAGTGAACCATTTAGTTCAGTAGATGCCTATTGTAGTTACTTTTGACTCAAATTGACCAAAGAGGATATTAAAAATATGACATTGCCACATTACCTTTTGATTCACTTACATCTATGATGAGCAATACTTTTCAGTTAACAGAAATGGCAGAAAGGGGGGTTGAACTTGGCACTATTGGGCGTCAAGCTCCGAGCCGAATGAGCGCATTCGAAATTGCGCTATGAGACTATTGGGCCCTGAACCCATAGCGCTACTTCCCTAGTTACATACCCTCCTTTGGGGTGGATAAAATTAATGCAGGCATCCTAAGAAAGAACTGTCTGCAACTGATGGCAGCCTCATGAAATAGGTTCTCCGACTAACTAAACATCAACTGCATACAGTTACAGCAGCTTTAACTGATTAATGAACACCTTTTTGTCATCAGAGGCACAGACAGTCCCCTGTGTACAGCCTGCATGGTAGACAACTACACAGCAACTCGTGAGCTTCTTAACTGTGTGGCGGTTGCCTATATAACGTTATTTTTTGTTAAACCTGAATATAGTTTGTTCAGAATGTGCAACTGAATCAATTCCAATCATTTTTACACAATGTTAGGTATATTTCTTCACACAAATACGTTTAGAAATTATTACAGTATGGCCGCGCTCAGCTGACGCCACAGGTCAATGCTCTCGGCTCGCCCTTCCAAACAGAGCGTGGACAACCAAGTAGCATAACAAGCTCATAGATTTGTGGTTTTTCATGAAATCTTTTTGAAATTTCGTACATCGGTTCTTTACTTAAAAATACTGGACACGTGTTTCGGGTTTCGCATAAACAAAAAATAATGTTGTTATACTACAGTAACCCGAAGGCCCTCCCAGAGATTTTCAGTAACATCAAGTGCTTACTGGCCTTACCTGAGTCCTGAAGCGATTGAGGAACCCTTTTCTTACCTGTATTTAAAATATCCACATAGAGGTGGAGTTGTGGACACCAGCCTATTATTATTACCTATTACTACATAGTCTAAAACAAAGTTGGTTTCTCTTTCTCTATGTATGATTAAATCTTAAATCAGGATTTAGATGTGGTTTTTTTTTTTTAATAAATAGAGTGATTGAAGAGAAAGGTTTATATGTATAATAACATCCATTAAATAGTGGAGAAACACTATTATTTTTGAGGTTTCTAATGTCGTAAATAATTACTTTTTTCCGCGTTTGCAGTAAAACGCAGGCTGAACCGTACGAGATTTATCAAAATAATGTACTAAATATTGTACACATTGAAAAGCTCTACAGAAAAGTCTGCGATAGTATATGTCTATCTATGGATATCCCACAATAATTTTTTTTTGTCATTTACTTTTTACGACAAATACGGGTTAATTTTCGAAGCGATTTTAACCAATACAGCATTAATCCTTATCCAATCCAGTATAGAACTATATCGCCCTTTACAGCATATGATATAAATGAATATTTTCGAAGTTATTACAGATTTAAAAAATGCGGGGCGTCGCGTTTGCGGCGGTACCGACCGGCCGGGACGGCGGGAGCTTCGGCGGGCCACTATGTTTTCGTTCACTGGTTTTCTGTAGTGTATTTAGTATCAGCATTGCACCCGTGCGAAGAACGGGCGGGTGGCTAAAAATACTGATCATACTAATAAAATACTGATCTTACTAATAAAATACTGATTAGATGATAAATACTCAATATATTGATGATAAAATTCATAAAATTAAAATTAGTTTGATACATATGTAAATATTAGGCTTTTAATCTTTTTTATGCTTGGTTGTTGTTACCCTGAACAACCAATGTTAAATCAACATCTGCCTTATCTTAACTATGTTCAGGTTGGCTTCCAATCTAACCACATGCAGCTGACTATCAGTATTTTAGATCAAGCAAATACTGAACTTAATGTATGTATATAAATAAAGCAATTTGTGTGAAATAAATATAATAAAAAATTTATAGAAATAAATAATGAACAGAATAGAATTGTATAGGAGACCTGTGCCCAGCAGTGGGACAATAAAAAGGTTTATGATTATGATGATGTGTGAAACAATTCCCTAACCTACTACTGACTATCTGACGTCCACAGCCTAGTTATTGGCTTGGTAAGACTGGTTGTCTGATTTGGGATTCTGACATTTTATAACGAATACCAAAGATCCTTGAATAGCAGCCGGGACCTATGATTTAACACGCTTTAGAAGGTAAGGAGGGGTTTTCACATACCCCGTTCTTGCGTTCACAGGTGGTCACCTACCTACAGACCAACTTTGGCAAGCATAGCTTAAGCAGATTGATTGAACTAGGTGGCTTTTATTTGCTTGGCGAAATGCTTAGCTAGTGAATTTATTGTAAAATTTAGTGTAAAAGTAAATGACAGAGATGTTTCTTGGGTGAAAAAAAATTGATTCTATTTAGTCCGTCATTCAGATTATAGAAAAATATTGGACACATATATTTTGTTTTATCAAATCAATAAAAATTGACAAATATAAAAGGCATTAAATATCAGGAGTGGTGACTGGTGATGTCACTGCTCCCTAAAAAGTGTAGCATGCAGTGACGTCACACGAGTTTCCAAAGCACTGTCTTCATTTTTGTTTATATGGAAAAAGCAAAAATATGTGTCTAGTATTTTTTGGAAATCTGACTGACAGACTAATTAGTTTTTTTTTTAATAAACTACCCTATTGCCCAAAATGAAATCTTCTAAGATTCAACACAATTAGTTAAGGATGAGAAGCAACAAGTATATTATTATATAAATAAATGTAAAGAAATCCTGTGCCTAAGGATTTATAATTAATTTATATTCCCACATTTCTGATTCCTATACATCTGGTATATAAAGTGCTTACATACTACTCTGTTTCTTGTAGGGCATTATAATGCAAATATGAATGACCTGTGCACTATTAAAAATATTTATAATTTGTAGAAGTTATATGTGAATTTATTATAATGCTAATTTGTCATTAGAAGCATAATTATTATTAAAGCAGTCATTGTGGCTTTCTAAGAACAGTGAAAAATTTATAAAAGCTAAAAAAACTTAGATTTATAAAGGTGAATCTCTGATTATGACATGTGAAAATAGTATATTCAAAACAAGCTCCAAGCTATTAAAACCAAGTACAAAACCATAAAATTAAACATTCTAGTAAGGATCTGTTAGAAAACCCCAAATATTTAAAATATCTAATTCAATGTATAAAAAGATGTTAATTTTGTATCCAGCTTAGAACACAGTGAACTATTCAGAAAATGTTATCAAATGACCAACAGAAATAGTGCATTCGCCAGGCTGTGAAAACATAATTAATTACCATACTATCCTATGTACTTACTCCTTGACGACGTAAAATGGATCTTCTAAAGTCATGTCAAACAAGAATAACAACGTTCAAGCACAAGCTGATTCATGTGACGGACAATCTAGGCACGAAAACTTGCAAATAAAATTCACGCAAACAGATAAACACACAGGTGTATCCAGACAATCCTTCGCCTATCCCACAAAATATCGACAACATGATACGTACCTACTCTGTATATAAGCCGCTCGATGAGAACAGTATTCTCCGTCTCTTGCTAACTTATGTAAAACAGGGAGAGCCCGAGCTGCGTAACAAGTCAATGTTGCAATGCGCAATCGCACCACGGTTGCCGCGAACAGTGGAGACGACTAGATGCGACATCACCCCCTCACTCCCTCAATATTATCACAGTACGTACGCACTTTCCTCCTCTTTTTCCACCCAAACCTCACCCTAAAACCCCAACCCTCGATATCTCCCTCTTATTTATTTACGTCAAATGTCTAATGTCATTCTTCACATTGACAACATGCAAATTGTATTTACAAGGCTAGCTAAGCAAGAGAGCAAAGTGTCTGTTGAGGGAATATTGGTTTTAACTTAAAAAACTAAATTGATTTCTAAATTGTTTTCAAAAATAATACGAGATTCTTATAAAAAATGCAATAATTAATCAAAATTGTTGCCCATGAGAATCGTTATATGAAGTGAACTGAAAAAAAATGGTTGCCTGTAAAGTCGGTTTTACGGGCGAAGATTTTACGTGACAACGTCTTTTTCTCGGTAGAATATTTATTGATATGAATATAATTAAATTGCACAATAGGAACAAGGAATTGAATGAAAATAAGAATTCCACAAATTTTAACTATAGAAATATATTTTGTTTACTAAAACATCGGTGACTCATCGTAACGTTACCGAGCGTTACACTTTTTCATAAGTGACTCCCAGCCGCAACCTAATTTAAGACGTTGTCACGTCAAAAGCTTGTATACATTAAAATTATAAATCATCAATAGACTTTCGGCGCATACTACATGATAGTTTAATCTTGTGTTCAGAATTATTAGCTATAAAGAAGGCCTCAAGGGAACATATCTAACTATCATAGCATCTTTTGGGTTCTAGGATTTAATTAGATCACCCATAGAACGTTAATAATATTTATCGTAGTTTATGATCAAGTCTATTTAAGTAGCAGTTAATTACTATAAATTGTTTTGAAACGGACATTTGATTTCGAAGCTGTCACATGTTTAAAAATGCGAACAGTAGGCCTAGTATGAGTTTTCATTACGAAACTCGTTCGATCGTATCGAGCGCGTTTGACTCCGTGATTGGCCCGCTTCAAGGTCGTAAGAACTCTCAACCAATGAGATCGCCAAACGCGCTCGATACGATCGAACGAGTTTCGTATTGAAAACTCATACTAGGCCTACTGTTCGACGCCGCTGCGACGTTTCGTACTCGAAAATAAAAAAAAAAAAAACAACAAGATGCAAGCAGAAGTGAAAACTTGACCATTATTTAATATTTTGACTGGGTTAGGGAACTGTTTCGCACGAATTGCTTTATTTATATACCTACATGAAGTTCACAAATAGACGGATGAGACTTTAGTAGTCAAAAGTGGATTCGCTTATGTACGGAAGACAGCAGTAGGCCTAGTATGAGTTTTCAATACGAAACTCGTTCGATCGTATCGAGCGCGTTTGGCGCTCTCATTGGTTGAGAGTTCTTACGACCTTGAAGCGGGCCAATCGCGGAGTCAAACGCGCTCGATACGATCGAACGAGTTTCGTATTGAAAACTCATACTAGGCCTACAGGTCAGGCAACCCGAAACTGTCATACTCCCAATCAACCTTGAGCCTTAATGATTTATTGATAATGTTGGAAATCCAGTAAAAAAATCTGAAATATCATAGTAGCTTGATGTGCTGTCATATGTTAGGACGACAGCAGGTCAAGCTACCTGAAACTGTCAAATATTCCTATTCAAGCTTGAGCCTTAATAATTTATTGATAAAGTTGAAAATCTAATAAAGAAATCTGAAAAAGTGTAGCAGCTTGATGTCGTTGTTGTTGTTGCTGTCGTCTGTACAAACACACGTGTACAGGCGTTCTTCTATAAAACAGCAGGAGCAGGCTTACATTTTCGCTCGCAAATCATGATAAACAGAGGGGAGGGGGATATTACTATGAGATGATTAATCTCGATTTAAACAATATCAGTTAGAAGAAAAACGCGATCTCATGTTCAATATATTTTATATTTTCTGACAAGACAAGATAACAGCTTTGTTTCTATCATCATCATCAGCATCAGCAACCTTTTTTATCGTCCCATTGCTGGGCACAGGTCTCCTCTCATACAGGGAAGGATTGAGCGTAATCACCACGCTTGTTGAATACGGTTTGTTTCTATGGTGACACACATTGCACTACAAAAAGTTTCTATACATAAACTTTAACACCTTCTCTCAATGTAGTCCCATGATATCCACAAGCTTACGAAGCCTAGCTCTGGGCAACGGCTTAGAAGATCTGCTAAATGAAGCTCGCTGTTATCTTCTTTATTAGCAGCTCTCCATTAGTCACAAGCTCAAGTGTTGTGTACGGATGTGTTTGGTGCGTCGGTGAAACTCTGGATTCTAAGCTAATTTTATTGCTGATTTGTTATCCACTTGTAACATAGGATGTGTGCGTTCGCGCAGCGGAATGTTGTTGAATTTAAAGATTTTAGATATGCAGATATTTAGTGTATGACGTCGTATAATTGTGTATGGTAAAAAAAAATTTGTGCACGCAGCCATTGTGGAGAAATTCACAAAATACTGATTCCGCTGGGCGAACGTTGTCCTGGCGGAACTTTTTTTAATCCTTTGACTTTAGAAAAAAGAAATGTGTCCAAAAATTAGTGTGTATTTGTGTGTAATTGTGTATGTATGAATAAAATTTGTGCATGCATAAACTTCGGAGATATTCAAGTTTCCGCTGCGCGAACGTTTGGCCATTAACTAGTTTTCATATAAAGCGCTTACATAGAGAGCTGTAGATTTTTACATACTTTGTTTTGAATTTGTGTATATTTGTTTAAAAAACAGATTTAGAAAAAATCGTAAGGCTTAAAAGATAAAAATATAAACGTAAAATACGCTTATTTGGTCTTAGTTCTTAAAGTATGCACTTTGGGGTCTAGATTTTCACGTTTATACAAACCTTGTAAGTGTCTGCAATATATTGCCAAGTATCAATGATGTTCCTTTAGTAATTAAAGAGTTATAGGACAATTTACCATGACATAATCACTGTTTACAAAGCAGTCAAATATCACGACATTCTAAAGGAATTGCATGGTAAAATGTATGCCAATAATTAGTGTATTCATTCAACTATTCACATGCAAAATTTCATGTCATTAAATTCAGTAATTAATGAAATACAATTATATTACTGACGAAGCATCGAAAACCTACATAACCCGACCAAGTTCGGATAGCTATAAAAAAGCGGCCGTGCAATATATTTAGGTAACATCCCAAAATTTACAGTATAATATCGGTATTGAATTGGTATAGGTGATAACACAATTGTTTCGATATAATATAAAGGTCATTTATTTTTGTACACCTATTTTTTTAAATGTATTTGACTATGACAAAGTAGGTACTATTTACGTAGTTATTTTATTTAAGTATGCGCTTGAGACTTGAGATATACAGTCTTATTCATAAAACTTTAATCAAATGCTAAGCAACTGATTAGCAAAATTCTTATTCATAAAAGCTGTTTAACGCTAAGAGGATGCTAAGCAATTGATTAGTAGCTGTCAAAATTAAACATCACCGGACCGCTATTAAGAGGATGGTTAGAGGCAACAATATGGCGGATTTTATTTGAATCAGCTGATTGATTTAATATGATCATTATGCTTTGAAGTTATTTTGTTTATAATATCGAATAGTGCGTAAATATGGATGTTGAAAACCTTTTTTTTGAATTTCCGAAACGACGTAGTAAAATTATATTAGCTTTGAAATTTTTTTGACTTATAAGCTTTACTCGGTAGTAGGCTATAACATCGGCTCCCGGCAGAAGTTACCACCCACCAGACAAAGTCTTGCCGCCAAGCGATGCGTCGTGTTCCGGATTGATGTCTGGTGAAGCCGTACGGAGGACGGGTCTGAGCAGTTGTGTTGCAGTGTGCCGGGTACGATGCACCAAATGTTGTTGTGTCGGGAGTTTGGTCCTGGAAGGGTCTCCAGATAAACCTCCCTCTTGCGCAGCATCGTTGGTCGTGTTGTTGGGTTTAACATTGCATCACCTCCCTCAACTGCCGTCTTCATTTTTATTCACTCAGCTTTTTTAAGTGAATAGGCTCTTAATAAACTAGCGCGCTTTACCATCAACGATTGCATCACTGCTTGTCATGAGGCGCGATTGCGGTCAGACACTGGTTTATAAAAGCAGTAATAAAAAAGATAGTGCTAATTTTAGATGCTGCCCTATGTTTCCTTGTGTTATCTTATGTCATATCTAAGGCACAGGACTAAAAGAAGTCTTGTTGTGGCAGCAGTACACAAATAATAAATAAAATATTATAGAAATTTTTTATTTTGATACGCAATAAAACTGTTTACATTTTCGTTATAAAAATAATTCATTGTTTTTGTTTTCCAATACTTTTCTTCCATAAGCCTGAGAGCCATTCTTGACTCACGCGACCCTCATTCCTCATCTTTTTCACTCAGCATGGTCTTCTCCTTCGCCGTCATTGCGAGGTTGAATAATATTGCCGCTAGGTGCTAATAGTGGCTTCGTTTAGAGCAATAAAACGTGTGCCTGTAAACAAGCATAATAATACTGTAAAAAGCAGCACAGAAGCAGTAGGAAGTAATGTAATATATACACAAGAACCCACTTAAATTTCTTAAATAGCAAATGGATCTTTACAAGCATAAAGAGCAAGAAAATACACAGTTACTATCGGCTACTGCTTTAACATTAATTTACCTCCTTTTGCGAAATAATATTTATTTTTTTTAGAGGGATTTTTTTTTTAGTTTAGCCCGGTTTTGTATGCATTAGTAGAATCAGTTATCGATACCTAACAACACCTTCACGGGTCGGACAGGGTTTTCTTAACATACTCTGTGTTATTCATAAAAAACTCGTTAATCACTCATTAGCGACTATTTAGCTAACCATTTAGTTAGCTCCTAATCAATGCTTAACTTTTCTTTATTCATAAAAGCTAGTTAGCAGATGATTAGTAGCGATACGAAGTAGAGGTGAAACTATGCTTTTAGCACAGATTATAATCAAAATAGTTGACTAAAAAATTGAATTTTTAGAAAAAACTTGTCAAAACTGCGATTTTTTTATCTGTCGTGTTTGGCAGAATAATGTCAGAAATTTCATCGGATAATTTGAATATAAATAAAATTATTTATTACAAATAAATAATTGTATTAGTGATGATAGTAGTGAAAGTAATAAACTCCAATAATATTATAGTAAACAGAAAAAGGTATTTATCTCTGTATTTATATGTAATTACTAATCTAAACTGAAAAAATTAATGTTAAAGCAGTAGCCGATAGTAACTGTGTATTTTCTTGCTCTTTATGCTTGTAAAGATCCATTTGCTATTTAAGAAATTTAAGTGGGTTCTTGTGTATATATTACATTACTTCCTACTGCTTCTGTGCTGCTTTTTACAGTATTATTATGCTTGTTTACAGGCACACGTTTTATTGCTCTAAACGAAGCCACTATTAGCACCTAGCGGCAATATTATTCAACCTCGCAATGACGGCGAAGGAGAAGACCATGCTGAGTGAAAAAGATGAGGAATGAGGGTCGCGTGAGTCAAGAATGGCTCTCAGGCTTATGGAAGAAAAGTATTGGAAAACAAAAACAATGAATTATTTTTATAACGAAAATGTAAACAGTTTTATTGCGTATCAAAATAAAAAATTTCTATAATATTTTATTTATTATTTGTGTACTGCTGCCACAACAAGACTTCTTTTAGTCCTGTGCCTTAGATATGACATAAGATAACACAAGGAAACATAGGGCAGCATCTAAAATTAGCACTATCTTTTTTATTACTGCTTTTATAAACCAGTGTCTGACCGCAATCCCGCCTCATGACAAGCAGTGATGCAATCGTTGATGGTAAAGCGCGCTAGTTTATTAAGAGCCTATTCACTTAAAAAAGCTGAGTGAATAAAAATGAAGACGGCAGTTGAGGGAGGTGATGCAATGTTAAACCCAACAACACGACCAACGATGCTGCGCAAGAGGGAGGTTTATCTGGAGACCCTTCCAGGACCAAACTCCCGACACAACAACATTTGGTGCATCGTACCCGGCACACTGCAACACAACTGCTCAGACCCGTCCTCCGTACGGCTTCACCAGACATCAATCCGGAACACGACGCATCGCTTGGCGGCAAGACTTTGTCTGGTGGGTGGTAACTTCTGCCGACAGCCGATGTTATAGCCTACTATCGAGTAAAGCTTATAAGTCAAAAAAGTTTCAAAGCTAATATAATTTTACTACGTCGTTTCGGAAATTCAAAAAAAGGTTTTCAACATCCATATTTACGCACTATTCGATATTATAAACAAAATAACTTCAAAGCATAATGATCATATTAAATCAATCAGCTGATTCAAATAAAATCCGCCATATTGTTGCCTCTAACCATCCTCTTAATAGCGGTCCGGTGATGTTTAATTTTGACAGCTACTAATCAATTGCTTAGCATCCTCTTAGCGCTAAACAGCTTTTATGAATAAGAATTTTGCTAATCAGTTGCTTAGCATTTGATTAAAGTTTTATGAATAAGACTGACTGTATATAGAGGCATTATTATAAAAATATAGGTAAGCATATACCTAAACTTAATAACACTACAAAATCTGTTCTTACCCTACCTACCGATGTACCTTCTTAATATTAAATAATTCCAGCCTATGAATGTATCCTTTAAATTTTGGTTAGTATCCATGATGAACCTTAGTAGGTATGTTACAAACAAACACAATTACTTGTCAAATTAAAATATCGATTTAAAAAATAAATTAAACTTATCAAATCAACATCACTTCTATGTTGAGAACTGTCGTCGCTTCGCAATTCATGATTACAAAATATTTAATAACTCTTCGTCTTCACGAAACACGAAAAAGGCCTACAACACTAGTTGCACTGAGCGATAAAGCTTCTCCTGTAGCAATTTAAAATGAGATTAGTATTATATGAAACATAGATAACAAATTAAAAAAACAGTAAACTTATTTAGTCCGTTTACTATCCCGCGGACAAAAAGACGGTATGACATTTATGTAAAAAAAATGATACGCGTTTAAAATATTAGGATACAAATAATAATAAATAACAACAAATAAAATAACTAAATAAACTGTATTTTCTTTAAAACACAATAAATGGGTAAATAAGTACACATATTATTATTTAGCTGTCCTTTTGACTGAGGATAAATAAACAGACTTGAAAACAAGAGTTATTTACCGAATTATTATCACTATCCGTTGAACTGCTACTACTATAAATATCATTGTTTGCTTGCTGCAATATATTTAATAGTTCTTCGTCGTCGTATAACATCATCGATAACTTCTCGACACTAGCTTAGATGTAATAATAATGTGAGCACATGTTATCATGGCGATGGCGCTGACGTTTATTCAAAATATGACTAGTTGACCTTGAGCCGCACATAAAATTACGGCGACGGCGTTCGCGGATAGCCTGTACTAGTGACGTTCTGGAGTTAGTTTGTACTTAATATTTACCTATACTTATTTGTTGATTTCTACATATTACTTCACTAAAGCTTATTGAATTTTGAATAAATAAATAAATGTTTAATAAACTATGAAATTTTGATTAATGTTTACTTGATAGTTTTGTAAAAAATAGGATGTTTTTTATTAATTTACTATCAGGAGTTTCATATGCGGTACAACACTAGTCTACATGAAATTATGGGTTCGGCGAAGTAGGTTGATATTTAGACGTATCACGAACTGAGAACATGTAATTATTTCAATCAATTAGCTAAAATATGTATTTAATACTGTTAAAAATAAAGTAATTACACGAAATATATTAAGATTCAGTAAGCAAATTCAACATTTATTGTACATTTTTTAAATGACAGGACTTTCTACACAATATTCTGACGTGGCGCCTGATGTAATGTTCTTACAACACGTAATATTATGGCGTTGGCGGTTAAAGGGTTAATAAATCTTTTGGCCAGATTCTTAAATGAGAATGAGTTAAAATTTTAATTGGTGCGTAGTTTATGTGTAAATAGTCTGTATATAGTATAAACTAGTCTAATTGTTGTCTCATGTGTCCCTGTAAATTAGATTTTTTGTCTTACTAACCCATGTGTTTGTCCATGCAGCTATACTAACACCTACCACGAAGGGAAAAGTTCGACGGCCTGCCTTTCCTTGCTGCCGTCACCACGTGACACTGGCAGAATAGTCGAAACCGGCTCAGTTGCCAAAGAAGAAAAAAAAAAAAAAAAAAAAAACTTGTTTATTTCTTTCTTTCTATCCATATTTATCACAATTACATGTTTTGTCAGATCACAAAGATACAATACAAAGATGTTCGATATCCAGTTGAGGCGGTTTACCGCACCTGTGATAAGGTTATCATTCGTAACCTAAGAAGTCTGAGGTTAGACACAAGGAATCCCAACCCTGGTTTAGATAAACAAATAAAAGCCTTTGAATCTGATGGTTTACAAGTAAAAGATAAAAATATTGAAGAATTTATCGACCAGTCTGAAACTGACTTTTACAATGTAAGTATAAAAACAAGTAGTTTGGACTGGAGTTTCATTCAATCTTCCGGCTTTTGCGCGGTGTAATTTAAGTTCTTTACTAACATATTCCTTACAGTGCTTAAAAATCTGGCTTGATAACCACGGTCTTAGTTTATCAGTATCTAAAAGTGCCGTTGTGCTTTTTTCCAGAACGAGATTAACTGTCCCTATTTCTGTTATTTACGACGGCAATACCCTTCCTGTTGAGGAAGAAGTAAAATATTTAGGAATAAAACTAGACAGTAAAATGACAGGTCTTCCTCATTGTTATTATATAGTTGCAAAATGTGAACAAATGTTGAATATACTCAGATGTTTGACTGGAGTATGGTGGGGCTCACATCCATCGTCACTAAAATTATTATATAACTCCCTTGTTAGGAGTATTCTAGATTATGGTACGTATTTCCTTGAACCCTGCAATCAACTTGGCTTAAATAAACTAAGTGGGATTCAATCACGAGCCCTCCGAATTGTCACCGGTGCTATGAAATCAAGCCCCATTAATTCGCTTCAAGTAGAGTGCTTGGATCCACCTTTAAAACTTAGAAGGCAGATGCTTTGTGATAGATTTATATTTCGAGCATTTCAACTTAAAGATCATCCTCTTTATAACAAATTATCAAAACTATCTGGTCTTATAGATTCGTCATCATACTGGTATCATAAACAAACGCTAGATAGTTCAAAAAATCAAACTACCAGTGGAAACTTCAGTTTTCACTGGTGAATGCTATGGAATATTTAGATCTATTGAATATATCTTACTCGCAAAACTAAGAAAAACTATTGTTGTTGTAGATTCTAAAAGTGCGCTAGAGGCTTTATTAAAATTTCCATTGAAAAATAACACAAGCTATCCTATAATTTTAGACTGCTATTTTCTATTACATAAATGTCGTTTGAGTGGATTTGATGTAGTGTTTTTATGGGTCCCCAGCCATTGTGGCATACCGGGAAATGATAGAGCGGATATTTTGGCAAAAGATGCTGTCCATTCTGGTGATTTATATCCTTATCAAAACTATTGTCATGATCTGGCTTCTCAGGCTAATATTTCTCTGAAAATAGCCTGGGAGGAAGAATGGAATGAAAATAGTAAATATAAGGGTATATATTACAAGAGAATCCAAAACCACATTCCCAATAGACCATGGTTCGTCACGATGAGGCTTGGTAAACTTGCTACCACAATTTTAACACAAATGAGACTAGGACATACGTGCGCGCCAGCGCACCTCGCAAAACTTAATATTATTTCAGAAAGTACGTGTGAATGTGGCACTGAATCAGGAGATGTTAATCATATATTTTTTTCTTGCTCGAGGTATAACCACTCCTTTTATGAATCTATTAAATCCTTCCGTATTCCGCTTCCTACTTCTATAGAATGTCTTTTATATACAAATGATATAAATATATATATAAACTATTATCCTCCTTTATTAATTCTAATAATATAAAAATTTAGTATATCCATATTCAGTATATCCTGTTGATAATCTATATATCCTAGCCATCCCGCAATCCTATTCCTTCCAAATTCCTAAATTCTTTCACGGTTCCTTTATAAAGTTTACGTTTCCCTACCTTTTAATTTTGTTGTGGCTAATGTCCAAGAGGGATAAAGCCAAGAAAAAAAAAAATGTGTCACGTGAATTACTCAGAAAGTTTTAGCGGGAAAGTCAAGCTGAGTGTCACGCTCATTTTTCATTGGACTTTTAAAATTATTTATAGTGTTGTTTACTAAATAAAAGTGCGTGATTTATGAAGTAAAAAGTGCATTCAGTAAATAATTCATAAAGAAAAGTGAAATATCGCAGCATAGTGGCCACATCATGACTTTGACTCAAACCTCCATCGTAAGACGGGTCACGCGGCCGTCTTTTTTCGACATGAACACTTGGCTAAATGCACAAACCGTGGGAAGCCATAAAAGAAAGAAAAAAAAGATGAATTACTCAGATGCAAGCGCGTAACTGCCTGTGTTTGCGTTTATATTATTTTTATTTGTCAAATTTATTTTGCTTCATTCATTTTAATTATAACAATAGTAACTATTACATAATAGCATATGCTCCCGGTACCGGCACTCGGTAGACTACTGTTTTTATACCTTTCTTGTCTTTTTTTTTTTTTTTTTTTTTTTTGATATGGCATCTCGTAGTTGACCTTGAGAGGCCGTGACTACTTAACCGGACTTTCATGTGGATGCCTTAAATGAATTTAAAGCCTCCAGCCAGGGCTACTAAAAGCTAAGCGACTACACGCTAAGGGCACCCCCTGTGGGGTACGAACCTCGGCTTAGGGTGTCGCTGGAGAAAACAGCAAGGGACGGCTGGATCGAATTATTTTATTTTTATTTCGGTTTGATGACCACGGCGTTTCCTAGTACTAGCTCTGAGAAGAAACGGCCGAAACAAACTCAGAGGTCATAGTCGGGAGTTTATATTTACTGGCTCAGCTGCGGCGCGGGCTGGCCTTCATCGGACAAGGGACGGGGAGGGCGATTACTACGTTGAACGCGTCGCGATGGACCTCGGCGGCGAGGTCGGTAGGTCGGTTTTTTGTGTTTTGTGCTTGTGGCCCTATTGGCCTCTTGGAGGAGGGTAATGGGGTCATCTGGGTCGGTGAGAGCATGCCTTGGGCGGCGAAGCTTGGAGATGGTGGAGGGGGTGTAATTAGCAGCCGCTACTATCAGGGGATTGCGGTGCTTGGAGGCAGTGTCGAAGAAGCGTTTGGAAAGACGCTTCATGAACTGCTGAATGGTGGGGATTTTGAGATCTAGGTGGAGGATCTCATTACGGACGAACCAAGGGGCGTTTGTGGCTTTACGCAAGAAACGGTTTTGGACTACTTGCATCCTATGGATATGACGCGGCTTGGCGTGTGCGAAGACAGGACAAGCGTATGTCATAATCGGGCGTATGAGCCTTTCTTGTCTTCTTCATAAAATAAATCTTTTATAAAAATATTTGATTATGTATTTAATAAGTAAGACGTAAATAAATATACTAGCTAATATAAAAAAAATCAAATTTTTATTTTCACTCCATTGTTCATTGTCTATTTAAAATAATCGATTACATACAGGCATCGCTCTACATTATCTGTGGTATTTCCAGTTGAAATAACCCGAGTCCGACAGATCGTCATACTCATTTTTAATTTAATCTATGTTGCTTCCCTTGCCTTCACAGCTCATGGTAGCTTACACGAAATATTATTTTAACAACTATAAATTAATAGAAATTCAGTAAAAATGAATTCTGTTTTAAATCCTGAGGCTCCAGAATTTTATCCGCATTTGACATCTTTTACACAGGTAAGTGATTCAGCGAGTTCCTAGACTCAATGACAACAAGCATGGTGTTTTTTTAATAGTTGCCTTCCTAAATTATGCGCAGTTTTTATTATTTACTATAAAGAATGTTCAAGAATTATATATCTTGAGGCTAAGTTAGATAAATACTAACATTCACAACCGCCCAGTATTGTCATTAGTTACAAGTTATACCAAGAATGTGTTGTGTAAGTTAAACTTGGTCAAATTTTGTGCAAATGTGAATTGAACTCAATGCAGTAGAACTAAAAACGCCAAAATGCATCACAAACATGTTAAGTTTGTGATGCTATTTTTAAATTCATGTGTAGCTTAGCTTATACTTCTTAGTTAATTGTAAATGATTAGTGATGGAGTTTCCATGATCCAATAGGTAAAGCAATGGATATTATAGAAGGCTACACAAAAACCCAAGTTCAAAGCTAAATGTGAGACTTCATTTGCTCATAACTAATTATGAAATTAAATTAATTCATAGGTTTCAAAATTCTGTTGGTTGTCTATTATGAAATTATTTGTAACATCTTTATTGGGCAATTAGTTTTGTAATTTCAAAACCTGTGCATATTAACCCTTAACCAGGCTATGGATTGAGAATTTCCCACATAGTATTTTCTTAAGTTATTACCAGGTTTTGGTAAAGAATCTTCCACATAGTATTTTCTTAAGTTATTACCAGGTTTTGGTAAAGAATCTTCCACAATCTGTCAAAAAGGCTGACATAAGAAATATTAATTATTGTAACACAAAAAAAAAGTGTGACGGAACACAAATGTCACTTTTGCAGCCATTTGCTCTGTGGCCGGCCGTTAAACGTAAATTTTTGTGACTAGTGCACCGTAATTTTAAACATTATGGCGAATCGGAGAAAGGTAAGTCGTACAATTTTTTGATATGTTCGAGAATTTCAGTTTTTCTAGTGATTTGTGTATAAATTCTCAGTAAAAACTTCAAAAATATCGTGTTATAACGAAATAATACATGTGGGGAACCGTATACCCAAAGCCTGTGAATGCCTAATTATTGTGGGTGTTATTATGTCCATTGCCCGGTGAATCAAAATCATTATTTTATACTATGTTTTTGCCACGGGTTTTACTTAGGATTTATTCACGGTCATTTATCAAAGTATAAAATGTGGGTGGTAAACTTTTCTCGTCATAATTTGTCAGTCTACTTTAGTGTATTTTTGTTATTCAGGTACTAAACGATCAACAACTCGAAAGTATGCTAAATTAAATGTTTTCATCTGAGGATGAAGAAAATGATGAAGAAGAAGACCCATATTTAGATTATGTCCCAAAACTGTTAATGACGCAATGCCACTTTGTATTCGATTGCCTGCACCATCCTCTAGCTTGTCCACTATGTGCCAAAAAAATCAAAATCCAGAAATTCTCAATAATCTTTGAGAATTTCCGGATATTGGTTTTTGTGGCTTTCTTTGTTTTTTTTTTTTCTAGTATGAACAATTAATAATAAAAATTCTATCAAAATGACTATCGTTTTTTATTTTATATATAGATAATAATTATGTCGTCGTCTAGACAGGCAATGGGATTATGTTTTCCCACATGGTTTTTTTCAGGTTTTCAGCTAATTTATTAAATATTATTGATAAAATTTCATACCAAATGTTTTTACTCATCTAAATCTATGAAAAAAATATTATTACTGCAGGATTCGTCCGAGGCCTGGTAAAGGGTTAAGTAAAATATATAAACAGTATTTTTTACTTTTAAGGCATTTAATTTTTTCAAATGTTTCACTTGGTGTATATCATTGGGTTGGTGTGAATTATGAAACAGGGCCCCTATATTGTTTTTTGTAGAGATTTTTGTACAAACAATTATGTACTACTTAAGTTTTGACTAGAGGATTGGCCTATTTTTGCCCAAAAAATCAACATTGCCATCCAATGTGGCTTGTACTTTGGGCACTCATCCCATATCTATGCAATGCTTTCAATAAATGAACTCTATTTATTATTATTGGAAATATATAATTTTTTTTTCCATATATATAACATCATCACATAATCAGTCTATATTGTTCCCACTGTTGGGACACTGGCCTCCTCTCGGTGAGAGGGAGTGGGCCGTAATCTACCACACTGGCCCAGTGCGGATTGGTAGATGTCACATGACTATGAAGTTTTTGGTTCTAGGACATGCCGGTTTCCACACAATGTTGTCCTTCACCTTTTTTATTTTGAGGGCAGTGGTGATGAAGTAATTTACACAAAATAAAGCGCTGATGCGGTTTCAACCTATGACCTGCAACTTTTAAGTCGCGGCCGATATCACTAGGCTTGCGCTGCTCTCAAAAATATATTCACTAACAAATATACACATATTCATATTTAAGTGCTGTTGTTGGCTAATGCAACTCACTATATTATATGATTTTTCACATAAATATTTTAATATTTACAAATTTATATTACTGAATACGGGCCAGTGTCCGTAATGTCGTGGTGGCCTAGTGGTTAAAACACCAGCCTCTCAAGTATGAGTGCGCGGGTTCGATTCCAAGTCAGGCAAGTACCAATGTAACTTTTCTAAAGTTATATGTACTTTCTAAGGATATCTTGGACACCAATGGCTAAAGGTGAAGGAAAACATCTTGAGGAAACCTGGACGTTAAGTCTGAAATCGCCAACCCGCATTCAGCAAGTGTGGTGATTACGCTCAATCCTTCTCTGCATGAGAGGAGACCTGTGCCCAGCAGTGGGACGGTAAAAAGATTGATAATGATGATTACTGAATAATGTGCCTAAAATTTTTAAAACAATAATGTTTTCAATAAATAGCAAACATTTCAGATTTATTTCAAGGATTCTTTGTGATATTTACATCTGTATGATTTCCCGAATTATGTACAATATTTTACTTTTGTCATTTTTCTGCTTCAATAAATATTTTTTCTCTTTTTTTAAAGACGTTGCCAGACAATAGGATATCCCCTGTATCGTGGGTGGGTTCACAGACACTAAATCCTAAACCTGGAATAATTATTGCCATATGAAAAATTGTTCTGACTGATGATAGGAAACAAGCAAGTCAATCGGGTCGTATATTGCTGTTGTATGCATGCATCAGTTGCATCTCATTCTATTACTGTCAGATCTTCTTATTGTCTTATTTCTGTAGACCTATTATGCTTGACCCAAAGTTAATAGTAAAACAAATTTTTCATCTACTTTTTAAGAATGCAGTCATAAAACCATGTTCGGAATATTGCAGTCTGCAACAGTATATGTATAAAGTGTTTTATTCTTTCAGCATGGCTACATTAAAATGAATAATTCAATCAAATCTTCAAACACCTTACCTGCTGGATCCTCATATGGCTTCTTCAAAACATTTACTGATTTCAACATTCTATCAAGCCAGTTAAGCGAAAATGTAGTTCTACAATCGAACCAAATAATTTCAACAGAACTCCCAGTTGTGAAGCTAAAATGGTAAGTCAATTATAACAACTAATTAATCATTGATAACAAAGTACGTTAAAATGTTAATGTTAAGCAAAATACAAAGGAGTAAATTTCAATTTGTTTGTGTACAGTACAGACTACAGATAAGATTAATCAGATTCGATCAGTAACTTTTAAAAGTCCTTTATTTGCCAGGCAATAATAATACCTATAGCCTGCAGGGTAATTACGTAACACACTATCAGTAGCAATAAGTTTCATTTTGACAGTTCAACAACATTCGTTGTGTTAATTACATTGTTGAGGAGACACGTTTTCAAATACACAGAGCAATGGATTAGCAATAGGCTTCAAAATGATTCCAACTGATAGTGATTGTGTGTTATTCGATTTGGGTGCTATTTCATTTGTAACATTCCGCGACTATTTGCTAAACGATGATGAGCGATGCGACATGTCTACCCGAAAAGAGGTGTTTCCAAATATTCTCCTTCTGTTCGCACGATGTTACTGCAGGAGTTCGTGTTTCGGGAGGCTTTTCCACCTTGCGAATACAGGCTAATAAGTTTCGAATGCCGCCGCTTCAAAAAGAAAAACATTATATATATTTTTTTATTTATGTGTCTGTAATATGCAGCACAATTTAAACAGCTATTATTATCAGTCAGTAATATATATTTACTGATATTGTAATCTTTCTTTGTCTTCCTTATTTGCTTTCATCACTATCCTTATTGCTAATACACCCATTAAAACTTTGCGAATGGTTTACAATAGTGGCAATAGCTTTACTTGCATGTTCTGTAATATTTTTATATAACGGGTGTAAATAAGGCGCCATGTTACAGTTAGTTAAATCCCAGTCATTAAGATCGCTTTTTTGCAGTGTCTAACTTTCTGGTTATGGGGAAATTCATTAGTCAAAGTTCTAAATTTCATTCATGTTTTTTAACGAAACAAGTTTTAAAAGTATCAGTTACTTTTGAACACCACAAACACTCCTCAAAATTGCTACGTTTCACCCCATAAATACCCGGTAGACAACGCTATAACGACTAGGGTGACTAAAGAGGTCCAATGTAGCATCGTATTTTTTTGTTTTTATTATTATTATTATTATTATTATTTATGTACACTCTTGCTTCTCCAATCCACGTTTGACATTGGCAGTATAGTTGACATTGGCTTCACTTGCCATAAATAAAAATAGAATAGAATATACTATGGCGGTGGATCTTCTTTCATGTTCTTATGGAGAAAGTAATCTTCATCCATTTAATTTAGAAGTAAGTCCTGTGCCTCCACCAGACGTATGTTAATTATTCAGTTTCCAATGGATTTCACTTACGCTATTTGCACCTATACCTGCGAGTTACATAAGTATTTGATCATGCGCTACTCGCACGGGCACAAGGACATTAAAACAAATTCAAAGAACATTGGTGCTTAAATAATTCTGGGCTGTCTGTATTTCAGTGTTTTCAAGATAATCGCATATCTATTTGATACATTCTTGTAGAATAAAATTTATCATATCTGAATGGAGTACACGGAAACAAAAATCAAAGATTTCTGTCAAAAGCAAAAGAAAAAATGAAATCAAAGATTTCTGTTTCGCTTTATTTGCTTTGCATATTCATCAAGCTGCCACCGCTAAAATACAACAATTTTGAAATTTTTATACCCTGCTATTTGTATGTCCTATAATATTGCTGGCGTTTTGTTTACCGTGCTGCATTCGAAATCATATTTTGTAATTAGTAATAATGATTTTATGAAATGTTTCCAACTTTTGTATTGATGCGTATTTCAACATCACTCTTCTGTCCCTATTACAATTTTGTTGAAATTGGTGCTCCGTGTTTCTTTTTCTTCAATCTCTCTCGTCACAACTATGCATTTGCGAACCTTAAATTATAAATAATGGGTACCTATGTACTGTCATTTATAACAGTTGTGCAACATTCTAATGGAATTTTATATTTTAGCGATGAACCTGAATCGAACACTGAGAAAATAACTGACGTTAACGACAGTATTCTCGACAGAATCAATATAAACATTGACAGCGCAAGTGGGGTTAACAAACCTAGTGACACGTTTTTAAATGGAGAACAGGCAAGATCTAATGGAACCCCGTGGAACTCCTCTCCCGTCATTGCAAAAATACAGGTTCGTATTTTTTAGTTTTAGTTACTTCAGTAATATGCTAACTATGTAGGTATACAGGAGGTAGAGGCCTTCACAAATTACGCATAAATCGTAATAAATATAGCTAATACATATATGTATTATTAATTCTGCTTGAGTAGTTTTTGAACTAGCTTTAATAATATATAATTAATCCAAAATATAACTCTTGTTTGTGTGACAAATTGGTACGTCAACGATTTTGTGTGGATAGGTAGGTATAGGTACTACAAATAAAAAGACGTGGTGGCACTTTCACGGTTTGTTATTTTTCACGTCGTTGTATTATTTTGTTTTACGTCTCAGTAAGTAATACATCGTTCCACGTCTGCAACCATGTACTTAGCCGTTGTAATATCAAAGCATTGTCTGAACAACTCACGTTCCTCTGACCGACCTTCATAGAAAACCACTCAAATGATAGCCAAACAAATGGCATATAGATAGCCCATATCGCATTTGCGTATCAATCATAAATCGAATTTAATTATAGCATTACGGCGGTAGTGTGCTTATGTATTAGTAGACTTCCACCGTCCACGCTTGCATACGCCAAACAATGTAACATAAGGCCGTAGTCGCACCAAGAACATATCTCTGCTGACCGGCCACGAACCTCAAAATAAGATATGTATAAGAAGGTCCCGCAGATCGCGTCCTCCTTCGTAAAAACAGTTATAATCACACCGCTTTTAAGAAGAAAAAACATTATCCTCATTTCGTACAAATAAAACTTCTGAAGTAAATATTCAACTCCTAATAAATTAATTTCCAACTCGGTCACGAAGATTAATGTCATTGTTCGCGAAATCAAATATCCTCAGTCACTGCCTTACGCTTACTTTGAACACGTGCTATAGATAGTTAGTGCGTTAAAGACGCAAAGGAGGTCGAGACCTCGGGCGCCAGGACGCACGGATGCGGCCTCGACTGCGGTGATGATAAAGACATTGATAGTACAGACACACGTCATTGCACTGCCTTAAATACCATCCTTATCCTCCAATTTAGTTTTTTGATTGGTTGTTTAGTGTGTACGCGTCTTAACTTTTCCTTTTAGGAAAATGGACGGCTACGCATTGTTGAAGCTGGAAAAGGTCATGTTATCTTTTTAGTTCTTCCAAAATTTGAATAGCAATTTTTTTAACTTAGTCAACTGTCAAAATGGAAGAATTTTAAGATCTCAATAAAGTATATTGACAGATATATATGGAAACGATAAAATAAGAGTACATTATTTTCTTAGTTTTAAAAGGAAATACTTGTCGCTTTTCTCTGGTATGTTTTTCTTGAAACAAACAAAAATATGAACTTCGAGATGATAACGTCAATCGTTGGTATTATATTATTTATAGTAAATTGTTTGGGTTATTGATTGATACGACTGACGTCAGGCGTTGTGCCTACAATTGTCGATCGTCCAGTGCAACTGTATCATCACCTTTCTATCTTAACATAAAGTGAACGAAGATGTTGATGCAAAGATTACTATTTTGTGGATGACGAGTGTATTCAGTGTTATAACACTCTAACTATGATTTATTCTAGAAAGTGATTTGCACGAAATACATGTTCAATTCCTAATTACATAACACACTTTACCAAATCTTCGAAAAATGTGTCTTCCCAACAACATAAATAACGCAGTGAATATTGTTAAACTGTCAAAATGCCATTGCTTCTAAAAGTATGTTAGGCTTAAACGCTACAGTTACATTACTGATTCAAATTAATTAATAACACAGTCCTCCGACTATGTCAATTTATTTGTTAATTTGTAATTACCAAAATAATTTACACAGCACAGTACAATAGTCACTTTAGTAATGATTGCTTATTGTAATTAACTAATTAATTGACATAGTACAATACTCACTTTAGTAATGACTGCTTATTGTAATTAACTAATTAATTGTCATAGTACAGTACT
This sequence comes from Sesamia inferens, assembly GCA_037179545.1. NCBI lineage: Eukaryota > Metazoa > Arthropoda > Insecta > Lepidoptera > Noctuidae > Sesamia > Sesamia inferens. The sequence goes on from CM073921.1 coordinate 30,094,718, forward strand.
CACTTTAGTAATGACTGCTTAATGTAATTGACAAATTAATTGACACAGTACAATACAGCACTCACTTTAGTAATGACTGCTTATTGTTATTAACAAATTAATTGACACATTACAGTAATGTACTCACTTTAGTAATGACTGCTTAATGTAATTAACAAATTAGTTGACACAGTACAATACAGCACTCACTTTAGTAATGACTGCTTATTGTTATTAACAAATTAATTGACACATTACAGTAATGTACTCACTTTAAAAATGACTGCTTAATGTAATTAACAAATTAATTGACACAGTACAATACAGCACTCACTTTAGTAATGACTGCTTAATGTAATTAACAAATTAATTGACACAGTACAGTAATGTACTCACTTTAGTAATGACTGCTTAATGTAATTAACAAATTAATTGACACAGTACAATACAGCACTCGCTTTAGTAATGACTACTTAATGTAATTAACATATTAATTGACACAGCACAGTAATGTACTCACTTTAGTAATGACTGCTTATTGTAATTCTAGAGTATAATTAATACCATCTTATCTCGCCTTTATTAATTTTCCATGTTTTTACCCTAATGGAAATCAAGGTAAGGCAATATTGTTCTTCTACTATATTTGTATGCCCTTTAAACTTTAGGGGAACCAATCTAAATGTTAATATAATTAAAGTTTTACCAGCTTTTTTTTTTTTTTTTTTTTTTATTCTAATTTATTTATGGAGGGTTTTAATCTATATAGATTATGCCACCCTCATCATTACAACTCCACCTTACTGACTAATGTACAACTACAACTTACATTCTTACATTAGATCTGCGAAGGATACCAATATCCACGAGCCTGTACAGCATCCTGGCTGCTTCCGAAGTAGTTTTACCAGCTTATGGCACTGAAGCTTTATGATATAGGAATGTATAAGTGCCTCAGTGGCGGATTCTTAATGTTGATTAATATTCCAGGTGGGCTCAGCAACATTTATTGGCGCTAAAAATATTACTCGACCTCAAATCAATTTCAAAGATACGATCGACAATTCTGAAAGCTTGTGGGTACCAAAAATATCGGACAAACCGAACAATATCAAGCCTCTGGCTTTGAATATTCTGTACAACGACGAGGGCGAGGCAGTTGGGTGAGTAGTTACACGTGTATCTGTAGTAATCGGTGGTAAAATGGCAATGAAATCGATTAAATTGAATAATGCCTCGACGGTCACATGCCGGAAGAGACTGCATCCAGCCACACACGGCGCAATTTATCTCTAACGCTGTAACAACGTAACAACCGCTTATCTTCTCGTTACTGCTGCCATATATAGCACCCGTATGGAATTGCATACAAGATAAACGGTAAATTCTATAGGCAATCAACCATATTGTTGTGCAAGAGATGTTCGTCTATTCAATCATAATTCTTGAACACGTTTACTACTTGCACTTTGGACATAAATCACGTTGTGTAGCCTGGATGTTGTCGTAACATACCTGAGAAAAAAACAAGTGTTTGCACATGGATACACAAATATTTTAAACAAAGGCTTCCTGGGGAAATAGCTTTTCTGACCTTAATTGTTTGTCTATAGACAATAGGGAAGCACAACTCATATCCTATTAAACTTGTCACTACTGAAGTGTTGCTTTTTTCTCTTTGACCCATTGAACGCTCCACTAAGCGCAGTAAATTGCCACCATGGGGCAATCTAGCTATAAATGGGCTCGCTCAATTTCGGTCGTTTATGTCTATTAGGTACATAATACGATGGTAGAAAGGTTAACAAATCATTCAGCTGTTTACATAATGTGTGTCCCAAGATCAATACGATACATTATTTTTTTGATTTCCTTTTTTTTTTCTCTGGGTGGAAAACCCTCACGAATGTGAAGGAAAACATCTTTAGGAAACCTGGACTTTAAGTCAGAAATCGCCAACCCGCATTGAGCAAGCGTGGTGATTATGCTCAGTCCTTTTCTGAATGAGAGGAGACCTGTGCCCAGCAGTGGGACTATAAAAAGGTTGTTGATGATGATGTACTATGCCATAGCTTTATGGATTAGAGTCATCTTTGAATTGTTGATTAACGACTTTAAATACTTATCTATTGTAATATGCTGAATGGTACTATAATATCATCAAACAAAAACGATAAGTAAACAAAGTTACTAATAACTCTCAAGATATGATAAGTTCGATATTTTAATCAGTGACAATACTTTCAGATATGAACACCCATATCAAATTGAGTTGGATCAATATCATCCGCCGTCGCAGTTCATCGACCCCATGGAGCCGCTGCCGTATCCTGCTCCTCTGGAGGAAACCATGTTCACATACGTGGACACAGAAGCGAAGCTGGACGCTCTTGTGGAACACCTGAACACCGTGACTGAACTAGCTATTGATTTGGAACATCATTCCTATAGGACTTATCAAGGTCATATGCTTGTTAATATTTAAACTGATGGTAACCTGGGGTGTTGGACATGTGTTGACTAACTGCCGTAGTTTGCTGCATTTTGCCAATGTTTTGTTCCGCCGTAAATTGGTGTGGCTTTGAAATGTATATCTCGACCTTTGAAGCATTATGTCGAATGCATACCTCGACTTCAGAAGCAGTAGGTCGTATGTTATAGATCGTCGGAGCTATACTTACGGCCTACTGCTTCTAAGGTGGAGCTTTACATATGATCTAATGCTTCTAATGTTGAGATATTATTGTTATAGGAATTTTATTTTTAGCCTTCTGCTTGGAATCGATGCTGTTTTCAGCAATGTTAGATAATCTTAGCATTACTGCCCTTGTATTTTGTAGAGAAACATGACAACTGGCTCAGTCAGACTGAGGCCTATCCCAAAATTATGAAATGAAATGACGATGACCTATGGATGATGATGGCATACCAATTATTACTTGATCGGTAAGACTGTCATCTAAATATTAGGTCCTCATATGGCACGTCATACTAATCTCATGATTTTTTTTATAGGTATCGCGTGTTTGATCCAGGTGACTACCACTGAGGGTGGCGATTTTATAATTGACGCGTTGGCCATTCGAGAACATATACACAAGTTGAACCTGGCGTTCACTGACCCCAAGAAGATCAAAGTAAGTCGCTGTTTAACTCTCATAGACAAACATGGTAACATTTTGTACGGAAGCAAGTTTATTTTTGAGAAAAAGTTTTGCCCACACTAGCAATTACTCCTATAACTTGGGTGCGTTTAAAAACATTTAAACTGGTCTGTTTGTGTATGTGACACAAACAGTCAGACCCCGAACATCTATCATAATCATGCACAGTAAATATATACACAGACAGACTCATAAACTGCATCAATATTCAGGATTACCTTGAAATGATTTTTTTTAATATTAGGTCCTTATGAAATTGGCGCTTTGTATGGGAGGAATAAAAGACGTTTATTTTTTTAATATAATATATTTATTTAATCAAAATATGAGCCATTACTATCTATGCACTTCTGCCATCTCATAGGTTGTTCGTTTATGCCTTTTTTAAAAAAAAACTTTCGGATGGGAATCAATAAAATCTTTGAAGGCGGTTTGAACTGCCTCATCGGAGTTGAATTTTTTCTCCTGCAAAACGTTATCCAAATTTCTAAAAAAATGGTAGTCTGTTGGAGCAAGGTCTGGGGATTATGGTGGATGTCTTAAAAATTCCAATTGAGACTCCTCTAATTTAGTAGCAGTCTGTTATACAGTGTGTGGTCTCGCATTGTCCTGAAGCAGCAGTGGCCTTGTGCGATTGACCAGTCTCGGTTGTTTAGCGGCTGGTTTATCCATCATTATGTGGAGCTGATCACAGTAGAGATCTGCAGTAATCGTCTGGCTAGATTTAAGGAAGCTGTAGTGCACTACACCGGCACTAGTCCACCAAACGCTGACCAATAACTTTTTTCTAGTAAATTTTCACTTGGGGCAGAATTTGGATGGTTCACCGGGGTTCAGCCATTGTGACGTGGGCTTTCTATTGTTGTAGGGTGTCCACTTTTCATCACAGGTAGTGATTCGATTTAAAATCCCTTCATTATTGTGCCTATTCAATAGTGTAACGCAAGCTTTCTTATCTGCCCTGATTGTTTCAAGTGGATTAAAACAGTTTTAACACTAACACCGCAGTCTGCAGCTAACTCGGACGTAGTTTGCGATGGATCCGCTTCCACAATAGCCTTCAATTCTTCATTGTCGACTTTGGTCTCCGGCCGTCCACGGGGATTGTTCTGTAGGTTGAAACTTCTAGAACGAAAACGTTGGAACCAAAAATGCACTGCGCTTTACTCTAGCGACACCACTGCCATATTAGTACAGTCAATCTGCAATTTGAGCTCCGAAAAATGACAAACCGGAATTTGACTTGATGAATCGTTAGAGGGGCGAGTAATAAACTTAATGTTAGATTTCCGAAGTCCCTCCTCCTGCTGTTTTTGAGAAAATCCAAAAATATTTTGAAATTGATTTATCTCAGCAACTATAAGGGCTAGCGACCTTTTTTTTTTTAAACTGTTAAGGACACTTAGGACTACATTTTCTTTCATTGAAGTGACATCGTCCGACTTAAACTGCAAAAGCTAGATGGCGCTAAAGTTTGAAAAAATTGGTTTTTTGCCATTTTCATTATGAAATAACAATTTTTTTACAATAATGTAAATGAGAAAGTTGTTTGTCACAAAATTAGCTACAACTTTTGTTTAAAACATTTTTTCGTAAAACTTACCGTTTCCGAGCTATATAGGTGAAGAAGTGCAGTGAGCAGAACAACGGTTCTTTTGTCACTTTCACCGAATACGTGGGCATAGTTTGGACAATGGACCGGTTTCTAACATCTGCCAGATGCTCTAAGAAGCGTACAAAAAAAAAAAAAAAAATTATTAAAAATTGAAAATTATGTAAACATTTCAATTCATTGATCTATCCATGAATTGTGTGACAAACACCCTACAGCAAGGCACATAATGTACGATTTGTACACTTCAACAAGCTTCAGCTCGGAAACGGTGAGTTTTACGAAAAAATGTTTTAAACAAAAGTTGTAGCTACTTTTGTGACAAACAACTTTCTCATTTACATTATTGTAAAAAAATTGTTATTTCATAATGAAAATGGCAAAAAACCAATTTTTTCAAACTTTAGCGCCATCTAGCTTTTGCAGTTTAAGTCGGACGATGTCACTTCAATGAAAGAAAATGTAGTCCTAAGTGTCCTTAACAGTTTAAAAAAAAAAAAAGGTCGCTAGCCCTTATAGTTGCTGAGATAAATCAATTTCAAAATATTTTTGGATTTTCTCAAAAACAGCAGGAGGAGGGACTTCGGAAATCTAACATTAAGTTTATTACTCGCCCCTCTAACGATTCATCAAGTCAAATTCCGGTTTGTCATTTTTCGGAGCTCACGGCTTTTTTTTCGACATATTGACTGTACTATATCATTAATTCCTCGACCCGTTTCTGCAGCACTGGTGAAATTTTAAATTTTCCATTTTGTAAATTCAATGACGCAGAGAAAAAAACAAAAGAAATACGGTTTTCGAGACACAAATTGATGAGTAAATAGCTGTATAAATTTGAATTTGGAATTCTAAACCAAAGAGGAGATATTTGAGATCAAAGTCGCCAGTACGACAAAACGCCAATTTCATATGTAAGGACCTAATAACTAATAAGTATGCAAACTTTTTTGATTAAATAGGGTATTTGACTAAAAAAAACTAATTAGTCCGTCAGTCAGATTTCCAAAAAATACTAGGCACGTATTTTTTCTTTTTTCATATAAACAAAAAATGCAGACGACACAGTGCGTTGAAAACTCGAGTGACGTCACAACACTGTACACTTTTTACTGGCCAGTGACGTCACCAGCCACCACTCCTGATCTTTGATGCCTTTTATATTTGTAAATGTTTATTGTTTTGATAAAACAAAAAATACGTGTCTAGTATTTTTTGGAAATCTGACTGATGGACTAATTAGTTTTTTTTAGTCAAATACCCTATTATATAAATATGGAGAGACTGGCTCTTAATCTTAATAAAAAAGCAAAATTTAAAAATAGAACAGCAGTTTTTTTTTTTAATAATTTATTTCATGACCATGGATACAAGTCTTACTTCAGTCGAATACATAAATGGATTTTAACTTCGTGCCAATCAACTTTGGGCCTTAACGCATTAGAGATAAAGTTGAAAATCTAATAAAGAAATCTGACAGTTTGTAGTAGCTTGATGTACATATGAAATCCTTATTCCATGTCTTTAAAAAAGTACCCATCAGAACATGCACTTTTTTTTTTGTGAATGTATGAATGTATTAACCCATGATATTATACCCCATACACTTGCAATGCTTCGATATCGCCTTCGGGTTGTGGAGGTCAGACTGCAGTAGCTTCATGGAAAATATCGAAGTTTAGCCAAAACCACCAGTTAGACTGGTCATGCGGACCCCAGACTCCAAAGCTAAAAAAGCTTCGGATGCGAGTTGGTATTAACGCTGAGATGATGATGATGTTGATTATACCCCATTTACTTAATATTCATTTGTTGCGTAGGTTTTCCACGGAGCGGAAAACGACGTAATATGGCTACAACGTGACTTCGGCGTCTACCTGGTGGGAATGTTCGACACACATAAAGCAGCAGTGGCTCTCAACCTGTCCGGCCTCTCACTCAAATACCTCCTCCTGAGGTATTGCCAAGTGGACGCCGATAAAAAGTAAGAAAACGCCTCATAGTATAGAATCAACCCTTTTATCATCCCACTGCTGGGCACAGGCCTCCTCTCATACAGAGAAGGATTGAGCGTAATCACCACGCTTGCTCAATGCAGGTTGGCGATTACAGACTTAATGTCCAGGTTTCTTCAAGTGTTTTCCTTCACCTTATAATCAGGTCTTTGGTATCCAAGATATACTCAGAAAGTACATATAACTTAAAATAGGTGACATTGGTAGTTGCCTGACCTGGAATTGAACCCGCACACTCATACTTCTCTAAGTATATCAAGGTTGTATCTCAAGGTTCTAATAGTACGAGATCCGGCTGCAGAATCAGTGTACCCATCGAGTGTTTGCTGAAAACCAAATTTTTACACATATTTATGATTAGGAGAATTTATATCTACCAGGTTGCCTATCAAAATGTGGCCGCTAGTATTTTTAATTAAATTATTAATAATTCATAATCCGTAAGAAATTTCACTGACATGTTTTTTCAATGAAATGTCGTCTATTTTACGGTAACATCTATGAAGACTCTGAAAAATCATGGTTGCCGTTGCGCACCTGGCCGCACCTCTTCGCAGCCAGGTGTACACAGGTATGATTTTGTTACATTTATACACCCACAACGTACATTCATATTTTATAAATCAAATTAAAGCTAATTTTTTTCTGTTCATTATTATATACGGTTGCCTAATTAAATCTGGCCGCAAATAAGGGTTGCTGGCTGTTAAATAAAGTAAACATTAAAAGTAGAGTGAAAGAGAGCTAGCGCGTTACACCACTATTCAGCCGAGGATAGCGATTGCCAGCTGTCGGACAGTTTAAAGCCATTGCGCATGCGTCAGATGCTAGTGTTCTCAACCTCCGATTCAAACAATAGTAGGTACGCCTCAAAATAATAAATACTCCAAAAGAAACGTCTTGGAGTATTTATTATTTTGAGGCGTACCGTAAAATGTAATTTAATTCATCAACAATATCGGTAAATGGATATTGTTGATGAATAAAACCAAGGTTATTAATGTAAAAAAAATTGTGTTGTGCAAGTACTGTATGAAAAAGATTTGATTTTATTTAAGTATTAGATTTATTTTACATATTCATAAATTTAAGTAAATTATAAATTTTTAAAATGTATTTTATATTTCCGTGACTTTTTTTTAAAAATCTGAATCATCGGAGCTCTCAGTCATACTATCATCGCAGCTATCACTTTCATCGCAAATGTCGGTATCGTCGTTATTATCGGAAGGCTTGTTCGTGGAATCACACAGCACACTCTCAACTTGCGCTGGAGTTGAGTCTCCCAGGAACCATGTTGGTTTTAAAAATTCATCTATCAACTTTTATTTCACCCCGATGAGATTGATAATTTTTCGATGCACAAATGAAACAGCAATATATTATGTTGTGTATTACGTACTCTAAAATAGCGTGGTTTTTAACTTAGAATAAAAGTCGCAACTGATCCGTTGAGAACACTAGCATCTGACGCATGCGCAATGGCTTTAAACTGTCCGAAAGCTGGCAATTGCTATCCTCGTCTGAATAGTAGTGTAACGCGCTAGCTCTCTTTCACTCTTCTTTTAATATTTTCTTTATTTAACAGCCAGCAACCCTTATTTGTGGCCAAATTTAATTAGGCAACCGTATATAATAATGAACATAAAAAAATTAGCTTTAATTTGATTTATAAAATATGAATGTACGTTGTGGGTGTATAAATGTAACAAAATCATACCTGTGTATACCTGGCTGCGAAGAGGTGCGGCCAGGTGCGCAACGGCAACCATGATTTTTCAGAGTCTTCATAGATGTTACCGTAAAATAGACGACATTTCATTGAAAAAACATGTCAGTGAAATTTCTTACGGATTATGAATTATTAATAATTTAATTAAAAATACTAGCGGCCACATTTTGATAGGCAACCTGGTGGATATAAATTCTCCTAATCATAAATATGTGTAAAAATTTGGTTTTCAGCAAACACTCGATGGGTACACTGATTCTGCAGCCGGATCTTAGACTATAAGGTTAGAACCTTGAGATGTATTTTTTTTTATAGATCGTTCCATATTCCTGGCAACCCAGTTGCTGTCATATTTATATAGATCGTTCCATATTCCTGGCGACACAGTTGCTGACATATTTTTATAGATCATTCCATATGCCTGACGACACAATTGCTAACACTGTGATTTTCCACATCATTGCTTGAAAAAGTCTGCTGAAATTTGCGTGTACTTTAAAGACTAGCAACCGTATACGAAGCAAACTGTTACTACATATTTCGTAGAGGTTAAGGATGCGGGGCACATTGCTCGTAAAACCGATGGCCGATGGGGCAGTAAGGTTCTGGAGTGGCGGCCACGTACTGGAAGGCGCAGCGTAGGGAGGCCCCCAACAAGGTGGACCGATGACCTGGTGAAGGTCGCGGGAAGCCGATGGATGCGGGTAGCACAAGACCGGTCATCGTGTAAAGCCTTGGGATCGGCCTTTGTGCAGCAGTGGATCTCTATAGGCTGAAAAACAAGAAGAAAAAGGATGCTGTTCGTGTCTACTATAGAAACCTCTATCTTAACTACAAAAGTATTACAGCTGTATTGATATGTTATTTTAATTTTATGTAGGTATCAGCTAGCGGACTGGCGTATGCGACCCCTGCCCGCGGAGCTGATAGAGTACGCGCGCAAGGATACACACTACTTGCTATACATCTGGCGACAGATGAAGGCCGAGCTCACGAAGGACGACAACACGCACCTCCTGCTCAACGTGTTCGAGACCAGTCGTCAGATCTGTTGCGCTGTAAGTTATAATTTATTCACCTAAATACGTAGAGAAAAATGTATTGTGGCAAGTTTTGATAACCATGCGAGGGACTGGAACAATTTGCCAGCGGTGGTGTGTTATAAACTAGCGCGCTTTACCATCAACTATAGCATCACTGCTTACCATCAGATGGGATTGCGGTCAAGCACTAGTTTATAATATATATAAAAAAAACAAATGTGGATGGATGTAAAAGCAGAGGAATATCAAAGTAACTATGGATAGGTTGTGGTGTATTTAGTAAGTAATGGGTACCGAAATTACGACTAATATGAATTATAGACGATAAATCATATTGCTCCGACCCCGTATAAGTTGAGAACCACTCCCTTGTCCAGGGAGTGGTTAAGCTATTGGCTGCTGCGCTGCTGTCTCGAGTTCGATTCCCGTACAGAACAAATTGATCGGGGTCTGGATGTTTGTGTTTGATTTATTTGTTTGTAAATTCACTCACGATACAGGAGAAATTTCTAGTGCGGGGGACCGCTTTTTATATATAAAAAAAAACATTAGGACATAGGTCGCACAGGCGTCGCCGCATCCACTAATGTTGGCTTCTCTGCTAATGAAAACTTAAGTCGGGATCAGCGTTGTTTGATTTTGTAACACAGGAAGGTCATATCACCTTGACATATTATTTCCATTGCTTTCGACGTGGATTGCATTAATACATACATTCACACACATCTGGACAAACAACGTCGTAAATTTGTACATGTGACATTTGTTTTGGCTTGGTCGCGGTTATTTGCGACCAACGGTAACATACATTATTCTGTAAGTAGCCGCCCGAATGGCGCCAATAACGAACCAAAGCCTTTCACGACGCACACGGAAATTGTTGAATTGTATCACTGTCTGCTAGTCGATTTAGTTACTGAGACCGACAAAGGAGTTCAGTACGACACTTGTCCGGGCAAAAAACAAACATATCAACCTCCTAATTTGTTAATAGCGATACTTTGCAATAATTTTAATCTTACTCTGAAGTATGAGGTTCATACGCTTTGCGCTGGGCTTGGGGTTATTGTCGAGGATCTACTTAATAGACTGAAGGATTTGAGTGGGGATGCGTAGACAAATTAGACTCGATTGATAGGACTAAATGAATATAAAGGGACAAAGGATGGCCCTTTATAATGAAATAGAAAATAATGTAATGAAAATAAAATTAGTTTCGTTTGTGAACAAAGGAATGTGTCAGTCAATTAAAATAGAAATATAATAAAACACAGACGCTTTACTTATTCAAGCATTATTTATTCAGCCATTCATACAGTATTTCCAATTCTGCGAAAGTTTTTAATTCATGTGAATATTTAAACAGTTTCCGTAGAGTTTCTAAGTTTTAATAGTCCGTTGGTCACCAACCAAACGTGACTACCATTAGATGTTCGTGAACTTAAACAGAACTCAAAACGGTCTCCAAAGCCTGGAGCACAGGCGGAGAGTAGCCAGTCTGTCGGTGATCTTTAGGTTGCATTTTACATTCTCTGTGTGTGGGAATTGCATGATTTAACTACCCCATCTCCGTTCCATTATCGGACGACCCGTCGTACGGCGAGTTTCCACCCTTACGTTATTTACACCACAACGATCCGAACGAAGCGTTTAGCCTCGTCTTTTATACCATGTACATCGAGGGACTGGAACAATTTGCCAGCGGCGATGTTTCCGTCGGACTATAATTTGACTGTCTTCGAGGCTAGAGTGAATAGGTTCTTAATAAACTAGTCCGCTTTACCATCAACGATTGCGTCACTAGTTTATAATTTATAAAAAAAAAAAACACAGAGAATCACAAATATAGGTAGTCGAGTGTAAAGTTATTTTCCTGCTGTACTTATAAGTGGAACTCTTCCAGACGTACAACAAGGAGGTTGTAACGGACACGAGTCATATCCGTCTGTACGTGCGATCAAAGAAGTCATTCAACTCGCAGCAGATGGCGGCGCTGAAGATGCTGTACAAGTGGCGAGACGCGCAGGCTCGTGTGCTCGATGAAAGTACCACGTAAGTACACCAGCACAAATGTTACTTGAAATGTTCTTAGGGGTCGCGACTAGGGTTGCCATACGTCCGGAATTTTCCAGACATCTCCGGTAATATAGTGCTTTGTCGGGAATGCGGGGGGAATCCTAAGCAGTCAGGATTATTTACAATTTATGTAAAAACTAAATAAAAACCTTAATAAATCAGATATTTTTATTTCTCCGCCGCGCCAAGAAATTCATAAATTTGTTTCGCTTTACACATGTACGATTAATTGCCAAGAAATCCGGAAATTTCCTCCGATGTCCGGAATTTCGATTTTTCGACCTGGGAATTTACTAGCGACATACATAATTTTATTAAAATATTTAAAAAATCTATTTATTAATATATCGGAATTAAATATTTTCAGCTATGCGTACGTATTGATTTATCGTTAACTCAATACAACTGATCACAGCTGCTCCAGAACTCTCTTTTTTAAATATCAGTTTCCATAACCATAGATGCAATAGATTTTATTAATTTACATAAATATTGACGATATTAGGACTTTCTCAAACTCAATGAAAATTTCCATTGATGATAATTTTGAAATGTTTGTCTGGACAGATATCTTCTCCCCAATCATATGCTGCTAGCGCTCGCCGAGACATTGCCACGCGAGGTGCAGGGCGTGACTGCGGTGTGCCAACCAATGCCGCCCTTCGTCAAGCAGAACCTCATCACCATACACAGAATGCTCCTATCGGTACGTCGATACATACATACATCACGCTTCTGATATAGTTTCCCTAAATGATCATAACCAACAAATTCCAAAAAGTAACACAACACTACAATTGGCGATATGTCGGTGTACTATAGACCCATTTTCAGGATTTACAAACGTGATATTATGTGTTGATGCGCTCCGGTCAATATGACTTATTTTATTAAATTTCTGGCTCGATTGGTAGCCCTTTAAGCCAACTGTCAATATGACAGTTTAATTCTGTGTTGCCATTTTAACTAATACGTGTCCTTTTTAGGAATAGGCCTTGTACTTAAATAGCTAGAAATAAAATTGGATTTTATGATTTTATTCCGTGCATGAAAACATGAATGTCCAGGTCATGACAGGATAAAGTGAAGTGATTTCAATACTGTCATGAGTCTAAATAAGTTTGTGCTCACAAAGGAGGTTTGTGTCTTTTGTGCTCAACTTGAAGATTAAATTGAAAAAGACCTAACAGTGAGTTTCTTTCGGCGTACCTTAGGGAAATGATATAGTTACGATTGCATGTCAAACTGCATTTAGCACAGAAACTTGCATTGTATACGCTGGGAATAGACGGACAGCTTGTTGCATTAGCGGACAATACACGGTGCGCTCAAACACTTCAGCATTTTGCTTTATTGAACGCTATAGGACTAATAAGTATAAGTGGACTAATAGGGGCCACGTGTATTGTTACGTCAATGCTTGTTTATGCAGAACAAGCAATCAATACTTGCAAACAACAGATTGCACGCCAGGGTTTTCACTTCTTGAAAATTTTTTTATTGACGCATGTGCATTTTTGTATAGAACGGTTAGGGAATGATTTCGCACGAATTGTTTCATTTTCAGAGTTTAATCGTACTCTCATTTATGTGGTGAAATACAATATTAATTTATTGTTGCGCTATCGTACATAAACACGACAATTTACATTACATAAAAAATTGAAAACTTTTTAATTATTTTACATTAAAAAGTTTATCCCTCAGAAAAATCAATTTTCATCCGTATTTCAGCGTAGCAGGCTGTAGACTGTAGAGGCTATCCTTTGCCGTGTCGCGGATGTGCTCTTCAGTCTTACGAATTTTCGATCAGGTCACGTGTCCTGACACGAGTTTACAAATTGTACCCATCCCAAAAAAGTGCACAATGCTGCTAAAGAAGTTTTCTATTTCAAAAATTAAAATCCTACTAATTATAATATATAGTAGTATTTTCTTTACGTTAATAGTTTTATTTTAAAAAAAGTTAAGAAGTCTTCTTTAATTTTCTTCTAAATGCTCGAAGATTTCATTCTTTAAAAAAATGTCATGCTCCACGATGGTTTGTCTTTTTGTGCCTTGGACAAGCTTGCATTTGCTTTGCTCACATATAAACGCAGCTAAATACAAGCATTGTTGCTTCAAAGTTTATTAGATTGTGATGATTTTTGTAAGTTCTTTCACTATACAACCTTACTTCATCAACCATTCATACGGATACTAGTAATTATTCCATAATATCCATCCTACTGCTTGTTAAACAGACTTATACTTCTTTAAATCAAAGAATGGAGTTCTTTAACTTCTGCTCTGCTAGCCTGTCTGTCTATTCCCAGTTCTAAAGCGCCTGAAAGTCTTAGTAGACTAAAACAGATGCATGTAGTCGTCTGTACATGATGAATAGGTGCAGTATGCTGTGTACAAGTGCTGTGTGTGCTCGCTGTTGTTTGCAGTCAATCTTTCGTCAGTCTGCTACTGCTAACTCTGATGACGAATTTAGCATAGGAGCACAGCTTTTCCTTTTACGTTGCCATTGGATAGAGGGGGACGAGAACCCATATGGATACGAATGATTGTGAGTAATTTTGTCTAACTGAGACATCATTTCTTCTGTTTCTATACAATGTCAACTGCTGTCTCTCTGATCACTTTACGTTTTTTTTCCGTGATTAGGGTGTGTATTCTCCACATGGACTGGAAAGTTACAGGTCGCATTCCATTGCCAAACCTTACCCACATTTCAAAACCGTGTTTTTTATTGGCCTTCTATTTAGCCATACATGGAACATGCATCAACATACTCTCATTTGATTGTCCCGTAAAGTTTTCCGCATCAGACATGACATGGTAAAACCGCGCGGGATAACGTGTGTCGTCAAATAAATGTGATCTTTACTATAGTTGTTTTGAAAAAATGATTTCAGCCGATTTGAAACAGTTTAACAACACATTACAACTGCAGTTTTTCGTTTTAGTGCTTCGTTTATAACAGAGCAGGGAGATGATTAATGGGAAAATGGGTGTTAATTGCTGCTGGATATAAAACTAGCGTTTACCTGGCGTTAACAGTCGAAACCCGGCCATAGAAACTTTCTCATAGATCCATACTTCCTTCGCTTTAGTACTGTTTCAAACTCTGTTTTACTCATACTTAGCCAAATGTTAATTATGAGCATGAATTAATTATACATTTCATGAGGACTGTTACACTATGCTAGATGGCGCCACAGCTCTAAACACTAAAATATATAATGAGAAAGCATGTGCAACATTTTTATTATGGATAATATTTACATACACAATATATCGCCAAAACATTTTGCTGTTGGTATTATGTTTCAATATCGATTTATCAGTCGATATCGATAATTGCCGGTGGCGCCAACTAGTGACTAATAATAGCAGCTCTGTGTAAAATGATCTTATCTTACCCAGTGTCGCGAGATGCCGAACGAGCCGCAACTGTATCAGATGCCGACAAGTATTAGGAACATTATGAATGCTACGCAACAACCGCTGTCCACGTATACCATGCATGACTTTGGACATTACACGGACTTCAGGTAAACCTTAATTCACTGAACAATCTACGTCCGGTTTCTAAATGTCTATTTAACTGTCTCATTTTCAGTGATTTGATTAAAAGTAAAAGTAGCCCAAAATTTAAAAAAAAAAAGTTAATCAGACTTCTAGAAACAGGATCTCATATTTTAAGACAAAGAATTATTACAGACATACAAAAAACTTCCGTTCTATTTACTTCTCCGAATGTTTCAACAGTTCAACTAAAAGAGGAAATATTAGAATCTAGAACAACAAACAAGCTCTTTTGTATACATAACGGAAAGTCACATTGCAAAACATCCAACGCCATGCGCAGGCGATTTGAATTACGATTACCGACCTTACTACGACGATATAAAGTCGCTGATTGACTCAACTCTTAAGGTTTATATACACAGTAGTTCACACGTACATGCTAATGTGTAGGCTACAGAAACATAATTATTTGTTCATTCTTAAGCCCGTGCCGACCTTTACTACCTACTACGTCATCATGGGGTTTTGAACAAGTTCTCTTATCTTAAAACAAAATTGCACAAAGTTGCTGGTAAACATTGTAGTACAAAACAACATATTTACTGAAAATATTGAATTATAAATACGTAATGAAATGGTACTTATCCTTACTATATTCCCCATATCCATAAACGTAGCTTAAAATTACCTAATGATTAGCGACTATTTAACCATGCATTTTTAACGTTAGCACGTCACTTAACTTTGATCATCGTTTATGAATAGACTTAAATTTGCGTTATTTATTTATAATCTTAAGATTCATGAAAAAAAAAAGTGATTCTATTTAGTCCGTCATTCAGATTATAGAAAAATATTGGATACGTATATTTTGTTTTATCGAATTAATAAAAATTGACAAATATAAAAGGCGTCAAAGATCAGGAGTGGTGGCTGGTGATGTTACTGGTCGCTAAAAAGTGTAGCGTGCCGTGACGTCACACGAGTTTGTTTGAGTTGAGTCAACGCACTGTGTAGTCTTCATTTTATGTTTATATGAAAAGAGAAAAAATTATTGTCTAATATTTTTTGGAAATCTGACTTAGTTTTGTTTAGTCAAATACCCTATCCATTACGCACACATCGAACTTTTGTATAGATTGTTTAAATATTACTTTATTTACAGTGAAACGAACTTGATCAATCTGGAGACTGCCGCTGATTTAATAGAAGAGTATAACGAGCCTGAGATTGACGCCTTCTTGCCGTCAAACCTGATCGCGTATGAACCAGTTGTGAGTTATTTGGATTTTCGACATAATATAACAGTTTATACCATGATACTATGATACATAAACAGCCTATTTTGTTCCCCTGTTGGGGCACAGGCCTCCTCTCTATGAGGGGGAGTGAGTGGGCCGTAATATACCGCGCTGGCCCAGTGTGGGTTGGTAGGTGTCAATGTCTTTGAAATTTTTAGCTCTAGGACATTTTGCCGGTTTTTTACGATATTTTCCTTCACCGTTTTGAGAGCAGCGGTGATGAAATATACAATATGTAAAGAAAACCCTGTCCAACCCATAAGGATAATAAAGGTTAGGTAAACACTTGACCAAATATAATATAAAATTCTACGTAATCATCATAGAAACAATAGTAATGAATTTTGAAATAATCTTTTTTTACCGCGAATGAATTCCAACTTCCCCGAAATTTGGTAATGTTTAAAAAAGTGACAACACCGGTATTATTATGAGCGAATAGCGATGCACCACGTGCCGCGTGCCCTGCCCCCCGCCGCCCGCGGAGGGGTTGCTTACCGCAAATGTATTAAGTTACCTTTTTTTGCGAAATAATTTTTTTTTTTTTAAGTTTAGTCCGGCTTTGTGGACATTAGTAGAATCAGTTATCGATACCTAACAATACCTTGACGGATCGGACAGGATTTTCTTTACATATTGTATACACAAAGTAAAGCGCCTGATGGGGTTCGAACCTACGACCTACAATTTGTAAGTCGCGGGAATTTTTATTATTGTTATTATTTATTTATATAACACACTAATCTTTGAACTTACTGTTACCAAAGAACCAAAGACCATTTTAAATACTACTCAGGCTGTCGAATTTACTGCAGCGTCTCCTTTTAAAATAATTGATTAACTCTACGCTACGAAGGTGGTTGCATGAGAAAAGGTTTTCTAAATTCTTAACAGTAATATTTTGTACTTTGTTTCAGATTTCGGAATTGAATGCTGAAGCCAAACTTTTTTTTCCGCCGTATTTCAGATACCGAAAGTATCGCTCCATGGCACAGGTACAGTTATTTGTTTTAATATATAAAAAGTTAAAACCGTACAATATATCACATGGCGAATTATTTTTGGACATTTTCCATCATTCAAGGTTTAGTAGTTACCTAGTATAAAAAACATATAAATCGAAGAACATTTGACTACACCAATAGTTAAAATAACTGATGCAAACTTAATTGGTTAGTTTGAATACGATTTAAACAAGCTATCTGGAACATATATTACTCAGTTTTAAAGTGATTATGTCTATGCTTTAATTTGTTTATACTTACTCTTAACTGTTTAATTTAAACTTTGTATCAAGCTAAACCAGAAGCTTTCTGAAATACTAAAAGCTTTGAGTATTGACTACTTATCTTTAATACTCGACATAGTCACAGTTTTGTCCTAATACCGCGTTGATGAATTGAAATAAAACGCGCACAGTCGTTGCAGGAATTCAAGAGACTTGTGAAGGAACACTACTTGTCGTTATGATCTTGTTCACCAAACACTTTTGGCTAATTTATTTGCTTACCTGTTATGTTCAGTATGTATGTATGTATAATTTTGTATATTTATGTATTTGTGTATCTATTTTAGTATATTATATTAATAATATTATTTGCACCAACGACAGTCCCATTTGTGGATCGGGAGAATTGTCCATTCTTTGGTTGCCTGGAAGAGATCGCATTAGTAGCGATAAGGGGGGTAATCGCGCTAAATAAAACAGTAGGAGTTCAACTCTTGCTCGTATCTAATGCAGTTAAAGTTATGGTTTAGTTTCGATCATATTTCGAATCGCGCTAAAGTTTCAACTTCGGTTGAAGTAAAATCAATGTAGGTATGAGTGATACATTTCATCAGATATAATAATTAAAACTAAATCAATTATAAGTAAGTAAATCTAATCGTTTAGACGTAAGTCTGACATGGCATAGAATAAGTTAGCTTTGTTTCAACTTTTTCATTTGACAACGGTTACGTTCCAATTGCAATCCAGTTATGTTTAAACCGTTAGCGCGATACGAAACATAACAAAAGTTATGGTTTGGTTACGATCCAATTCTGTTTTAGTTGAATTATTTTAGCGCGATTGCCGTCAAGGCCGCCCATTGTATGTTTATTTGGTGTGCAATAAAGAATATATAAATAAATAAATGAAATCATACATTGTTACAGCAACACGAAATCGAGGAGTTCAAAGAGAAAACAGCAAAAATAACTGCTATCAGCAAAGGCAACGAATTGATCAAAGCAGAAGTCCTTGTTAAACTCCAACAAGCGCAAACGCTGATCGAAAACGAAGAGAAGAAACATAATGAAGAAGAGAGGAAACATAATGAAGAAGAGAGGAAACATATTGTTGAAGAAAAGAAACATATTGCTGAAGAGAAGAAACATATTGCTGAAGAATATTATGGCGAACTGTCTAAAACGCAACAACGCAAAAGGAAAATATCTGCTGATAAAGTGGAACATAAAGTATCCACCGATATAGTTACTAATACTCATATTATAAACAAAGAAGCATTAAGGGAAAATAGCACTAAGAAAGTTGACAAAAATGTCAAACCGTTCGAGTATAAAACTGCGGACTACAAAAAGTTTTTCAATCAGTCTAACAAAGACCACAAACAGAAACAGCCCAAACAGAAATTTAAAAAATATAAAAAATAATTACTTATTTAGTAAGCGAAACTATAAAATATAATATATAGTTCGTTTTATTTTACTTTGTAGTTTTATTTATCCCGTCCCGAAATATGCAAAAATTAAACACTGGCAACGTTTTTGGTAAAGACATGCTTTAATTTTTAAATTGCAAATGTTGTACAAAAAATTCTGTAGTTCTTGGCACTAGTCGAATGGTTTGCCCTCGACGTAAGTGTCAAAAACTGTGCAACCCAGACGAGGAACCTTAATCAGAAATGTCTTCAGAGATGTCATCTCTCACCTTTATTCTATTCTTTCCCACTCTTCGGTTTGTGTAAGCACCAGAGTCGTTCCTTTCCTTGACGACTCCTTTACCCTCGGCCTTATTTTTATTTTTGCTGCGGAACTTCTTAGCAGACCTGGAATTTTCTTCCTCGCGATTTGCCTTCTTATTACTTCTGTGTGCGATGCGTGGTTGAGGAGCCTCCGTGGCCGCTGTGGTAGTCTTTTCTTCTTCTGCCACCTCACGTTTTAACACGCTCTTGAATGTCTGACCGCGAGTTGGTTCGTGAAGGGAGAAGGTGATGCGGTCATGGTGTATCTGTTGGGATATATCATGATGTATGCGTTAGGTGTTAAAATTACCAACGAAATAGATTATCTAGTTTTTAGAGTGTAGTGGACACTACAACCTCGCTCATTACATGGATTTTGTTTAGATCATGTTTAAACCACCTGAATGGTTATTGAATTTTGCTTTGCACCTAACCATTAATGAAATGCTGTTCTTTTTAAAAAATGACAGCTTAGTTCGGTAATGTTAAGTTCTCACTTTCGTATTTAAGAACTTTGACTTAACCTTAATAAAGTTCGATATAGAAATATTGACTCCAAAGTCTGGAACTAAAGTTAGATTTCGTTTTGTAATGAGGAAGCAAGTGTTACTAAGCCCAGTAACGATTTTAACATTATCATCTCGGCGTTAATCACAGTTGCAACCGAAGCATTTTCAGTTGGATTCTGGGGTCCGATTTTGGCTAAACTTTGATATTTTCCGTGAAGCGACTGCCGTCTGACCTCTACAACCCGAAGGCGATATCGAAGCATTGCAGATAGACCAATTGTTGGACTTTTGAGGGCTCAAACAACCCGTTACGACTGCCACTAGATGTTCGTATGGCAACCGGGACCAACGGCTTAACGTGCTGTCCGAGGCACGACCAGACCAGTGCAAATATTCGTATTTATGTATACAAATATTTGCACAGCGCGGGGATCGAACCCGCGCCTTGCGCAGCGGCCGCGATCGCTACCGCTATGCCACGGAGGCTGTCCCAGTAACGATTTAGTACTTACCCTATATTCTATAGTTAAGAAGCATTCTTCCTCGTCTTCACAAATGAGTGAGTTGACGTCAGCCGGCTTGGCTACGTTGGCAGGTCGACGTCCCACGCGAACGAAGCGCCATAAAGTACGAATGCGAGGACCACATTTACGGACCATCTCAGCCACCTGCCAGGCAGTATGCGATTAATTTATAGTACATTTTCTTGACAATTCATATATTTAATTTCAAAATATTAGATAAAATTTACGTTCACTGCCACATCCTGAACTATGTAGTCAAGTGGCGTTTCGAGTGGTAATTGTTACGTTTTGCATTAATTTTGCTACAATGGAATTCAGTAACGTAGTCTATTTAAAGATATAAATGAAACTTAGCGGTCGATGAAATACGACCGATACAAAGAGGAGGTCCTACTTTCATCTGTTCAGCGCCGTCACAAAGGCTTCCTATATGGGGCTCCACGCCGAAGCTGTTGATGCAGGCACGATCTTCTGGTAGTAAGGAGTCTATCTGAAACGCGCAAGTTGGCAGGGCGTCCGTCCGTTCCTGTGCAGAAATGTTTTGATAAATGCGTACTGTCTCTGAAACTATGAGTCGAATTTAAAAAAAAAAATTGATAGCCCTATTCTTGAGGAAGGTAGATACATAAGTAATTACAACACACGTTAGGTGCCGAATAAAAAGAAAACACATGGCTCGTGTGCTGAATTCATGGTTTTAGTTTGCTCGTGGAAGTCCCCTGGAAACCTGTTTAGGCCCCTGTGGCTGTTTTAAACCAACTATGCTAGCCAAATAAGATAAAATTGAAAATCAAAGGACTAGTCCAGCTGTTCATCCCGGTTCTCAATACTAAGTGATAAATTGGAATCGTCAGATTTAGGTGCAATTTTTTTTTTTTAATAATAATCTTTTTCGTACCCAGCCTATGTCATCACAACGTTTAGGTTCATCGTAACATATATAGTAGTTGATAGCTTTAGAACCATCCGTCCTTTTCTCAGTAGACCATGTATACCAATTCTCGCCGAATTTAAACATACTGTTGACGTGGTTCTGGCGGTAAATTAACGGAAATATCAATTCGTTTGGATGCTGTTGTTTCGGTTTTTCGGTGGTTGTACTCTTATCTTCCTCATAGTCGATTTGTTTCTCATTGGTGTTTCTGTGAGACTTGATGAAAGGCAGCATTGTCGACTCGGCTCGCTTCTTTTGTTCGGGCCAGGATACCTCGGTGCGTACGGTCTCCTCGTCATCCATCTTGGAATCATCTTGGTCAGAGTGCATCAGCACCTTGACTTTGACCGCGAGTGCGGCGTGCAGCAGACACACACTATACACCAGGTAACTTACTCGCGCCATCTTCGAGTGAACGATTATTTCGACTCGGGTTTAGTATTGATCGGCTTCAACTGTTTTATCATGCCTAAAGGAAGTTTGTTTTTGCAACTGACCGATAAGGAGAATGTTTGTAAACATTCACTTAGACTAGCCATTCAGGCAGCAAAAGAAAGAATAGAATCTTTTTCTTTTAGCTTCTGAGCTGCTCGCCACTTGAGCGATATGATAAATGGGTCGGAATAAAAAACAGACTCATTTGATTATTGCTTTTATTTGGGTACAAAGATGTAGAGTATAAAATAAAAATACTGCATTTGGTATCAACCTTTTTCATAAAACTTTGATTATGAAAATTAAGCATTTCGACAAATACATGTTATACATCTATAAAATAAAATTAAAGCATAGTTGTATTTCTAGACTAATTTTTTTTAAACATTATTTCTTTATCTATATAGAAATTGTATAATCGTATAGTACAAATAAAAAAGCGAGTGAAGTTTGGACCATTGTTAGGAATTTAAGTTTTCCATAGTTCTCAATATATTACATCAGCCATAAGAATTCGTATTTACAAGATACATTATAATTTCGTTCTAACTTGATATTTCGTTATAGCATTAGGGGTAAGAATAGCATCACTAAGGCAGAGAGGGTGTTTTATTGTACATTATTATTATTATTAGTGCCTAACATTACTACCTATCGATACATTAGCATGAGGGAATGAGACTTCATTACAAAACTACTCTTCTCTCGTCTAGACAAGAATTATTAATGAACAAATTAAGGCCTGACTGAAAGTAAACGTTTCCTTAGTGTAAAGAGTAGCTCTACTTATAAATAGTTAGACCTCTATGTGTTCCATTAGCCTAGTTAACATTGGTTCCGTGTACGTCACAGTCGCAGCGTAAAGGACACTCCGAAAACATCGTTCACATTATTCAGTTGTGATTAAAAGGTGTATTCTCGTAATTTAAAACTGTCAAAATTTAGTCGCAGTCTCTATTCTATTTTTATTTATGTCAAGTGAAGCCGATGTCGACTATTCTGCCAATGACAAATGTGGATTGGAGAAGCAAGAGCGTACGTAAAAAATAATAATAATAAAAATTTAAAAATACGATGCTACATTTGACCTTTTTATATCTTGTGAGGTTAGTCTACAAATGTCATCATCACTATCATATCAGCGTTAATCCCATCGCATTCGAAGCTCTTCCAGCTCTGGAGTCTGGGGTGCGCTTTACCAGTCTAACTGCTGATTTTGGCTAACCTTCGAGAGTCATGAGAAATCGGTTAGTCAACGAATGTAACAAACAAAACTATAAAATACATATCATATTATCATTGTTAGAACATCAAATGCATAACTATACAGTATGTTAAGAAAACCCTGTCCGACCCGTGAAGGTGTTGTTAGGTATCGATAACTGATTCTACTAATACATACAAAACCGGGCTAAACTTAAAAAAAATCCCCCTAAAAAAATAAATATTATTTCGCAAAAAGAGGTAACTTAATAAATGTGCGTTAAAAACCCTTCTGCGGGCGGCAGGGCACGCGGCACGTGGTCGCATCGCTATTCGCTCATAATAATACCGGTGTTGTCACTTTTTTAAAAATTACCAAATTTCGAAGAAGTTGGAATTAATTCGCGGGAAAAAAAGAATATTTCAAAATTCATTTGTATTGGTACTATGATGATTACGTAAAATTTTATATTATATTTGGTCATGTGTTTACCTAACCTTTATTATCCTTATGGGTCGGACAGGGTTTTCTTAACATACTGTATGTATACGTTACAAGTCGCAGTCTTAACTCGACGAAAATGTGAAAATGTATGGAAATTAGACTGCGATTGGCGCCGAACATCATGTTCACAAATTAAACTAATTTTAAGTGTATTTTTTTCATTCCGTTTCAATAAGAAAACGATAGAAGATATCAATTTAGTTTAATTCTGTAAAATTAAGATATTCCATAGATAGTATGGACGCGATTATAAACATGACCAAAAATACGTCAAGCGCGGACTAATTTGACAGGTTTAAACTAACATTTTATCTTCTGTCCTTTTCTTAATGAAATATCAAAAAATATGCACTAAAGTTAAATTTAGTTCAGTTTGTGAACAAAGGAATTAGTGCAAATGTTCCTAAAATTAGTAAAATATCCTTTATTTATTTATTTAAACTTTATGCACAAACATTGCACAATGGCGGACTTAATGCCTTAGGCATTTTCTACCATTCTACTTTGAGGTGATGCAGAGACAAAACATGGTAGGTGCAAACAAATTAAAGTTAAAAGAGAGAAAAAAAATATATTATAATAAATAAATAAATACATACATACAAAATATAAACAGAAGAGAGAGATAAAAAAAAATCATAGGTAGTTAAGTAACAAGGCGTCTAAACGATTCCTTGTGCGTTTAGAATGTTATCTGTCAACACTGCGCTGTGCCTATAATGTTCCCACTTCTGAAACACAGGCCGGTGTCGGTGAGAAGGAGTGGGCCATAATCTACCACGCGCGCCCCGGGCGGGTTTGTAGATGTCACATGTCTTTGCCTCCAGGACATGCCGGTTTCCTCAATGTTTTCAGAGTAGTGTTATGTATACCTAAAACTTATATTCACTTATTCTTAGCAACGTTTCATAATATAATAAATATCACGACTTAATAATAATTTGTTTGTATGTTTGGTTGTGTCTAAATAATAAGTACTTTTATTTCGATCGTGCCGTACATTTAAATAGTATTATTCCAAGTACAATAGCCTAAATAAATATGATATAAGAAACAGCCTCAACAACAACTTCATAGAGTATAAATG
Organism: Sesamia inferens; assembly: GCA_037179545.1. Taxonomy (NCBI): domain Eukaryota; kingdom Metazoa; phylum Arthropoda; class Insecta; order Lepidoptera; family Noctuidae; genus Sesamia; species Sesamia inferens. The sequence continues at coordinate 30,119,322 of CM073921.1, forward strand.
AAATATATTTCTGGCAACAAATCATTTAGTCGTTTTCAATCAAGATGAAAGATCAGATCATTATTAGTAATTATTCTTGATAACAATAATATCATCTGCTATCGTAAATAAAATGTAAGTACAATTCATTCGTAGATTATTTTTCATAAGTTACGCGAAATAAATAAATTCATAGAAGAATATTTTTTAAGTTTCATATAACTATGTAATTTGTGCATAATACAGTGTTCCAAAAAATATAACATTGGGTGTCCTCTACACTGCGATAAATTGTGATTAAAACATTACTAAGTTGCAACCTAAATATCGCTCGCTTACACCTATAAGTGCTTATTCTATTAGGCTCATAAAATTAAGCCGTTTGGGTCCACAAGTGGGGAACGTAAGAGCTAGTGATAACACTATGAAGCTTACGTTCGGATACACGCATCGACAACAATTCAACAATAATAGGCTTACACAAACGAAATATATAGTCATCGTTCACCTAAAATAAACTTGTACAACAATATGATGTACAAGAAATAATTCTAATAAATAAAGTGTATATAAAGTAAATTGACAATAAATAAAGTTTGCAATATAAAACGTATCTCATAGTATCGGTGGAGTGATCGTGTATCTAAACGCAACAGAGGCGGCCGGCGGCCTCGCCCTGTTATATTGTCAGAACAACTGCTCTATCTAACTTCAACACAGCAAACTACGGAAAATAGACAAATCTCAACAGCTATATATTTATAATTATTTCTAATAGAATTTATTTTATTCGATTCAGATGCAACTATAACTAACAACTTACTATTACAATAATTATGATCTATTTTACGGTTTATAATGAACTGTGTTGTATGAAAATAAATGACTATTAAATTTGGTAACTTTACCTTTCAGGGTTCCACTAATTACATACAAAGTCTTGTTCTATACGGAAGTATGTGAAATATTCATGAATCTTATCATCTTTATAGTATAAAAAGCTTATAGTGCTTTGTAAAAAAAGCATCTAAACAACAATTATTGCATGGTCTAGAGTAGGAGGCGGAATCTCACAAAACTTAGAGGAAGTGTGAAGGAAGATCGATCGCTTATGTCTATTATACGTAGCTCACTCGTAAAGTTATGCAGTACAGATAAAACCTATAAACTATTCACCGGTATGACTAAGATCGGCGTAAGTCCATAAGCTGCCAAATGAATCACATCACGATGACCTGATTACCACGGCCCGTGATCGCTCGCTTCATAATGTTTCTCTCTGGCGCGGCCCATCTACTTTTACGAAACAGAGCCTTCGGCAAAGCCGTGCACAAAGCCGATTGTACGTGTGAAGCCATCTAACACGAATTCCTATTAAGTACAAAAACCACGCGCGCCAGACAGAAATATTCTTCTGCAATCACAAGCGTGACGAACATTCGGAGCAAAAGCTGAGTTCCTTCAACCACAAACCGAACCGAACAGAGATCTCTTTCTTGCAAATGTATTGTCGACAAGTTATTCCTACTTTGATTGAATAAGACTAATAAATATATAAAGAAGATACATTTAGAGAGAATACTCTTGAAGAGATCTCTATTGGATAGGTCGTGTTACGTTTAAAACCTAGTGGTTATTTCTGCGGCATCGTGAGAGTTAAAGCACGTGCCGTTAGACAGTTCCAATCAGCTTTTGCTCCGTGTTCTTCGCTAGTAGCTCATGCCCGACATTTTGGGGCATGCAACATGCCAGGATCACGTGGTCGCGTAGTTTAGGGCCTTGCGCTGGAGGAACAGGTGGATGTCTGCGAAGGTCGGCCGGTCGCGGTGGTCCCGCCGCCAGCACTCACACATCAGCTCATACACGTCGCGCGGACAGCCCGCCGCGCGGGGCACGCACTCGAACACGCCATCGTCAGCTTCCAAATGTGACAGGTTTGACAGCACCTGTGTTGTTAACAAGCTCTTAATATACCATCATAATTCGCGGAGTTTTGGCGCGAAAGTCAAGCTGAGTGTCACGCTGATTTCTCATTGGACTTTTAAAATTATTTATAGTGTTGTTATTAAAAAGTGCATTCAGTAAATAATTCATAAAGAACATTGAGATATCGCAGCATAGTGGCCTCATCATGACTGCCTTAAATCTCCCTCGTAGACGGTTCAGGCGGCCGTCTTTTTCGACATGAATGAAAATTTATTACGTGGCATTGGCTAAATGCACTAACCGTGCGAAGCCAAAGAAAAAATAAATAAATAAAATCATAATTCGCTGAATACACATCTCCACACAATAGGTATAATGAACAGCCCTCTGTGCAGAGCCTGCATGAAGACTGATGAGACAGTTACGCAAATATTCTTCGAAAGTTCGATTACCGCAAGGAACAAATATTTGTATGACCTACAAATAGTTGTTCCGGTTCTGACTGTTTATATATGTGAATCTATATATTTCTAAACGCACCCACAATACAGGGGAAATTCCTAGTGTGAGACAAGGTTTTTTTTAAATAAAAAAGTTTTACGCATATTCTGTGAATAACATAAACACAAATTGCGCCTCGTGGTTTCACCCACGTAAGTAGTAGTAATATAAAAAATATATAACAACCGATTCTCATGCTTAAGGGTGCTTACATAAAGAAACAGGTTTCTGGGACAGACAAATCTGAGAGGGTCTGTACCGACCGGTGCAGGTGTAATATTTACTTGTTTACTTATGCGCTCACTTATAAAGAAACAGGTTTAAACGTGTTCGTTTCTTTATTCAAGTTGACCCTGCACCGGTCGGTGACCCTCTCAGATTTGTCTGTCCCGGAAACCTGTTTCTTTATGTAAGCACCTTAATGCATGTACAAAATTTCATTAAAATCAGTTCAGCCGTTTTGGGGGAATTCGAGGACAAATACTGACAGGAGAATTTTATATAATAGATGTACTTATGTAAGATTAATGTTAAATACTTTTTAATAATGTACATTTGAAATGTCGTTTAAAGTCATATTTATTTGACAAAGCTTACTATAATATTTATGAATTTTTGATAGAAGCGTTTCTTTTGACGTAGATTTTGATGGATTGTTATTTATTTTTTCTCTTACTGACATTTATTTTTCTAATTCCATCATATTTATATTTGTTTGACATGAAATTCATAATTAAAATCATTATGGTTCATAAATCAGACATATTCAGATCAGACCACCACCTGGCCAACATGTCTGATCTTATTTATATTTTTTATGTCATCCCCCATACACATATTCATTTTATGTACACACATGTTTAAGCAAATAAATTTTTCTTTATATTTAGTTGGTAAATATGGTACTAAACATACCTCATTATCAGTCAAATGTTCATAAGGTCTACGCCTGCACAGTGTGAAGATCTCATGCAGCGTCACAGCGAAGGCCCACACATCACTCTTAGTAGTATACTTTGCCCTGAGCACTGACTCCCACGCAGCCCACCGCAACGGCAAGGGAATGCGTCCGTCCACCTTGTAGTAATCACAAGCATACGCCTCGTTGTCCGTGCCGAAATCACTGATCTTCACTTGGTAATTCTTTCCTAATAGGCAATTCCTGGAATAGAATTTCTTGATGTAATAGAGATCTTTATTTCAGTATTAATAAGAATCGTTTTGCATATGCTTTCGTTTTTTAATTGAAATTGTTGTCACATGTCACGAATAGTACTAAGCTTTTGGTAATAAATTATTTTTTTTATTAATGGGCTGAAGAGGATTTTAGTATTTATTTGTTACTAAAGTTTTGATTATTAATAGGTACTTTACACATGGTTAGCATATCGCTTCGATGTGCCTGCTACTAAGGTTTCAGTACACGATTCTGAACCCCACATTGAAAGCAGTAAATTCATCAGTCCCACAAATTTTGCCCGCGTCGGTATTGTAAAGTTCTATATTTAGTTATGGCATTACAACATCGTCACCGGCCTGCCAGACTCTTTTTTATATAATTATAAACTAGTGCTTGATTGCAATCCCGTCTCATGGTAAGCAGTGATGCAATTGTTGATGGTAAAGCGCACTAGATATTAAGAGCCTAAAAAACTGAGTGAATAAGAAGGAAGACAGCAGTTGAGCGAGGTGATGCAATGTTTAACCCAGGGGGAGATTGATCTGGAAACCCTCCACGACCAAACTCCCGACACAACAACATTTGGCGCATCGTACCCGGCACACATCGCAACACAACTGCTCAGACCCGTCCTCCGTACGGCTTCACCAGACATCATGCCGGAATACTACGAATCGATTGGCGGCAAGACTTTATCTAGTGGGTGGTAACTTCTGCCGGCAGCCGATGTTATGGCCTACCACCGAGAAAGGAGTCTAACCGGATTCAGCTAAATATCAGTAATTTAAACGGAGTGACTACCTATCTGACTCCACAACCCAGTTACTGGGTATTACGCTACCCCTTAACAAGGGGTAGTTAGATTTTCTAGCTTTTAACTACCCGTAACGACTGTCAACAATGTAAGAATGAAAGCAGTGACCAACACTTTAACAAGCTTTCAGAAGCCCTATACGTCTGCCATTTTTATAAATTTGTCATTCTAACGCAATTCCATTGTCATTATGACAAAAGTTCGTAATCTCCAAAATTAATGATCGATCAATCATCGGTCAGTCGTCTCGTAATGGAATGGTGATAGAATGACATTACCGTATTGCCATTATTATAAAACCCGTTGGAAGATATGATTTAAAAATATTAAAACTCAATGTGAACATTTATTAATAAGGTGTCAGTGATTGACCACTGGATAGTCATAATGACGCCAGTTTTGTTAGTATATGCAACTTGTCAAAATTGATCATTATGAGATCACTGATCGACCATTCTGACACTATGGTAATAGCAGACTAGCTCCCCTGTTATTATGTTACACATTTTTAGTTTATTTATTTTTTTAGGATAAATTGAGTTTATTCTAGAAAGTCTAGAATCTTGGACTGATTTCTTGGTTTAAGTTGGCATCGACGACCCTGGCACTCTGCATGTAAGTAAAGGAGGAATACATCTGGTTTGTTAAAAAATGAGTATCCAAAATGAACATACATAAAAAAAATAAATAAAAGAATACGACGAATTGACAACCCCTTCCTTTTTTGAAGTGGTTAAATGAAGAAAGTAACTCTGTGGAGATATATACTACAAACGCTTTAATGTGGGTGGAGACATACATTCACGAATGCAATTCTGGACAAAACACACAACACCATCCAAACTCAAAGCTCAACAAACCTAGCAGCCAAATCTCTATGCACGAAATTGAGCGATTCCAAATACTGCATTCCGGACGCGATTTGCGTGGCGAGATGAAGCAGCAGATGGGCGGCGGGCGGTACCGCAGTTCTTAGGAAGGCGCAGAGGTCACCAAGTTCAAGGTACTCCAGTACTACGGCCAGAGGGGGCGTACGACAAGCGCCCAGTACTCTGGCCAAGTGCGGGGAAGATAATGCTGCTAGGATTCTCACGTCACGCTCAAACTCGTCCCTGAAAGTATAGCATAATTAGCCTAAAATGTTCTCATGCAAACTTCCTTGACTTCCTTTGTTGGTTCCACGGGTATTTTTTTCGACCAACTAAATCGATAGCTAGATCTTTGTCTGACACTCGAATAATTATTATGGTTATAACACGTCATAGTAACCCCCAAGTGCCTCTGCAGGCACTTGCCCAACCTCCCTTGACCCCACAGCATTTAAAAGGTCAGAATATATTTATAATCTTGATAATTATTATAATTCATCAAATTTGTTCACAGCGTTTGGGATGCGTAAGTCTCGAATTCGTCTCTGAAAAGTGTTGTTAAAATGTTGCCATTCAATTTAATTTTCACTCAAAAATTAATTTTAATTCCTGCCAATGATTTAATATTTTTTTTTAGCATAATTGCGGTAATCAATTTCGTTTTTAATATAAACCATTTTTTATTTAACCACCTGGCTTTTTGCAAATATTTGTGGACAATTTAATGTTGTATAGACAAAACAAGATGGCGGTGCGATAAAAATATATTTAAATACCAGGTAATTTAACAACACTTGAAACAGGACAGTACGTCACAAAAAAAGGCTGGAAGACTGAATCTAATAGTAAAGAAAGAAAGACAAAGACAGAAGATAATAACGTCACAAAAGTAAGATGAGAAACAAGCGACATGTAAAAAACATGTAGAATCTAATGCTCATACATGATATACCTCTCCTTTACGGTGGCGTCATGGCACAGGAACTTCACGGCGACCAGCCGCTTCTCAGAGGTTATTGTACCATTGTACTCAGGTACGCCGTCCGCTTCAGCTACGTATACCTTCAAAAGAAAACGATGCTTATTAAATGACCCACATGTTCAGACAGCACACGAAACTACTTCAATCTGTCATATATATTTTTTTTTAATTCTTTATTAGATATTCAACTTTATCTCTAAAGCATTAAGGCTGGTCGATTGGGAATACTTGGCAGTTTCGGGTAGGTTGACCTGCTGTCGCCCGTACATATTTTACTACTAACGGCAAATACCGCCAAACTTTTATTTTAGAACAAACTGCGGCCCGCGATTTCACCAGCTTATCGATCCCGTGGAAATATCGGAATAAAAAGCACATAGCAAAGTAGCCTAAGTTACTCCTTATTACATCGGCTACCTGCCAATAAAAGTCCCGTCAAAATCGGTCCAGAAATTTCAGAGATGAGTCGGAACAAACGGACAGATAAAAAAAGTTATATTGGTGTATGTACCTTATACAGGGTGCATCTGACATCGTAACGCAAACTTCGCGGGAAGGCTACAGCGCATGCCACTGATAAAATTATGATAATCATTTATATCGTTAATGGATGGTTACAGAACAGTGAATGAATGAATTAAAGTGAAAAAACTGCATATTATGTTTATTAATCAGTAAAAAACCGACGAGAAATTTCACCTGTAGGGGGTTCAGAATCATTTATTGGATCTGTGGTACTCGTTTGTGCGTCGATGTCAGAAGAAGAAGACTAGAAGACTTATCTATACTTAATTATATGAATAAAATTTGTAATATCGGTTTGTAATATTGAAATAAACACGGATATTTCAATATTACAAACCGACATTACAAATTTTATTCATATAATTAAGTATATATAAGTCTTAAACTGAGAATACATTTTGAATTTTTGACAGTTTTTTTTTCATACTAGAACTTTGCTGACTTTGGTGAAATAGACCTAGAAAAGGATGGTGTCCATGATGGGTTTCGCTGTATCACCAAGGGGTCGCATGGGTTTGCTGGCCATTCAACAACATAAAAAACAACATACCGTGCCAAATGCACCTTCTGCTAACTTGGAGATCATTCTCAGTCTGTGCCTCGGGAACTCGATCACGCTGGTAGTCTCCAGGCGCCTCTTTAGATCTAAGAACACTTCCTGCTGACTCGGCGACTAGAATTAATAAAGAAAACTTATATTGTGTTAAGTTTGCACGCTTCTATGAAGCAAAACATGTATGTTCTATCACTATATTCCACGTTTCTATGCAAATAAATGATATTAGTATTATTATTAAAACTTGGGTAAATTCCTTCTAGCTGCTTATAGAATAATGTTCTTTGTAGAACGGAACATTTTTCGTCTTAGTGTGTTATGATGTGTCTTGGAACTCTAAGGCTTAATATGCACGGAGAAATGACTTGCTTAGCACAAAAAACCATAGCGAGTCACTTTGCGAGTAGTGAAGTGAAACGAATGCTCTATATAAAAGTCTATACAGTATGTTAAGAAAACCCTGTCCGACCCGTGAAGGTGTTGTTAGGTATCGATAACTGATTCTACTAATGCATACAAAACCGGGCTAAACTTAAAAAAAAAAAATCCCCCTAAAAAAGTAAATATTCTTTCGCAAAAAGAGGTAACTTAATCAATGTGCGATATGCACCCTTCCGCGGAGAGCGGGCGGCAGGGCACGCGGCACGTGGTCGCATCGCTATTCGCTCATAATAATAACGGTGTTGTCACTTTTTTAAAAATTACCAAATTTCGGGGAAGTTGGAATTAATTCGCGGGAAAAAAAGATTATTTCAAAATTCATTTGTATTGGTACTATGATGATTACGTAAAATTTTATATTATATTTGGTCATGTGTTTACCTAACCTTTATTATCCTTATGGGTCGGACAGGGTTTTCTTAACATACTGTATACAACGTGCTATTTTAATTATGCGAAACCTGAATATAGTTTGTTCAGAATAAGCAACTGAATCGATTCCAATCATTTTTACGCCATGTTATATTTTGTCCCAAATACACTTAGGCCTCTGCCTCGAATCTTGCGGGCAGCGGGGCGGCGCCGGGCAGCGAGCGGTGTACTTCTCGTGCTCGAATCTTGCGGGCAGCGAGCGGTGATCGAGCGTTAGAAATAAATTTAAATCAAAAAGAGAATCGTGAACACAACACTACGCGGCTATAGTGACGCGCGATCTGCTCGCTAGTTTCGAGAACGGGTCTTCGCTGCCCGCAAGATTCGAGGTAGCGGCCTTAGAGTGAGATCTCAGAGCGGTTACTAAGCGGTTACGATAGATCATAGTACTTGCGCTGCGTTCCACAGCTGACGCCAGAGGTTAACGCCCGCGCTCGCCCGTCCGTACGGACCTTTGACCATATTTTTGTTGAGACAACCAAGTAGATTAGCAAGCTCATAACTTTGTAGTTTTTCATTAAGTATATCTTTTTGAAATTTTGTACATAAGATTCATAATTTAAAAATACTGGACATGTGTTTCGGGTTTCGTATAAACAAAAAATATTGTTGTATACTCAATCTTGGTGTCAAGTGTTACAAGTTGATGTTATTTCAATTTTTTTTTTTAATAATTATTAACTAGTGCTTGACTGCAATCCCGCCTGATGGTAAGCAGTGATGCAATCGTTGATGGTAAAGCGCGCTAGTTTATTAAGAGCCTATTCACTCAAAAAAACTGTGTGAATAAGAACGAAGACGGCAGTTGAGCGTGATGATGCAATGTTTAACCCAACAACACGACCAATGATGCTGCACCAGAGAGAGATTGGTCTGGAGACCCTCCACGACCAAATCCCGGCACAACAACATTTGGCGCTTCGTACCCGGCAATCACCCATCGCAACATAACTGCCCAGTCCCGTCCTCAGTACGGCTTCACCAGACATCATGCCGGAACACGACAAATTTGAACGCTTCTCCAGTCCTTATCTTAACAAAATGGAATGGAAAAGATGCAGTGACACTTTTAGTTTTAGTTTGTGAATTAGGGAATCCTGCAGGGTAATAGGAATGTTTCCTATTACTAAAAATTGATTCTATTTCGTCCGTCATTCAAATTATAGTAAAATATTGGATACGTATATTTTGTTTTATCAAATCAATAAAAATTGACAATTATAAAAGGCATCAAAGATCAGGAGTGGTGACTGGTGACGTCACTGCGCGCTAAAAAGTGTAGCGTGCAGTGACGTCACACGAGTTTTCAAGGCACTGTGACGTCTTCTTTTTTTGTTTACATATATGAAAAAAGAAAAAATACGTATGTAGTATTTTTTTGGAAATCTTATTTTTTTGGACTGACGGACTAACTAGTTTTTATTAGTCAAATACCCTATTACGTAACACTATCAGTAGTAATGGTTATCATTTTGACAGTTCAACAATATTCATTGCGAACATTCAGTATTTATTTACGTGGTTGAGCAAACACGTTTTGGAACATATGTATAGAGCAATGGAATAGCGATATGCTTTGAAATGATTACAACTGATAGTAATATTACGATGCTGTATGCCTAGTATGAGTTTTCATTACGAGACTCGATCGTCGATATCGAGCGCGGTTGGCGCTCTCATTGGTTGAGAGTTCTTACGACCTTGAAGCGGGCCAATCGATGAGTCAAACGCGCTCGATATCGACGTTCAAGTTTCGTAATGAAAACTCATACTAGGCCTACTGGCCATTGTTTTGTTTTAACTTTGTCGTGCTATAGTTACCCGTGTGCTATGCTTGGAGCGTATGGATCCCGCACCGGACCGCCTCGTGTCCATGTCTATCGTGTCTTCCACGATATCCGTGGCTCGTTCAGACAACGAGTCCAATCGCCGCTTCGTCAGTAACGGTGCGGAACTCAACTCTGGCACCGCGTAGTCGTAGTTTGAACTATCTGCTGGCGACAATATGATGAGTTAGTTATTGATATTCTACTCTATCGAAAGTGAGTCATGGTGGCCTAGTGGTTAAAACACCAGCCTCTCAAATATGAGTGTGCGTAAAAGAATTCATTAAGCTTTTATATTTAAATTAATATTACCAGGTCAACTTTAATATTCGCTCTAAATGACCATTTAATGACACAAAAAGAGAAAAATAGACACACAAGCCTTACCTGACAGTGCTGTGTTCGAGTCTTTGACGAAGTCCTTCATTTCCAACAATACAGTACTATAGCTAAAATACGGAGCACACTTGAGCGCTTGATAAGGCTCCTGGTACTCATCCGACTTAACATCTAAGCCACAGTCTATAATCATCTTATTCTCCGGAAGCATGGAGGTTCCACACCCGCTGTAGTTGTCTATGGTCCGCTTCTGGGACACTGTTGATTTGGCCAGGGGAGATGCGAAGCATTTTCTATGCCTATGTCTATGGACTATGAGGAAGATGGCCACCGCGAGTAGGATCACTAGGGCGGTTAAAACACCAACTACTATGGCAACGTATAGGGGATCCTCTTGGTTGGCGGTTGATATGGGCACCTCCTTGGTGAGAGTTGTTAACTTTTTATCCTTGCCGACAGGTGGTTTCTGGCTTTCTGGTGTGTAATTTCCTTGTGCTACGTCTGAAATGAAAGAGTGTCAAGGGTAGTACCATCTTTTAGTGTTAATCAAATAGGGATGTATCCAAGGTATGAAAATCAAAAAAATAATTAGTCCGTCTTATAGATAATAAAAAAAAAAATGAAGACCCGTATTTTTTATTTTGTCGAAATTACCAAAAATTACTGAGATATAGCGTATTAAAGTTACGGAGTGGGGGCTAATTACGTCACGCCGTTCTATATTTTGCACCATGGCGTGACGTCATGCGACATTTCAAATCAATATATCTTCCTAAGTATTTGAACAAAAGAAAAAATAAAAAATACGTGTACAATTATTTTTATAAATCTATCTGATGGACATTAAATTATTTTTTAGGATACAATCCAATTACAGGCTACCTATACATGACCCGTAAGGTAATTGCGTAGCATACTATCAGTAGCAATGAGTTTCATTTTGACAGTTCAACAACATTCATTGCGTTATTTACGCTGTTGAGCAAACACACTTTCCGAACATATGGAGCAATGGTTTAGCAATTGGCTTCAGAATGATTCCAGTTGATAGTAATTTAGTATTACGCAATTAGGGTGTGATGTAGTTCTTCCTTTACATCTATGTGATCTGGACCAAACGCATTATTTTTTCTGTTTTGAAGCTCCTTTGTTACGGTGGAAACAACTTCTACAGAATTAAATTGGAAACTAAAGTCTACAAAGGCATTTGATAAAACAGGCGAAATGTGTTCATTGCATCATTTCGTCTAGACACAAATGTCTAAAATGTAGGAAAATTTTAAGTATTTTTGACGGATTAGTACTGAGATCAGACTAAACGTTCTCAAAATTAAGAAATATTATCTTTCAGATTACATTCGTCAATTTAGTTTTATCACATCGCGTGTGTCTTGTCATGGCGTCTCCGCCGGGCCGGAACAAGCGAAGTAGACCAACGAAATGCTGGCATGACGTTGTAAGAGGTGACATGCGTGCCAACAATCTTACACCACAGTATGCTAAAGACCGCGCGAAATGGAGGAGAATGAGCAGGAAAGCGGAGCCCGGGACCACCTTTGCGTATACAATATGTAAAGAAAACCCTGTCCGATCCGTAAAGGTATTGTTAGGTATCGATAACTGATTCTACTAATGGATACAAAGCCGGGCTAAACTTAAAAAAAAACCCACTAAAAAAAAATAAACATTATTTCGCAAAAAGAGGCAACTTCATACATTTGCGGTAAACAACCCTTCCGCGAGCGGCGGGGGACAGGGCACGCGGCACGTGGTCGCATTGCTATTCGCTCATAATAATACCGGTGTTGTCACTTTTTTTAAAATTACCAAATTTCGGGGAAGTTGGAATTAATTCGCGGGAAACAAAGTTTATGTCAAAATTCATTAGTATTGTTTCTATGATGATTACGTAAAATTTTATATTATATTTGGTCAAGTGTTTACCTAACCTTTATTATCCTTACGGGTCGAACAAGGTTTTCTTCACACGTTGTATAATGTAAGTACTAACCGGAGTCGAATACGACTTCGCTGATGAGTATCCAGCGCGCTGAGAAGCGTAGTTCGATGCGCACCCATTTTCCAATGCGATGGTGCAGTTTGATGCTCACGTTGCGCGAGTTTTCAAAGATGTTGTCTTCTACGTATGTATAGCGGATGGGCTCATCTTGGAAGTGACGGCCGCCGATAGAAAATGATATTATTGCTTCTGAGAACACCTGGCATAAGAAATATATTATTTTAAATATTGCTACATTTCAAAAAGATGAAAAAAGTGGACATTCTAATAGGTCGGCTTTAAAATATCAGATTTTTTAAATAAAAAACCTATTTATCCCTTATGATGATTTCACTGGCTCCGATTCCCTTGTTGAAAAACTACTTAAACTAATTTCAGTCGACTCTTTTTCTTTCTATTCATTAAGAAAAGGATACCCGAAAAAATGTTAGTTTATTTATGTCAAATTAATATACTCCATAGAAATAGTTTTGTCGTTATTCCTCAGGCAAGTCCTTTTTCTAATGATATTAAAAAAAAAAATTCAAACAGAAAACCCGCCTGCATAAAAATCTAACGAACTGAAAATGCAGAAATTCATCATTTCATGTGCGAAAGATTAAATAAATAAATAAATCGCAGTTGGGGGTCCTCTTAGCAAGATAAACAAGTGTTCCATAGAACAGTCCCCCAACTGCGATTGTTCAACATATTTCTGCATTTTCAGTTCGTTAGATTTTTATGCAGGCGGGTTTTCTGTTTGTAAATAATATTTTTATGCAAGCGGATTTTTTTGTTTATAAATATTTTTTTATTTCTATTTTTTACTGTTCTTATTTATTAATATTTTATATACATATTTAGAATTAGTGTTTAAAATCCTTCATTTTGATACTCCACTCGATATGCTTGGTAGATTTTTTTTACCATTTTGGTTTTTTTAATGTCACCTATCTAAGGACACTTGGGCTATTATACAAATCTAACGATACCACAATTGTGAAAATCCGATTAGCGGTTCTGGAGATACAATGTAATAAAGAATATTACATACAATATACGCGCTAAAAACATAACCCTTCCTGGCAGTCGGGTAAAACCAAAAGGATGAATAAACAAAAAGTGACTACTTTACTTTCTAAGTTTAAGTCTGCGCTGTCAATCAATTAAATACCTGTCAATTAAAAGCGAAATATAATATACAGACTCGGAAAATCCAAGCATTATTAATTCAGCCAATCATATCACATTTCCAATTCTGCGATAGTTTTCAGTGGATGTGAATAGTTTAACAGTTCCCGTAGACTATTCCAAGTTTTAATAATCCGTTGATTACCAACAAAACTTTAGCAAACGTTACGAATAGTTTTAATTGGGCTGATGCCTTATTAATTCACTAAAGTCACTCTACCCTAATCAGTCTAGTGGATACGAAAATTCACCTAAAACTAGGGGTTCGAATTGTCGCGATGGTTCCTTAAAATATTCAGGAGCTTCGAAACTTTGTAAAGCGGGTACCGACCTACCAATGCAAAATGGTGTGCGTACCTGAACATCGCGCATAAATTTATTATTGCAGTACAAGTGGACAGCGCTGAACTCTCGCACTTTGTCGAATTCGAAGGTGATGACGGGGGCGTTCGGGCGAGAGTCGTTGCGCCAGCCGACCCAAGCGGAATTTTTTGCGGCTTCTCGGATCTCGTCGCCGCCGAATTTGCCGTCGACCAGCTGGCCCAGGCCCCCTCGCAGCTCTTCACCCCATTGACCATCGTACACCATGTCCGTGAGCTCGACACCGTTGCTTCTCTTGTCGCCTTTCGGCATCGAGTACGCGACAATTCCCACTGTAATAGATAATATGGTTTGTAAGTACCTAAGTAGCTAGTAAGTTAATGTACTGCTGTCTCGAAGTGAAGCGCTGATTGGACAGGACTCCCTAAGATAATATATTAATAAGTGGGTTCGTAATATTTGGCCCTTTTCTAATTGATCAGATAAATATTATTTCCAGTTATAATTGAATGCACGACTCAGTGGAATCAGTTTTGAGTATATCTTAAGTTGATTTCCCTATCATTCCATAAAATATGATAGTTTTACGCTAAATATTCTGAGAACAACGAGAAAGTATTTTTTAAAACCCTTTTTACGGTTGGTTTATTGGTTATCATGATACATTCTTCTGTTTTTTAATGTATACTCATACGCCAAAAAACTGAACGTTTTACGGTGTTCTATCTGGGGGCGTTAATCGCTTCGCAAGTAAATAACTTATAATTGCTACCATGATCATGCTTAACACATAGGTTGGTAAACTTAGTATATAATATCCGCTTGCCTTAATCGTTTCGTCGCTTTTGCGAAACCCGTCAGAAAAGTTGTACCTATAGAAAAACATAAATTAGCAAAAACCACGGAGACAGAGCATAAAAGCCAAAATACCATGAATACTGTATAAAAGCTAGAAGCAAAATCATTTAGGTTTAAAACTCCGCAATAATGCAAAGACCTTAGCAGTGATAGGTTGTTAACCCGCCGACTGTAGCGCCGGATCGTTTCCTTCATTTGACTCATACAACGTGCCTCGTATGATAATAAGCACTTGTGACAATTGTTTCTAGATCATTCTAAGATCTAACAGACTACCAACGTTGAACTTCAACATAAATGCGACAGAATAACATGCCAAGTATTGCCAAGTGCTAAGTAATGATTTCTGAAGTCTTTGCTGATAATAATAATAATCTTTATTCAAAAACTTACACAACATTGTAAAATAAAAACGACAAAAATATTCTTATAGAAATACATACATATCTTATTGCCTAAATAAAAGCTAGGTATTATGTGTGACTAAAAATATATATAAGGTCATACAGAACGTATTATTATACACATAATCATGTAAAATTAGCGACATACCCGAGCTAGGTTTATTAAACCTGTGTTTCAGGCGATCACTCTACATCAGAATATATTAATAAGTCCGTAAGATTTAATCATGCAATCTTATGGACTAGGAATTCAATAAACAAAGAACTTTAGTTATTTTTAATGCTATCTTATGTTATACTATTTCACAATACATCACAATAACATAATTTAATAATATAGATGAAAGTATTTTGTTCGATAGTAATAATAACTTTATAATAATAATTAAAAAATAATAATAATTTATTAGTACTCTTTAAAAACATATGTGAGTACACAGGATCAAAAACGATTTTTTTTTTTTTTAAAAAACGAAATTAATATTATATCTAATCTGACCTTTATCTGCGAACTATCTACTTACTATCACACTATAATTTCCAGTAGCAGTAGATAGTGAAAAATGTTACCTAAACATTTAAACTTAGGAATACTTGATGTGAAAAATTATTCCACCGGCCAATAAGTACAGTCACAGGTTTAATTGCCTATGTGTATGGCATTTCTTGCTTAGACACTAAATATATTAATGGGCTTGGTTTCTAAATGAGCTGCCTATTTCTGACAAATGCATACGCTTGATGTGCTTTCGTCTGTACAACACAGTTGCGCAAGCGTCCTTCTACAAGCAGCTTCTACAGTTTCGCTGCGTGGTATGATGAGAAGGAGGATATTCGTAATGAAGGGGATATTAAATGCGCGTACACCGCGCTGGTGGTCTACTCTTCCTCGATCCTACGAATTTTCGATTAGGGTCATGTGTGCTAACGAGATCTGTACTTATACACAATTTCTAACATAGTAGCTGCGGGATTAATCCGAAATATTAATCCCGTTACCCAAAGCAAGAAATAATGATGCTAAATTCCCGCTTCACGTGACAAATCCATTATAAAGAGGCCCTTTGAAGGGGCTGGCTACACCAAACTAAAGCATAAAGCGTTCACTTATACACGGACTGTATGTACTTAGGTCATTTTGCACTTAAATGGTATTGCAATTAACGTCGCAAATGTTCCATGAGACCGCCAGTCGTTCGCTTCGGATATCGTATTTGTACACCAACTTCGATAGTTATTGCATTTTGCGAGCATGAGAAGTTCTATTGCACGATAGCCATATTGAAATTATATGGCGATCGTGCATATTATATTAATAGTAAAGGCAGAATTTCCAATCAACAGAAAAGAAACGGAAACTCTATGAAAAGCTAATAAATTGAAACAAAACTTTTTTATTGACAAAGCTCTAATAGGTACTATGTGCACGTAAATGAAACGAACTATTCAAACAAAATATTTTATTTTGTATAATACACTAACGGCTAACCTAACTAAAACTTTTCACGTATTGATGTTAAAAACTGGATTCACGTATTTTAATTAATATTTTTTTATCTCAAACTGCGCGCGTTCAAACCCAAAACTGTTTCAATTTTACATTCATAATTCATATACACCTATTTGTCAGAGAACGTGAATTATTTTGTGACAACATATTATTGAATATATGGCATAATATTAAGCCTTATAACATCTTGCATTTCAATTATTCTCTGATGGAAAGCTATACTTTGAACCGATCGATCATTTACCAGTAGGCCTAGTATGAGTTTTCATTACGAAACTCGTTCGCCGATATCGAGCGCGTTTGACTCAGTGATTGGCCCGCTTCAAGGTCGTAAGAACTCTCAACCAATGAGAGCGCCAAACGCGCTCGATACGATCGAACGAGTTTCGTATTGAAAACTCATACTAGGCCTACAGTAGGCCTAGTATGAGTTTTCAATACGAAACTCGATGTTTGATATCGAGCGCGTTTGGCGCTCTCATTGGTTGAGAGTTCTTGCGACCTTGAAGCGGGCCAATCGCAGAGTCAAACGCGCTCGATATCGACGAACGAGTTTCGTAATGAAAACTCATACTAGACCTACAGAGCGATTTCTTCGAATGTGAGATACTCACCTATTACAATATTGTTTACACAATTAGAGGAATCTAAAGACAGTGTGTAGGAGCTGAAAACATCGAAATTCAATTTGTTTATACATATAAACCTACTATTGAATGACTATAATCATGAAATAACTATCAATAGGATTGTATGAACTTGCGACAGTTGATTGACGATTTTTATGATTATAATTCTGTAAACCGAAATTTTTACGGTCGCAAATCATACATTTTTTAACATGCAACCTGCTCAGCAAATTGTAAAAAGTGTAAGAAAATTTTCAGTTCGCGAGTTGCCCTGAAGAAGTGGCGTTGTCAGATTGAAAACATGTTCCATGTAAGATGCTGTTGTGCATTTTAAAGTTACGTCATTTCATCCATCTGTTCATTCGTCACAGTAACCCAATAACTATCCCGCTTAAATGTACTTATTTGATGAGTGAGGACGATTAACGCAGTCAGTCAGACTCAATTTGTTGACACGAAGGCAGGAGCAAAACGACTTCAAGCCCAATAAAACACACGATAAATAACTAATTAAACTTCTATCAACGGTAAATACCATAAATTCAAAGAACCATAGTACTTTTAGAGGCAGGTTCTAACCAGTCGTTTCCTAAGAAAAAGGTCTGTAAATCAGCACGACGCGCTGGCTAGTATGTGACTAGGCTCCTAATGGACCTCTATGTATGACTGATTTATTTGTCGGCGAATTTCACAAAAACATGCACTTACTTGAAAATGCAGCATTCATGTGCTGCCGCGACAAAAAAAAACCGTCAGAGAATAACAACTGCATTTATTTATATTATATAAAGTGTGAATCAAATACAATGTGTTTTATTTATATTCACGACCACGCATTCAGTGACCGACACCTGGCTAGTTCTTGCACAAGAGGGGCAAGTATTATGTTTTATAGAAGATTGTTTATATAACCTTCATCTAGTATTTAGTAATTTTCTTTGTTAAAGGAAATTGTGTAGCGAGCTAGCGAGCGACACGTCACCACAATACCTGTAATGAGTAACAAAACCCTGCAATATTAATCTGCGATTGAACGCACGTACGTCTAATATCCTGTTTGAAAGCGAATCACTTCCCTTTTAGATAAACAGTTCTGATATTCACACGAATATTGAAATGAAACTGGTTTTACAAATTAGCTCACGGTTTGAGGCCAAGCGCTGCAAAATGCTTGCCACTCAGGCACTCAAGCGCTATCGTCACAAATTATTTTAGTGAAATTATTTCAATTTACGACGAAACAACATGTTACTGTTATTTTGAGCGTCCGATCGTTCAGAACAACGTAAACAATCAACAAACAAGCACAATTACTCAACCCCTTGAAGGGTCTTAAAATTGAGCCTGTAGATAAAATATGTATGAACCTTTTGAAGCATTCCCGGGACCTTACAGCGAGGTTACTGAACACAAACATTAGTCGAACAGACTTGTGTACATAGCCGCAGTTAAATGTAATGATAGCTAGGTATCAGTGGCGTGCCAGTCTAACGGCAAATAAAAGCTGTTGAAAAATGCAGACGTATGATTAGCTCTAGTAATTTGCCACTTTTTACTTAATGACGCTTTGCATGCGGTCTCCAGCACACGTTCGATAATAAAATTCCTAGAATTCACTATTGAGGCTTTCAACAATGCCGTTGTATTAACCGTATTAAAACTATGAACAGGGCGCATTGTAATTTCTATGGTACGTTCCATAATTAAAGCTAATTTAATGGACTTTGTACACGGCGGCACATAATTTTGATTATTTTATGACTTATGGGAATCTAGACGCGTGCAATTACCTTTAGAAACCCTTTAAGTATTAATATGACCATACAAGCTATGTGGCAAAATAATGAAGGTTTGTCTCGAGTGTACTATGTAACAATTACAGAAATTGTATGTTATGTGCACGACATTACCACCCATATTTTGTACTTCTTTCAGGGTATTGCAGTAAGCATTTTTAATTGACAGTTAAAAGAAAGTGCTTTGTTAGTATTATTTATTCACTTTTTATAGTGGCGCCCGGCAGGTGCGCAGCTTGTACTAAGTGGTACAAAGGTGTACATTAAAGGGCTTTCACTAAATGGAATTTAATTGTCCCCATAGAGGGGGATATCGTAGAGACAATAATAGATCCAATAAACCTGTGTATTGAAAGCGCTGAGATTGCACGACGAAATTGGCGATGCATTATGAACATCCTGTTAAACGCTCACCACAGCTGAAATTCAATAAAGCGGCTTACCTCCCAGAAGCCGAAGCGCTTCTAGGCTAATATGTATTATGACTGATGAAATAAGCTGACGGTTTGCCGCTAATATGTACTGACGACATCATTGCTATTTTGGAGATTGTTCTTACAGCCTTAACGTGCGTTTAGGTTTTGAAAAGCTCTTGTAAGGAGTCTGTGATTGAACTAAGAAGAGGACATTATACAACTTATTTTTTTCTTTATACGAATCCTGAATATAGTTTGTTCAGAATAATCAACTAAATCGATTCCAATCAATTTTACAGTATGTTATATTTTTTACCAAATACATTTAGAAATTGTTGAAGTGTAATTACCGAACGCGCAACACAGCTGACGGTAGATCATAGCACTAGGCGCATGAGACAGGGCCACCCGCGCCGCCCCGCTGAAGGCGCGGGCGGGCGAGCCGTGCGTTGACCATATTTTTGTTGGCCTGACAAGCCCATAACTTTGTGGTTTTTCAAGAAATATTTTTGAAATTTGTAGATACATAGATTATTTACTTAAAAATATTGGACACGTGTTTCGGGTTTGGTATATACAATAAATAACGTATATCACATAGATGAAATGACGTGTACCTAAAATAGTAAGAGATTACTCACCGCTCCAATAGCAGCCATAGATCTCGACTCTCATGCAGACTGTGCGGCGATGCGAACTGTATGGTATGAAACGGATCTTGGATGCCCAGATCGGGGGCTCCAGATGGTTTTTCTTCTCCAAGTAAGTGTTTGTGTTACCCTGTAGAATCTGCAACAATTGATTGTTTATTTCATTACTGTCTCTTCAGACCTGGGAATGGTGCCCTCTCTATTGCATCACGGTGAAGATGCCATATCTACAACCCTGCAAGAAAAATTGGCGCGTCACCGAAATCGAAATCAACGCTGCCATATTGGTTTTCAAACTTCATAATGATATCATGTCAAATTTAAAATACGAATCGCCAAAGTTATGTGATCAGAAAGCATTTCAAATTGAGAATAACCTAAGTTTTGAAAGCGGAAATCACAGCTTGGGGGTATTAACATTTCCGACTAGGGAATACGTAGCTTGATTGGATAAAGTTACGAGTTGACAGGAGATCAAACTGTCGTAGCTTTACACAGAAAGCCGTGTGGACTAGGAGGCCGTCTGAGGCCTACCGCTAAATGGCTTTGCATTTTCTAGGGTACAGTTTTTTTAATCTATTACATATTATACAAATACATTCCCGCGCCGATACCCTTTAGGTAAATTGTTGTTTAATAAGACTTATTATTAATAAAACTCGATATATAAGCCCTTTCCTGCGTGGATTTTGTGCCCTAATGTCTTTATTTAAACCTT
Source organism: Sesamia inferens (assembly GCA_037179545.1). NCBI lineage: Eukaryota > Metazoa > Arthropoda > Insecta > Lepidoptera > Noctuidae > Sesamia > Sesamia inferens. Next base: position 30,140,184 of record CM073921.1, read on the forward strand.
AACAACAGCTGTTTACGGAACATCGCATACTTTGGTTCTATTCTGGGCTTTATTTTGAAGTCGTCTCAAATTTGATTCGCACCACATTTCTTAGTAAGTGTTCGGAAGCTCTCTTAATACCAGCGTCGTAAACCCAAATTAGGACTACAACGTAATTATCTTCACGTTAACGGGTTACTGTTATATAACAGTAACCCGTTGAAAATTTATTATGCAATACGTTGAAAAGTTTTAAGGTTTTAAAATAGCTGATCCGTGTAAACAGTGTAATCCCCAGTTTGCCTGGCGCTGTATTAGCAGCTTATAATATCACGAAGCTTTATGTGGCAAAAATAATCTTTACTTATATACAGGCGCGTGCGCTCCATAGAGGCATTTAAGCACTGCATACCCTAATAATTTTCCAATTCGGAACACCCTAATCGAATTATAATATATTTTTTGTACTACAATACATTTTGTTAAAACACTACACTAAAACAGTAATACCGCCATCTTTTGGGGCTAGCGGAAACTAGCTAACACACATTACATATGCGTGCGTACGCGTCACTAGCGCTACGGAGCGGAGAGCGACGTAGGCACGAACTAAATTTGCTTATTTTTTAGCGAGAATGGCCGTGTATTTATATAAAATTATTTGTTGGTGTGAGTAATTTTCTCTAGTGTGCCCGCAGAATTTCATTCACTTTTAAGCCCGGAAAGGCAGTGCCTATTTGGCAAACCGACCAAGTTTAGAGGCTATGACAAATAGCATAAATGTTTTTCGTTAAAATACCTATTTATTTTACCAGCTTTGCAATGTTAAATTACTCCATGTTTTTGTTGTTGTGATTTGTGATGTTTGTTTTCGTTTTAAGTGCAAATGAATTGAATTAAGTTTATTTACTTTAATACGTATTTCTTTCTAAAATATGCAAAATTATACCTGTGAGATTTGTTGGTTTAGTTGTTTTTCAACGTAAAGTTTTGAGCAAAAATATAAATTAAAGAGCGTTGTGTTCCCAATTTGGATGTAACTCAAAAAAAGGTAATATCACACGTTGTTTTAATAAAAAGTATTATGATAATTATAACTGGTTAGCAGGCTGTGTACACACAAATTATTTTGTTTCCTGTGTATATTATTTTCAAAACATGATAGTAAAAATGTTTGGGGTTTTTGATATTCAGATTTACATAATTTTCACAAAGCCCCCTCTAAATACGATTCTTCGGAAAAACATTTAGATTCTTATTTAAAGTACCAAATTTTTGGAAAAGGTAGAATAGATGACGTGGTCTCGACGAATCGCTTAATAAACGAAAAATATGGTCCACGCTCAGACGATGGGCACGCGGGGCGTTGAATTCCGTCAGCTGTTGCCACGATGCAACAATGGCTAAATGTATTTGTGAAAAAATATAACATACATAGTGTAAAAAGATTAGAAACGATTAGGTTTCGTATAAAGAAAAAATAACGTTGTATAAACACAGAGATTTGGTTGTGTATGTATGCATACACTTTTCTAAAGTTATATGTACTTTTTAAGTATATCTGGGACACCAATGACTGAAGGTGAAGGAAAACATCTTGAGGAAACCTGGACTTTAAGTCTGAAATCGCTAACCCCCATTGAGCAAGCGTGGTGATTACGCTCAATCCTTCTCTGTATGAGAGGAGATCTGTGCCCAGCAGTGGGACGGTAAAAAGATTGATAGTGATGATGATGATGATCTATGCATACCCTCAAAAAAATCTCTGTGCACGCCCCTGCTTATATACTTGGGCCAAATTCGATAAAGAATATAGATAAACAAACCGTTGCTAGGCAACGACTTGTTTACATCTAAAAGGAAAATGTTAACAACCTTTTCTAGATACCTAGATGATTTTCGATCACCGATCACTTTTACACGTCATGGTTTTTTTTTTTAACTAGATGAAGCCGGCATTTCCTAACTGACTACCTCTGAGAAGAAATAGCCGAAACAAACTCAGGGATCATCGTCTGTTTTCAAGTCCAGACATTAAAAATGAAAATGTTTACAATAATTTACTTTATAATTATGCATATTGCTTAATAACAATGCTTAACAGATCGAGCAGCTCAGTTCCAAGCTTTTTTGTCTTCTAAATAATCTGTGATTTTATAATACCCCTTTTTGCAGTTTGGCCTTAATATAGTTTTTAAATCGTTTAATGGGTAAGTTTCGAATGTCCATGGGAAGCTTGTTGTAACACAACAACACCCAAACATTGACCCATGAACGCGTTGCCTACTCTGTGGAGACGAGCTGTGATGTACAGCAAGATTGTGCTTGTTCCTGGTATTTATATTATGAATATCGCTTATTTTCTTAATATCCGATATATTTTTATGTACATACATAAGATTTTCAAGTATATATTGGGAAGCTACAGTCAGAATGTTCACCACTCTGATTTTTTCTCTAAGAGAATCTCTAGGACCAAGGCTGTAAATGGCTCGAACAGCCCTTTTCTGTAAAACTGTAAAGTTCCCCAGAGAAGAATCCCATAAGTCATAAGACTATGAAAATAACTAAATTAAAGAGTTTTGGCTGTATCATACAAGTAGCCAATAATCCTACTTCCTACTAATGTAAGCATTTTTTTATGGTTATATATTTATGATTTGCATAAAACGCTTAACCAATTTGAATGAAATATGACACACATGTAAGCTAATTTCCTAATGGGTAAAATTTTTGATACACCAGGTCACTCAGAAAGTAAGGCGATAAAAAGTTTTTTATCGCGAGCTTTTTCAGTTTGACTGGCTCCTTGGTGTCAATTCCTTTACCAAACCAAAGAAGCATTAACGCTGAATGGTATACTACCAAATGCTACAAGCGACCAAACACAGGGCTCCGCGGGTTACTGCTTCACCATGACAATGCGCCCGCCACACCGCAATCAAAACAAGGGACACCAGGGTGTCCCTTGTTTTAACCCACCCTCCACCCTCCTTACAGCCTTGACCTAGCACCGTGTCATCATCATCATCATCCCACTGCTGGGCACAGGTCTTCTTTCGTACAGAGAAGGATTGAGCGTAATCACCACGCTTGCTCAATGCGGGTTGGCAAAGCACCGTGTGACTTCTTATTCCAAAAAATAAAAGATCAGCTCAAAGAGATATAATTTTCGTCTCCGGATGATGCGCTGCCAGCGTTCGAGCAAGCTATAAACGAGGTATCTACGGCGGACTGGAAAGTGTTTCGAAAACTGGTTCAAACGCATGAAACTTTGTATAGAGGCTGGTGCAGAGTACTTTAAAAAGATGTAATAAAAATGTATGTATCTATAGAATTTTTTTACTATCGCAAAACTTTCGCACGTACGTCCCTATTCACAAGTGTAGCGACGAATCACATATTGCGAACTATAGACCAATTTCAATTCTATCGGTTTTTGCGAAGCTCTTTGAGTCTTTGATACGCCCTTTTATAACATCACATCTAAAACAATTAATTTCTTCCTACCAACATGGTTTTTTTAAAGCTAGATCAACATCGACGAATCTGATGTCATTCGTCTCGTACGTTGCTTATCATCTAGATAACAGGACATCAGTAGACGCTATTTATACTGATTTCAGTAAAGCGTTCGACAAGGTAAATCACTCAATTTTAGTTAACAAATTATTAGCATATGGATTATCAGGTAACATGTTGAAATGGATAGAGTCCTACCTAAAACAAAGATGGTCAAGAGTCTGATTTCCCACAACATCCGGGGTACCTCAGGGCTCTCATCTAGCTCCAATTTTATTCACCATATTCATTGATGACATCACACGATACCTCAAGTACACAGACTGTTTCTTATTTGCGGACGACTTAAAAATTTCCAGACCCATTACCTCCATGCAAGACATACAAATGATCCAAGAAGATATAAATAATCTACATAGATGGTGTGTTGACAACGACATGTCTTTAAATACCGATAAATGTAAATGTATAAGATTCACGAGGAGCCCTTCAAAATCACCCTTATGTTACAAAATAAATGGTGAAGTATTGGAGGAGGTTGAGGTGATTCGGGACCTTGGCGTAAACTTGGACAGTAAATTGAGATTTCACAAGCACATTGAAAAAATAATTGCAAAAGGCTATAAAATGCTGGGTTTTGTAATCCGTAACAGCAAAGAGTTCAAAAAGCCTTCTACCAAACAAACATTATTCAAAACATTGGTTCGATCTGGTCTTGAGTATTGTAGTCAGATATGGTCTCCTCATTATGAAATACATATAAAGCGTTTAGAATCTGTACAAAAAAGGTTTATGTGGCACCTTGCTTACCAATGCAATAAAGCTAAACGTTTAAATTCATATGCCTCGCGTCTGAAACATTTTAACTTGAACAGCCTTCAGGATCGCAGACTGCTATTGGATCACATGTTCTTATTTAAATTAGTCAATGGATATATTGATTCTCCAGATCTATTGCAGAAAGTTAAAATTAATGCTCCAAGTAGACTACCCAGATCTCACACTTATGTACCCTTCTGTCAAACTCCGTCAAAAACTAACCTATAGCCCAGTCAAATTAGGGTTTCACCTCGGAATGAAAGATAATAAGCTGCAAATTGGTATGAACCTTTGAGACAAGCTTGTCCGTTGCACTGGCCGCAAGCTAAAGAACATTGTAGCCCTGATTTTCTGCATCCACAGCGGGAACCACAACCATTTTTGCAATTGGAAAATATTACGTTTAGTAGTTCGGCTGGTGCTGGAGGTAATAACGTTCGTATGGGCTCCAGGATTTCATTTTCAAGCATCCAGCCCCATTCTTGAGGTTCTAAGTCCTTCCCTAACCCTAAAAAGTAAATAATTGACTTTATAACGTACTGATAACCATAACTCACGCTTGACCTTGCATTAGGCCGTATATGACTGTACGATGTGCACTCTTCGCGCTCTAACTTCAAAACGGTTGGTCGTATGAAAAAAAAGTTTAGACAAAAGTTGTAGGGAATTTTATAGCCTACAACTTTTATTATAAATGCAAATCTCATTTAACCGATAGGAAGCCAGATATTCGCGAAAAACCGATTTTTGTGACCTTTGACCTTGAATATCTTGAGACGCGGACACGATAACGATTGTGACTTTTGAGACAACATTTAGAATGACAAAACAAAGGTTCATACCAATTTGCAGCTTATTATCTTTCATTCCGAGGTTGACCCCTTTTTTTACCTAATTTGACTGGGCTACTAGGACATTTCTCCACCATCAACCGACTAGGTAAACAATACAATGCCTTAGTCAAGAAAAACACAAGCATTGATATTTTCTCAAATAAGTACTCAGTCTTCCGTCGTAACATTTTATCATCATTCACCATCTAACAATGATTGAGCCTTGTCCTTTGTCCTTTTAATTCTATGTACTGTATAGATCGCATTCTTGCTGTCTTTTCTTTTAATATTATAGAAATTAATAAAAACCCGACCACAAAATGATACATGCTGTGGCAACCTATAATTAAGTCTGCACTCAACATAAGATTTTATATCATTGTAATATATAAATATAACTAGTGTAAGATTTGTTGGTTGTCCTAAATAAATAAATAAATAAATAAACTGCAAAATTGTATTGACAAATGTCTCAATTTTATTCATAGTCTGAATTCCACAAAATGTGTTAATGCCTGGATTTCATTAATTTCTTTTTTTTATAGGGTTATCACGTAAAATTAATGTCGTACTTTTAATGGTTTTTCGAAATAGCAAGTTAATATGCATGCTATTTTAGTGATTCTATTGAAATAGGCCGCAATAGGAAATATGAATAAATAGCATGTAAGTCTTTACTCATGTAAATAATAGAAGATTTGTAAAATGTGAGTTGTGATAACCCTAAATTGGTTTGTTTACCTGTATTCTTTATCTAGCTCGGCACAAGTGTATAAGGGAATTGAAATGCGCCTCGGAGATCTGTCTCGCCTCATCGTTGGGTATTATTTTAAATCCGGGACCGGCGCACAATAGCGCTTACGTGAAATTACAAACAGAATCAATGTTTAGAATATTAAATCGAATACTCGAAGCGTAATTAGGGATCGACTTGATACTTATGTCAGCGCAAGCTACAGTGACGGCTATTTAGATCGTTGTATCGAATGAGATGTACCAAATGTGCTCAAATGTAAGTGGGTAGATGATCGGTATCTTTACTGATTTAATTAGCGAGCATCACATTGAATCCTCCATTATCTTTGTGTAGCGCCTGATATTGTAATTCTATGAAACATGGTTTTGTCACGTATGACTAGACTGAGTTTTAATTGGTGAAACAACACCGCCGTCCAACGTTAGATACGCGGCGGGAAAAGTTTAGCGGATGAAAATGTTTATCAAACACAGTTCATTTTGCAACCACATTCTAACTTTCCTAATCGCTAGATTCTGTAATCTGATTGTATTTAAGCTATCTTATACATAGTATACTGTTGTTGATTTTGATGCATAATTTCTGGACATACTATGTTGTATTGATCAATAACAGCCTAGATGAAGAAAGACATTGTTGGATGTTTACATCAGTACAAACACTGAGCAGACCCCATCGTCTTGGAATATCTTTGAGTTTGTAAATAATTGTCCCTTTGTCAGCAAATCGAGGGCAGTATCCTTAATAACTACTTTATGAAAAAGACGTGTAACATCAACTGATGGTTCAACCCTCCTTGCCGCGGAGGGTGTTATAAAAGGCAACGTAATGACAAGGTAGCACAAGGCCTGTGCAAAAGTCGTGCGTTTGAAGTAGAACGGATAGTGAACCGCGACACGTGACGTCTTTTAACTACTTGCCAACCCCTCTTTTTCACATTAATAAATGAGTGTGAAATAAGGTATGAATATACAACCGTTACAAAGGAAAAAACGATGGTATCCTTTTTGTAAAAACACCGAAGTGCAATTGCCGTAGATTGCAGAATATTCATAGATTGCTAACCAACATTCTAGTAACTCAAGACTTTTAAAATCTATGTACAGACGACAGCACACTTCTTTACTAGATTTTCAACTTTATTCCTAAAGCATTTTCTCGGTGGTAGGCCATAACATCGGCTGTCAGCAGAAATTACCACCCACCAGACAAAGTCTTGCCGCCAAGCGATTCGTCGTGTTCCGGCATGATGTCTGGTGAAGCCGTACGGAGGACGGGTCTGAGTAGTTGCGTTGCGATGTGTACCGGGTATGATGCGCCAAATGTTGTTGTGTCGGGAGTTTGGTCGTGGAGGGTCTCCAGATCAATCCCCCTCTGAGTTAAACATTGCATCACCTCGCTCAACTGCCGTCTTCCTTCCTATTCACTCAATTTTTTTGAGTGAATGGGCTTATTAAACTAGCGCGCTTTACCATCAGGCGGGATTGCGTTCAAGCACTAGTTTATAATTATTAAAAAAATAAAATAAAAATAAGGCTCAAGGTTGATTGGGACATTTTGACAGTTTCGGGTAGGTTGACCTGATGTCACCCGTACATAAATTAGAGGTACTTTTGGTAGATTGGAACCAAAATCAGACCGAACGATTTTATAATTACGAAAAAAGCCCCTTTAATCTAAGTTTCAGTCAGAATTTTTTAGACAAAGGAGAATGCCTGTACCAAACGCTTATTAAAATACAGTATGTTAAGAAAACCCTGTCCGACCCATAAGGACAATAAAGGTTAGGTAAACACATGACCAAATATAATATAACATTTTACGTAATCGTCATAGTAGCAATACAAATGAATTTTGAAATAATCTTTTGTTCCCGCGAATTAATTCCAACTTCCCCGAAATTTGGTAATTTCTAAAAAAGTGATAACACCGGTATTATTATGAGCGAATAGCGATGCGACCACGTGCCGCGTGCCCTGCCGCCCGCCGCCCGCGGAAGGGTCCTTAACGCACATTTATTAAGTTACCTCCTTTTGCGAAATAATATTTATTGTTTTAGGGGAATTTTTTTTTAGTTTAGCCCGGTTTTGTATCCATTAGTAGAATCAGTTATCGATACCTAACAACACCTTCACGGGTCGGACAGGGTTTTCTTAACATACTGTATCATCATCATCATCTCAGCGTTAATCCCAGTCGCATCCAAAGCGATCGCTTAACGATTAAAATGATTTTATATTTATTAGAAGGCACAGACAGTGAAGAAAAAAAATCTGTTTTATGTGATTTTTGAATAGAAATACACACAGCCACACATCAAGTTATACAGGGAGTTTTGGCGGGAAAGTCGAGCTGAGTGTCACGCTAATTGTTCATTGGACTTTTAAAATTATTTATAGTGTTGTTTACTAAATAAAAGCGCGAGATTTATATAGTAAAAAGTGTATTGAGTGAATAATTTATAAAGAACATTGAAACGTCCAGACGTGGGGACCTCTTCGGCGGTATTGCGTGCGGCGGGTCGGTCACCACTCCAGGTGGCTGACGTGAACGGAACTCCGGGTCACCGTCGGACAACCCGGGCTCCTCACTGAGAGGAGCTGGGCAAGCGAGTGGGGCTAAGAGGATGGACACCTCGCTGAAAAACCCTTGGCTGCTGCGTCTTCTCGCACAAGAAGACGTACCCAGCCCAGCTCCTCCCTACGGAGGGACCACTGTGGGCTCGCCTTTCAGGCGGGAATCGCCGGCGGGGGATTGGTAGCGCAGGCTCTGCTGGTTTACCATGACCCCGCCACTAAGGCGATGTCGATGTGCCGCTGTGGTTGTTAGATTACGAAGTTAAAATCCATTTATGTATTCGACTGAAGGACTTGTATCGATGGTCATAAAATAAATTATTTAAAAAAAAGCAAGTTATACATGTCGACCTTGAGAGCGCGCTTATCTTGCTCGAAAGAAAGGCCATTTTCGTTGTGCAACTGTATATCGAGATGTGCTGCTGACCGTACATCGATATGGCTACTTAACTTAATTTCAGATTGAATAATCAATTTATTTATTAATCGATTATTTTTAGGCGATATCGATTTTAGACATTTTGAATCGAGATAGCAACACAACAACTGTCAAATGTCAACCCCTCACAACACCTCGTTGTCGATCCTGTGCGTTACATCAAATAGTTCCTTTGCCGTCATGTTGGCACTAATGCAAATTAGTGTGTGTGTGTGTGTGTGTGTGTGTGTGTGTGTGTGTGTGTGTGTGTGTGTGTGTGAGAGAGAGAGAGAGTGCGTCTACCTTGTTTACGTTATTGAAAGACATGCAAACAACATGGCGGCAAAGGAACTATTTAATGAAACGCACTATTGTCGCTTATGAATCGTTCGGGTTTGTGTTGTTATTTTGATGTGTTGCTGGTTGATTTGCCCTTTTTCTTGAACTTTGTTCCTCTGAGTCGAATTTCCCTTATACCGCTGGAATTTTAATGGTTGTTTTCCCGCGGCAGAACGATTTGCTTTAAGGAGTACTTTCGATGAATAGAGTAAAAGACAAAATTAAAAATATTTGTGTTATAAAATAATAAAAAATAATTTTAAAAATCATCAACACGAAAAAGTGAGAAAAGTTAGTTACGCTACCTACAAGCTGTAGGTACTACTCGGAATGGGCATGAAACCGCCTCAATGGAAAGCAATACATTTAATGTTCAAACCATAATAAGCTCCCGCGCGCAATGATAGGGCATAAAACAGCTTGTAGGCAACAATCCGAAAATTTAATGCTATGCCGACAAAAGAAAAAAATGTTCAAACCAATAAAATCTGTCATGTGCGTTAATAAGGTATAAAATAACTTAAATGAACCAATACAAAAAAATACCGCTCAAACTGGCATTCAAAAAAATTACCGTTCAAAGGCGTTGCCGCTTTATAAATGTTCAAAGTAAAATAAGCTCTCGACTCTAGTGATACGACATAAAGTAGTCTGCGCGCAAAAATTATGAACAATTATCTTAGATAATAATTTTATTTTCGTGTTCAGTAAATTGCAGCTAAAAAGTATTTATGAAAATCGTAAGCCCGTAAAAATATGAATGGATAATAGTTGAAGCACGCGGGTCAATGGCCCCGCGCCATTCAGCTGTAGATTATCAGAAGTTTACTATTGGTTCGTGCTAACTTTCGAGTATTTTTTTATCACTATGTTAAATTTGCCATTTTATGTTTCTAATATTTTATTTATTGATGAAACGATTGTATTACTAAGGCAGAACCGTTTCGCTGCGGGAAAACAACCATTAAAATTCCACGCTGTATATTATAGTGAATGGTATCTTGCAATATTTTAGGCGGGTTTTTTAAAAATATAGTCATGAGGAAATATCTCAGTACTGCGGATTCGAAAACAAAAACGCTTAATGCCAATGGTAATATTAAACAATAATTTGGCTAAATATGGTTATTTAATCTAAAAGCTGTTGGTACAGACTTCCATACTAAAATCGGCATTCTCCTTTTTAATATTTGTTTGTCGATTAGATTAATGTTCAATTGAACTTCAAGAACACGTTAATCTATCTAGCATGTTCTAAAATGAGAGCAGACACATAAGCGCGGGATAATTAAATTAAATTAATTGTACAAGCATGTTCGTCTTCAAAACGTGGAAAGTGGAAACAGTGTTAAAAACTAATTTCCATATTGAAAACTGGAGCTCAAGTTGTTTGCGGACACTCAATTCACGTCCGTTCTGTAAACCGGGCGGGCATACCGGCTATGCGGGCATTCCGGTATTTATATCGCATTCAACAATCAGAAGCAGAGTTATTTATTGCAATTATTGTAAAGAATACAATCCAAATGGATCTTGATTGTAATATGTAATTGGGTAATTGTGTATAAATGTCACAGAACGTTCAATCTAACGACAAAAAGCGTTAAGAACTAGTTCTATAAGTAAGATCACGAGCTGAATAAATGGAATGTTATTATCCATAAAGATGGTAGGTATGTATATACATTATACATAATTTATTTTTAAATAACAATTTCATAGGATTGCAAAACCTTTTACAGATCTACGTAGAACATTTAATATCTACCTATTTTACTATACTACTACTTTGTAGGGTTTCGTAGCCAAATGGCAAAAACGGAACCCTTATATGTAGATTCGTCATGTCTGTCCGTCCGTATGTCACAGCCATTTTTTTTCCGAAACTATAAGAGCTATACTGTTGAACATTGGTAAGTAGATGTATCCTGTGAACCGCATTAAGATTTTGATGCAAAAATAAGAAATAATAATAAAATTGGGGCTCGCCGTACTTAGAACTGAATCTCAATTTTTTAATTTTTTTATCAAACACGTACGTGTGGGGTGGGGTATCTATGGATAGGTCTTCAAAAATGATATCAAAAATTGTTTTGAACGCGATCTAGTAAGTAGTTTTTTTTTTAATACCTCGTAAATCGTAAACCGCTTATTACCGCTTAATCTTTCATACAAATTACTTGAATTCTTTAATTTTATAAATCAATGGTACGGAACCCTTTGTGCGTGAGTCCGACACGCACTTGGCCGGCTCCCTTTTCTATGGAGAATGAGCGAGCTTTACACAATGTTCCTCATACTTCTAAAAATTAAGTTAATTTTTACTGGATAACATGTAATGATTCCTTACTAAATTTACACTGTATGCGATGATCCCGGTTACCTACTAATCTTTTGGATGACCGTACAAATTCACATACTTAATAGTTAATGAACATTGAAACAAGAACACAAATAGTTCTAATTTAATGTCGCCACAACGATTATTCACATGTTTAATTAACTGTACAAACATTTAATTAAGTAGGAGCAAATACAGAACGACACTTGCTAATGGCAGAAATCCTTTGTCACATATGGAACAAAGCTTCATCCACTACAGTGCATGTCTGTGTTTTAACATTACACAATAACAATAACACAGAAGTATTTCCATCATTTAAACTCAGTTACGAGTTTACGATCAACTGATTTCTTATACAGGAATATAACCTGTATAAGAAATCAGTATATATAGTATCAGTATATCCAAAATATATTATATTTTGGATCGATCAGTACTGCATTGTCCTGTATCTAAATATACAGTGTGTTAAGAAAACCTTGTCCGATCCGTGAAGGTGTTGTTAGGTATCGATAACTGATTCTACTAATGGATACAAAACCGGGCTAAACTTGAAAAAAAAAACCCCTTAAAAAAATAAATATTATTTCGCAAAAAGCGGTAACTTAATAAATTTGCGTTAAGCACCCTTCCGCGGGCGGCGGGCGGCAGGGCACGCGGCACATGGTCGCATCGCTATTCGCTCATAATAATACCGGTGTTGTCACTTTTTTAAAAATTACCATATTTCGGGGAAGTTGGAATTAATTCGCGAGATAAAATGATTATTTCAAAATTCATTTGTATTGGTACTACGAGTATGATGATTACGTAAAATTTTATATTATATTTGGTCATGTGTTTACCTAACCTTTATTATCCTTATGGGTCGGACAGGGTTTCCTTAACATATTGTCTATACATAAATAAATGTATATAATGTATATATTTATTGATAAACACGAATTTAACGATAGCTATTTGACGCTTAATCTCTACAAGACCAAAGAAAAAAAAAATACTCAATTCTTAAAAGTAAAAATAGCAAACCATTCTTGAAGGAAACACAATGAGCTATTCCCGTCAGCGGTAATAATAAGTATTAAGTAAAACGTATAAATACACAGGTGAACGGTGCTGCCTATCTTCTTAGAAATAATTCGCAGTCATATATCTACCAAACGTAGATTTATTCAAAGCTATCTATCTAGCACCGCGCCGCAAATGTTATAAGGCTCAGAAGTACTAAGCTTTTGTCAAAAGTCAGGCCAATATCTAGCTTGGTACAATATACAATTATAGTTCAATTAGGTTTTATTGGCAATGTAAATAATTTTTATGAACATATCATTTTAATGGCACAAATAGACTATTGATTATCCGTAAAATATATAAATTTAATTATTTTACATGATATGATACGCATCATGGATATGCGCATCTTCAATTATTATTCTCATTCTCAATGTTACATAATCCGTCTTTCTGTGGAAGATATTCAACTTTATTGCTACAGCCCTAAGGTTCAAGGATGATTGTGAAAATTTTACTATTTTTGGTAACCTATTGGAGTCTATACATTTATGGAATTTCATTGATATCAACATGAGAACCGTTGGGCCTTTGTGTAAATTGCAAGGAAATCCGTGCGGTTTAAGTTGACACAAGACAAAAGTATGCCTTTGAGTTATAAGAGCTTACTGTCTGCGTACTTGTTTCGCCGCCATTTGTTCAGTCGAACCCTTTGGGTTTCGATGTCACTGCACTTTTTAAAGCCATTGCGCACTCTACGGAACTATCAACTAGTTGTAACTCCAAACATAGCTTTAAATACCTGTTGCGTTTACGTATTAACTTTGAACATTGTTTTAAATCCCGGTTGATGGTAAGCCTAGTTATTCAATCAATGAATCTTATAATGGGTACGTGTATAAATAGGAACATTGGACTCTGCAAAATGAAAACCTATGACAATTAAAAAGAAACAATGATACAGAGATGAAGAAAAGTGACTGCGTCACGACGAGATATCAGTTTGGGACCAGTATTATGGGCTATGATAGCTCACTATTTATTTAAAAGTGACGCCACATATTGCGGGGAAATCGGACGCCACGGTCATGTGATGCAAAAGAATGACAACACATAATTGAAAGAGTCCTTACCTCTTGTCCTTCCCCGGTCCGATACCGCACCCACTTGCCCAGCTTCGGCCGCCAGTATTCGATGACGTAGGCTTCCGCGTACTCCTGCCCTAGGCCGTTTCCAAACCGGCCTTGAGTGCCAGTCCCAGTGATCACATGTACTGAATGAAGGTCGATCTCCAGCCATTCTGTAGATTCAGTGACGATTTGCGAACGCGGACACCAAGCACCACCCTTAATGTCCTGGTTTAGCCTGTTGGAGCACCGAAACAACCATTATAAGATGATTTAATAATTATTATTATTATATATACAAAAAAAAATCTTCAATTTGTGAAAGACTGAATAACAACTTGCTTGTATCAAAATTCGAACGCTTGGAGAAGTTACTACACAAGGTAATTTAATATTGAAAAATGTTTACACGAAATATTTCGGCTTTTGTGAAATTGGGGATGGTGAACAATGGTGATCCGGAGACGGAGCATAACAAAGGACTTATTGCGTAGCCTATTTGAATAGATCTAAAGCTATAGTACTGCTCCTGTTTTCTTTTAATTCATCGCTGCACTAAGCTAACTATGAATATTACATTTATGAGGAGAGTCCCTTCGCTTATTACGGCTTTGTATTAGATGCGTGACCCGTGGAAATGTAGTTAGTTGAGTGTCTGTTTAGTATGTAATCTGTGCTTGCGCCTCGTTTAACTAATAACAACGCGGTTCTCACCCACGCGTTCCGACATGCCCCTAGTCTTATCTTTCTAGTACTAGAGAACATGCACGGCCACCCTTGGGTGACAGCAGTCCTCTGCTCCAGCCATTAAGCTAAGAACATAATATCATGTTTTTTTCAGTAAAGGCTTTGAGCTATCAAGCTTTGAACCATAACAAATGCAAAGAACCGTGTGGCCGCATATTCATCCACATTACGAAGGATATAACGAATCTCTCGTCAAAATAAATTGACAGCTTGTCTTATATGTATCCTTGTACATCTGTTCAAACAAATCGTAAAAGCAATTTCAACATTGTAAGCAATTAGTTTCTGAAATGAGATTTTTCGTAAAGTTTTTCTTCGAAGATATTTCCTTAATAAACGACACAAGTACACTTAGATGTATGTGTAAATCATATACAGGGTGTATCTGACATCGTAACGCAAACTTCGCGAGAGGGCTAAACCGCATGCCACTAATAAAATTATGATAGTCATTTATGTCGTTAATGAGCGGTTACAGAAATAACAATGTTTAAAAACATGTGTCGGCTCGGCCCTTGAACGTTGCAAGCGTGTCGCGCGTGTTTGTGGGTATGACGTTGACCCCTGATGTGAACCCAATTAAATCAGCTGATAGGATAGTTTTTTGAGTTTTGTTCACATTGCCTTTTTTGTGTAATTAGTAAATTAATTATTTTTTACTTTAAAATCTTATTGGGTTTTAAAAGTATAGCAATTATGAACGGCTTAAAGTGGAAAAAACTGCATATTTTTTTTTTTTTAAATCAGGAAAGAACCGACGAAAAATTCCACCTGTGGGGGGTTCAGAATCATGTACTGGATCCATGGTACTCGTTTGTGCGTCGATGTCAGAGACACCCTTTATAGATTTATTTGACATTGACGAATATAATGATAGATGAGCACATGTCTTTCTATAATATATTACAATTTCTGTATTCATAATCGTTTTAGAATTGTTATAAATGAATGATACTGGTAGTCATTAAGCCAAGGACAATGACAAACAAAAAATATGAAATCAATATCCAGATAAAATAGTATATCATTCCAAACAAAATATGTATACATATAATGGATACAGTAAGGACGTCGCAACTCGTACGATGATATCTTCAGTAAACGTTTCTGAATATTACTTAAATACCCATTAAACTACAGGTGACGGCTAGTCTAATCGCTCTGTTGTAAAACTTCATCGATAAAGTGTAATTAGTCGCAAGTAAAAAGTTTTAAAAGTCGGTGCTGAGTCATAACTTCATAAGTTTACCCGCTTCGGAGCTTATAAGACGTGGCTGTACAAAGCCATTTGCTTCAATACGCTGGACATACAAAAACTAAGACGCATTGTTATTTCACAACGATCCAAGATTCCTCCTATAATATATCAATCAAAGCTAATAATAGTGGTGTTGTTATTAGCGCATTCACTTATCATGTGTCACTGAGGCAGTGTAATCGTTTGCACCAATCAAATTCCGAGATGGTCAGTCATTAAGCTCATTGACGCGCACCGAGCGCTCTCTTGATATCAATGAGGCGTGAACAAACTTTCATAATTTATCACTTAGCATATGCGCCGGCTAATAAGTTTTGATACTATTTCAACACAGACACCAGAAATGTTGAACACTTCCTTTTGTCTAGCCTTAGTGCCGTAATACAAATAGTGCTTCATAAATCATTGATGATGTAACATAAACAACGCGCTGGGTGTTCGATAATAAAGAAAATAAACATGTCGCATATGAACTTTTATAATTAATGGCTTGTAATAAACAGTCAGTAACCATAGGTTCACGACGAGCGCTTGCGCTGTAAACAAATTAACGTTTCCAGGGACCCCACTCACGACTTCGACTGTCAAGTCAATAAAATTTGGAGCTTTAATTTTGAAGAGCATTTTCGAATCAAAGTAGCTAATGAGATAAAAAGCTGTTGAGTTGCGCGTTAAATTGATGAGGAGTATAGCAACCTGGCCACTTTATTTGTGAATTTCGTAAGAAAATAATACGGATTAAAGGTAACTAAATTGTATTACGAATAAAACATTACTGCTGTCACCAATTACGACACCGTTATTTCCCTCCCGCCTTCCCCAGGGCACGTGGCGGGTTGGAGGGTGGGTCTGTTTATATATTCAGCATTGGAAGCTTGTTATGATGACATTATGGTAGCGCTTTAGAGTCCATTTTCGAGATATATTTCTAATACATCTGAAAAATGGACTTGAAAGCGCTTTCAAGTATGTAATGTTTTTCTAAGTGATACGAATATTGACATAAGTATGAACTTATGTCAATATTCCTATCAGTGTTACAAAGTATTTAACCGTAAGAAACGTTCCTTCATGTCGATATTGCAGCAGTAAGATATAAATTATTTGTCTATTCTGAAACCAGTTACCGAAGATCTATGCAGTAATAATATTTTCATCAGATAAAGATCCAGACGTTTCCAAGCGATATAGGCAAGTCCTTATTAAATAATAAATAGTCAATATAAATAGGTAATACGAACCTTCCATTCTGCGGGGCCACATTGCCGTCGTTATAACAGGAGCTAGCGCTGATATCCCTGTCGGGAATCAAACCGCTCTCCATTCCGAGCGGCGCGATACATTGAGCTGTAAACAGACACAGTATATAGCGGCCTACATATTATGTGTTGTATAAATATGCACACCCGGTTTATGCACCACACCGACCCGCCGACTACGACCAACTTAAATGACATTTAGATGCTTGTCTTGCCTCTAGATGCGCGTAAATCATTCAAGACCCACGGAGGTGACGCAAGTAACATTGTAGGTACACCATGAGAAAGCCTTTCGCTGTTAGCATTGCAAAGCATTGCAGTGTTAAATTAATCGCTATAGGCAGAAACAAAGCCAAACTGAAGACAAAAACAGGACAGCATAAAAAGGTAAAATTAAAGATAATTGCGCCACGATAAAAAGTAATATGTACCACTAATCACGTCGAACTCAATTTAAAAGTTCGTGTGGACGTGTCAAAAGTTTTCATGAAATAAAATCGATGGGACTTCTAAGAACAGGATATGCGGCGGCAGGTCATCGCGTGTGTTACATTTTTTAGAAACACAATAACACCTTCCATCGGCCGCCACCCTTACCCTGCCTAGCATTAGTAACTAGAAAATTAATTATTTTCAAAACATCCGCACAGCGTGTTTCCACCTAACATTAGCAAGCTTACGTAGACAGTATTAATTAATAAAATGTAAAAGAGCACTAAATTAAATAAACATGAGACAAGTTGTCAGGCGAATTTCTCATTGGGCTTCTCTACACTTGTACAGTATAATTCTCAACGGGGCCGCTTATTAGTCAATCTATCAAAGGGTTCTCGCGTGCGGTAGGTATTAGACGGAACAAACGATATAGAGTACATAGAGGTATATGTAATATATTATGTTGATCATTTAATTAGCTGCCAACGACTGATAACTTGTGTTGGGTCGCATGAGGCTACGCTTGACTGAGGAGAGCGTGCGGGGCGCGGGTGCGTTCTATTGTAATGTCCAAATTATCTTATTGCATTGTTCTGCTTCTTAACGATTTATAAATGATTTATTGTTGTATACCGTTTCATGTATACGGCCAAACTTATTGGAATGTTACAAATGTACATACCTTCCAATAAGTTTGAGTTTCAATTCGAGTTTCTTTCGAGTTTTAATTCGCCAAATCGCTTGCGCTTGTTGTGTTCACCACCATGAGACGTACAATAGCCATCAATCATTTCATTCTAGTACTACTCGTTGCGTGGCTCTTATTAGAGGAATATTTAATTTTCTAATGTTTCACAATCATACATCTCTCGTATAAAATGAGAGCACACGGCGTAAAACCAGTAACGAAGATACGCTATCACTAGGTAAACAATGCCACTGGCGGCCGCCCCACACGTTTCCACATGTTCGACTACAGTACAAAGTTAACATAAAAATATGTATCCATTTAATTATGGTCTATTTTTAATGTATGGTGAAGTCATTAACCCAAATATGAATAATAATGGTTGATAGTGAAATCAATCCACTAAAGAGATGGCTATACAAGTGATATAGCTTCGTCCCGCTCTTGGAGCGGAACAGGAATGGATTTAATCAGCTTTGCTGTAGGTTCTTGACGTCTACTCAACAGCCTTAATTTATATTCAGACAGCAGCGGCGCTTACACACTTTATGGAACCGAACATTAATATCGATGACAAGTCGCACAGCCAATGAACGTTGTATCAGTATAGACCGACCACGTGCTTCTAATATAATGTATTGAAACTGGAAAACCATCTGAAAATTGGAGCCTATTAAGAACCCACGTTAATAAGTTTTCCCCACACGACACAAAAGACAAGCGCTTATAGGTCAAATGCAAATAGAATTCGCTTGTTGCGTGTCTCGTTATTTAAGCAGGCCTCTTGTTGCTCAGCGCTTGAGAACAAATTGCAAACGTCATAAAGCCAGTTTTGAATATTAATAAACACGAATAAATGATCTTGGTTTAAGCAAAAGCATTTACTTGAACCAGCGGTTCACAAAGTGAACGTGCTTCTGATGTCCGGCTAATTGGTTATTCTTTTTTTATATCGTCCAGTTTTGCTGCCCCCTAACAATTCCGTGGAGTTTGGTTTCGTTTTTTTAATTCCATTGTATCAAAATTGTTTCAGCGCACGGATGAGTGAAAGTCAAATAGTAAAATTTAAAATGGGGAAAGTTTCAGAAGCACTGAGCTTGTGCGTGCTTATGCTATTGCGTGACATGTAGTCGTCTAATGAATAATAAACAGCGCAGTGGCGACTCGCTACTCATTCATATCCATCCACGAAAAGCAATATTCTTTTTACATAAAACGATCGAAAGTCAGCTTAAATCGCCAACTATATTGGCTCCACCTCGTATAAATTTGTGCGCAACAGCGCCTGCCCCACGGAGCTTCTCCGTTACCTAGATACGTGTGCGTTCCCGCTCTTCTTCACTCGTTCTTCGCCATAATATACGGCAACTTACAACGAGTGACATTGTAAGTTGGCTTTTCTTTTACGACTTGAACCACTTTGCGTGATATCGTTCAACTATTATTTTAATTACTTCCATTGTACGAGGGGTCGTTAGCATTTTGTTTTTTTTTTATTTCATGTTCAGTAGTTTTCACGACGAATGAGTACGGCACGTATAACTGACAGCGATAACGGTCCGGCGAGGTAATGACTTTCCAAACTATCAACATGCCGCGACGACGGCGTACGTATCAATGTACAGCAAGTAATAATTACATAGCCATTGATGGCAGATCGATAGAAGCAGGCCAGCGGCACATTAAATAATAAAATACACCTCCAAAATTTGCTCCGGGCCGTTTTAGACCCGGACCATTAAAAGGGCTTGCGTTTCTTGAAATCGATACCAGACGAATAATTAAACAAAACAACGGGATGTGCGAAGTGTAGGTAATACATGTTTTAGTCAAGGGTTACGTGGATAAAGGGTGCCGCAGGGTGAATACGTGTGGATGTTACGTGGGCACTAAGTACTCTTTGGTGTTTTAATTAAAATAAGCATAATGTACTCACTATGTCCCTGTATATTTTTTCTCAACTCACTAGCATTTATCATGTCTAGAACCCCTTAATGTCGAACAATACTTCATTCGCGTTAACTTTAGACAAAAGAGGTTCATAGAAGCAGAGATGCCCCAAACTTAATTTTAATAACTCGAAAGTAGACGTTAATAACGAATAACAACATAAAAACAAAATAACTAAAATCGCGAGCGACTTGATTTAATTAGAACAGTTGGTTTACTCGTATAAGATGATTAGGTATAATAAATTCAGCATCGATCTTAAATGTACACAATATACATACATAATGTACTTTTATAACAAAGTGAAAATATATATATATACAATATAAACAATGCTTTTTAGTTATACAGTATGTTAAGAAAACCCTGTCCGACCCATAAGGATAATAAAGGTTAGGTAAACACATGACCAAATATAATATAAAATTTTACGTAATCATCATAGTACCAATACAAATGAATTTTGAAATAATCTTTTTTTCCCGCGAATTAATTCCAACTTCCCCGAAATTTGGTAATTTTTAAAAAAGTGACAACACCGGTATTATTATGAGCGAATAGCGATGCGACCACGTGCCGCGTGCCCTGCCGCCCGCCGCCCGCGGAAGGGTGTTAACGCACATTTATTAAGTTACCTCTTTTTGCGAAATAATATTTATTTTTTTAGGGGGATTTTTTTTTTAAGTTTGCCCCGTTTTGTATCCATTAGTAGAATCAGTTATCGATACCTAACAACACCTTCACGGGTCGGACAGGGTTTTCTTAACATACTGTATAACAAAAAAAATCCTAAAAACTAACTCACACAGTAACCTTTAAATTAATAAAATAAGTAAGTACCTCTAGTTCGTTTTAAGGGCCACTATTTGATAAAACTAACAGAGTGCTTTCGCCGTGTAATCGGATACATTAAGCTTGTTTATTAAGACCAACTAATAATTCCAAAAGCTTTAGGCATCATACAACGGAAATAAATGGTACTTTCACAAAACGCTTTATAAACTGTTCGTATTAAGTACGTATAATTCGAGGTTAAAGTAAAATAAATTCTGTTACTTATAGAGCCTTAGTTTCACAAAATATTTGATCTCTCTTTCTTACAGATTTAATTTAAAATCTGTTGTAGGTGTAAGCACTGTGATATAAAATGGCGTCTTATTTGGACTTGGTATAAGTATCACAGTATTGCCTGTTGGTATAGTTACGTCCTGAGATGCGTCTACGACTTCCGTTTTGGTTTTAAAATCACAGGGCATGACGTTATTCTTATTCGCCATTGTTGTAGACACCGGTCGTATCTACGTGGACTGATTACCAACGCGTCTAACGTGAGCATTTACCACAATAGTGAATGTCACAGGACTTGTGTGATTACTTAGCAACAGGCTGTTTATAGCCCCTAGCTAGATAAACAGTTTTCCTGCTCATATATTTAAATAAATGCTGTCGAACACCGATTGTCAACCTTAGATACGTACATAGGTGAAACCACATTCTATACACCAATACCTACATTGAAGATTCTTGGCAACAAACGAGAATGAATTCAATATACTATATCGCGCGGAGCCGCAGATTCGATCGGTGTAATTTAGCAATTACCTTATGTACTCGTATTATTTTGTATTACAAATGTAGTATAATTACAGCAAATGTCATAAGTATAGCTTAATTAAATAATTTCCTACGTAACAGGGAATAATTCTATAATTGCGGTGAATCGACATCAAATACGTGGAATATAGAAATATTTAAACGCACCCATGTTTGAACTGAAGTAGACTAGTGGCAGTAATTATCGTTAAGTGCAATAGTGCAAGTGGCAAAGCTGAACAGGGTACGTCACATATGTACCCACAAAGTAAGATTGTTTTTACGTCATTGCTTCAAGTATTGACCCCCTATTCCCTCCACAAACTAAACTAAATTTAACTTGAGTACATCTTTTTCTTCCTGTTTCATTAAGAAAAGGACAGAAGATAAAATATTGATTTAGTCCCGTCAAATTACTCAGCGCTTGACGTAAATTAACAATGGCCCCGATTCTGTTGTTCACAAACTAAACTAACTTTAACTTCAGTGCATCTTTTTCTTCTTGTTTCATTAAGAAAAGGACAGAAGATAAAATATTGATTTAGTCCCGTCAAATTACTCAGCGCTTGACGTAAATTAACAATGGCCCCGATTCTGTTGTTCACAAACTAAACTAACTTTAACTTCAGTGCATCTTTTTCTTTTTGTTTCATTAAGAAAAGGACAGAAGATAAAATATTGATTTAGTCCCGTCAAATTACTCAGCGCTTGACGTAAATTAACAATGGCTCCGATTCTGTTGTTCACAAACTAAACTAAATTTAACTTCAGTGCATCTTTTTCTTCTTGTTTCATTAAGAAAAGGACAGAAGATAAAATAAAGATTTAGTCCCGTCAAATTACTCAGCGCTTGACGTAAATTAACAATGGCCCCGATTCTGTTGTTCACAAACTAAACTAACTTTAACTTCAGTGCATCTTTTTCTTCTTGTTTCATTAAGAAAAGGACAGAAGATAAAATATTGATTTAGTCCCGTCAAATTACTCAGCGCTTGACGTAAATTAACAATGGCTCCGATTCTGTTGTTCACAAACTAAACTAAATTTAACTTCAGTGCATCTTTTTCTTCTTGTTTCATTAAGAAAAGGACAGAAGATAAAATAAAGATTTAGTCCCGTCAAATTACTCAGCGCTTGACGTAAATTAACAATGGCCCCGATTCTGTTGTTCACAAACTAAACTAACTTTAACTTCAGTGCATCTTTTTCTTCTTGTTTCATTAAGAAAAGGACAGAAGATAAAATATTGATTTAGTCCCGTCAAATTACTCAGCGCTTGACGTAAATTAACAATGGTCCCGATTCTGTTGTTCACAAACTGAACTAACTTTAACTTCAGTGCATCTTTTTCTTCCTGTTTCATTAAGAAAAGGTAGAATATGTAAATCAACGTATTTTTGGTCGCCATGTTTATAATCACGCCTAATTTGTCTATGGAGTAATTTGACAGGATTAAACTAATATTTTATTTTCTATCCTTTTCTTAATGAAGTAAAAAGAAAAAGATGCACTTATTTAGTTGCCTTGTTTTTAATCATGTCTAAGTTGTATAAGGAGCGTCTTGACTTGACAGGACTATACAAATGTTTATCTTTAGTACTTTTTTTAAAATAAATAGAAAGATCAAGATCCGCTGAACTTCAATGTAGTTTAGCTTGTAAACAAGGGTATCGGCGCCAGCGATTTTCATTTTCACCATAAAGTTTGTGATATTTTCGTATTTTAAATATATTATACAATGTATAAAATATGAGCTTTGACGCAATATCTTCTATCTATAATTGTCACACTATCATAATTCGAGGTATGTAGCGTTTCAAAAAATCCTGTTCATTGCTGGGTAGCGCCGAAGAGCAATAATTATGGTATTCAAACAAAATTCTTCCTTTGACTAGAAAACCAGACAAAAAAAAAAGGAAAAATATTAAAGCACTAGAGAAACGTCTCCTTCGCTTCAGTTTTATTGAAACGAATTTTTGCAATAACGAAAATTCAGTAGTTCTTCAATATTAACTAATTAAAAGCCGGAGACTACTTTCAATTAGTGCTTTGAACGAAGCCTTTAATATAATTTGTGTTTTCATTAACGAACCCACATAAAAGTTTTGGTTCGATTGAAATTTTGAAATATAACAACTCTAAACGCGACTGGTGGAATTTATAATAATTCTTCGTACAAGTTCGCCGAGCCACGGCGTCCCCGTTGCTCTGGGAGCAGAGAACTTTCTAATTAAATATTAAGGCAGTCCATGCACAGACATCTACGAAGGACTTGCCACTATAACTTTTTATAATTGTGTGATACGCTCATAATGTCCTTTGGACCAAATGGCCTGCTATTGAAACGGCGGTGTTCTGTAAACTGTTTTTGTTTGCACGGGAAGCAGAGAGGTGGGTGTACACAATATGTAAAGAAAACCCTGTCCGATCCGTAAAGGTATTGTTAGGTATCAATAACTGATTCTACTCATGGATACAAAACTGGACTAAACTTAAAAAAATCCCCCTAAAAAATAAATATTATTTCGCAAAAAGAGGTGACTTAATACATATGCGTTAAGCACCCTTCCGCGGGCGGCGGGCGGCAGGGCACGCGGCACGTGGTCGCATCGCTATTAGCTCATTATAATACCGGTGTTGTCACTTTTTTTAAAATTACCAAATTTCGGGGAAGTTGGAATTAAATCGCGGGAAAAAAAGATTATTTCAAAATTCATTTGTATTGGTACTATGATGATTACGTAAAATTTTATATTATAGTTGGTCATGTGTTGTATACCTCCTATTTCAAGCACGCATTTTTTGTTAGAAACTTTATTTCGTGTAATCTATAAAAAGTTGGCAAAAGAACGCACGAAGTCTCTTTATAGTGGCCATGTTCAGCAGTCAATTCTTCTTCAGTTCAATCTTGCTTCCGATCTCATTTTGAAAAGGATATAAAAGAATAAAGGCAGCGTTGTCAATGGCTTCAGAATTCTGAGATGAGTGGGCCGATAAGCACTGTTCCATTCAATCACCAGTAAAGACGCTGCTGTTGCCGCTTTGTTAAAAAAAGTCCAATCGAGACATAAAAGCTTAGCGAAATCCCAATTATACAGGGGCAATTGAATTTACCTAGCGGAACTGCAGATATAATGGTTATCGATATCTAAACTCAATAAAGATATTACTTATTTATTTATTCCCACGTTGAAACGCCATATAGCGGTTACACAATGAGGCAAAAATCACTCAATGTGCTGCTATCCATCAATCCTACACGCGGTGGACATCGGACGAGTGGCGATGGATCACACACGCTCAAGCGCATCATTTTTCCATAGACCCCCGTCACTTCTTACATATTGCGCAAATTCATTGTGTAGGGTGGTTTTAGTCAGTAAAAGTCTGAACAACCCTGCCGCCCATCATTCCTTTGTTCTTATTACTTTCATGAAAATAAGAATAAATAAACAAAAAAGTTCTTAAGTTAAGATGAAACAGAAAATCTGGCTATACAATCATAACTTAATCTAATAAGGAAACTTACTCAAACACTCACACTCACATACCTTCCTACACAAAAACTACACATAGACACACTCTCAGATACACATCCGACATCAGTCGCTTCAGTTACTGTGTTAACAACCACTATAAGCAAAGATAAAAGTCACGATACTATAAATTGGACCAGCAAAATCTCCGACGAATAAGATACAGTCGGTCTAATCTGTAACAGTCTCACTTTCTCTCAACCTTGGGTGAAGTGAACATGGAGTGAGTTGATTAACACTATTAACATTACTTTTGACGTTGATATTTTTTTAACAGTTTAAGTCACAGAAACCTGACAATATTAAGTAAAGTTGGTAGTACAACCCACTTAAACATTTTGGGGTGTATTCATAAACAATGTTTAAAGTTGAGTAACATTCAAACGTCAAAAATATTTGGTTAAACAGGCAACAATCACTAGTTAAGTTTAAACAATGTTTATAAAAAGGGGTTATGTACGCTGTTGTTATTATGTACATACAGACGCCAGTACATCAACTCACTACAAACTGTCAGTTTCTTTTTACTTTTCAGTAAAGCTTTAAGATTCAAGGTTGATTGAGAAAATTTGACAGTTTCGGGTAGTTTGACCTTGACGTCTGTAATAATAAACCTTTTATTATAAACATCACGTCCGCGGAGTTTTTCTAGCTAATTTTAAGTTATATTTCCTTTTTAACCTTCAGACTTTTTCATGAACGTAATAGCGCAAACGTGACTACAAGAACCATGATACAGCAACTGAAATTTCCCGTCGGGTAGTGACTAAGTGAAAACTTTTGTTGGTACTCTCCCAAACATTACCTCGCATTATGTCTGCCTGTCAGTACCTCAAAGGTATTATTCAAAAAGTAATTACAAGGACTTAGCCGCGTAGATTTGTATAGTTCATGATAATTATCACACATCCTATAACCTTGGCAATTTTACACTATAGTATTTAAAGTTCTATAGTACGATCTTGGAGATATTATTTAAAATAGGAGCGGTAGCCTAGTGATATCGGCCACGACTCAAAGTTGTAAGTCGTAGGTTCGGACCCCGTCAGGCAACCTACTTTGTGTAAATTATTTCATCATCACTGCTCTCTCAAAGCAGTGAAGGAAAACATCGTGAGGAAACCGGCATGGCTTAAAAGAACTTCGATGAAATGTGACATCTACCAATCCGCACTGGGCCCTCGTGGTAGATTACGGCCCACTTCCTCATCGTGAGGAGACCTGTGTCCAAGGACAAGGTGGTCAGGTGTCGATCAATATGTCTAGCCTTTTTCCACATTGAAGTCGGCTTTTAGTCTCACCGGATACAGCTGAATCCTGATAGGCAGTCTGAGGCTTCCACAACCCAAATACTGGGTAACAGGATACCCCTCTAGTTGTCGAACTGGTGACTGCCAAAAATCAACGATTAATAGGGACCAACGGCTTGACATGCTTTCTAAATCCCGGAAGGGAGTTTGTGAAAATGCTCAACCATCTGCTGACCAACCGCATTAAGCGTGGCTTAACCTGATCTATCGCTCCATGCAGCTATTCTTACTGAGCCACAAGCCCCTTGTAACTAAATACTTGAGTCATTACACTTATTACCAAAAATACAAAGTTTTTTCAATTAAACATGTGGTTAGCACATTACTGTAATGACTACTAAACTAAACCTTAGAGCCTAATAAATGATTATTTTCAGCAATTCAGTGTTGTTTTTTATGTATCCTTGAAAGTTCCAGCAAATATGTCTGTCTCAACTATTAGTATCTATTAAGTCGATATCGTCATTGTTTCATTGATACACTCCGTACTTCAGTACGCCCATTAAATTCGAGTACACCTTGTTTTCTAAAAGTTTCAGCGAAGGCTGTTCGTTTTCCGAAAAGAATCTAGCTAAAGTTACGAACTGAGTGAAAATTTCCGAAAGTATTTATAAACGTCTCCCGTTAAACATTAAGACCGGGACTAAAGCTATGAAAGAGAGAGGCGACGTTTTAATATGAATTAAATTAGTTTAATGCAGGAAGGACGCTATCCTGAAGTTATTGAGCTAACAAACTAAATCCATGAGTGAGATATGAATTAAACTTTTACTAGACGCAAAGGTTTTAAACAAACGGCTATGGAGCTTACACCCGTATCATCCAGGTAACACAGCATGTAATAATAATAGAAAGAAGAAAATAAGAAAGAAATAAAAAACATGACGCAAACGGTTACAAAGACACAAAACAAAATAGAGGGAAAGGGAAACATGCGTCACACCTATATTACCTATAACATGCAATATATTATTCTAGATATACGTTGAATGCACTGTGGACTATCGGAACAATCTCGAAATTACCTGTCCTTTACACATGCTGCCTTTGTATCTCATCCAACCAATATAAAAGTCTGGCTTCTCAATAAACGGAAGCAAGTTGTCTACTTGTTTCAGGAAGGCTGCTCTCGTCGACAAAGTGAAATATTCAAAGTCAATTTTTAAAGAGAATACCTTTTATGATTGCCTTTCAATATACGGTTAAAGTAACCTTTGTTACAAGCGCTTAATCGATGTTTTATGTGCGGCATAGATACATATATGCCTGCATTATTTAGTGTTGTTATACACTGTTCGACAGACTTTAAAGAGAAGACACGACTATAGGTACAAATAAATTTCCGCCGTTTAAAAAACGATGTTGTCACTAAGAGGTTACGTTGAAATTGTCAGATGTAAAATATGATATTTATCGTAACTTCGGACATCTGGTAAAAACATACACTTAGAATATTAGTGACAGTATACTCATACAAAGTCACTAATATTCTAAGTGTATTTATTTTTGTGACAAGTGTAAAATGACAAGTTTTGTGCTGATTTTGAGTAATTTGGGGTAACTTTTGTTACTTCTTTAATTAGAAGAAATCTGCTGCTGAGGTCCATCGATTGCTTGTAGAAGCTTATGGTGAAGCTGCTTTAAGCGAGAGAAGTTGTCATGAGTGGTTTCAAAAGTTTAGAAACTGTGAAGACAAAGAACTTAGTGGAAGACCGAAATCGTACGAAGACATGGAATTTGAAGCATTATTGGAGGAAGAGGTAAAACGCGCCCGTTACTACTCCAGATATGACATAATTGGGTTGTATCCTAAAAAATAATTTAATGTCCCTCAGATATATTTCTAAAAAATATTGAACACGTATTTTTAATTTTTTCTTTCATTCAAATACTTAGGAAGATATATTGAATTGAAATGTCGCATGACGTCACGCCGTGGTACAAAATATTCCACGGCGTGACGTAATTAGCACCGACTCCGTAACTTTAATACGCTACATTTCAGTAGATTTTGGTAATTTAGAGAAAATAAAAAATACCGGTCTTCATTTTTTTTTTATTATCTATAAGTCGGATCTATAAGTAATAATTATTTTTTTGATTTTCATACTTTGGATACATCCCTACTCGTTCGCATGTTCAAAAACCGGCGGAAACTTATTTGTACATCTATTAAATAAAATTGAAGTGTCTATTTGTCATGTTAAGATAACGGCTTTTTACTAAATGCATTTGAAAGCATACACGGTACTTAACAAAAACATTTTAGCTGTCTGACTGTTAGTACTGGCTAGCTGTTGCTATAAGGAGCGACATATTTTTATTTAAAAAACATTGTGTTCTGCGCATAAATAAAAATAAGACAAATGGATTCCATTTCCACGTGAGCGAAACTTCGAGCAGAAGCTACTATATAAACTCACGCCTTCTTCCCATGGGGGCAAGCAGAAACTTCAGAACGCCATCTGTTACAATGCCTTACATACTTCTTTTCTCATAAAGGGAAGACATTCAACGTATTTTGTAATTTAAGTACCTTATCCATAAGTTATGGTATATTGAAAGATAGCTACCAATAAAGCTAATAATCCATAATATCTAGGAGCACCGTATAATATCTGCAATATCATATTTAATCTGGTGCAACGCTACCGCCAAGCATTCCCCTTAAAATACCAATATTCTAAGCATAGCTTTGACTTACATACATCTATACTAGAATTCGCTACTCATATCAAGCACATACCTATTTCTCCGTCTCGAGCCAGATGCCCGTTTTTATAGTATATTACTTAGTTATAATAACTTAAAGTACAATAGCGTTTTGTATAATTACATCAGCGCGACACGGAATGTTTTTTGTCTAGCTCTGCACGGGTCGATATCAAATTTCGAATTAAATTTACACTTTTTTGCATGATTTCTTAAATCTCCTTTTTTTGGGTAATTAATGGTATAAGCTCATTCTATGGGGTTATATTAGCACAAGTTAAATAAAATTATAATGATTTTTTAAATAGAACTATTGAAAAATTGAAATCAGAGTGACACGAATGAGTGATGTTGTTACACTAATGAAATTATCCAAAACACTAATGAGATTAGATGCCTACTAATGATAATATAATTAAAAATAAAACAAGTGTAATCACTCATTGTAATAATTTTGCGATGAACTCTATATGAATAAAACTAAAAAAATAAAACCAACCCAAATATATTAAATCAGTTTATTGTCTCATAACAATCATAAAAATATTATTTGGACGCACATAATTTTTCAGTCTTCTTAGAAGGAACCTTAGGAATATAATGTATTATATTCGTTTAAGAACTTTCAACTTTCTTTAAACTTTTTAAGTTTTCCATATTTCAATCAATATTTTTGTATTTATCTATCCATAGTTTTGCTGATTTTAGCTTTGATTTCCTTTGGTTTTTTTAATCATTATTTATATAAAATTATCTTTTTCAATTTGCTTCCGACTTCTTTAATGATTTCTTTACCAGATATATTGTCTTAATCTTTCAATCAATCTTTGCATGTCTGTTGTTGATTCAAAAACGCAAGAAATTCTTGTTGATGTTGTTGCCCAAATCCAAATGCCATTACTTCTGTTTGAGTTACCATGAATGACAGATTATCTCAAGAACCTTTAACTTTAGAAAGTGGTTTAACATCCTCCTCTTCGCGAATTCGAGGACTTGGAGCTTTATTGGAGTGATATCGCTCAATATTTTAATTTTCTTATTAAGAGATATGATTTTAACATTACCAACTTCTGAATCAATTGCACTTTTGTATATTTTACAAATGGCGTCAACACACTCATAAAAACTCAAGATTTGAGAACTCCGATTCGTAGTTCCAAAGCACCTGGTGGACTAACTACTACTTTCCTGTATCTCAAAAATTCTTGAGAAAATTCTAAACCGGGCACTCAAGGGATTTTTAGAGAAATATAAAATCTTTGCTGATAACCAATACGGTTTTCGCTCCGGTTACTCTACCGAAGATGCCGTACTTGACTTGACAACAGCAATAACTAAAAACTTGGACAATAAAAACAAATGCCTATGTATATTTCTGGATCTCTCAAAAGCATTTGACACGGTCTCTGTTCCCATCCTACTTGCTAAATTGGAGAAACTAGGCATACGAGGAAATGCATTTAAAATAATTATGGACTATTTATCTAATAGGAAACAACAAGTTAGGGTTGGAAATATAGATAGCGACGAGGTTACAGTGTCCTATGGGGTTCCACAGGGGATTATTTTAAGTCCGACCATTTTTCAGCTATACATTAATGAGCTCTGCCAAATCTCTCTTCCTAACACAAGCATCTATACGTACGCAGACGATACGGCAATTTTTGTCTGGGGACCGAACTGGAATGCTGTAAAGGAGATAGCTGAGTACTCCTTATCAAACATTATGAACTGGCTTACAAACAACCTGCTGACGTTAAACCTCTCCAAAACGCATTATGTTGCCTTCTCAATCAGGAAAATTAACTCCCCACCACAAGACTTCTCCATAACAGCCCATAGTTGTCTTTCTCAAGATGCCTGTAATTGCCAACAAATCGAGCGAGCCGAGTATGTCAAGTACCTGGGTGTATACATCGATGGTGGACTGAGGTGGGACAAACAGATAGAAACAGTTACCTCCAGGGTGAGGAGACTAATTCACATATTCAAAGCACTAAGAGACTGTCTCCCACTCGAGAAACTCAAACTCGTCTACCTAGCCCTCTGTCAGTCCATTATTCAGTATTGCATCCCGGTGGCGCCGGCAAGACACTCCTCCTGGGTCTGGAAAGAGCACAAAGAGCTGTGCTCAAAGTAATGACTAAGAAGCGGTATAGATACTCCACCGAACAACTATACGCAGACTGCAAAGTCCTAACAGTTCGACAGCTCTTTGTGCTAAAGTCCATCATGAGAAGACACCAAAAGATCCCTCCCCCCGATCCAAGCAGATGCAGCAGGAGGTTAGTATGTCCACGTACTCCTTGTAGGACCTCTTTTGCCAGTAAACAATTTAACAACATGAGCACTAAGTTATATAATGATATCCACAAAGAACTAAACATCGCAGGATTAAACAGGCATAAACTTAAAACCAGCCTAACTAACTGGCTTCAAAATAAGAACTACACAAAAACAGAAGAGTTACTGACGCACGTCACATAGAATTACCCACACATAAAAACACACGTTAGCATTACCTTCATAACACCATATTCACTTCCAACACAACTACAAATCACACACATACCCACACATTAACACCCACACATACACTCACTCACTTATACACATATCTCCTCAACAATCCATGGTCCACATAAGTAATATTCACACATAGTTATATAATCATTATATTTTTGTTTTCTATTAATTATCCAGCGATAACGTTCACCCGCACGCACAAATAATGTAAATTGTAAACACCGAGCCACATTAGACGACTGAACACTGTCACCCAAAATACAAGCTTTCGCTTAGTTTGGGAGGCAGCATCAGTACCTATAGCCATTACATTTACCTGTATCTATATATAAGTCATCCTGTGAACTGTAAACCTTGCGACAATAAAGATTTATTATTATTATTTAAAAGGAGCTATGTTTTTGGGGATGATGAATTTCTTTTTCTATAATCTCATGTTCTTCTATTGATATATCTTCATAAAATTGTTCCACTATCTCTTGGATACTTTTGCCTCCTTCTAAAATCTTCTTTTGTAAACGGCTGCGTAGGTACTTCCTATAGAGGTCGTAATTCCGCCGTGGAAATACTGTATTCGACTTAATATTATCTTTGCAGCTTCTTTTAGGCCTGTTTTTTCAGTATTCAGATTTTTTTGTTTCGATTATTTTTCATAGTATTATTTTTTCGTAGTTAATCGTCATCGTCTGGTTTTTCGTAATTGTGACATTTCTTTCTTTTCCAAGAGATGCTTTCGTTTTAAAGCTTTAACTTTGTTCAACAAGATTATATTTTTAACTTATTTTGTCGATCTGTATCAGGTGCATCCAAAGGGTCGCCAATTTTATCATCAGCTATAGAATCAATTTCAGTTTGTGGCACAATAACTTCTTGTATATTTTCTCTTTTAATTTATTCTCGTGATGACGTTTGGAATTTTACCCCACTTTTTCCATTGTAATCTTTGCTCTTTTTTACCCTCTTTTCTATAAGCTTCTCTTTTTTTAGATCTTTCAGTGGAATATTTTTCGTTTTTAATTTGTTTATATTTTTCCCTCCTTGCTATTATTCTTCTTTGTAATTCATCTTCACTCATACTTGTCTTATTCGGCATAATGCCCGAAAAAAATAATTTCTTAAATAACAGCCATTAATAATCATCATCTCAGCGTTAATCCCAGTCACATCCGCAGCTTTTTCAGCTTTTGGAGTCTAAGGTCCGCTTTACCAGTCTAACTGCTGATTTTGGCAAACAGCAGTTAGAAGTGTAAATAACAACAGCCATTAAATCCTAACTTATAATAATTTAACAACTTTCGTAGATAAATAATCATGTAAATATGAGTATAACTGTGGATTTTCATCATATTACACAAAAAGAAGGAGAATTATAGGCGGAAAAGCTCTTTTATTTAATTCATTATTATAATATTTCATTAGTGTTACATTCACTATCATTAGTGTTACTTGAGAAATTGACACAAATGACAGTAACACAAATGATATTTGGGACAAACTTAAATTTTTTAAGCTTGTAGACCTTTCTAGGCGGCAATCGAATACATTTAAAATATGCACGTTCCTGTTAGCTCTTAGAATTACTAGGTTATAAATATTTGATTAAAACACCATTTGCAATTACACTTTAGACATGAATGAGTCGAGTTTTGTCCAAAGCACGGAAATCGGTAGAAATATGAATATCTCGCAAAAAATATGTAACGCACTACCACTCCGAAGACACGCTGCAAGGCCAATGACGATGTTTCGGCGTATGAGGTGAGGCGGAGTTCCAGGATCTCCATGGATTTAATATTATGACTGTATTAACTTAAGCTACACTAATGATAGTTAAACCTTGATTCATGTTTAAAACACTAGGATAAGAGTATTCTATTATCCACAAATGAAAAATGTATTCTACGTTTGAAGGCTTACACGTTATCATGATATAAAATATTAAATATATAGAATTTCTACGAATAATTTCGTTTTTATACGACTTTATTTCAACGTAAACGGAAAATGACCGCTATCATCTTAAGGTACTAAATTTTAAAGTTTTAGTTTTCTCGCAAATGCTACAATTTTGGGTATTGTTTTGTTTTGGAACGTAAAAAGGTAAATGAAGACTATGATATTAAAAAATAAAACAAAAACAATCGCAAAGAAAAATCAAAGTTATTAGAGATGACAACATTTTTAGCTCTGTTTGAAATCGACCCGCACGTCATTTTCGGTCAAGGCGAATGAAAAGGTTGGTATTACCCTTTTATTGTACATGCATATACTTACATCTATGTTATATACCATTAACATGTTATGTCATCCGCTAATTTTGCGATCAGGAAGGTGTGGTATGTATAATTTTTGGGTTGGCTAGTAATTGGGGTGGATTCTTTTATACGTTTTATTACCATTGAATGGCTGATACAAAGACAAACAACAGAATATTCGCAGTGCTATATCAGAGATGATGTAAAGAGTACGGTACTCACATATGTCGAGAGCGTGTAGCGGTGCGGCCCCGCCGAACATCAGCAGAGCTACCACACACAGCACCATCGCGCTGCACTCACTTCACCATTCTAGCGACACCACAAATCTGCAGCAAAACAAACAATCGTTACATAAGACGCGATATAACGTAGTTCCGCTTGTTGTGCTTCTGAAATTAAACTAAACAAATCAAGAGGTGGGTGAGCAAGCAAGTAGTTAAAGGCAAATTATGGGACGCAATTTTATTGAAACCTTTTTCTATTAGAAGCTCTGATTTATTACTCAATTGGATTGGAAACATAAGTACCAGTAATCATTGCAAAATTAAGCTTTTAGTGGAAAGAGAGGCCGGAAGGTTATATATGAAGTTAAAAATAGCAAGAAAAATAGAGGAAGTTTTTATCATTAGGTAGAATTTCGTTTCAAATGTAGCTTCAATTCTTACATGTTAGACACTCGTTTGTAAGGCCTCTTCTCTCGCTTTGAAACAAAAGAGTGTCTGGGGCTGTCTAACAATAGCGAATGTCATTTAGATGTAGCGTCGTGTGTCAAGGTCTGTAGTGCTGCTAGGGGCAATACACATTCTGTAGGAGCCACATAAACGTGCTATAAAATATGTTTATGGTTTACAAATATCGATAAATACTTAGGGGTAGTGTCGTCGGAACTTAGGGACCGAGGACGGGAGAGTCGGGACGCGGCGAGCGGCGGCGCCGGGAACGACGAAGGAAATGATTCCAAAATGTAAGCAAATAAAAGACAGAGCACCGCAAGCGCTTATTCTGGTACCTTGTTCGACGTCTGATGGATTTGCCGACTACAGCATTGAAAATGAAATTTATTTGAAAAGCCACGGATTTTTATTAACTATCGAACATAGTAGTCACTAATCTTCACAATATATTTTCTGGAGTTTAATGGTCTGTTGTCATTGTGTATATTTAAATAGCAACTTTTACTCGGTATACATCAACAACGCAAATTATTACTACTAAAACTGCGTCCTTGTATACGTACAGAAAAGCTTTAAATCTACGGATTCTGTAGAAAAATAAGTGACTTTGAGCAAAAATACTGAAATAATCTGCCGGCGGTGGTGTTTCCGTCGGACTACAATTTGAGTGTCTTCAAGGCTAGAGTGAATAGGCTCTTAATAAACTAGTGCGCTTTACCATCAACGATTGCGTCACTGCTTGCCATCAGGCGGGATTGCGGCCAAGCGCTGGTTTATATTTTAATAAAAAAAATAAATAAATAAATAATTTGGTAACTACCTTTACTCTACGCACATAAAATCGCTAAAAACTGCTACCGCGAACTTAAACGCATGCATTATTATATTTATATTATATGTGCTTATAAAGTACGGACCTGAAGACGAAATCAGATAAGTTCATAAAACACAGAATGCGAATACAAAAATAAAACAAAATATAGACACTTCTTTATTTGGACAGTTCATCTGTAAATAAAAGTAATAACAAATAAATACTCAAGTAAGCACTTAAATAATTGATTGTGATTCCATGCAAAGAGAAATAAAAACAATAACATTTATGTCAACTTTTAGAACTTATGGAAATTCAGTTTAGTACCGACCATGAAGTAAACACGCAGGTTTTACATTTGCATAAACAATATTATATGTAGTTTGTACGTACATACAATAGACTCATTCGAATCCACATTGAAGTAACATAATTATAAACTATAGCATTTGTGACACAGGGTCTTCCTATGTCCTTGACATCTAAGTGTATATTATGTGTATTAGGCCAAAATTATTTTAAGAACATTTAAATATAAATCTTTGCCAGTAAACAACTGACAATAAAAAAAATGTAAGTAATTTAATGTCTTTATTTCGGAGACAACATTTAGCACTATTATTTAATCTGGGAGGTTGCTCGGCTATAGCCAGGAGAAGTAACTGTTCTCCTGTTCAAGTCCTACTGCAGTTATTTAACTTTAATATGTACACACTATTTATGTACTACTATTAGAATTATTGCAATAAACATTTACTATTATTAATTATATCACCAGATCTATCAATAAAAAAAAAAATCATATAATATAATTTCTAATTACTTAAAGAAAACATGCAAATATACTAACGGGCTAACAGTAAGGCTGTTTTCGTGAACCCACCTTAAGGCAATTAATTGTTATCCAAAAAAGCGCCATTAAAGAAATAAAACATGAATGGAGTTTGTTGCTAAAAATAAACTAATAAACAAACTAACATTAAGCTATTTCACAGGCCATTTATATTCAAATAAACTAAAAACTAATATAATATACTAAAGCGAAAGCAAAAATCACCGACGCACGGAACATACCATTAATTTTACAACAGGTAACGCAATGTGCAGCTGAGCGCAGTAGCTATTCCAACGGCCGGGACCCGACTGCCTAGCAAGCCAATCTAGACGTGCAGGACAGCGCGGGACGCTAGATAGCCTATACTTCTCACTACCTAGCGCATTTTATACATTAAACAAGCACAACTCTGGTAATGTCAACAGAAACGGAGTGACTGCATTAAGCAAAGCAAAATGTAACTGATAAGTTTCCCAAGTTTAGTTACGGATAGATGTTAATGTAACTTAAATTCTGTTACGGTTAAACCTATAAAAACTCATAATGCCGCAAACGCAATGCAAAAAGCCGGCCAAGTGCGAAACGTACACGCGCACGATTCTATAACATTCATCATCATCATCATCTCAGCGTATTATCCCGGTCGCATCCGCGGCTTTCGCGTTGGAGCCCGGGGTCCGCTTTCCTGCTATTACGCCTCCATTTCGCACGATCTCTGGCATCCTGTGGTGTGAGATTGTTGTCCAAAATAAAAAAAAAACGAGTGTGCTTATGACCACACGACTGAAGTGAAACTTCTTTCGCACCATCTGTATGTATATATATATATATATATATATATATATATGTGTGTACAATATATACATGTATACACATTTACATATATTAATTTTCTATAAATATTTAAATTTATTTCATGCTTTCATTTATAAATTAATATTTTTGCATAGACCTCCAATTTTAAAAAAAAAGAAAAGTGGATTCCCTCGGGGCCAAAAGGTCGGGCTCTACCTCCTGAATCAGGGGACCCCAAACTCGGGTAGTCCACGACCTCTGGTTCCCGAGATAATCCACGGGGGGGTGAGGTAACTAAAGGGGGTCGGGGGGGGATAGGGTTTGTGGGGTTGCGGGGGAGGGAGGGGGGAGGGGGAGAGCGGGCAGTGGATTCCCTCAGGGCCAAAAGGTCGGGCTCCTCCTCCT
Source organism: Sesamia inferens (assembly GCA_037179545.1). Classification (NCBI taxonomy): domain Eukaryota; kingdom Metazoa; phylum Arthropoda; class Insecta; order Lepidoptera; family Noctuidae; genus Sesamia; species Sesamia inferens. The sequence continues at coordinate 30,177,704 of CM073921.1, forward strand.
GATTCAGGGGACCCCAAACTCGGGTAGTCCACGACCTCTGGTTCCCGAGATAATCCACGGGGGGGTGAGGTAATCAATGAGGGGAGTCGGGGGGTGTTCGCAGCGTCATGTTCTCGAAGAAATTCATAGTTCTTAATCAATCAAGGTACTTAGCTTAATAATTGAGCTTATGAGGCTCGAAAGCAATTTGTACTTTGTGTCCAATTATCGTATTGTGACGATATCTTCTTCTATACTTTCAATTATATCAGAAATGTTCAGCAAAAATATATAAAACAATATAAAAGCCAGAACAGAACGAAATTTATAAATTATTTGTGCTCTTAGGTAATCAATTGTTAACAAATCTTAAAAAGATCCAAAAAATATATATTGCCTACGGCGAGATGCGAACTCACAACTTCATACTCGACTCAATTGTTAACAAATCTTAAAAAGATCCAAAAAATATACATTATCTTCGGCGAGATGCGAACCCACAACTTTATACACGGCATGTCATGCAATATTTACATGTGCCAACTGCTTCGTTGTATTACAGACGAAATAGGACTATACTTTGCTTTCCGTTCGCCTTGCCCGATCATTTTTGTAATATTTTTCGTAACGCTTTCGCGAGTTTACTCCCCAAGTCAAGCGTGCCTAAAGAAGTTTCACTTCAAAAATAGTACCTAATTTTATTTATCCTATACAAGATTTAATAAAATGGAAACAATTTACATCTTTACACTTCGTTATTTTTGTACGAAGTTTTCCAAGTAAGAGCATTTTAAAAGTTAAGCCTCTATAACTCCTGAACTAACAAAGTTATGTAAACCTTTACAGTTTTCCTTCTAAGTTCATAAATTTAGCTTTATAGTTGAATATCTCGTAAACGGGATAAGTCAAAAAGTCTTTGTAGTCTGTAGAAGTTTTGAAGACCTATCTAAGATGTCTATACAATATGTTAAGAAAACCCTGTCCGACCCATAAGGATAATAAAGGTTAGGTAAACACATGACCAAATATAAAATTTTACGTAATCATCATAGTACCAATACAAATGAATTTTGAAATAAATTTTTTTTCCCGCGAATTAATTCCAACTTCCCCGAAATTTGGTAATTTAAAAAAAAATAACAACACCGGTATTATTATGAGTGAATAGCGATGCGACCACGTGAAGCGTGCCCTGCCGCCCGCCGCCCGCGGAAGGGTGCTTAACGCACATTTATTAAGTTACCTCTTTTTTTTTTTTGCGAAATAATATTTATTTTTTTAGGGAGATTTTTTTTAAGTTTAGCCCGGTTTTGTATACATTAGTAGAATCAGTTATCGATACCTAACAACACCGACCCGTGAAGGACAGGGTTTTCTTAACATACTGTATTATATCGGTAATGGTATGGGATAGACGTGAGAAAAAAGTCATTCTCACTTCACAAGTAGGAGAGGTACCCAAAAATATTTTATTTTAGCACTGTGTCGACGTGGTATTTACTGTTTGGAAAGTGAGCCTAGGACAGACGCACATAGGCCTACTCTTAAGACGCTAAGAAAAAACGAAGTGTCCAATATTGTGAATTGTGATGTCTTACGAGTTCCAAGTTAAAGAAATCGCAGTCAGAAAGCAGTGTTAAAAATAAAATAGATGTTTATTTAAATATTTACTTAAATATTAAACCTTTTAGCAGACCTAATAAAATTTAGTGTGTGGCATTTTGTAACCCCAGCCTAGAATGCGGTTGTACTCGTATAATGCACAGAACAACTGATCAGGCTGCTCAAAAAATAACAGAAAGTACTAATAAAGTCAAGAAATCACAAAATTCGTTTGCTCAGTGAACGAGGTAATAATGGCCGTCTATTACCTCCTTTGGCGGGCAAACTAATTTCGTTTATGAAGCGTTGGGCGAGCTTTTCGCGAAAAAGTTTGCGCAGGATAGTTACACCTTCATTCTGATATCGCGCAGTTCCAAACCGGGCTACAATTTACTTGTTGTTTACTTTACAAGGTTTCTGAACAGGGACGAAGGCTATTGTATTTTATTTTATGGCAATACCGTGGTTAATAGCCTGAGATAGACGGACTATTGACGTATTTAACGTGTGGTGTAGCCGATGAATGGAAAAAAATTACCCACGGTAAAAAGGAGATTGTCATTTAAGGAGAATATCATTCTAACGGACTTAAAACTTAAATGTGGGTTATTTACGAGTTGTAGATAGTGGGTGCAAATTAGATATAGGTTTAATACAATCCATTTTGTCAGTACCATTATCGGAGATGACGAAAAAGTTGTGTTGCTTAATTAAGGTTCTATATGAATAGCTCTAGTAATTTTTTTTTAATTAATTTGTTTATATTTCTACTTATGTTATTAAGTAAGTAAGATCAGTGTAAAGGGGACGATGGGGCTGGCATATCCCCATAAAAGCCCCAAAATAGAATCAGATTAAAAAATAAAACAAAAAGAAGATAGTGGGTTCAAGGTCAGGCTTTATTTTGTGTTACATATAAATCAATCGCCACTGCTACTAAAACGTTGAACGAAAACCGGTATGTTTTAGAAACAAAAATTCGAAGACGTGACTTTTACCAACTATAGCACGCTCCCACATGAAGAGATTGAGGCCTGAATCCCAGCAGTGGGAATATTGCTACGAGAGAATATAGAAACAAAGAAGAATATCAAGAGAAAATGCATAATATACCGATTGAAAGAAAGGCAGAGGTACAATAACAATAAGGTTTGACTGGAGGAAGCTACACACTCCTAGTTTTTAGATGGATGTGGTAGTTCAATATTGATATTCTGGCAGAGATGACTGTGCAAAGCATGTTTCTAACAATTAAAGGGTTTTTCAATAGGGACGCTCGAACTTTGACAGCGCATAGTAAGCAAGCATCTTGGTAATGCGATAGCTGTCAAAAATGGCATGAATACATATTTAGTCGTGACATTTCACCATGGAACGCTACAACGCTTAGAAATTATTAAAATTTATTATCAAAATCAGTGCTCTATTCGCCTAACGTTCCGTGCGTTGCGCCCAATTTATGGCGTTCATGGCCGTCCTGCAGAGTCCACAATCAGTCGTTTGATAAAAAAAATTGAGACAACCGGGTCGGTGATCGATGCAGCAGTTCCTGTACGTCAAAGAAACGCAAGACCGTTGGAGAATATTGTTGCCGTACGAGACAGTGTGCGAGAAAACCCCAGACAATCCATTCCGCGTCGTGCGCAAGAACTGGGTCTTTCTGCGACATCAACATGGCGAATTTTGCGCCAAGATTTGGGTTTTCATCCATATAAAGTTAAATTAACTCAAGAGCTAAAACCCAATGACCAACATTAAATTTATTGAAAGAGATGTTCGAGGGCTTCGTCATCTCGCGCGGTGTCGACATCAACTATCCCCCGAGATCGTGTGACTTAACACCGCTCGATTATTTTCTGTGGGGCTACGTGAAATCTCTAGTGTATGCAGATAAACCACAGTCAATTGCTGCCCTAAAGGCCAACATAACTCGAGTTCTTCGTGAAATTGAGCCCCATTTATGCAAAGACGTCCTTCAAAATTGGTCCACCAGAATACACCATCTACAGCGGAGTCGCGGTGGCCATTTGGCTGATATTATTTACCACACATAATGTCATTGAATATTCTTTAAAATGTAATAAAAAATGTGGTAATATCACTTAAACAGATTGTTTTATTTCATTTCAATATTCGAGCGCTCTTAATGAAAAACCCTGCATAATTGATATTCTGACAGATATAACTGTGTGAAGCATGTTTCTGATAAATACAATTGATATACAGTATGTTAAGAAAACCCTGTCCGACCCGTGAAGGTGTTGTTAGGTATCGATAACTGATTCTACTAATGGATACAAAACCGGGCTAAACTTAAAAAAAATCTCCCTAAAAAAATAAATATTATTTCGCAAAAAGAGGTAACTTAACAAATGTGCGTTAATCACCCTTCCGCGGGCGGCGGGCGGCAGGGCACGCGGCACGTGGTCGCATCGCTATTCGCTCATAATAATACCGGTGTTGTCACTTTTTTTCAAAATTACCAAATTTCGGGGAAGTTGGAATTAATTCGCGGGAAAAAAAGATTATTTCAAAATTCATTTGTATTGGTACTATGAGTCAAGTGTTTACCTAACCTTTATTATCCTTATGGGCCGGACAGGGTTTTCTTAACATGTTGTATAATTTGGCAGAGATAACTAACTCTGCTAGACATGCTTCTGATAATTACAATGATTGACTTTTGAGAGGCTTATAGAAAATATTAATTGCCGTTCAACCAAGCAGGTGAAGTTACCTGGCCCCGGTTGATCCATCGAAGGGACCACCTTTACATATGAAGACCCTACTCCCGTGCCTCGGAAAGCACGTTAAGCCGTTGGTCTCAGCTGTGATTCATAAATCCGTGACAATCGTTACCATCGTCAGAAAATTCTGACAATCATTCTTAACAAGGGTCGTCCAATTACTCAGTAACCGGGTTGGGGAGGTCAGATACCAATATGACCTGATCTGAAAAGTAGTAATTTACATGGAGTGACTACCTAGTCACTCCATGTAAATTACTGATTTTCAAGTGCATCTGGTTTGGCTGGAGGCCGAACCCAAAATAATTGGGTCAAGGATGGGCAGATTGACATTGTCAATTAACATTCTCCATATTACGGTCGCTGATGTTCAGGATTCAAGCTGTATCAATTATAGACCCTGTCGGACACAGTAATTGGGAATATTTGACCGTTTCGGCTAGCTTGATCCGCTATCCCTCGTACAAGCCAATCGATTCTGTAAAAATCTCACCATAAAAAGTCACACAGGTGAAATGAGTTTGAAGTAAGGTGTTGATTGTCTCTAGCATTAGTTGGAATGACAACTTAATCAACGCTCAAGTTACGGTGAAATAGTTACAGAATTGCACTGCAGCTTAGAAGCTACCAGTGCCCAGTTCAATATAAATCATAAATAGAAACAAGTGAAAAACATAAGTTCCAGCCGTCCCGTTGAACTTTTATTGATATTAATTTCGCCTTAAGTCGAGTGGTACCTGCCTGGAATATCCCAGAGGTTGTTCTTTGGGGACGACTATACTTGTTAAGTAATAATATATTTATTGTCTTTACTGTTGAAAACTATTTTCAATTTGTATTTGTAAACTTTAACAACGAGCAACCTTAGTTTGTATGACTGTGTGTGTGTACATAAAAAGCAACTGCGCGATTTCAGTCAACATCGTGTTCTATCATATATTAGCGACCACATTACAACATTAATTTTTTGTTTATGCGAAACTCGAACCACGTGTCGAGTATTGTTAAGTAAAGAATCTATTAAAAATATAAAAAAGTTAAAATGAAAAACCACAAATTTATGAGCTTGCTATTCTACTTGGTTCATTATCAACCTATTTATCGTCCTAGTGCTGGGCACAGGCCTCCTCATACAGAGAAGGATTGAGCGTAATCTCCACGCTAGCTCAATGCGGGTTGGCGATTTCAGACTTTAAGTTCAGGTTTCCTCAAGATGTTTTCCTTCACCTTCAGTCATTGGTGTCCAAGATACACTTAGAAAGTACATATAACTTTAGAAAAGTTACATTGGTACTTGCCTGACCTGGAATCGAACCCGTGCACTCATACTTGAGAGGCTGGTGTTTTAACCACTAGGCCACCATCATACGGCAATATTAATCCCTAATCGAGCTAATTTGTCAGCAACTTAAGACGCGCGTTTATTGCAAGTGGTGTCTAAGCTAAGCCTTATAAGTCAGAATGCCGATGATACCAACAGTTTGAGAGCGGGCTTAAAGCATGCAGCTGTATCGTTCAAAGACCTCTATTGTGCATACAGCTGCATGATCGCAGAACTTCATCTAAAAGTACTTCAGTAATCTTTTATCACATACGACATGTCTCTTAACATTGCACTAACTTATGTGAGGTACTTGTATAAACTATAATTGCTCTACATTATGACGTTGCATTATTAGCATGGCTTTTTGTAGCGAGTTGCTAGTAAATGGAGTTTCAGTAATAGCATAAAATAAAAATTCTATGATTTTGTTGACATAGAACACCAAAGGGGCCGGTCGTACGGATTTAAAAAAAAACAGGGCAAGCACCCCTTTTGATTTTTTAAGTCTCCTTTGACTTTGACGTCGACGATGGTGAGGGATAATAATTTGTGCAAAAAATTGTCAGTGAATATTGAGTTTTTCATTGAGGGTTTTTCAAATAAAAAAAACTATTGCAGACTCATTAAAATTTTCGTTACTAAATTGGAAAAATGAACTCAATGCCAAATGCCAATGTATCAATAACATCAGCATGCTATGTCTTTAGAAGCCTACGGGTTAAATTTTAAAATCTATAGTTATAGTAAATAGTCGTGGTGGCCTAGTGGTTAAAACACCAGCCTTTCAAGTATGAGTGCGCGGGTTCGATTCCAGGTCAGGCAAGTACCAATGTAACTTTTCTAAAGTTATATGTACTTCCTAAGTATATCTTGGACACCAATGACTGAAGGTAAAGGAAAACATCTTGAGGAAACCTGGACTTTAAGTCTGAAGTCGCCAACCCGCATTGAGCAAGCGTGGTGATTACACTGAATCCTTCTATGTATGAGAGGAGACCTGTGCCCAGCAGTGGGACAATAAAAAGGTTGATGATGATGATTTTAAAATCTATGTACATATTACGCACTAGTAGGGATCGAGATATATGTATAGTATTCAGCTATAGGAAACCAGCTACAAATATAACTCTAATATAGCGTTTATATTGCAGACGCAGGCAGGAACCAAAAATATTTTAAAACTATGTATTTATACACAGTACCAAGCCTTTATATACTAAAAATTTTAACCAGCTCGGCGGAGCACGTAAGTGATTATGAAACTAATGACGAAAGATAACAAAGCGAAAACACACGGAATAAATACTTAAAGCACAAAATTAACACGAAATTATATTATACCTGTGACACTCAGAAAGATTAGCGATAAGAAAAAAAAAATGTTTTATAGGTACACATATTATTTTACCACCTTTTCAAAGTACTCTCCACCAGCCTCTATACAAAGTTTCATGCGTCTGAACCAGTTTTCTGAACCCCGATTACCAGGGGGGAGTTGGTCCGGACTCTGCGCAGCTTCAACCCTAAGAAGGCACCGGATCCGGATGGTTTTACGAGCGATATATGCTGCCGAGTAATTAACCAGGATATCCAGCTATTCCTGGCCATCCTGAACCGGTGTCTTGACCTGGCGTGCTTCCCGGCGCCGTGGAAGGAGGCATCTGTCGTGGTGCTAAGGAAGCCGGCGCGTCCAGACTATGCCCGCGCAAAGTCGTATCGCCCCATTGGACTACTCTCCATCCTGGGCAAGATTTTGGAGAAAATCCTGTGCCGGCGAATCCGCTGGCACTTCTTGCCCAAGTCCAATGCGCGGCAATACGGCTTCGTACCGCAGCGGAGCACGGAGGACGCGCTGTACGACCTGATACAACACGTCAGAGGCATCCTCCACAAGAAGGAGATCGCCCTGATAGTCTCTCTTGACATCGAGGGGGCGTTTGACAATGCATGGTGGCCTGCTATAAAGTGCAGAATGATTGAGAAAGGTATTCCCGTTAATCTTAGGCGTCTTGTCGAGGATTACTTCAGGGACCGGAGCGTAGTCGTGCGCTACGCGGGGAAGACGATGCGGAAGCCCCAGACCAAGGGCTGTGTCCAAGGCTCCATCGGTGGGCCTCTCTTTTGGAACATGCTGCTGGACCCTCTACTGGACAACCTGGATTCGCTGGGCGCGTACGTGCAGGCGTTCGCGGATGATATCGTGTTGGTGTTCTCTGGGCACACGGCGCTCGGGATCCAGCGGGATGCCAATGCCGCTTTAGCCTGTGTGCACGAGTGGGGTGTCATAAATAAGCTGCGCTTCTCCGCCGAAAAAACTCAGGCGATGGTTGTCACGCGCAAGCTTAAATATGACACTCCGGTCGTGCAGATGGGTGGCGTTGACATCTCGATGGTGACCGAGATCAAGATCCTCGGAGTCATCGTCGACAGTAAGTTGACCTTCAACAAGCATATTTCATATGCTTGTTGCAAGGCAACTAACCTGTATAGGAAACTGTCGGCGATGGCTCGGGTGGATTGGGGCTTGTGTCCGGAGATCATCAGGACGATATACACCGCAGTCGTCGAACCGACGATCCTGTACGGCGCGAGCTCCTGGGCGAAAGCCGCCGAGAAGATCTCTGTGCAAAGAACCTTTGCTACCGTCCAAAGGGGCTTTGCACAGAAGATCGCCAAGTCACATCGTACGGTGTCGCTCAATGCAGCACTCACGCTGTCGGGTCTCCTCCCGCTCGATCTTCGAGTGTTGGAGGTCGCCCGGCTGTTTGAGTGCAAACGGGGACGTCCGATAGATGAGCTGGAATCCCGCGAACTGGAGGAGCGTAGGGCCTTTACGGAGGCCCCTCACCCCGCCAGTGAGCCAGATGTTGACTATCAGTGTCTGGAGAATGTGCTCCCCGAAACTGTGGCTCAGCTACAGCTCCCCGCTCATCTGATTTACACAGACGGTAGTAAATCGGATGAGGGGGTCGGGGCGGCATATTCATACTGGCGGGATGGGTCCGAGATTCGGACCAAGCGAATGAGGTTGGAGCCGATGTGTACCGTCTTTCAGGCGGAGCTGCTCGCGATAGCCAGGGCTACGGACCTGGTTGTCCTGAGAGGCTTCGACTGCGCGGCGGTGCTCAGCGACTCTCGATCCTCGCTCGACTTGATCCGGAACCCGGAAACGCACCACCCCCTTGCTACCCATATTCGTAAGAATATCAGGGAGCAAGAGGGGAGTGGTAAAGTCCTCCGGTTCTTTTGGGTGAAAGCTCATGTCGGGATCCCCGGCAATGAGCGCGCCGACGAACTGGCTAGGCAGGCGGCGGCCCAGTCCAGGGTCGCCCCAGCGTATGACAGGTGTCCAGTCTCATACGTCAAGCGACGTTTGAGGGAGGGCACAGTAGCTGTCTGGAACGGGAGGTACACCGGCGGGGCCACGGCTGGGGTCACGCGAATGTTCTTCCCCGACGTGGTGCGCGCGCGCAAGGTCCTGAAGTGCCTCGACAGGACGTCTATCTGGGCGCAGATCCTGACGGGTCACGGCGGCTTCGCCGCGTACCTGCACAAGTTTAAATTGAAAGATAGTCCAGCCTGTGTGTGTGACACACAGGCGTCCGAGACCATACAGCATGTAATATTAGAATGCCCGAGGCACGACCGCGACAGGTACGACCTGGAAGTAAGTACTGGTGTAAAATTGACGGAATCATCCATAGCCGACCTCATGGCGGACAAACACTCCAGGCCGTACCTGGAGCGGTTTTGCCTCAAGGTGGCAAAAATATCAATAGAACGAAACCGGACGAGGGCAGCACAGCCAAGCGCTGTGCCGTCGGCGAGAATTACTTAGGATTAATTTTAACCAAGTTAGACTATAAGTAGAAACGTATAAGAAATTGTAAAATTATGACTAAAGGAAAAGAATGACAAAGAAAAGAATAAAACATGACGTGGGAAAAGAGAGACCCAAGAAAAGAAATAATGACAAGGCCAATGCCGCAAAAAACGGAAAGCGGAAAAAAGAGAATTGGCAAAAAATAACAAAAAAGTAAACAAGGATTCTTGCCACGCAAGGAGATAAAGACGGCACTATTAAAAAAAAAAAAAAAAAAAAAAGAACCAGTTTTCTAAACTCTTTTCCAGTCCGCCGCGGTGGTGTCTTCGTTTACTGCCTGCTCGAACGCTGACAGCGCGTTATCCGGCGGCGAAAATTGTATCCCTTTGAGCTGATCTTTTATTTTTGGGAATAAGGAGAAGTCACACGATGCTAGGTTAGGGCTGTAAGGAGGGTAACCCAGGAGTTTGACCGGTGTACTGTCCAGGAAGTCTCTCGTTTTGATTGCGGTGTGGGCGGACGCATTATCATGGTGAAGCAGTAAACCGCGGAGCTCTGTGTTTGGTCGCTTGTTGCTCACAACAGAGAAAACTTCTGTCAAGCATTTGGTAGTATACTATTCAGCGTTAATGCTTCTTTGGTTTCGTAAAGGAATTGACACCAAGTAGCCTTATGGGACAAAACCCGCCACACTTGTTACCACCCACTGCAACTCCTGAAAGCCAGAATAAACAGTGGAGACCGCCAGAAAAACGCCGAGCAGAAGCTCGACGAGTCCCGTAGGAACGATTCAACTGTCTTGGGTCCCGCAACGAAATTAATCAGACAAGAATAGCGGAGGAGTAAGATAAAAGATATTTTTTCCACTTCCCTCCATAACAAGCAGGAGACAGAACAGAACTAGGCCAATCGGCACAAAGGGACATTATAGCAACTGGGAGAAGCCCAGATTGTCAAGCACCACGGAATAAAGTTTTAAGTAGGTATGTGCTGTTACAATTGATTCCAATAATAGGTATGGCAAAAGCGCCTGAACGCACGGAAATTGGTTCTAGTTTCTACAAGGTCCGTATAATAAACGACTCCGGATGTAACTTGTACACTATCCAACATAATATTGCGTACACAAAGTAGCCTCTTAAGATCTTACCTCCGCTTCTAGATAGCTTCACTTTGGTAGGCGTTGGAAGTCATTCGTTTGGAAACACCCAAACTAGATAAATCCAACATTCAGCACCAGTAACGACGCCGTAAACACGCGGAGACAAGCTTGTCTATCATATCATGGTACCATTCCACCCGTGCCTGCTTCTGAGGATCGGTGAGATTGCATCGCTTCATGCATGTGCAAACGCAATCTGCAGTTTATGCTAAATTTCTTGGTATGTAATTCGTCTGCTAGCACGTTTTCTTCTGTAATAGCCGTCAAAGGGCGACCACGTTATTTATTCCCCGATGTCAGTCAAGCACGCTTAAAGTCTTAAACCACCGATACACGGTTGCCTTAGAAGGGTCTTCGTTCATGAATGCCATTTGAAGTCTATCGTACGATTCGTCTGCTTTCAGGCGACATTTGAAATCGTAAAAAATCATAGAGCGAAAATGGTCTCGACGGCAAATCCTTTTTCAAAGAGTGACTATAATTTTAATTAGCTCGCAAAAAATGTACAGGGAATTTTTGAATTTCGAACGTACCTACATAATAGGGTAGTTGACTAAAAAAAAAAATAATTAGTCCATCAGTCAGATTTCCAAAAAATACTAGACACGTATTTTTTCTTTTTTCATATAAACAAAAAATTAAGGCGACACAGTGCGTTGAAAACTCGTGTGAGGTCACTTCACGCTACACTTTTTGGCGAGCAGTGACGTCACCAGCCACCACTCCTGATCTTTGATGCCTTTTATGTTTGTCAATTTTTATTGATTTGATAAAACAAAATATACTTATCCAAATATTTTTCTATAATCTGAATGAGAGACTAAATAGAATCATTTTTTTTGCCCAATAAACATCCCTATTATTACTTATAAATAATCATATTTTTCAAATAAATTATAACTGGCCAGTTTCTCAAACATAAAAACTTGTCGCAATACTTTCTAAGTCACCTGGTATAGTGCAATATTTTGTGAAATATCAAGGGGTCTAATTAGTTAATTGCCTACCTAAAGATCTCAAAGAGTTGGTATATAGAACCAACCTATTCAAACAGAAACTTATAGAATTCTTATTGATTCTTGCTACTTTTCCGTTGATGAATTCAGAGTAATATGTGAAACTCAGGAGTAATATGTGTTAAGATACATTTTTCGTCTACCTTGATGTCTCGAAGGCCTTTTGAGTAACCTTCCAGCGTACGGCATTTCCCCTGGCCTGACTGGCTGGATAAAAGACTTCCTGACTGAACGCTCCCTCCGAGTTGTTGTGGACGGATGCTTATCGGAGGCCATGTCGACTAATGTGTGTTCCTCAGGGGTCTGTTCTTTCACCAACTCTGTTGCTGCTGCATTTTAACGATCTGCTGATACCCGGTATCTATGGGTATGCAGATGACAGCACAGTTGTGGAGAAATACCTGCCGGGTGCTCGGGCTAGTAAGGAATCAATCCGGTCCGAAAGAGAGGCTATGGTAGAGCGTACAAATGTTGCACTACAGGCCGAATGGGGCAAAGCCGATCTTGTAGCATTCAATGCCGCCAAAATATAAACGTGTCAGTTCACCGCCAAAAGAAGCCCGATCACCAAGGTATTCTATATCTAAAGCATGTCTAAAGTATTCCACTTAGCACACCCGTAGATGGGCTTCAAATAAAAATTAAAATAATTGATTTCCTATTCCACGAAGCACACCAAAGAATATCACTGGCATAGTGCGTATTAGTACAAAGAAATAAAAACGTCAATAGAAGTATTTATTAATTAAAAGACTAACTTAAATTTCTTACATCCTTCAGTTTCATTATAAATTTTTTTTTTTTTTTATATACAATATGTAAAGAAAACCCTGTCCGATCCGTGAAGGTATTGTTAGGTATCGATAACTGATTCTACTAATGGATACAAAGCCGGGCTAAACTTAAAAAAAGATCCTCCTAAAAAAATAAATAGGTATTATTTCGCAAAAAGAGGTAACTTAATACATTTACATACAGTCGGTCTCCGTGGCGCAGCGGTCAACACGCCTGCCTGCGACGTGGAGGCCCCGGGTTCGATCCCCAGCCAGGTTATGATAGAAAACGGTCTTTTCCTGATTGGCCTGGGTCTTGGATGTTTATCTATATATGTATCTATTATAAAATATAGTATCGTTGAGTTAGTATCCCATAACACAAGTCTCGAGCTTACTTTGGGGCTAGCTCAATCTGTGTGATTTGTCCGTATATATTTATTTATTTATTTGCGGTAAACAACCCTTCCGCAGGCGGCGGGGGACAGGGCACGCGGCACCTGGTCGCATCGCTATTCGCTCATATTAATACCGGTGTTGTCACTTTTTTTTAAATTACCAAATTTCGGGGAAGTTGGAATTAATTCGCGGGAAAAAAAGATTATTTCAAAATTCATTACTATTGTTTCTATGATGATTATGTAAAATTTTATATTATATTTGGTCAAGTGTTTACCTAACCTTTATTATCCTTACGGGTCGGACAGGGTTTTCTTTACATAATATTGTATAGATTATAAACTAGTAGTAGACAGCAAGCCCGCTCGATAGTAAGCAATAATGCAATCGTTGATTAGTAACGAGTAGGTAATTTATGCACTGTATGGAGTATGAAGGATATGAACAATACATGTAAATGAAAAAAAAAGCTAGGAAAAGTTTATTTAGTAAGTGGTATTCCCTCCCCGAGCTCTTATTACTGCTTTCATGCGGTTCTTCATGGATCGGATGAGAGTGACAATCAAATGTTGAGGCATTTCATACCATTCTTCTTGGATCGCATGCTGCAGCTGGCTGAGTGGACTGGTGATGTTCCAAGACCGGATTATACGGAGGATAGCACGACAACGTCTCTTTAACTCATCCCATAAATGTTGGGATTCATGTCCGGGCTTCTAGCTGGCCATTCCATAATGGGGATACCGAGTTCGGTAAGACAATCTCGTACGACGCCCGCGGTGTACGCCCTAGCATTGTTGTGCATAAATATGAAGCCGTCGCCAATTAAATGTGCATAGGGCATCACGTGAGGCTCAAGACACTGTTCGACGTACTGATGACAGTTTAGTGCAGTCAGAGGTGGCCCAGACACGAACACTAGTAATGTCTTTTATACCGCGTACATCGAGGGACTGAAACAATTTGCCAGCGGCGATGTTTCCGTCGGACTAAAATTTAATTGTCTACAAAGCTAGAGTGAATAGGCTCTTAATAAACTAGCGCGCTTTACCACCAACGATTGCATCACTGCTTACTATCAGGCGGGATTGCGGTCAAGCACTAGTTTATAATTTATAAAAAAAAATCTACCCCAAAGAAAACTAAAAAACATTAAACGAAAAGAAAATTAATTCTTCAACAGCGGACTCCATCTTGATTTTCTTGCCTGGATGATTGGCTTCATTTTGACTTCCCCAATCACCGATATCGGAAATTTCAAATAACTCAATTGGTTTTCTAAGTAACGTACTTTTCAAACACTTTTACAAGGTTTTTTTTTTTGTAAATTCTTAACTAGCATTTGAAAGCTACAAAATCTACTTAGAACACGAAAATTAAATGTCTGCACAGTATTTGCACTACCATTTAATTACATTTTTCTTCAAAGGAATTCCTTTACCCAAACAGTCTTTGATAAAAGTACATTACATATAAATTGAAAAGCGTATACTAGTTTTACTACTATTAGTTATACTATTTTGATATTTATCACGAAATAACAAACGGATATACAGTATTACGGTGTATTTGCCTAGCATACGAAGGGAAAATACGTTACTTGTGGAGATCCCTATAATTTTTAATGTTAGATTAGCGACCCGCCCCGGCTTCGCACGTGGACAAATGGTTTAGGTACCTAAGCCTTCCTCAAGAAACGGTGGCCCTTCAATAAAAATAATGTCTGCTGTGCCGCCCATCAGACAATATCTGACTCTGCAAGATACATCCACCTTATTGTCCATGGATAGCCAGTTCCACCGCCTTCAAACAGAGCAAGTTTGTTCGAAATAATGGTCCCCCGCTCCAGTCTACTCACTCCGCGGTTTAGGCAGAGAAACACAAGTAGCAGGCGGCCGGCAGGGGCGCAAGCGGCACGCGAATTTTTTCTGGTGTTTAGTTTTGAATAAATCGTGATATCTCCTGAATGAAATAACCAATTCCAATAATTCCAAAAGAGATCTGCTGATAATAAAATTATTTGGATAAGGATTAATAATAAGGAACAAATAGGAACAATCTGATTTCGACTGGCATTTTAATTAACTTTTCAAACTACTTTTTTAAGTAGTCATAATGAAGAAACTATAGTAGGTAGACATGGTGTCGCAGACTTTTTTGTAGGCATTTTTTGAGGTCTACAATACTGTAGTTTTGATCTATCTCATAGGGTTCAGCCAGCGTTTGCAATGTAAGCTCAAAAAATTTTGCGACATGTGTTAGAAACCTCAAAAATAATTTAATCAGTGTTCCTCTTATACATTATGCATGTTACATACATATAAACCTTCCTCTTGAATGACTATCTATTAAAAAACCCTATGAAAATCCGTTGCGTAGTTTTAAAGATTGAATCATACAAAGCGTCATAGGGAAAGAAAAATGACTTTGTTTTATAATAACACTATTGCACACACTAATTACTATCAATTAGACTCATTTTGAATCATATTGCTAATCCATTGATCCGTATGTTCGAAAAATGTGTTTACTCAACGACATAAATAACGCAATGAATGTTGTTCAACTGTCAAAATGAAATGCATTGCTACCGATTCCAACGGTCAACCAATAGTTCACTGATAGTTGACGAGCAGCGGGGGTTATAGGTAGAACCCGTTGGCACTCTTTGGGAACGGAACCCCAAAAATCAAAAGATAAATAAAGAAGGATAGTGAAGACTAAAGATGGCCGAGTCGGATTAAAGTAGATTTAGCGAAAGTTTGCAACTTTTAACGAAGTTGGATAAAGTATTCGAAAGATAAAAGAGTTTTCTTGGGAAGTGCAATTGCCGGCCGTCGTCTGTATGTTGAATACCGTGAGAGAAGGTAACAAACAAGATTTATTAGAATAATAGGGTAGTTGATTAAAAAAAACTAATTAGTCCGCCAGTCAGATTTCCAAAAAAATACTAGACAGGTATTTTTTCTTTTTTCATATAGGCAAAAAATGAAGACGACACACTGCGTTGCGTCGTGTGATGTCACTGCACGCTACACTTTTAGCAAGCAGTGTCGTCACCAGCCACCACTCCAGATCTTTGATGCCTTTTATAATTGTAAATTTTTATTGATTTGATAAAACAAAATATACGTATCTAATATTTTTCTATAATCTGAATGACGAACTAAATAGAATATTTTTTTTTACCTAGGCAACATCACTATTATACTTACTTCCATGCTAATATTATAAGTAGGTTAGGTTTACTCTCCTTTTGTTTTGTAAATCTTTGGAAACACACAGGACAAACCTTTGTCCTTTTATCTCGATAAAAAATCTATAAAATAACAAAAAGAAAACTGCTTTTAGTATTTGTTATAACAGTGACAACAGAAATATGTCACCTGAGAAGTTTTCAACTGACAGACGGACAGTGCAGCCTTCAAAGACATTAAAATTATATTGTTTGGCAGCCTTAGAACAGGCTCCCGTTTTTAACATTGGTACGGAACAAAATTGCACGGTTCCTGTGGGATCGACTTCGGGTTCGGGGCTGCGAGTACAAGCGAGTGTTATTATAGCACAATTATTTTTACGACACGGTTGGTGTAGTGGCTGAGCGATCGACTGCTGCGCTGCGTGACGCAGAATCGATCCCCGCACGGAAAAAATATTTGTATGACCTACAAGTAGTTATTCTGGGTCTGGCTGTTTGTGTGTGTGAGTTTATATGTTTGTAAACGCACCCATGATCCTAATTCGTGGCAACATTTTGAACAGAAAACAAAAAGTTATTTAAAGGTTTTGTTATGATAACGCCACTGTGACACATTTTATAATAAGTAATTAGCATGTTTTAGAAACAGATGGACTCTGAAAACAAGTAAAGGGACCCCCAGAACAGAGCCTAAACACGTTTATTCGAAACTTACCCATTAAACGATATAAAAACTATCTAAATCTCAGATTATTCAGAAGACAAAAAAGCTTGGCACTGAGCTGCTCGCTCTGTTAAGCATTGTTATTAAGCAATATGCGTAATTATAACGTAAATTATTGTAAACATTTTCATTTTTAATGTCTGGACTTGAAAAAAGACGATGATCCCTGAGTTTGTTTCGGCTATTTCTTCTCAGAGGTAGTCAGTTAGGAAATGCCGGCTTCATCTAGTTAAAAAAAAAATAAGACGTGAAAAAGTAATCAGTGATCCTACTTGCTTAGTAAACAATTTCATTACATTTACAATGAATTCCATTTCTGAACAGCTTAAAAGCCGATGAGATTAGCTTAAAATATTAGTCTAGCTAAAACAAATTTTCTGAACTTCTTTTATAAAAACGGCCAAGTGCGAGTCGAACTCGTGCACGAAGGGTTCCCTATCATAAAGCGATGTTCACACTGTCACGCACCACGCTGAGTAGCGAGAGAGCTAAATGCGTGTTTATAACGTGGTTTGTAAATACAAAGGCCCCGTTCCCCTTGGTCACAATCACAAACTAAATTAAATTTAAGTTCAGTGCGCTTTCTTCATCCAATCTTTATCTTTTTATTTCATTAAGTATAGGACAGAAGATAATATGATAGTTTACACCTGTGAAATTAGTCCGTGCCTGACGTAAATTGATGTATTTTTGGTCGCCGTGTTCTTTCTTTCTTTCTTTTTTTGGCTTCGCATGGTTTGTGCATTTAGCCAATATCACGTAATGAATTATTCATGTCGAAAAAGACGGCCGCGTGAACCATCTTACGAGGGAGGTTTGATACAAATGACGTAGCCACTATGCTGCGATATTTCACTCTCTTCGTTCTTTATGAATTATTTACTGAATGCACTTATATTTAGTAAACAACACTATAAATAATTTTAAAAGTCCAATGAAAAATGAGCGTGACACTCAGCTTGACTTTCCCGCCAAAACAGGTCGCCATGTTTATAATCGCGTCTAAACTGTCTATGGAATATCTTAATTTGACAGGATTAAACTAAAATGTTACCTTCTATCCTTTTCTTAATGAAATAGAAAGAAAAAGATGTCCTGAACTTAAAATTACTTTAGTTTGTGAACAAGAGAATCAGCACCAATATCTCTGTTTCTATAGAAGCACACACAGTACAGCACAGAAAAAATACATCCACGAGCGTTCATTTAGATTAACAGACACACCACACAGCAATGTGATGCGTGGCAGTGTGATAATCGCCTTATTCACACAACAGCTCATCAACTACTACCAGCTTCGACGTCCTCCGTGGCGCAGCGGTCAACACAGTGGAATTTTTTGTCGGCTTTTTCATGATTTAAAAAATATATATGTAGTTTTTTTCACTTTAGACCGTTCATAATTGCTATACTTTTATAACCCAATAAGATTTTAAAATAAAGATGAATTAATTCGCTAATTACATAAAAAGCGCAATGAAAACAAAAACTATCTTATCAGTTGATTTAATAGTCACATCAGGGATTAACGTCACACCTACAAACCCGCACGGCGGCACGCTTGCAACGTTCAACGGCCGAGCTGACACTTTTTTTTAAACACTGTGAATTCTGTAACCGTTCATTAACGACATAAATGACTATCATAATTTTATTAGTGGCATCATGGCATGTGGTCTAGCCTTTTGCCGAAGTTTGCGTTACGTCAACACCTGCCTGCCTGCCTGCGACGTGGAGGCCTCGGGTTCGATCCCCGGCCAGGTCATGACGGAAAAACGATCTTTTCCTGATTGGCCTGGGTCTTGGATGTTTATCGATATATGTATCTATTATAAATATAGTATCGTTGAGTTAGTATCCCATAACACAACTCTCGAACTTACTTTGGGGCTAGTTCAATCTGTGTGATTTGCCCGTACCTATATATTATATATATTATATTATTATCTGTTAAATTTCTTTAATAGATTTTCAACTTTATCGCTAAAGCAATAAGGCTCAAGGTCAAGGTTGATTGGGAATATTAGACAATTTCGGATAGCTTGATCTGCTGTCGTCCGTACAATAAAATCAAATTTACAGAATTTGATTTGGTTATAACGTCAACAGAAATACATTATCTGTAAAAAAATCTTTATGTCTTGCTATCACGGTTATACAGCCTGATGAGAGTGAAGAGAACGGAACTCTAAAAAAAATATTTCACTTACCGTCACGTCTCGAATTCCAATAACGTTTATCCACAAATTATTAGCTTAAATTTCGATCCAAAAACATTATCTATTGATATCTACAGAGATTCAGCCTATGGAGGTCCACTGCTGGACAAAGGTCATCGGTCCACCTTGTTGGGGGTTTCCTTACGCTGCGTCTTCCGGTAAGGGGCCGCCAACCCAGAACCTTACTGCCCCATCAGCCATCGGTTGTACGAGCAATGCGCCCACTGTCGCCTACAGGGCTTTAGTGAATTGTATCTTAAGTGGCACTACAAACTCCGCAACAGCACAACTGTCTGTTAAATTAGAAAATACTTGATTGATACAATACTAGGTATGTAAAGTAACTAACATTACAAGACGCATACATTAAGTTAAATTATACCAAATGTCAGCTAGCCATGCCAACATACCAAACAAAGAAAACAAAAAGTCAAGAAAAGCAAAAATCTGCTTAGCTTTTTCCTAATTAACGTTGGGATCTGTTTCCAATCTGACCGGGTGCAATGGAATACCCGTCTAATTATTACTTGCTCAACTGTAATTTTTCCTAGATAGTGAAATATTTTTTAAACTCGTTCGCTTGTAAGCATTGAGGGCAGCAAGATATTGAATCTAAACAAACAAAATCTAAACAAACGATTAGCCAAATCTAAGTGATATACTCGACTTTATCCATTCATATAGCGTTGCATTAGTGACATTTTATGATCCATGACTCAAGTTGAGGCTTGCGAATGCCCGAAAGACCATAATAAAATTACTAAACATAAAAAACGATTTGCAATATTTTAGTTTTAAATATTGTTAAAGCATTTAATATCTCCCGTAATCGTTGTAAAGTAAAAATCAAGAATAAAATAGCGAGTCTCCTAGGCCGATTGAGAAAGGAAAAGCGAACCGAACGCATTTGCAACCGGGAAAACACAAAGGAGAATATGAATTACCTATTCTCTTAGAATTAACATACATAGTGAAGACAGCGTCTTTTTGAGGCTCATTTTTTTACGAAGGACAAAGCTTTGCTCTTCAATGAATGGTAATGGAAGCGATCATGGGTGCCGTGCTTAAAACAAAGTTGTTTTAACTAAATTAACTAACTATAAAGAGATAGGTGTGTAGGACACGTATCTCTCTAAAGTTAGTTAATTTATTTATTATTATTTGTCATTTCTGTAGCTAAATATAACACAAATTAGCCCATAAAGTGCCCACTGGACACAGGCATCTTCTCTATGACAGAGAATAAGTAATCTATGGCGTCACGGCGGGTTGGTAGATAACTCATATCTTCGGATCTTTGGTTCTAGGACATGCCGGTTTCCTTCACCGGTTTGGTGTTGAAGAAAGCAATTTACACAAAGTTAAGCGCCTACTTGGGATCTACAACTTGTAAGTTGTCCGTGAACCCATTGCCACTGGACCACCACAACTCCACTAAATATAAAATACACGTTTTATAAATTGAGTTTAAAAGTTCTGGGTTTAACTTTTAAAGATAACAAATACTTAAGATAAGAACGATCGATGTCCCAGTTTACCACAGTCAGTATTGCAAATAGTGGAACTTTTTTGGGAAATCTTCGAACGACGCCGACGTGTTGGCCTAAGTCACCGCGACTTAGGCCGGTGACGGACTGGGCCGGACGGTGGTTAACGGGCTCCCGTTAACCACAAATTCACCGCGACTTAGGCCGATTCATAAAAACTATGTTGCGAATTCGAAACCGGGAAAGTTATAAATATTTTTTACTTATTATTAGATACAAGCAAAGAAAACCGTTAACAATGTTAAACAAAATGGATACTGTTTATGTGTTATTATCCTAGCAAAACGGAGGTTTATAATGGCAAGGATTTTTTAAATAAGGCAGGTCAGTGGTGACCTCAGTCAACCGATAAGGGTGATCGGGTGACTGAGATATACACATCAGAAAATATTCAAAAAGTGAAAAATTTTGTTTTGGGAGATGCTAGTTTGAAACCGAAATCTTCATCTATCTCCATTTGTTGGAGTATCAACAATCAACATGAACCATCTTGTTGTGACAAAAGTGGGTGCCAGGTTTGGCACGCCGCCTCAAAACCAACAGTAAGCCAATGCATCTAAACACTTTTTGGAGCTGAGTGGAGAGGAAACCACCACGTTTCTGTAGAAAGTTATTATATTACTGAGGATGAAACATAGGTTCATCAATTCAAGCCTAAATCTAAACAGGAGTTGAAGCAAGGGCATAAGAAGGGTACAACATCACCCCTTATAAAACTAAAGGTGTCGGAATCGCAAGGGAATTTATGGCTAAGTTTTTTAGGATGTGACGGCGACTCGATCGATTACAAAGAAAAAGTTACCATAAACCATAATCACCGGAACAATATTTTCTGCAACAATATTAGAAAAGTTGAAAGCTATCGAAAAACGGCGAAGAAAAATTTCTAAAGGCCTGCTGCTTTTTACAAGACAACGCTCTGGTATGAGCAAAATTGCCAAGCATGCCTTCCACAAGTGTGGGTTCGGGCCTCTTGTCCACCCACCGTACAGTCCAACTCTAGCCCCCAGCGATGATGATTTATTTCCAAATCTAAATAAAGAGTTAAGAGGAAGTAAATTATCGGATGAACGAACGTTATAACGAAGTGACCGAGGTAATTTTAGCACTATTTGAGGGCAAAGAAAAAAAACCATTGATCGTTTAGAAAAGTTAAAACCGAGAAGTAAAAGGGGTATTGAGCTCAATTGAAAAAACGGCAAAGTGCGAGTCGTATTCGCGCACCGTGATTTCCTTACATATCTGAAGGTGTATCTGACATCGACGCACAAACGAGTACCATGGATCCAGTACATGATTCTGAACCCCTCAGTGGTGGAATTTTTTGTCGGCTTTTTCATGATTTAAAAAATATATAAGTTGTTTTTTCACTTTAGCCCGTTCATAATTGCTATACTTTTATAACCTGTCGTGTTCCGGCATGATGTCTGGTGAAGCCGTACGGAGGACGGTTCTGAGCAGTTGTGTTGCGATGTGTGCCGGGTACGATGCGCTAAATGTTGTTGTGTTGGGAGTTTGGTCGTGGAGGGTCTTCAGATCAATCTCCCTTTGGCGCAGCATCATTGGTCGTGTTTTTGGGTAGATTTTAAAATAAAAATGAATTAATTCGCTAATTACATAAAAAAGCGCAATGAAAATAAAACTCGTAAAACTATCTTATCAGCTGATTTAATAGAGTTCACATCAGGGATCAACGTCACACCTACAAACCGGCACGGCGGCACGCTTGCAACGTTCTGCGGCCGAGCTGACACTTTTTTTTTTAAACACTGTGAATTCTGTAGCCGTTCATTAACGACATAAATGACTATCATAATTTTATTAGTGGCATCATGGCATGTGGTCTAGCCTTTTCCCGAAGTTTGCGTTACGTCAACACGCCTGCCTGCGACGTGGAGCCTCGGGATCGATCCGCGGCCAGGTAATGACGGAAAAACGATCTTTTCCTGATTGGCCTGGGTCTTGGATGTTTAACTATATATGTATCTATTATAAATATTGCATCGTTGAGTTATTATCCCATAACACAAGTCTCGAACTTACTTTGGGGCTAGCTCAATCTGTGTGATTTTCTTTTCCCGAAGTTTGCGTTACGATTATACACCCTGTATAAGTAAAAGTTCACCCATTGTAGGTCGACCCTTTAAGTTTTGATTCCCTTGCGAGTATTTGCGTGTTTTAAAATATGAGGCTTAAATTGCTGTTTCTTTTGGTTGACATAGAAGTTCGATTATGTTACAGCTAAGGCATTATATATACCTGAATCTGACTTCTGCGCATTCATTCATCAAACCGATTGTAAACAAATATTCGATCCAGCCAACCCTTGCTGTTCTCTCCAGCGACGCCCTAAGCCGAGGTTCGTACCCCACAGGGGGTGCCCTTAGCGCGTAGTAGTGTCCGACCGAAATTTCGGTTTCGGTTTCGGTTTCGGCCGAGTTTCGGCCAAAAATCAAGTTTCGGTGGCAGTTTCGGTTTCGGCCAAAATAGGCCGAAACTTTTGCCGAAACCGAAACTTATTTCGAAAGTTTCCGCATGATCGCGTTCGCCTAACTTCGTTTCCCGCGGCAAGATCTCAAAATTGTTTCTGGTCATCCATAACACAAGGGAAAACTTTAATTTGGGTTCCAGGACAATGTATGTGATGTTGTCTAAATTTATATAAAAAAAAATACCAATACATAGTATTTAATGAAACAGTAACAAATTAATAAAGTGGTAACTAAAAATATCTATTAATAACATTTTATTATTTTTACACATAATAATTATTATTATTAAGTATACATTATTTTGAAACATAATTACAAATTATTGATTTGATTATTGTGAAATGATTAAAATTTTGCTATTTGGACAGCCTCCGTGGCTTAGCGGTAGCGAATGCGGCTGCTGCGCAAGGAGGCGCGGGATCGATCCCCGCGCAGTGCAAATATTTGTATGCATGAATATGAATATTTGCATTGGTCTGGTCGTACCTCGGAAAGCACGTTAAGCCGTTGGTCCCGGTTGCCATACGAACATCTAGTGGCAGTCGTTACGGGTTGTTGGAGCCCTCAAAAGTCCAACAATTAGTCTAGTGGAGGTCAGACGGCAGTCGCTTCACGGAAAATGTGGAAGTTTCGCCAAAATTAGCAGTTAGGCTGGTAAAGCGGACCCCAGACTCAAGAACTGGAAAAAGATTTTGGATGCGACTGGGATTAACGCTGAGATGTTGATGATTAAAATTTTGCTATGAAAACTTAATTTGTCAAAATAATAAAAAAGTTATTAATAGATATATTTTTTTATATTATGTTAAATAAATGATTACAACAAACTTAATATACTGTGTTGCCATTTCATGCCCTAATTAATGCAAAATAATAGGTACCTAAAATTCTCCAAATTTCTCCAAATTATAGTGAGACACGTGAGTTTCGGTTTCGGTTTCGGTTTCGGCCGAAACTGAAGCCCTGGCCGAAGATTCGGTTTCAGTTTCGGTTTCGGCAGAAAAACCAGTTTCGGTCGGACACTAGCGCGTAGTCGCTTAGTTTTTAGTAGCCCTGGCTGGAGGCTTTAAATTCATTTAAGGCATCCACAGGAAATTCCGGTTAAGTAGTCACGGCCTCTCAAGGTACGAGATGGCATACCAAAAAAAAAAAAAAAATCTGCGCATTCACGAAGAAAGCCTCGTGAATGCGCAGAGATCAGATTCGGTAAATAAATTAGTATATGATGTAAGTAAACATTTACCATTTTTGCAATTTTTCCTTTACCTGTACTATAAGATGTTGCTTCGTACCAAATTTCAAGTTTCTGAGTTTACGGGAAGTAGGTACCCTAGTTTTTGATTCCCTTGCCAATATCTAAAATTGATGGCATAATTTCGGCTGTATATTTTGATTGCGTTGGTGGAAGTTTGATTTCTTCACTCCAAGGGACAGTAAACCTGAGTATTTGATATAAATTCCAGCTTGATACCTTCACGCATTCCTGAGAAAAAGGGTCTTAACAGACATACAGGACGGACGGACGGACAACAAAGTAATCGTATAAGAGTTCCGTTTTTCTTTCGATATACGGAAACCTAAAATAAATAGTTTCGTACATTTATTTACTTTTTCATTCCGAGGATCTGTGGACCTCGTAACTGAAATTTCAAGTTTGGCCACCCGCAGTATTTCATTAGCAGTCCGTAACTCCGTACTGGACCCGACCCGACCGATCACAAGGTACTCAATAACGCGTCAGTAAGTCGCATCGTGGACGAACGGGCGAGCGCTACGTAATTAGCATCGTCCAAAATGAATCTTGAACTCGTCGAAATAGAATTTATTATTTTATTACAAGTTCAGGGCAAACAGCGATCTTGTATAATATGCATTACGTACCATGATTCACGATACGTAGTGTAAATTGCCCTGGGTTAACGATCGTCTCCCTTCTCTTTGCAATCTAAGCGAACCTTAAGGATGGAAAGTTAAATTTCAAACTTGCCTAATAGAAATCGCAAAAACATTTGTACGTTGAAACTTTTGATTTTTGGGTTTTTGTTCTGTATTAGGAACGACATATTATGCTGTGTCTTTCTGTCGCATTGTAATATAAGTAGTAACAGAACAGGATGGTATTACGGTGCGTAGCCAAATACTGTTTGTAATTTATTTCATTATGACTGCTTTCAAAACGATGAAGGAAAGCAATCTGAGGAAACCGGCACGTCCCTGAGGACACGGTGGAGCATACAGTCGAGGTCTGTACGGCTTGGGTAGAGCACCGTGTCCTCGTGGCGGCGGTCGGCGGCGATTTCTCGCGCTCGGCCCCAGGGACTCAGGACCATGGTCTGGACCCGTCCAGACCATGGTCCGGAGTCACCTCCTTCTGCGCAGCAGTGATGCTGGCAAAGGAGGAAGCGGAGCGCGTGAGGAAGTGGGAATTCCAGTACTGTCACGCCTCTAGCCGCCGCAGGAGACGCCTTGGTCGGGAGACAACATCGAACTCCCGGTCACCCTACGGTGCCTACGTGCCACCTACACGTGCGGTCTTGCAGGCGGTGAACAGAGGGCAGCTCGCCGCCCGGTAAGGTCTAGTCCCGAGTCGACGGCGCGATGTCTCAAGCGCGCCTCAAAGAGTTGTCAGCATATCGTGACGGGGTTCTCGAAAACTGATGCCTCCTGCGTCAGGTTTTCGGATTGGTTAAAAATAAACTGTGGCCCTGGCGCACAGGCATGTGAAGAAACACGGGTGGGTTTTAGTCAGTAAAAGTCTCACACACCCTTCCGCTCCGCCCAGAGCGGGGGAAGTCATTTGATGATTTCCCATACAGAACAAAAAAAAAGAAACCGGCTCGCTCTAGAACTAGAAATACGTAACCATGTGACTTCCAGCGATCCCCTCTCGGCCCGCGTGGATTTTGGCGCAGGTGTCCTGCATACCGCTATGCGTCCATACATACGTAATATGTACATACGTGAAAAGCTCATGTATTGAATAATCTTTCGGCCTACCATGAAAAGTCAGCTGATGTTGTAAATGTAGATATAACTAGATATTGTTTTTTTTTTTAGTGGGACAAAATTCGCCACACGTTCCCCACTCACTGCAACTCCTGAAAGCCAGAATCAACAGTGGAGACCGCCAGAAAAACGCCGAGCAATGAAGCTCGACGAGTCCCGGAGAAACGGTTAGGCATATAATAATTATATGCACAAGCACGACGGTATATCTAGTTTTCCCAACAATGTTGGGGTCGGCTTTCAGTCTAACTGGATGCTGCCCAGAACCAGAATTTTCATGGAGCTACTGCATACCTAACCTCCACATTCCAGTTACTGGGTAATACAATACCTCTTCATAAGACTGGTTGTTAGACTTTCTGGCTTCTGAATACTAGTAATGACTGTCCGATTCGTGAATGACAGCCAGGACCAACAGCTTAACGTGCTTTCCGAGGCACAGAGGGATCTCGGTATAAAAAGATTTCAGAGAGAAGAGAAGAAGAGTGATGCAATCGTTGATTATTATTATTAGTTTATTAAGAGCCTTAAAAAAACTGAGTGAATAGGACGGAAGATGGCAGTTGAGCAAAGTGATGCAATATTAAACCCAACAACACAACCAATGATGCTGTGCCAGAGGGAGATTGGTCTGGAGATCCTCCACAATAAACAACATTTGGCACATTGTACCCTGCACGCATCGCAACATAATTGCTCAGAGCTATCCTTCATACGGCTTCACCAGACATCATGTTGGAACACAATGAATCGTTTGTCTTCTTTCAACCACCTGCTAAACATGTAGCCCCCAAAAAAACAATTTTCAATTAATCTTCATTTTGTTATACATAAGTATGTTAACATGTTATTGCTGAAGAATTTTGACAACCCTAAAATTGTCTGCATTAAGTTGCAATCCACATTTTGTGATTGATGCTACTTAGATAAACAATAAGCTATATAGTAATAGGATTAAGGATAATTATTATCTTAAGGCTTATATGATGTATATACTTATGCCCACCTGATATATCATGTAAGTCTTAAAACATGCTGTAAATAGTAACTTGTACAATCCACGGAGATAGTTATGAAAAAATCATAATATTTTTATCTAAATAGCATGTATGATCATGGTGTTTCACCTATTATTTTATAAAAGAAACCTGAAGAAGAAACACTATTAATGTATAAAACAATGTGTTGGCTAAGATTGTTACCACTGATAGCCATCTGTCAGTCATTGACCTGCAAGCATTGTTACAGGTGATGATTCTCTACCTTACACATATGACTTTATTGTACCATAATGATGTATCCATTCATAAACATTGCTATAAGATAAGAAATACTTAAACATAAAAAATGTATGGTTTAACAGTTGCAACATTATTTTCATAATTGTACCTTTTACTATTCTGTCAGTACAGTTTTGATGTTATATTTTTACTGTTTATTTGAGTTTACAAGTGTAATGTTCTTTTAGTGTATTGATTGCATTTAAATTTTCTTTTATTAGTCATTAAAAAAATCCCCTTCTTTCAAAACAGGTGAGAAATTAATTGATAACTTCACTTAAATATGTCTAAGGATATAATATTAGATATGTTTAGAATTACACAAGATTTTTAAAATATTTTGATTGTAGCCAGTAGGTATGTTGGTGTGTAAGCTTTAAAATGCAATGAAAAATAATCTTGAGTATTTAAAATATACTTATAATACACACTATTCTGAATATTTGAAATAATTTATCTTGCAGTTTAGTAAAATAAATAGACGATTATTGTTATTCGTAAGAAAATAACTACTTATATACTACTAGTTCATTCAATAATCACAAAACGGATAATGACCCCATTAGGAAGTTTACGAAAACATAAGAATACGTGTGCCCTAGTTAAGTAAAACAAAATTAATGTCAGTACCAAAAGATCAACAGATTCAGAATTCTATTTACAGATCGTTTAAAACTACATACAGGCCAGTATATCAATCAACGAGTATAAAGGAGAATGTATTCATGTACAAGGAGGGCCCTTCATAGCCCTAACGCAAGTTATTTATGTTAGCGCGACTGTTGAATGAAACAAAGACCTTAAGTATTCACATTCTAACAGAAATGCATCAAATTTTAAATTCCATAATAAACTAAATTTAATAAATATTTTATAAACATCATGCTACGCACCTTCAAGTGCCAGGTACATAGGTGGAACCCGGTGACATGGGGAGTAAATTAACATAACTTCGTCCTTACACTGTTTAGAACACCAGCCATAACTTGTTAAAGTTTACACATAATGCTCATTCACGACTGGGAACGTTCGGCAGACACCATTCTACATTCACGTTTAGTTATAATAATACTACTAATAGCAATTTCACTCAACGAAATAAAATAATATAACACCCCCAATTAATCGACCATAGCATAAAGCCCATTGAAGTGCGTTTGTAAAGACCGATGAAAGCATAGTCTATGCCAAATTTTCAGGCGAATGAACATTGAACCAAAATAAAACAACCATAGACGGAGACTGAGTGAGAAACAATGAATGAATGGCTCTAATCAAACCGGATGTAAACAAGAAGATGTTAAAGTCAAAATATCACCTTTAAATTTACGTTTACAAAACTTCAAAATATTCCTGAGAAATAAATATAACTTAATAAGGATGTCATTATTTAAATTAAAATAAAATATACTACAGTTCAAAATATAAAGTATGATAATAAATCAGAGCAGAAAAATGATCTGAAAAGGCATCACGTATGCACGTCTGTATTTATATTTAAAACGAGTGTCATTGAATGAAAATATATAATAATTACTCACTTTTACAAAAATCGACAGGATATACTGAGTCTATAAAGTCGTGAAAATAAATGAAGGCGCTGCGGTCGTGCATATAGCAACCCTGTTAATGTGATTGAAATCATTCCATTTATATATTCAACTGATAGACTTGTATATATGGTCATGAATAAGTTTTAGTTAATTTGACTGAAGGTATGGAATATGGAAGCAAATGCCGCTCATCATCATTTTTTGTTTAACTTATATTACTTGACATTGTTATTTTTTATTATTCCGTTTATTTGTATACGTACATATTCATTTACATTTTTAAATATTTATTAAAAAAAAACATTTATATATACACACATAAAAAATTGTGTTTCACCGATGGCGGGAGCGGGGTCCAAGCTACCGGTGGTTAGAGTTACAGAGACAGGAACCTCCTCACGATGCGGGCCGTATCGAGGAGTACTGCCTTTTGAATCTGGCCCTTGATCCAACTGCCTAACGAGAGCCTCAATAGATGTTGGTCGAGGCTCTTGGCTATCAAACCATTGGCCGATACGACAATCGGTACAATGACTGCCGAGTTCACATTCCACATGTCAACAATATCGTGCGCTAAGTCGAGATATTTAATTTGTTTCTCTTTCTCAGCTTTCACGAGATTCCCGTCATGTGGAATGGTAACATCGACAATCATTGCGAGGCGCGCTAATAGATCTATCACCACTATATCAGGCTTATTGGCAACAATAGTCCTGTCAGTAATGATAGACCGATCCCAGTATAACATGACATGGCCCTTTTCAAGAACTGGGTCGGGCACATACTTATAATACGGTACCTCAGAATCCACAAGTTTATTTTTCAAAGCAAGTTGCTGGTGGATAATCCTAGCTACTTGGTTATGCCTGTGCAAATACTCGCCATTAGCTAAACGAGAGCAACCAGAGATAATATGTCTGATGGACTCACCCGGATGGTGACATGCCCGACACACGTCAATCGTCCCGTCCTTCATAATATATCTCCGGTAGTCATTCGTTAAGATAACTTCGTCCATAATTGCACAGACGAAACCTTCAGTTTCCCCGAAAAGGTCACTGAATCGTAGCCAGGATACGGAGGCTAAGAAGTCTACATCGGGCTCATGAAGAGCCCGATAAAATCGCCCGTGAAGTTCCTTGCTTTGCCATATCATCTTGCGGTCATCAGTGGTAAGTATTATAGGCTTGTGCCAGTTCTCTTTCGCCATGGATAGCGGGGTAAGCCCCTTGTCTACTGTGACCACATCATGATGCATACCCACTACGGTTTTTAAAAAATGTTCTCTGAGACTGCATACCTCTCGGTTGTGGAGGGTCTTCGCATTTAAGAAGCCTCGACCCCCGCACTTCTGCGGAATATACAGTCTCATCTCCAATGATCGTGGATGATGCATCCTGTATGTCAGCAGTGTATGGACCCTTCTATCCAGGGCGTCGAGATCGGTCTGAGTCCATTTAAGTATGTCGAAAGAGTACATCAAAACCGGCATGACCCACCCGATGAAGGCGCGCACTTTATTTCCGCCAGAAAGAAGACTTTTTAATACCTTCTTGAGGCGACCAAAGAAGCGCTCCTTCAACGATTGCTTCATGTCAGCATCGTTGATGCCTAACGCTTCCGACATACCCAAATATTTATAGCTCTCGAATGAGGAGAGGGATCTAAGTTCTATGGAATCTGGGAGTGTAATTCGCTCGGATTCCATAATCTCTCCTCGCTTTACATGCATGACTGCACATTTGTCCACACCAAATTCCATTCTGATGCCACTATTAAAAGTTTCAGTTACATTCAATAGCTTCATCAGGTGCAATTTATTGGGGACAATTTATTTTTTATTATTATTATTATTTAATTTTGATTGTATTTAACTGTAGTGTAGCTTTGATTGTATTTTGATGCACGTATTATAATAAATATACATGTAAATTAAGTGATTAAGAATTGTGCAGTTTGTAAATAACTTTATAAAAAATAAATATTATTAAAAAAAAAAGATTGAAATCATTTTGATACTAGCACATTATTCTGTAATAGAAGCAAAACTGGTTTTATTGAAAACACGAATCTATGGTCTCTGGCGTTTAAATAAAACATAAAAAAACAAAATATAAAATCATACGTATTTATTTTACACGTAAATACAAACGTGCATACGCAATGCATTTTCAGATCATTTTGCTGCTCTGATTTATTATCATACTTTATATAGTGAGCTGTAGTATATGTTTTAACGTGATTTTACCAATGAAAACTGTTCCAAAACATAATGTGATTGCTTTCATCATCTGATTCCAAATATCCTTCATTAAAAAGTATATTCTTTTTCAGCTGTGTCATTCACAATGTCTCCGCTACTGCTGTCATCAGCCTTTTATCTTCACTTAAGCGAATAACTAACTCAAATATATCTTGATAAAGGGTTTTCTCTCACAATTTCCTGATAGATTAAAAATAAAAATATGTAATTTCTATCAGAAGATGGATAGCACTAATTTTAATTCCCAACATGATATACTTCATTTTTAAAATCAGCGATAAATTAAATAACATAAAATATGAAAAGCACTACAATATGGTCTGCTTATACTTGCAGTCTAACCTATAAATACGCAATGTAAATAATTCTTATTTTAGTCTTAAAATCGTTTACTTAGTAAATCATGAAACTTCTAGTAGATAAAAACAAACAGTAACATGATTACATACCTGTTTTAGCAACTATTCAATCATAAATATCATCTAACTAACAACAATGTTTGTTTGATAAACTTTAAAAATAATTTCCCGAGCTCCACTCCGGTTTGTTTTTCTCATATTTAACACGTTTCTTCGATGTTTTGTCTAAATAGAATTGAAAATTAATACGAATTTCAATAAATAACAAGTCAAATCGATGACTGCCGATGACATTCGATGTAATTGTACTTACTAAGATTTAGTATTGCCTTATTTTTAAAATTGTTAGTTCTTGAAACATCCATTTTCACGACTTTATAGACATGTTATACTGGAAAATCGACAAAACTACTTTTCTACCAAATTATGGCAAGCCGGGAATCTAATAAGAATGTAATTGTAACCTGGCAACTCTAAATCGCTATCTGCCAATCATAGATAATATACTATACCTGCTGCCAATCTGCCATTCTGCCTGCCTGTGCCTACTTGCTTTCATTATTGGTTCTTGGTTCTCAATTCATTCGAATAAAATTATCTTATTTAAATTTGTAACAATGGCAAATATAGCAGCCAAACGCATAAAAAGGGAATTCAAGGAGGTCATGAAAAGTGAAGAGGTGAGTAAACTGCAATGTCTATAAAACGTGTTTGGTTAAAAACAGATCGACGATAGCAGTTACTTGCACTTTTATTAGACGTCATATTTTTAAGAGAACATCGATCTGTGCGAGTACAAAGTGCGCTCGAAAGTAATATAATTCCGCTCAATTATAATGTATAATATTGGTGTGATGGACTGTGTTTGTTTAATGTTGATATGTGAATGATTCAGCATGTTTAATGGACAGTAGAGATGTGTTTATCTGTCCAACACTAATCTAATGTTTTTTTTCCTAAATAACATGTTAATTCACCAAATATTAGAGAACTATATTAGGCAAGAATACCTTAATAAAATGTCTTCAGTGGGTACTCAGAAAACAGAAAATTCCTGTTTGTTTTATGTATATGTACTATGTTTTTAGAATACCCACTTAAGATGTTTCTGACCTACATATACATACTAAGTGTTGCTATTGCGATTTAGATATTATAAGCGAAGAAGTATGTTATTGAACATCACTACTGTAAAACAGATTGTTTTGAATTGGTGAAAGGGAGTGGGCCTTAATACACATAATGCATTTGCAGAATGGGTCAGTCACATGTCTTTAGATTTTTAGTTGTTGAACATGTTGATGACTACCCTCTATCAGCTCTCATATTTTACCTTCATGATTTTGAGAACATTTTTGATGAAATAATAAACACAAAATACAACACTTGTGGAATTCATTCTTTTTTTTTTTTTTTGTTAATTAACTTAACAACTAACAAATATATCATTATAATAACAAAAAGGGTTTAGCATTGTTGTTTCATACTTTTGTTAATGTTAATGGATACAGTATTGTTTTTGGAAATGATTTAATCTGCTTCACATACTTCAAAAAATCTCTTCTTTATGGATTATGCTGTTGGTTTAGAATTATAAACAAAGCAGATGTTTGAACAAACTATGTTATACTAACTAATAAGTCACTACATGTTTGAAAGTTTTGTTATTGTTTTTCAGAGTGTTACTAAAGCCTAAACTTCATTAAGAAAAATGTAATGATACGAAAAATAAAAAAAAATATTGTGCATTGTTGTGGTGTTTATCCGCACAGGACATCTTTAATTCTTCGCAATTGGCAATCAGTCAATAAATCATAATTGATTTACTAAGAAAACATCTTTAATATTACTAATATGTATCTCAAAAAAGCTGCACAACAAATTATTTAAGTCAATTTTGACACAAATTTGTTATTTGTAGCTAAACCTACATGCTTCAATAATTAATATGCCTATTCTGATAATTATAGAGATTAACCTGATGTAGTAAATATCTACTGTAGCATGGTTCTTATTATTAATTGAAAAGTTGACAAAAGTTAAAAAAAACAGAAATTGACAGTTTGTTGATACAAAATTTGTCAGGCTTCAATTTTATCATACAATAAAAGTCAGTTTACCGAAAAATCAGCCCTTATTCTTAGTTTCAAACAAATAGTTTTCAAATAAATCCAAGATTGTGTCTAAACCTTCATTCTACAATTTCATCATTAATGCCTTGAAAATGTCTTAACATATATTTTCTCAGAACAGTCATGATGACTTCCAATATAGTTAACATTGGAAGTCATCATGACTGTGTTTATTATTATACTAATAAAATATGCAGAGTCAGTTTTTTTGGCAACAACATGCACCTTCTACATGTCTTCTTTGTTTTTAAAGATTCAGTAGTAGGTGCATGACTCCAAATATAGTTATACTGTACGTATATTCAAGAAATATTTTATCATTGAGCAATAAATTTAGTTCAATTGGTAACCTTGACCGAAGTTAGCTTATGACTACAATAACTCTTTATTGGCTGTGCATCTCAATTTGAATTGTTTTTATTATGCGAGTCTACTTAATAGCTTCTTTATTGTTGCATTTGCATGCTTTTGACACATAAAATTGGTTTTTGTTTAGCTTAAACAAGATCAAGCCCATTGTTTTGAATTAGATTTTTCAGTGAAATATCCTACTTATAATAAGAAAGTTTCTATATATTGTTACTCTTTCAGGCATAACCTACTAAACAGATTTGGATAGAGATAAGTAATTAATGAGGCCCCAAAAGTGCTTTCTTTGGTATTGTACAGACATCAATAGGTTGATGTGCTGGTGTCTGTACAATACCAAAGAAATTTGATAGATTGTAGTAGCCTACAATCTATCAAATTTCTATGCTGCAATGCTTTAGCCATAATGTTGAAAATATAATTTTCAACATTATGGCTAAAGCATTGCAGCTCAAGGTTGAGTGGAGAATATTTGACAGATTTGGTTAGCTTGACCAACTGTTGACCATACATTAAATTGTTGAGATTCTTAACTTTTGAGTTAAGCTGCATGTCTAACAAATGTTTGCACTGACAAGATGGTTTGGTCAAAAGACAATTCTCAGATATGGTCATCATATAATCTGACCAAGACTGCCTGGAATTGAAAAGCGACTGTGATGACGTGATGAGTAGCCAGAGGGAACACTGAACTCATCTGGTTTAAATAAAAATAATTTAACTTGTAAAAGTGTTTATACATACCTACTTACAAAACTTGGAATAAATTTATTTATAAAGAGTCAGTACTAGCGGGGTTGTTGGTTAAAATGTTGTAAAGTTGATTTTACTGTGTTATGATTTTGTCATCCTGCCTGAATTTGATTAATGTGTTTGTATACACAAGCACATTAATCAAATTTGGTGAAATTTTGCAAACTGCTAGTGGAGCCCTTTGGGTGCCAAGCACAAGCTTGAAGGAGGACTGCTGTGCTTTAGAGCCTTGTTAAGATTATTAGGTACATTTTCTCCATTGTCACACAACAGACAATAATTATGACAACACGGTTGTCGCACTCCCAGAGTGATTGGCTGCTGCGTTACGTATCGTTAGTTCGATTCCTGTATGGAATAAATATTTGTATGGCCTTTTTTGAGCTTTTGTGTATGTGAATTTAAATGGTTTTTAGAAATTGCTAGTGTGGGGCAATTTTTTTAAATATATTTTTTACAGTTTCTTGCTCGATATTAATAAGGACAACGAATAGACGAAAAAAGCCATCTGAAAAATAGAAACTTTCACAGATTATGTATTTTTGTTGCTGCTAGAATAGGAATTTGTAAAAATATAAAATAGTATAGATTTTTAAAGATAACTAACTCCGCCCCGCGGTTTCACCTGCACAAGTTTCAAGCCCATGAATGAAAATATTGGGATAAAAAGTATCCTAAATGTTGTTCCTGGGTATAAACTATCTATGTGCTAAATTACATTCAAATTTTTTCAGTCGTTTTTGTGAGAAAGAGTAACGAACATCCATCCATACTTACAAACTGTCGCATTAATAAATATTAGTAGTATGATACAGGGGAACCCATTATATCCACTTTTAGTGAATAGTATGTGTAGATTCAGTAGTTTGTAAAAAATGCAGTGTGGCTAACATGAGTTTTCATTAAGAAGTCTCGACCATCGATTCGACCGTGTTTGACTCCGATTAGGCCGTTTCAAGGTTGAGAACTCTCAAGTTCTCAACTAATGAGAGCGCCAAACGCGATCGCTGAGTATTCGATTGAGTTTCGTAATGAAAACTCATAGTAGACACACAGGAAAGAACATACCCAAACTGCGACTCCCCTGTATTGTGTACTGAAGCCATTGCAAATGTCAATTTTTCATTATGTTTGATTCAAATATAAATTAAATCTGCCTCATAAGCAATTGCATTCTATTTGCGGTGTGTATAGTTGTACAATCTATCGGGACGGAAGACACAGGTCAAGCTACCCCAAACTGTCAGATATTCCCAATCAACCTTGAGCCTTAATGCTTTAGAGATAAAATTGAAAATCTAATGAGGAAATCTGACAGATTGTAGTAGCTTTATGTGCTGTCGTCTGTACAACACTTCCTAGTTAATAAAAAAATCTCTACGGTTATTTAGTTGATAAATTTAGCCAGGCCAACTTAAATAGGAAGGAACCGTGATATAACAATACTTTTCAAAGATATAAAGACAGCATTTGTCTTTTAATTGCTATACATAACACAACATAACCATCCTATAATGTTCCCACTGCTGGGACACAGGCTTCCTCTCGGAGAGAGGGAATGGGCCATAATCTACAACACAGGCTCAGTGCGGATTGATAGATGTCACATGTCTTCGAAGTTATGCTTCTAGAACATACTGGTTTTCTCGCGATGTTTTCCTCTACGTTTTAAGAGCAGTGGTGATGAAATAATTTATACAAAGTAAAGCTCCTGGCTGTAAGTCGTGGTGGCCTAGTGGTTAAAACACCAGCCTCTCAAGTATGAGTGCGCGGGTTCGATTCCAGGTCAGGCAAGTACCAATGTAACTTTTCTAAAGTTATATGTACTTTCTAAGTATATCTTGGACACCAATGACTGAAGGTGAAGGAAAACATCTTGAGAAAACCTGGGCTTGTAAGTCTGAAATCGCCAACCCGCATTGAGCAAGCGTGGTGATTATGCTCAATCCTTCTCTATATGAGAGGAGACCTGTGCCCAGCAGTGGGACGATAAAAAGGTTGTTGATGATTAAAGCTCCTGGCGGGATCGAACCTACGACCCACATCTTATATTACATTTTATGTATGTCACGGCCGATACCATTAGGTCACCACTGCTCTGCTTAATTGTTATAATTTATTGTAATAAAAAATAGACCTTATTGTTTGTGACGTTCGATTAAATTTTCAAACTCATAGTAGTACGGACGACAGCAGGTCAAGCTACCCCAAACTGTCAGATATTCCCAATCAGCCTTGAGCCTTAATACTTTAGAGATAAAGTTGAAAATCTAATAAGGAAATCTGACAGATTGAATCTGAAAGGTGAAGGAAAACATCTTGTGGAAACCTGGACTTTAAGTCTGAAATCGCCAACCCGCATTGAGCAAACGTGATGATTACGCTCAATCCTTCTCTGTATGAGAGGAGACCTGTGCCCAGCAGTGGGACGATAAAAATGTTGATGATGATGATGAAGTAGTACATCACAATTTTGGCCGACCACGAAATCGAAGGGTCGGTTGACAACATCTTTTTTAAGACCAGAAACTGTTTCATTTCGTTACACTTAAGATACGCCACGGGAATGGAACAAATGTAGTGGGACTCCTTTCTTAAGAGGGGCGGCAATGCACTGCTTTAGTATACAGTATGTTAAGAAAACCCTGTCCGACCCGTGAAGATGTTGTTAGGTATCGATAACTGATTCTACTAATGCATACAAAACCGGGCTAAACTTAAAAAAAAAATCCCCCTAAAAAAATAAATATTATTTCGCAAAAGGAGGTACATAACTTAATAAAAGTGCGTTGACCACCCTTCGCCTGCAGCCCGCGGGGGGCGGGCGGCAGGACATGCGGCACGTGGTCGCATCGCTATTCGCTCATAATAATACCGGTGTTGTCACTTTTTAAAAATTACCAAATTTCGGGGAAATTGGAATTAATTCGCGGGAAAAAAAGATTATTTCAAAATTCATTTGTATTGGTACTATGATGATTACGTAAAATTTTATATTATATTTGGTCATGTGTTTACCTAACCTTTATTATCCTTATGGGTCGGACAGGGTTTTCTTAACATACTGTGTACATAATCGGGTTATCATAAAGCAACCACATTTTTGAATGATTATCACACACAGTTGTATTTATGAAGCATTTTCTAGGTTTTCCCCAAATTTGACAGCACTTTGTTATTACAGGTCGCAGGCGGTAGCATAAAGCTAGAGTTGGTGAACGACAGCTGGACAGAACTTCAGGGTGAGATAGCCGGCCCACCAGACACACCATACGAGGGTGGAACATTCCTTCTAGAGATAAAAGTACCAGAGACTTACCCATTCAATCCGCCGAAGGTAAAATTATTGAATTAAAATTTTAAGTAGACTCTTAGGTCCTATTATATATTACACAACCTCACTCAAGATTTACTTAAATCTCATTTGAAGCCATTTCATTGATTGAAGTTAGTGTTATGTAATGCTTCAGTCTTGATTAAGTTTATGTAAGACGGTCCTTACACTAAAAATTTAACTTCACTCAGTTTATTTTTATAATGTAATAATAATAACTAATCTGCATTTGCGATATATTCGCCACAGACAAATATGGGCTTATGGCAAAATAAATTTAATGCCTACGATATAAAGTTCAGTTTAACTTAAAACATTTTTGACGTGACAACGTCTTAAATTAGGTTGCGGCTGGGAGTCACTTATGAAAAAGTGTAACGCTCGGTAACGTTACGATGAGTCACCGATGTTTTAGTAAACAAAATATATTTCTATAGTTAAAATTTGTGCAATTCTTATTTTCATTCAATTCCTTGTTCCTATTGTGCAATTTAATTATATTCATATCAATAAATATTCTACCGAGAAAAAGACGTTGTCACGTAAAATCTTCGCCCGTAAAACCGACTTTACAGGCAACCATTTTTATGACTTTTTCAATAGTGTTAAAGTTTAGTTTAAAGTTGATACTTGTCTAACCTGAAATTGGATGACTGTCATTAAGAGACAGCCTGAACATCGGGAGAGAGTCTCTCGGTGGTAGGCCATAACATAGGCTGCCGGCAGAAGTTACCAACCACCAGACAACGTCTTGCCGCCAAGCGATTTGTCGTGTTCCGGCACGGTGAAGCCGTACGGAGGACGGGTCTGGGCAGTTGTGATGTGTGCCGGGTTCCTACGTTGTGTCGGGAGTTTGGTCAGTTCTCAGTACTCAATACTTTTATTGTTTTCCACATGTATTCTTAGATGGTAATACTTAAAATTAGTTCATATGGACCCTGTCGGGCACAACAAAATAAGTGAAGTTAGGAGAGAGGAAGCACTTTTTTATACTCTACTACGTTGCTTGCTAACGGGTGCGTGTGTGGGGGTTTGTGTGTCGAGGGTTCGTGTGCGTGTGTATGTGCGAGTGTCTGTATGTCTATTTAATTTTGTGTGTTTGTTGTATTTAATTTTGTTAATTTTATTTAGTTCAATCTACCTCTATCGCAGCATCGTTGGTCGTGTTGTTGGGTTTAACATTGCCTATCTGCTTACCACCAGCGGGATTGCAGTCAAGCACTAATTTATAATTCTTAAAAAAAATAGATTCTCGTACTACGTAGGTACGAGATTGCGGGCGGTGAGCAATGGTAGCTCGCCGTCCGATGAAGGCCTGGCCCGGATCGCAGGCGCGTTGTATTCCACGCGTGTCCAAAAAGATGTCAGCATATTGTGACGGGGTCCACTAGGACAGTTGCCTGCCAGGACCACGACTTGATCGAAAGAGATACTGTGGCTCCTGGCACAGACAAATGCAGGAACACGGATGGGGTTTAGTCAGTAAAATCTGTCAATTTTTGCATGTGTCATGTTTATTTTGCGCTACTTTAAATACCAATTTTTCACATCAAAAATATAAGTAGTTTCCCAGCAATTACGATTGCTCACTTTTACATAGATTGATGAGTTGGCTTGGAGTTAGGATGGTACTTATTACATTTGTTTTTTATTAGGGGTTATCAAAAGTGTTCCTTTACAGTAATTTGATTTGAGTTCATTGTGTTTCCAGATTCGCTTTATGACGAAGATTTGGCATCCCAATGTATCATCGGTAACTGGTGCTATATGTCTAGACATTCTGAAGGATCAATGGGCGGCTGCTCTTACTCTCCGCACAGTCCTGCTGTCCATACAAGCCCTGTTGTCAGCAGCTGAGCCGAACGATCCACAGGACGCCGTTGTAGCAAAACAGTACAGAGAAGACATACAACTATTCAACTTGACTGCCAGGCACTGGACCAACTCGTACGCTGGAGGTCCAACCGCCATCTGGGAATTCAATCAGAAAGTTGAAGTTTTACTAGATATGGGCGTTAATGAAGATCAAGCAAGAGTTGCACTTTCTACATTTAACTGGGAGCTGGAGAGGGCAACAGAACATCTCTTTAGTTAGGATTATTTTAGATAACTTTAATCAGCTAGCGTTAATGCCAACAATGTTAAACTAAAATAGAAACTTGCGATGATTGTTTCTCCGATACGTCGCTTGGACTTCTCCACATATTATTTAGGATGTTAATTTGAGATGTAGCATCAAGCGCGACCAAGAAGCATTGGAGTGATAAAAACACTTTAGAATAACACTGAGAAATTTAATACAGGAGATAAAGTATTTGTTAAAGAGATCTACAACCTAAATGCGAAACATGTACATATCTATCAGAATTGTAATCATTTTGAAAGATGTCACCAATCCAGTGCTTCACACATTCGAATGCTTAGTAACATAAATAACGCAATTAATGTTTATGAACTGAGAGGCGAGCCATTATGCCATTACTTAAACACCAGGATGAAAAAGAGTATTTATGTATATTTTTTTTACATTTATTATATTAAATCACTTCTATTTACTACTTTTTCATTAAATTTAAAAAAAAAATAAGTAATCTTTTAAAAATGGTGTTATATAGAGGCGATGGCTAAGGGAGGTGCAATAAGGTAGTTCGTGCATTTCATAAAATTTCATGCCTTTTTTGCAAATTGCAGGTCAGTGTCACGACCGAAACAAATATGGATTTCAATTAGCAAAAAAAACAAACGTCACGTGTTTGTTACCTTAGGATAGCTTGGGTTCGTCTCGAATTACAATCCTATTTAATCAATAAATTTATCTGGACACATTGCTGGTACGCACTTCTATCACAGTTTATTATTTTGTATGTTTATTGAAACATTTGTGAAATTACTTAAGACACTGAAGTTTTTTTTTTCTTTACATGGCTTATATGCCAGGAAGCAACCATGCTTATATTTAGGTTAATTTACCGAATTTGTACTTCAAGTTAGTTTAGGTACGACATGCGTCGTAGATTGATAATGATGCAAGGGTTCTAAAGACTGATAAAAGTCTAATTTCAATCAGGACCTTTGCGGACAACCTGGCATACTAACAATCTTACAAGCGTCTTCTCTCAGAGCTTACTTACGACGACAAATTTGATACTTACATATTTTTATACATAAATGTTATTCCTGCTTCCTTTGTCTAAAGCCAAAATAATACCTCCACTCATTTAAATATTGTGTTAAATTCTAATATTACCCATTTTCATATAGAATTAACTTTTCTCGATGTCTGTTATTGTCTTCTGGAAATATAAATATAATGTCGTAGTTTAGGTTTAAATAAAATAGTAATTAAAATTCTCTTTAAAGTGATGTAATTATAATTCTTCCAGTAACAATATTCAGTCGAATGCTTATATTTCAGAGTGAAAGTTAGATCTTAGGAAGGAAGACAGATGAAATTTACGCTGTCTAATGCCGACAGACTGTTATTATTATGACTGTTACAATAGAACTGTTGATTGAAATAAAGTTAGTTGACTAAATAATTAATCATAATTTTTGTTGCATACTGAAAAGATTTAAGACTCATTTACACGGTGCAATTTAATTACCCATGGCTTCAAATAAGTTGAGGTATCAATAAAAGTTGCATAGTCACACTATACACCATTTAGACGAAAGAAATCATTTGTTGCATCAATTTTATTGACATGCCATGGGCAATTAAATTGCACCGTGTATAGCAGTCTTTACTCTTGAATATTCTATCATGTATTAAGGTTCGTGAGAAAGTGAGCATTGCATCATTTTAATTAAAC
Organism: Sesamia inferens; assembly: GCA_037179545.1. NCBI lineage: Eukaryota > Metazoa > Arthropoda > Insecta > Lepidoptera > Noctuidae > Sesamia > Sesamia inferens. Next base: position 30,219,571 of record CM073921.1, read on the forward strand.
GTTACGCCATAATATATTGTATGCAATTTGTTATATCTTACGGTCAGGCTACACGCTTCTTACATGGCGTAGTTATTTACCGTTTTTGTTATACTGTGGCCATCATAGTCGTGTTATTTGCCCATGTAACATGCGGCGTGCAGCCAGACCCTGAGACTTTCTGATATCATTTATGACTTAATCAAGTATAGGATAATCTATTGTATACAAGTCTTGGAGAATTTATACAATTTCCAGAGTATTCAAAATTTGATAGGTTGTTGTGTTATGTTGGTACATGTTGATTAGGTCGCCAACCGTACTCTAGATTATATTAAATATCGTATTTCGCGTGTTCATATTCTACAAAAGTAGTACAGTACGCTAAATAAAGTACTTTGTTTATATTGACAGTTAAATTGAATAAATTCTTGCACCTTGGGACAGACTTTTCCATTGGCCACGCCCACTACCCCGCGATCCTAGGCCCTTTGTTGTTTCTGCCAACGTTTTAGTTGAGATGCAGGCTGTCATAAGAAATCGTTATCTAAATACAATTGAGTTCACTTCGTTTGGCCATACATGATTATTGATTACATATGTGCAGCCTACATTTTATGAATTCACAAACTTAACATAAGGCAGCGTGGTAAAATGTTCCAGCTAGTTCCGCTCGCTTTTGCATGCCTCATTTGTTTAGTTCTCTGTAACTTTTTACTTATCTGAATGAAGATACTTATTTCTGTATGTATGGTCAGATAAAAGACTGACCGACTAGAGATGGGGTAGCAGTATAAATTTCGAGCTTGCTTCTCTGCCCCTTGCATCTTGCATTCTACAGTGCAGGGCCCCAAAACCTAGTAAAAATAGGGCTGCCGGCCTTTTTTCATTCATGACTGCAAAATGTAGGGAGGAGAGATGTAGCAGGAAGAACAAAGGGTCTCCATTGATATTATGTAAGCCGAATCATTACTTCGAACTCTGAATAGATCGTACAATAAAAAGAAAGGAAATATTTTTTTTAAATGTGTGGTTTTAAAAATAATAAGTCCGTCCTTTTAAAATTCAGAATTATTACATTGTTTTCTAAAAAATGTTGGCAATAAGTTACCGTCGATTTTAAGTGGGGTGGCTTAAAGGTCTAGTAACCGCGCCAGACACTAAAATAAAAAAAAATGGGACAAACTTTTCAATTAGATAATTCGATGTCCTAACTGTGTACGCTGTGGAGTACATGGCATATTGAAATCGCACTACCTTATGCAGTTATTGCATATTTTGTATAATGTTCAGAATTCTTTGGATATAAACATTACTTGATTCATACTGAAAAAATGCAACAAAAATATGACCGAAATTGAGCCTAACCTTCACTTTGACAAAGAATATTCATAGTTTTTACATGTAGTTTGTTATATATAGGCAGCTAGGTGGAGTGAAACCCGTGGGTTCAGGATTTAAAGTTGTATAAACAATACATTTTCAAGAAATTCTATGTGACTCAGTCTTTTATTGTTTAGTTCCCTGATCTTTGTTTTTTTTTTTTTTTGCAATAAGGGCAGAAGCTCTTAGAAGAATGGTCTTGTTTTCAAACTTGTATATGACCAACACAACGTGTGTGTGTGAGAGTTACAAAGATCACTATTCTTTTTAGTGAGTGTAGGTAAGCGATCCTATAGCGGTCGAGCACTGCACGCATTAATAATCCTTCAGATATTAATAATAATCTTTATTATGACATCACACATGAGAGAACACACACTGCTCCATAAGAGCAGATGTACGATATGATAATTATGAAGAAATATCTATACATATCCATAAACACCATGTCACCCTGTCTCCTAAACTAGGTATTCCTGTATGTTAGGAGACAGTGATAGAGCATAGAGAACGGCTAGTCATGTAGGTGTAACAACGGCCCAGGAATTTGGCGCAAGGGAGGACATGTCACACCACATACCTACGAGTGCTACTGTGTGCGTGTGTTTGAGTGTAGTATGAGAGGGAGTGTAAGTGATGAGTAGTGAGTATGGGAGAATGTACTGTACTTCTAAGGGTGCGTGTGAGCGAGAGCGTGTGTATGCAGGGATGTAAGTTTCTTCGGCTGTACATCATCGTAATGAAGACAGCCGACCGGCACCTTAATTGCGAATCACTGGCGCAGATTTCCTTGTTCTCAAACTAAAACTAAAGTTTAGTGAATCTATTTTTTCCATTTCATTATGAAAGAGACAAGATAAAATATTGGTTTAGATATTTATAGTATGGACGGTTTAGACGAGATTTAATAAAAATACGTAGACGCAGACTTATTTGTAATACCGACACGATAGACGCTGTGGCTGAGCGATCTATTGCTGCGCTGGATGCCGCGGGTTCGATTCCCGCACGGAACAAATATTTGTATTACAATTTATTTGTTGTTGCAGTCTGGCTGTTTATGTGACTTTTTATGTTTGTAAACGCACCCACGATACAGTAGAAATTCCTAGTGCGGGGCTACGGTTTTTTAACAAAATTCTATTCCTAATGAAATTGAAAGTATCAGATGCACTGAAACTAAATTTCGTTTAGTTTGTGGAGAAGTGACTCTGCAGAATAATTGCTCGACACACTATCAGTGGTAATGGATACCGTTTTGACAGTTCAACAGCATTCATTGCGTTATACAGTATGTTAAGAAAACCCTGTCCGACCCATAAGGATAATAAAGGTTAGGTAAACACATGACCAAATATAATATAAAATTTTACGTATTCATCATAGTACCAATACAAATGAATTTTGAAATAATCTTTTTTTCCCGCGAATTAATTCCAATTTCCCCGAAATTTGGTAATTTTTAAAAAGTGACAACACCGGTATTATTATGAGCGAATAGCGATGCGACCACGTGCCGCGTGTCCTGCCGCCCGCCCCCCGCGGGCGGCAGGCGAAGGGTGGTCAACGCACATTTATTAAGTTACCTCCTTTTTTGCGAAATAATATTTATTTTTTTAGGGGGATTTTTTTTTAAGTTTAGCCCGGTTTTGTATGCATTAGTAGAATCAGTTATCGATACCTAACAACACCTTCACGGGTCGGACAGGGTTTTCTTAACATACTCTATATGCTTTTAAGCAGACACGTTTTTGAACATATGGTTCCGGAATAGAGGAACTGGGACCACCTCTATGTGCAGATTGTGATCATCGGGGTGTGGTTTTAATGAGGTAAAACACACCCGACCTCATACCCCGGAGGTCGGGTGTGTTTTGAAAGTTTCCCCTAGAAAACGAAAAAAAAGGTACCTAAGTATACCTAAGCAGTCATACTTTCGTAGCAGGGCAATACAGAAGTCAATTCTATGGAACCTAAACTTACGGGCACAACAAGCAAGGTTTTGTGGAGGCATGAGGAACAGGGAGTAAAGTTCACTCATCCTCCATAGAAAAGGGAGGATCCTCCGACCAGACGGGTGTTATGTCTGGGCGGCACTTGCCCGACGGTTGAAATTGGGAAGTTGTATATATGCTAGTTGCAAGGTACACTCTGATTGCGAGATGTTGAATTCGTGTGACGTCAGTATGACGCGTTGTTCTATGTGGCGTTTGTAGGTACCGCTACAGCTTTATTCCCGATTCGATTCCTATCTTTAGATTTTTTAGATTAACTTCTGGTTATTTCAAATATCTACAGAATCACGGGACTACAGTTGCAGAGCATAAATTATTGCAAATTTCAGCCATTTTTTTAAATGTTATTAAGTAAAGACCATATTCAGGTCTACTGATGGGAAAAGGCCTCCGTTAAGGCTTTACACAATGTCTTGTGCTGCCCGCATCCATCGGCTTCCCGCGACCTTCACCATCTTCTTTCTGCATCTTCCGGTACGTGGCCTCTACTCCAGAACCTTACATCGGTCATCGGTTCTACGAGCATCAAGTGTGAAAACATTGCCTGAACGCGCGGACGTAGAACGCAAACTAAAGCCTACTGATCTACGCCCACAAGTTAAAAATATACAAACGAGCCTTCTACGGGCAATTTAGGAAAAGTATGTATATAAATAAAAACAATGTTTGTCCTCTATGCTTTCCGACCATTCATCAGATCGTGATGAAACTATTGTATTGTAGGGTGTTCTGTTGGATTCCTACGTGGCATTACCAACACAATGTCTGGTCTTCATCAGCATCTCAGCGTTATTCCTAGTCGCATCCGAAGCTTTTCAGCTTTGGAGTCTGGGGTCCGTTTTAGCAGTACAACTGTTGACTTTTGGCTAAACTTCGATATTTTCCGTTAAGCGACTTCCGTCTGACCTCCACAACCTGAAGGCGACATCGAAGCATTGCAATTAGACCAATGGTTGGACTTTTGAGGGCTCCAACAACCCGTAACGACTGCCACTAGATGTTCGTACGGCAACCAGGACCAACGGCTTAACGTGCTTTCCGAGGCACGACCAGACCAGTGCAAATATTCATATTCATACATACAAATATTTGCACTATGCGGGAGTCGAAGCCACGCATCCTTACGTAGCGCCCGCGTTCGCTACCGCTACGCCACGGAGGCTGTTAACACATGTCGGGTGTACTAATAAATTGTGAAAATAGAGCGAAAGCGCACAAGGTACCTATAGCTATATTTCTGTCAGCCGTTAGTCTACATATTTAAAACTGACTTGCACGCAAGCGTCACGCAAATGATTGCGTGGGTGCTTGCGTGCAAGTTTGTTACGTTTACATCGGATTGAACCAACAAAACAAGTTGTTTTATTAATAGAATTTGTAATCGGGGCGGCGATTGTGGCGGGCTATCCATTATAAAGGACATGCTGGTTCTCTTACTTTTCGGCTGACACAGGTGCTTCGTTGGTACGTGTACCTACTGTATAAGCCGGGAGTGGGCAAGTATTCACTCTCTCCTCACTCGTAACCCAGTGGTTACGATGATTTCCTCGACGACACGGTGCATCATGCTTTGGAATGCCCAGCAGTCAGTGGCGGCGTAACCTCATCGCAGTGGTCTCTATTACGGATAACCTCCCACCTTTGGTCGCGGTCCATGGTTGGGAGTATCTGCTTTTACAACCTCCCTAGCTATTTGCAGCAGATGCACCAGGTACCTGCTTACTCTGTTAGGCAAGTTATGCCTAGAAACAGAATACTTAAATAAAAGTACAAGTGCCTAGCTGTTAGACTCGATATTCAGTAGAATACTACTGGTCCCAATGAGACCTTTTGTTGTTATATACCTACCTGTGTACATGTTCCTACCATTTTGACGCGGAGCCCGCGGGAGGTAACAAATATTAAAAACGTTTAACATAAGACAAGCTTTTTTCTTTTTCCGGTGACAGTTCTTACTATACGACGTTTAGTTGGTAAAGGTGCTAATCAAATACCTGTTTTCGTCCATACTGAATAAGTACACAACTCCTAAGTTTGTTGAGCTGTTGCCAACAATAAGTTATCACAGTGTCAGTTTTTTTGCATTTGCATTGTCGTCATTCGTTCGGACAAAGAACTAAAGTGAAATATCGTTAGTGTATAGAACTTGATTGGTTTAATGAAAATGTTGTGTGTAATCAATATATTATACAGATATCCTCAGAAACAATCAAACTGTCTTCCACTAACATTAATGAGATGCAACTTGCATTCGCTCTCGTTGAGCTCAAAGGCTGTATTAAATTATTTGTAACGCCATCTAGCGGCTCATGCGATGACGTGATGGAAGGCTGGTATAGAACCTGCGAGAGGGGCTGCGACCGCGCAGCCGCGCCGCGTTTATCACGCATGAGCAAACAGCGAGCAGCGTGCGAGTAACTTGAACAACATGCCAAGCAAGGTATCATTCATCAGTCACAGTTGACGCTACTCTGTGGACGGTGCTCTCGCGCGCCCCTCCTTTATGCTTTGCAACAATACGGGGAAGGCAGAGTGCACAACACATCACCAGAATGTGACATTATAAGTGCACTATTTAGTTAATACTTCCCTTCGCCTTCCCTAGTTACTAACGCCAACAAACTTTTTATTACTTTCTAAAACGTATTTAATTTTCCGCGTGTGTCTCGTTCCAAGCTCGCGGGAACAAACGTGTGTGTGTATAAATAAATATTAATTTTATATTGTGTTAAGCTGTACCAAACATGACTATATCGTACGCCGGTGAAGTACCTAATGGTAGCAGTTTCGGATGTTTCTGGAGGATCCTTTGCAAGTAAGTTGGAATCTTATTAGTGAAGTGCGAGGCTTCGACCGCGGAACCGTTCTCGTTTGCCCCGGAGCCCGCAGGCACACAGCTCGGTCGAAACAGCTGTTCGCAACGGAGCGCCTCGCTCCTGCATGACGAAATCACACACCGATCGTCCGTAACCACACAATATACATTAACAAAAGCAAGTCTCTTGCCGTCCGTATATAGTGACACGCCACTTGTATATGTTTAATTTAGAAAATATGTTCTCACCGTGGCATGTTTACGTCGAGAAGTACTTAATGAAAGTTTGTTATTAACTGCCACTGCTAACGAGAGAGCGAGGATCATGACGCCGAAGCTAGAGTCGACCTCGACAGGCGTGGTGATGAATGCTACTTGTTGTACGCGAACTAGAATCGATTCAATGTCTGATCACAGCTCGCTTGGCCCTGACAACGAAAGGCGGCGAAAGTAACCATGACGCGTGCACCAATCGATTAAAACTTTATTCAATCATGCTTATGATCACTTGATTTCCGTTAGTATGATTCGAATTGAATTCCTTTAGAAATTATAATGCAAAAACACGTCTGTGATTACCATAAAACCTCAGCACCCTAAATCCTAATCCCTCCATATATTAAAAACAAAACAATTAGGTACCTAGCTAATGAATGAGATCTAATCTGTTGGGCGATTAATGACATAATCATGTTGGTGTACCCAATAAATAAATAAGTAACTTCAAATAAATGAAGAATTAAAGCTTACCTAGAAGGTAAATACTACAGCTATTGCAATTTACTAAGTTCTAAACAACATTATTGTTGTTTGAAGTATGAAGCTACATACGAGTATGCCTATTGCCTAATATTAGTCTGACTCTGACATCTAGAAACCCATTTGGTTGTAACATGTAGATGGAATACCGCTACGTCTGCACTGTGTCTATTTATTTTATTTTTCAAATGGATAACTGAACGGTAAACGCAATAAGTCACAATGAAAATAAGTTGGCTGTTATATGCGTACTACATAAAGAAACCCGTCTCAGTCAGGTTACGGTATACCTACGTATGGGCACTTTTTCTGTTTTCATACCAAGAATTTACTATGACATTCCTAAATGTGTTTGTGACATTATAAGAATCTTCGTTTTGTTAACTCTTTGCTACATTTGCACTTTAGTAATGCTTGTAAGGTTAAAAAATTACCTAGCTAATTAATTTCTTTCATATTTTTTTTTTGTTCAAGCAGCGATATATTAGCTAACGTAATATGCCAAGTCTTTGTTTCCCAGTAGACGCTTATAATCACGTGACGAAAAAATAAAAACAAATCGTGTTAATAAATACACAACTAAAAGTAAAGTATGCTGAATCGTTTCGTGCATGAAATCAAATCAAATCACGAAAGACATCCAATCCAATTGGAATTTGTTCTATGTACATTGTACAGTCAGCAACAAAAACCGATAAACACTAATTGTTTTTGAAATCTTAATTACTGAACAAAATATTTTACTAAAATCGACCTCGGCGCGAATTCTAATTAGACAACGGCATTCTGATTCTTTCTCTCTCATCTTTAACTATTAGATTCTATTATAAAATGCTAAAAAGTACATTATCGAAAAAACAGTTTAACCGATTTTTTTTTACTGGTCGTACTTATAAAAATTGTTTGTAAAGGTTTGTACAAACAAAGTTTCTAATAGTAAACACATTTATGTAAAACAAAGGTACAGTCAGCAATTTTGATTTATTTACAAACTTGACATCTATAAAAAATCTATACGGAATAGATACTTAGACCATGTAAACGTATAAATATTACAAACGTAGTCACAATGAGCGGTTTTATCCGTTAAAGCAATCTCATATCACCCTTTGATGGATTACAAAGGGGAAGGACATACTGTAGGTAAACTGCGGTGAACGACAGTACGAAATACAATAAATATACATAAATAAAGCATATACCTATCTAATATATAAAATTCTCGTGTCACGGTGTTCGAACTTAAACTCCTCCGAAACGGCTCGACCGATTTTGATGAAATTTTTGTGCTTAACCGGTATCTATGAGAATCGGCCAACATCTATTTTTCATCCCCCTAAATGTTAGGGGTAGTCCACCCCTAAATTTTTTTATTATTTATATGGCAAAACAACGTTTGCCGGGTCAGCTAGTTAATCTATAAAAATACATATAAGTAATAATAATAGAAACAGGAGTAAAGAACATATGACGATGTTTATGGAGAGAGCAAGTGTGTTTATATTACGAGTATAATCTAGACCAAGATTGAGCACGCCTCGCGGATAGACACTTAAATAAATTATTAGCACGGCGTATTTACAACTCAAATCTGCAAATGGTAAATTGAAGTTGCAGTTCCAATGTTTAAGCACCCTACGACGTAACTACAAGGTTAAGGCAATTATTCTACCTATACATAACAAGTTATTGTGTATATAGTGATAATAACACCTCATAAGAAACCAGTTGGAATCCAGTGAGCAAATATGTAAATTGTGAAGCAGTAGTAGGTAACAACTAGATCGATACAGGCAATGGGCCTCAGTCTCCACCAATGACTCTTTGGGTAAACGTTTGCTATGATTAATAATGTAGTAGGTATATAATGTATTAATTTACAACTCCACAAACAATAATTAACTCTCAGTAATAAACTGCGTTAAATAAGCTATTATTTAACGCAACATTTTTACTGTTCAAGTTTCATCAGGATACCACCAAAGATAAATAGAATGCGGTAGCCGCAGTCTATTTGTTATCTATGGTAGTTTAACCCTACAGCTCTATGGATCATAACATATTTAGACAGCCTAAGGCTTTAAAGAAATTCAGTGCACAACTATAATTAGATACCGACGATGTAAGCACAACAAACGTAGAATTATGTTCCATATAAACAGTAGTAGTATAATTATTTTAAAGTTCTTCTTTCTCTTTTGGCTTCGGATGGTTTGTGCATTTAGCCAAAATCACGTAACGAATTATGCATGTCAAAAAAGACGGCCGCGTGAACCGTCTTACGAGGGAAGTTTGAGACAAAGTCATGACGTAGCCACTATGCTGCGATATTTCACTGTTCATTTCATTGTGTTTTACTACATAAATCACGCACTTTATTTAGTAAACAACACTATAAATAATTTTAAAAGTCCAATGAAAAATGAGCGTGACACTCAGCTTGACTTTCCCGTCAAAACTCCTAATTTAAAGTTAACCCAATATTAAAGATTCATAATCAGAGATCGATTAAGCAATTGATTTTTTACTGTTTCTGAGTACAGTTTCTGAAGGTCGATCGACACTAATATTAGTAATTAGTAAGCGGTGTTCACTAGCTGTTCGACCATGGCAACTTAAGGCAAGGTCAAAGAATTTTGGTGATATCTGACTTAGTATTCCGCGTAGACAGGTGCTGTGCAACTTGGCGGTTTCTCAGATCATTCAAAAAACTCATGTCAAGGCCACGGAAAGAAAAAACTCCGCAATTTCCACTATTTAGTATTCGGATCGTAAAATGCATCATACTCTTTTCGTAAGATACAGTTCTGTCAATCCAAAGTTACGCTGAAGACTTACCTGTTGTTTTTTTAAATGTTTATTCATACGCCCTTTGAAGGTCAGAGAATAAGTATCATAATGAAACTGTAAAATCAGTAGCTGTGATCAAACTCCAAACTCAAGCTTGTTTTGAATCCTCACTATGTTATTGTGTTCATACCGGTTTTACCTCAAATTCTTGAAGCGTAGTGGTTTCGTAGGTTTTTTTGATTCATCATCATTATCAGCTCACTCTTCGTCTGGGAAGGTTAACAAGACATTTTACATGAGATGTAAACAAAAACATTTTTGTAAGCCAATTAAGTTTCTAAGCTATGGCTCTCCTTTATCATTATTATATTGAAATTCACTGAAATAGGGTGTCCATCTTTTGATAAGAATAGAAACGTTAATAAATTCCTAATAGGTAAATCCCGATAATGGTGGATTACATTTTTTTTTTTTTATATTTTGTAATTTTTTTATACGTATTTTTTATATTGTAATATCTAAAAATGTAAATAAATACGTGTATAGTATAGGAAAATAAACGAAAATACATTAGAATATAAACGTCGTACGAAATAACGTTTGAATCTAATAAGTATTACAACTAGTAAATACACACACGAAATTGTAATACCGGAATCAAAAGGTTTTTAGTGTTCATGAGCATTATGCTTGGGTCCCTGAAGGGTTTGCTAGTCGCTGGTTGTTGTTGTTAGCACTCATCTGACCGTAATATCTTTAGTTACTGGTTGGATATTCTTCTCGACAAGACTTTTAAACACAATATCTAACCTGTACCTAACTAGGACCCCTCTAATAAGCACTTTCAAACAATTATTCCTTGATTCGAAAGTGGAACTTACATAGCCTATGACATTCCTTAGGTTATGAGAATACCTACTAGGTAACAGAGAAAGTTTCGAAACAATCGAATAGAATATCGAAACAGCCTCAAACAGTGTCATTCTGCGTTGTGTCCATATGGGGCGGCATTTAAGCAATGTTAACGTCGAAATTAGTACAAATATAATATCTTTTTAATATTAAATTCTAGAAAATAAACCTTATCAATCTAATTACGTGGCAAAAACAACAAACCTTAACGTTATTTGAAAAGATTTACTTGCGTCGGACTACAATTCTACAAGATGTAGGTACCTATGCTATGCTCAGCCAAAAAAACTTCTATATGGACTTCTTGTTCCTTACAAAAAGAACTTACCCCTGGAAAGCTGAGCTGATAAGTGAGGCAATGATGCACTGAAGCCGTATGGAGGGCGGGTCTGAGCAGTTGTGTTGCGATGCCGAGTACGATGCCCCAAAAGTTGTTGTTGTCGGGAGTTTGGTCGTGGAGAGTCTCCAGATCTATCTCCCTCTGGTGCAGCATCGTTGTTGGTTGGTTGGTGCATCGTTGGGTTTAACATTGCATCATCTCGCTCAACTGCCGTCTTCCTTTCAATTCACTCAGTTTAATTAAGTGAATATATGCTTTTAAATACACTAGCGCGCTTTACCATCAACGATTGCACGAGTGCTTACCATGAGGCGGGAAAGCAGTCACTAATTTATAATTTTTTTAAAAAAAGAAAAGGATGTCCAAGTCCCAATCGCTTTGGAGTTCATTTAGATTAATTTGTGTGTTTCTTGTGCGAATGGTAATCCATACTTTTCGCTCTGTTTTATACCAAGAGTCACTCTCTCAAAGTCAGATATAACGTCACATTATACATATTTCATGCAAACCTAGCCTAGCTTCAGATTAGGCTAAAACGGGAAATACTATTGTACTGAATTCCAAAATATTTGTGTTTGTTTTAAAAACCGTAAGTTTTCTCAGGATATATATTGTGCTCTATTAAAATGAACTGCTTCTGCGCCAATTTAAGCAATCACCTTCGCAGTATGTCGTATTCTTGTTCTTCTTCTTCAGCCTAGTGAGCTCCACTGCTGGGTAAAGGCCTCTCCCAAGGCTGTCTTTGTTTGGTGTTGCCCTAATCCCCACGCTTGGCAGGCGGGTTGTGGATCGCACTAATTGGATATTCCACAGGAGAAGCGCTGCTACCCGCTTCCCTGGTGAGAGTTCGCTTTGTCGCCTTTTACGACACCCACGGGAGGACATGGATTGGTACTATTCTAAGCCCGGTACCACAAGATCTGTCCTGTTATTAACTGCGAACACTGTATTATGGACATCATTTAGAGCCTTATTTCAATAACTGCTGAGTATGGCCCTCCTTATCGTGTCATGCTTCTCTGGGCAGTGCGATTCTCATCCAAGATGATCTAATAATTTTGATAACATCGGTCCTTCTTCTTGAGTCTTTGGAGTGCATATACATAGGTCAAATTTGTCTAATAAACTAGTGCATTTCGTGGTTTCGTTGAGACTTAGCTTAGCGAATGTATTGATGGTTTTTTTTTATAAATTATAAACTAGTGCTTGATCGCAATTCCGCCTGATGGTTTGTGATGCCCATTCACTCTAATGGCAAACTGTTCCAGTCCCTCGATGTACTTACGCGTTATAAAAGAAAAGGCGAGACGCTCTTCGTCCGGATGGTAGTGGTCTCATCAACGTAAGGGTAATATTAAATACTTTAGTGAGATAATAAGTAGTGTCCGACCGAAATTTCGGTTTCGGTTTCGGTTTCGGCCGAGTTTCGGCCAAAAATCAAGTTTCGGTGGCAGTTTCGGTTTCGGCCAAAATAGGCCGAAACTTTTGCCGAAACCGAAACTTATTTCGAAAGTTTCCGCACGATCGCGTTCGCCTAACTTCGTTTCCCGCGGCAAGATCTCAAAATTGTTTCTGGTCATCCATAACACAAGGGAAAACCTTAATTTGGGTTCCAGGACAATGTATGTGATGTTGTCTCAATTTATATAAAAAAAAAAACCAATACATAGTATTTAATGAAACAGTAACAAATTAATAATGTGGTAACTAAAAATATCAATTAATAACATTTTTATTATTTTGACACATAATAATAATTATTATTATATATTATTTTGAAACATAATTTCAAATTATTGATTTGATTATTGTGAAATGATTAAAATTTTGCTATTTGGACAGCCTCCGTGGCTTAGCGGTAGCGAATGCGGCCGCTGCGCAAGGAGGCGCGGGTTCGATCCCCGCGCAGTGCAAATATTTGTATGCATGAATATGAATATTTGCATTGGTCTGGTCGTGCCTCGGAAAGCACGTTAAGCCGTTGGTCCCGGTTGCCATACAAATATCTAGTGGCAGTCATTACGGGTTGTTGGAGCAATCAAAAGTCCAACAATTAGTCTAGCTGCAATGCTTCGATATCGCCTTCGGGTTGTGGAGGTCAGACGGTCGGACGGTCAGTCGCTTCACGGAAAATGTCGAAGTTTCGCCAAAATTAGCAGTTAGGCTGGTAAAGATGACCCCAGACTCCAGAGCTGGAAAAAGGCTTTGGATGCGACTGGGATTAACGCTGAGATGATGATGATTATAATTTTGCTATGAAAACTTAATTTGTCAAAATAATAAAAATGTTATTAATAGATATATTTTTTTTTATATTATGTTAAATAAATGATTATAACAAACTTAATATACTGTGTTGCCATTTCATGCCCTAATTAATGCAAAATAATAGGTACATACCTAAAATTCTCCAAATTTCAGTATTTTAAGAAATTTTATAGTTAGACAGGTGAGTTTCGGTTTCGGTTTCGGTTTCGGCCGAAACTGAAGCCCTGGCCGAAGATTCGGTTTCAGTTTCGGTTTCGGCAGAAAAACCAGTTTCGGTCGGACACTAATAATAAGCAATCCTGATTAAACATATTCTCATCAATCTCCCAGTTTTACCACATCGTCTGTGTCTATGAACTATTTTCGGACATAAGGTCCAATAATATTACCTTTCACAAACGTGAAAAGTTTTTCAAAATAATTTATTGGTAATATAATGAATGGAAGTCGTGGTGACCTAGTGGTTAAAACACCAGCCTCTCAAGTATGAGTGGGCGGGTTCGATTCCAGGTCAGACAAGTACCAATGTAACTTTTCTAAAGTTATATGTACTTTCTAAGCATATCTTGGACACCAATGACTGAAGGTGAAGGAAATCATCTTGAGGAAACCTGGACTTTAAGCCTGAAGTCGCCAACCCGCATTGAGCAAGCGTGGTGATTACGCTCAATCCTTCTCTGTATGAGAGGAGACCTGTGCCCAGCAGTGGGACGATTAAAAGGTTGATAATGAATATAATGAATCTCAACCTAAGCTGTCTAATTAACCCTAGATAATTGTACATCACCAGTACCTTGACCAAGAATTATAATTATTGTAACAGTTCGAGCATTGTTATAGTGTCTCGAATTGATTAATAAAACAATGCAAATTCCTGCGAAGGCATCGAAAAACGTGCCGAATGAATAAATTCCTTTTTTAAAGTAAAAAATAAAGTATACTTAAATATTGGAATATTCGAGATAAACTTACTCTTCATAGAGATACTGAAAACATTTTGTAAGACCATATTGCATGCAAAGGAGCCTAAAGATTGGCTAATGAAAAGAGAGGGAAAGCAGGCTGTGATGATGGTCATTATAATGACGCTTGCTCTCCGGTAATCTGTGCAGGAGTGACATAAAGCGAGCGCGTGAGGCAGCGGGAATCCCAGTGCCCTCACGCGTCTAGCCGCCGCAGGAGACGCCCTGGTCGGGAGACAAGAACGAACTCCCAGGTCAGGGTTGCGGGTTGGTTAAAAAAGATATCGTGGCCCTGGTGCACAGACAAGTGAAGGAACACGGATGGGTTTTAGTCACTAAATGTCTGACACGCCTTTCCCAGAGCAGGAGAGGTCATTTGATGATTTCCCATCCCAAAAAGGCGTATAAAGCGACTCAATCAATAACGTTGTCTGTGTTTTCTAGGAATGGATATCACAACTTTCAGAGTGAAGTTGTGATGTGACTGAAGTCCAACGAATTAACTGGCAAACGTGGCTACACTACAGGCAGGAGATTCAAAACCTATTAAGCGCAGTGTATCATACTATCGAACAAGGTTGCAATTTTAAACCATCTGTATGTATATATATATATATGTGTGTACAATATATACATGTATACACATATACATATATTAATTTTCTATAAATATTTAAATTTATTTCATGGTTTCATTGGTAAATTAATATTTTTGCATAGATCTTCTAGTTTTATTGAAAAAAAAAAAAAAAATGGATTCCCTCGGGGCCAAAAGGTCGGGCTCTTCCTCCTGAATCAGGGGACCCCAAACTCGGGTAGTCCACGACCTCTGGTTCCCGAGATAATCCACGGAGGGGTGAGGTAAGTAAAGGGGGTCGGGGGGTTGTCGTGGGGTTGCGGAGGGAGGGGGTGGAGAGGGGGTGAGTGGATTCTCTCGGGGCCAAAAGGTCGGGCTCCTCCTCCTGATTCAGGGGACCCCAAACTCGGGTAGTCCACGACCTCTGGTTCCCGAGATAATCCACAGGGAGGTGAGGTAACTAAAGGGGGTCGGGGGGGAGGGGGTAGTGGATTCCCTCGAGGCCAAAAGGTCGGGCTCTTCCTCCTGAATCAGGGGACCCCAAACTCGGGTAGTCCACGACCTCTGGTTCCCGAGATAATCCACGGGGGTGAGGTAATCAATGAGGGGGGTCGGGGGGGGGGGGGGGGGTTAGTTTCGTAGGAATATTAAGGGTGAGGGGGGGGGGAGTAAGGGAGGGGGGATACAGGAGGGACTGTGAAGTAGGCGGTACCTTAACTGACCCCCTTAATGGTTGTCAGTCAACATAAAATTTAATGTATAGTGTTAAGTGTAAATAAATAAGTGTATCCGTGTCTCAAAATTAAAAAAAAAAAATTGCATAGATCTTCTATTTTTATTGAAAAAAAAAACTCGTTGTAGACCTTGTAGTACCAAGCTCATGCCACGGGCGCCTCTGTGCTTATATCCCCCACTTAACTTCCGTTCGCCTTGCCCGATCATTTTTCGTAACGCTTTCGCCAGCTTACTCCCCAAGTCAAGCGTGCCTAAAGAAGTTTCACTTCAAAAAACACATTTTGTTAGGTCCAGTTGAATTCACTTAACATAAATTAATAAAGGTTAAAAAATAAGGCCGCTCAGACACGTGTATTCACCACAAAATTATTCGTTAAAATGTTAAATATAAAATTTATCTAATGAACAATTTAAAGTTTTTGTTTAATAGACCGCAATCCGCCTGATGGTAAGCAGTGATGCTATCGTTGACCTAGCCTATTCACTCAAAGAAACTGAATTTGAATGATTACGAAGGAAGACGGCAGTTGAGCGAGGTGAAACAATGTTAAACCCAACAACACGACCAATGATGCTGCACTAGAGGGAGATTGATCTGGAGATCTTCCACTGTCAAACTCCCGTTTTAACATTTGGCGCATCGTACCTGGCACACATCGCTACACAACTGCTCAGACCCGGTCTCCGTACGGCTTCACCAGACATCATGCCCGAACACTACGAATCGCTTGCCGGTAAGACTTTGTCTGCTGGGTGGTAACTTCTGACGGCAGCCGATGTTATGGCCCACCACCGAGAAATTTAATAGTTCTTCATTTTTATATACGGATGACAGCAGGTCAGGTTAACTGAAACTGCCAAATATTCCCAATCAACCTTGAGCCTTAGTGCTTCAGAGATAAGGTTAAAAATTTAATACAGAAATCTGACAGCTTGATGAGCTGTCGTCTGTACATGAACTGCAGTATGATTCTGACAGGATCACATAGAGCGTGGGTCCTGAAGACTGGCATTTCAGCTAATGTTAGGGATTGACTTTATTGATAGCTCCCTCCTGAGCTAACTTCACTTACAGCATCGATCTGGTGAAACAAAGAGATTTGCCTCGATTATTGTAAGTAGAGTACCTACATAACAGTAGGTAGAAACACTAAGAAACAATTCTCGACCTTAGAAGCATTAGGTAGTATGTATAGCTTGAACTTAGAAGCCGTAGATCGAATGTGTAGGTTGTCGGACATACACATACGATCTACTTGCTTCTAAACTCGAACTATACATTCGACCTAATGCTTCTAATAAGGTAGAAAATTAAGTATAACCAACTTCGACAATGAGAGGGTGTTTTAGATGACAATAGAGGTTTTCCTCCTATTCTTAATTGTGTAAAATTGATTTGTCCATGCTATACCGTCAATATAATTAACTGATAAAAGAAACATTGTGACGAAACCGGCATAACCCAGGAATTCAAAGACGTAACATCTACCAAACCTCATTGGCCCCGCGTGATAGCCCAGACGCTCTCGATGAGAGCAGTCCTGTTTCCCAGCAGTAGCCAAATGACTGATTATGTTTATGCTTACCTAAAAACATGAATTCGTCGATTTACTGAACACTCGAAAGTAAAAGATAACTTGGATTGTTTCCAATTTCTTAAGAGAGTAAGTGAGGAAAGAATTCCTCACGTACTTTCATTCAGTCGTCGTTCGGTACCTATCACCAAACATAATAAGGTAGCTACCGTAATAAGTTAAAGAATAATTAATTAAAACAAACTGGGCGCGTAAACCACACCTGTAATAGATAATATAGAAACAATTAAAACGTTTGAAATTGTAGATTTGCAAACAGCCAGGTCAAGGGCCAGACTTAAAATCTAAGAAGTTAGATTGTCAATTACCTAAATATTTCAGAGCCAGCAGAAAAGTAAGATAAGTAGGTACCATCGAATATATAAACATTATAATATAGATATACCTACATATGTTGTTAAACGAAAGGCCAAACGATACAAAGCGTCAGGTTATATACTTCGCAAACTAAATCGAAATCGATTAAAAATTCTCACTCAAAACTTCGTATTCGTGTCACGATCGTGTAGCAGACCTTAAAAGTCGTATAGGTTGGTAATACAGTGTACGTAATATGATACACTAATTCGACAGCCTTTACTTCCGACAAAAACAGGTGTCATGTGTTAATTAACTTTCCTAATTCGTAGTTGCGTACGCATACGGCAAGTCGACTGCGGCCAAATAAGGATTCTGATTCTATTTTTATATGTATTGGCCACACATCTGAGGCAAGGGCACTTTTAATTAGTAACTAGAGTGGGCGTGTCGTATCAAACTCATTGTGTCACTTAGTTACACTAATTGCATTGAATTAGAGCAAAATAATAGGGAATTCAATTTGGATTAATAGAACAATGGATTAATTAGCTTACTAGGTATATTTCTTCTGCCTGCTCAGAGGGCTATTCCATTATTTTTAAGAACATTCACGCGTTTCAAGTCTGATATTAGTCTCAATTTGTTAAAAATACCCCCTACATTTTGAGAAGTTTTTGACATTTTTTTGTCGCCGTGAGAAGCGCAATAGGCAATTGGCCTTCTGGTCTCATCTACTTAGACGTATAATTCTCAATTTTCTTATAATATACTTTAGTATAGCAAAAAGACCCGTTATTAGTTCGTCCTATACCTCCGTATGTCACAGCCTCTTTATAGTAAATTGGTAATACATATATCAATGAAAAGTCAGTGATCAAAATCGGTGCCTTTTTATGAGAATAAGATGAGCACCGAAATTATAAGAATTGTATTGGCAAAGCAATGCGCGGAAGTTAATAATAAATTGTAACACTTCTACATAAGACTAGTATAGTAAACATAATTTGATTGGTGTTGTGTCATGGTAGTTGCGAGTAAAATGGCAACTTATCACGAGATCAGGAGGCTGAAGCATTCGACTGAGAATGTAGGCCGATAATCCGCCAGTTGGCCAACAATTCAATTGAACTCATCCTACGATTGATTGTAATTTGTAAGGCAATCAATCCATTGTCTTTGGTGAATTAACGAACAGCGGGCGCGCGAGAATGAGAACAATGTGTTTTGAGCCATATAATCAAAACCATATTTATAAATAAAAATGTTTTGTTGGATACATTGATGAGAACATTTTTAACTTGGTAAATTGTGATAATTGGTGGTTGTATATACCGAAACTTTGGGAGGTTCATTGAGTCTAAGGTCAAGGTGGCTGAAAGGAAACTTGGCGTTATCGCAAACGTCCGGCAGTGCTTCACACCAGGACAGCTTCTAATGTTGTACAAAGCACAGGTCCGTTCGTGTGTGGAGCCACATTTGGGCTGGTGCTGCTAAGTGTCACTTGGCCACTTTGTATTCAGTGAAGAGGTTTGCGTAGAGGCTGATTGGTGACCCTCATTTAACTCGAGATGGCATAGAGTAGCCAACCTTTCGGTGTTCTATAGGATGCATTTTGGGAAGTGTGCGAGGAAATTGCATGATTTGATTCCCCAAATTCAAAAATGAGGAGATCCGCAGGAGAACCAAAGTCATCGACATAGCTCTTCGAGTCGTTAAAATTAAGTGGCAGTGGGCGGGATCGATGGCCTATGGGGCAGTAAGGTTCTGTAGTGGCGGACACGTATCGGAACACGCAGCGTAGGGCCCCCAACAAGGTGGACCGATGATCTGGTGAAGGTCGCGGGAAGCCGATGGATGCGGCCACACCAAAAGACCGGCAATCGTGGAAAGCCTTAGGGGAGGCCTTTGTCCAGCAGTGGATAAGCTGAAGAAGAGGAAGAAATTGTGGTACGATTCTGAATTTCTGACAAGTGGCAGTAATAGGAAAATAAAGACTTATAAATTGGAACATTCATTTATGTACAGACTCCAGCAGGTTGAGTGTAGATTTACACGAAACTTATATTTTTCCAATCAACCTTGAACCTCAATGCATCAAGTATAAACTTAAAAAACAAAAAAGCTATTACCTAAATAAATTTGACGAATTTTAGTGGCGTTTGTACCTAAATTCCCTGTACTATCTTTTAAAAATAATATTAAAATATTCCAAGTATTGTCGTGGCTGATTCTGTGTTTACCTGTGATTGTGAACAATTTCAGCTACTTGCTACAATATTGTAGAATCACTTGGTGTCACGTTCCTAGAATCATCCGACTCACCGAGAGCGATTCGACATGCAATTATACTCAGTTTTTTTGCCTGACACCCTGACGTTAAACAAGTTTTTAGAAGCCCACATCGCGCGTATCACGTCACGCCAAGCCAATTCGGTATTATTTCTGATCATAAAATGTTATTAAGTTTTTAATAACAGATCTGCGTATATCTGGTGTACTTTGGTCTATGGTTAATTCATAGACAAGTTCGTTTTTTTTGTATACTTAATAGCTTATCTATACAACTTTTTTATACTACATGTTTCCTCTTTGTTGACGATTTAAAAACCCCATCAAACTACATGATATTTTTAAGACCCGATTTCAGTTAAATGACTTTTTTTTACTCTTTCCTTTATTACCCAATTGTCATCACCAGCCTACATTTGCAGTCCCCCTCTCCTATTGCACGCTACACTTATCCTAATTAATTAATTACACATCCCGCGTCAGGGAAAGGGTTCGTGAAGATCAAGTAGTTGTAATAGGGGTATAATTACAAAGCCATATACCTACATAAGTATATACCGAAGAAGTTATCCAATGGTATATACCGACGACGAATGCATAGGTATATGCTATCGGAAAACTTTGGATAAAACTGTATTCACGAGTGTCACAGACACATACATACGTCAGCCATGTCGTCGGTCGGCAAGAGTGCCGTTACGCAAATCTAGCAGCTTTCTTCCTTGTTTTATTACATTTTATTATTAGTTTATTACAAGCTATAGCTTTACTTTCGCTTGCAGATGGAGAGGCAGCGTGTACAAGTTGGTGTGGCGGGAGTTACTAGCATACCTCACACTCTACTACACCATCAATTTATTGTATCGATTTGCGCTCACAGAGCAGCAACAGAGGTGAGTTACAACTAATACCTAGGTCACTATAAAAATCCAAAATATTTTACTTACATTACTGGTAATATATGGACTTTAAGTCTGAAATCGCCAACCCGCATTGAGCAAGCGTGGTGATTACGCTCAATCCTTCTCTGTATGAGAGGAGACCTGTGCCCAGCAGTGGGACGATAAAAAGGTTGATAATGATGATGAATGATGAATGGTAATATTATTCACCTTCCAAATTATACCTAAAGCTAGCATATTGACAGAGAAACCAGCCGTTCTAAGGCAGCCGATCCTTAAAATATTCATTACCAACAAAATAAATATACCTTTGTAACTTTGTTCGAGACAATAAACGTGCTCGTTTTAAATGTCATATTTGACATATAAGTATAACCTATCTACTAAACCAGTCAAGGTCATAACTGCAATATTTTGAAACCGTTTGAATTAGCAAGCAATTGTTAAGCGATTGCGGGTTTATATTATTTTAGGTGCTCGTATATAGGTACATTTGGAACAAAAAACGTTATATTTAGGTGCCGTTTGGTACGAACACTTCATTGTTATGTTGTAGGTTACTTTACTGATGATAAATAACATTTAATTTATAATGTGAAGCGCAAAAACTTAAGGCAATTTTTAACTTGAATGTATGAACAAAGGCATTGGGAGCTTTGTTTTTTGGTTTACTCGATTAATTAAGTGGTCTTAAGGAAAATAGCAACATGAAAATACAATAAATGTTTTATTTTCAACACACCAGCTGCCTGATTAAGTAAAACACTAGGAATTTGAAGAATTTCGTTAATCAATTGAAAATCTGCTTTTCAACGTGTGTTGTCATCTACCTAGCCTTTTCAGTCGATTGAACTCAACCGGATTCAGCTGACTGCCAATCTGACCTCCACAACACAATTACTGGTAATACGATAGACTTACTAGGTAATATTATTAAAATAGTACCATACCATATCCTCCCGTCGGTGTCGTAAAAATCGACTAAGGGAACAAACACCAGGGAAGCGGGCAACAGCGCTTCTCCTGTGGAATATCAGATTACCGAGATCTCCAACCCGCCTGTCAAGCGTGGGGTTTATGGCAAACGCCCCAAATTTGGAAAGCCAGCTGTTTACCTCTATGGGCTGAAAAAGGACAAGAAGACTTAGTCCCCTTAGTAAGACTGGTTGTCATACTTTCGTGCCTCTGACGCCCTGTAACGGCTGTTAAAGATGTCTGAATGACAGCCGCGACCTAACGTGCTTTCCGAGGCACTGAGGCGTCTCGGTAATTCGGTATGTGATGGTCAACCATCCACAGACTTAGCTTAACCTGGTCGATCGACCTGTCCGACTGTTATTATTTAGCCACGGAGCCCACGTATATAACGTATTTCATGTTACTAAATTGTCAAAATGAAAGTATTCATATGTACAGTTAAGAATAAATGGGAAATCCCATCTTCGTGGTTCGAATTTGCTACTCTAACAAAAAATTACAATCTAAACTTGAAGTAATATACATGTGCAAACAATTTTTTTAGTGTATACTGAATCATATTCGACTATCTCTATAGAGGTCAGTAGTTCAATACACAAATATGTATACACTCTTCGGGCTCTGAAGTAAAATTTATCCACAATTAGGCTTTTTTTTTTAAAAAAAAAAGGATGGAGGGATGGGATGCATCCGCCATCACAGGGCATTATGAGCTATGCTACTAGGGAAAACCGGATTTCCTTCCAGGATTATATTACTACGGGAAGGGATGAGTGGATGGATCTCCTAACTTTATTTATTTTATTCTTTTTCGGCTAGCCCGATCTTTATCTTTATTTATTTTTAACATACATATATATACTAGTACTGCATGACAGTTGTCCTTTTCTTTTCTTACTTTTATTTATTACTTCTTTAATACTGATCTATTTATTTACAATGTAATATTATGTACTTCTTAATCTAACTATTTCAACTTTTTCTGCTTCATTTACCTTACTTACTACAATCTTACTTACTATTACTTATTTCTACACACTTACCCCCTTATTCATAAAAACTGCTTAAAGTTAACGAGTGATTAGCGATTCTTTAAACATACATTTTTGACCTTTTAACGTCACTTAATTTAAATAATCCTTTATGAATAAACACCACATTGTTTAAGGGGTTTATTCATAATCGATTTTTAAAGTTAAGTGACCTGCAAGCGTCTAAAATGTATGTTTAAAAAATCGCTAATCACTAGTTAACTTTAATCAGCGTTTATGAATAATGGGGTTATTGTCAACTTAATTATTTATCTAACCACAATTAGGCTTTAAAGTGAGCACAGGGGGAGGGCTAGGCTACATCTTCTCGTCGTCCAAGATACCACAGTGTCTCAAGACTACAAGTCTTTGACCGGTGTATGTTACCAGTGATGACATACGAAACTTAAACGTGGTCGCTCGCAATAGGCCTCATACGAAGGCTCAGAGTCACACAAAGGGCGATGGAAAGAGCTATGCTCGAAGTTTCCCTGCGCGATCGAATCAGAAATGAGGAGATCCGCAGAAGAACCAAAGTCAACGACATAGCTCTTCAAGTCGCTAAAATTAAGTTGCAGTGGGCAGGGCACTTTACTCGTAGAACCGATGGCCGTTGGGGCAGTAAGGTTCTGGAGTGGCGGCCACGTACCGGAAGACGCAGCATGGGAGGCTCCCAACAAATTGGACCGATAACCTGGTGAAGGTCGCGGGAAGCCGATGGATGAGGGCAGCACAAGACCGGTCATAGTGGAAAGCCTTGGGGGAGGCCTTTGTCCAGCAATGGACCTCGATAGGCTGAAGATTAAGAAGGGGGAGGGCTTAGGCCGTGGGTTGTTCGAAAGAGATAGGTACCATAGCTAGGGTTGCCAACCGTACTCTAAAATAGAGTATTGTCCTCTATATCATGTAGGCATACTCTATAATCTATAACACTAATAAAGTACGCTAAAATACTCTTTTTTACAAAATGTTTACTAAAACTAGTGCACGTCTGTAATAATATGCAAAAATCCTTAATCAGAATAAAAAAGTCCACTATTTACTTTTAATATGTTGGTATCGCCAATTCCCCAATCCATATTCGAACGTTCCTGAACGCAATAATTTGCAATTTGTTTTTAAAAAATGTCCTGAAGAATTAGATTGTTTAAAAAAAATATTAGCTATTACTCTCTGATCTCGCCACTTCAGCATTTACTGAAAGAGTCTTTTCGGTGATGAATGTGAAGTGGCGAGAAGAGAGAAACAGAGCTTCATTGAATTTAATCAAAATGAGCTGTTAATACATATAAATTTAGAGTTGGAATGTTTGGACTCATACAATTCCTTTAAAAACAATGGTAAATTGTTATGTGCCGAAAAAGTACAAAAAATACCTTTTTAAAAGTAAAAAATAAATGATACTCTTTTTTGTAAGTCCGTACTCTTTATTTACCTTCTTTAAAATCAGATGTACTTTATTTCTGCTAAAAAAAAGTTGGCAACCCTAACCATAGCCCTTGGCACACAGGCAAGTGAAGAAACAAGGTTGTCTGACATGCTTTTCCGATCCGCGCTCGCTGTGACAGAGGTCATTTCTTGATTCCCTATCCAAAAAAGGGGGAGGGCGGATAAGCGGACCGCGGATCTCTGGGAAACATTACATTGTCAATCGAAAAAAAAAAGACGGCGTGATCCGTCTTACGATGGAGGTTTGAGACAAAGTCATGATGTGGCCACTATGCTGCGATAATTCAATGTTCTTTATGAATTATTTACTGAATGCACTTTTTACTACATAAATCACGCGCTTTTATTTAGTAAACGACACTATAAATAAGAAAAATGCGCGTGACTATCTATGTATTTTCGAAGTAAAATATTTAAAAAAACTGAGATACTGGGATATCATACGAGTACTTTGTAGAAGTTATTTCTACGTGTTCAGTAGTAATCGTGGTATTGCGACATTGAGTACATATATCTGGAAATTAGTAAGATAAATAAGCCTCATTCAAACTATTTACAAATGCAAAATACATTTTTCCAATGAGGAAAAGCAAACTTTAAAATATACGGGCGTATTGTGCCTGGTTATCAACAGTTTAAGTGACTTTGACGTGCTGTTGAAATAATACTTTCCAAAGGTCGGGCCAGACGAGAGAGTATTTCTATAAACTCCCAAAGTCTAAAGTCTAAGTCCAAGAAGTCTCCCCAAATTTAAGATCCCACTTCCAATTAACGTCCCATCCCTTCTAACATTACATCACTCCATAACTACTAGCGGCACTGATGATATTTATCCGCCACAATAATATAAAATTATAATTTACTTTTTCTAATACTTTACGTTTGGATATAGTATATGCGTATTTGTTATTCTAACAAGTATAATATGATATGCATTTTTATCTTTTTCTTTGTTTCTTTCCTCCAATAACCTCACAAGATATAAAAAAGGTCCAATGTATATAACATCGTAAGTTTTTGTTTTTATTTCCTTTACTTTCACATTTAGTTACATTTTTAAATATATTTCTTTAAACAATACATACAAATGCATGTTTTTATATTATTGTTGTTTATTTATGTGCACTCTTGCTTCTCCAATCCACTTTTGACATTGGCAGAATAGTCGACATCGGCTTTACTTGCCATAAATAAAAATAGAATAGAATATGAACAATATTTCAAATTAATTATAATAAAGAATTCGGTTGTTATGGTTAGGTCTGTAATGCGGATAATTAAGATAATGGAAAGACCGAAGTATGAATATGGCTGGGGAAGCACAAAAAAAAAATACTACTATTATCTTTGAGATTACAGTTACAGATCTACGGAAGAAAAACTTAAATCTAATTTCTTTATTGCATTCATATGCACATTTACGTGTTTATAGTTTAGGTGGGTAGTTCCAAAATGAAACCCGGGTAGTTCACGACAACGTAATAAGAATAGTTTTGAAATAATAAAAACAACAACTTACAAAGTATTTGACACACAATATGACTATAAAGTAAAATGTAACTATTTATCTACTTATCATGATTAGGTATATCTAAATATTATATTCTCAATTGAAACAAATGTCTAATTTATTGTAATATTAATTAAGTTAATTTTAGAATGACTAAAACTATTGAAAATGTTTTAAAAAATAATGTTTCAAGCTGTCGTCATGCTGTGCCGACCACAAGTATATTTTATATTATTTATTATGGGACAATAAACAGGTACAATATAAAAAATTTAGAAACAATAGTATAACATTATAGTATAACAATATTGCAGCCCACTACATTATCCGAATGATAACAATATAAGGAATAAGGTAAAAAGAGTGCCCCAAGATGAGCATTATTCACTATACCCCGGTTTTGTATCCATTAGTAGAATCAGTTATCGATACCTAACAACACCTTCACGGGTCGGACAGGGTTTTCTTAACATACTGTATATAGGTATTTATAGGTAGGTATAATATATAATTAAGAACACCTGAACACAATAAAACAATATAAATTTTAAATATTACTGGAATTAATAACATGACTTTATTCCTTATTATCACAAACAAAGTTAAGGCCAAAACAAAAATAAAATGAAAAACAATTAAAGACATTAAATAATTGAATTATTACCATTCTTAATATATTGAAATTAAACAAAAAGGTGAAATTAATTAAATTATGAATAATACACACTATTTCTCACCATCATTAGATAATATTTTCAATACATAATATTTAAATTTCAATTTGGAACATACAAATATATCAATATCAATGAAGCTGCGATTATAAGATTCCATCATACGACGCATAGGGCATCGCATATTGGTAAAGTTACATGTAGGAGAATGGTGACCAAACTTCTGTCGTCAATTGTCATTATTACATTAAACCTACTCGTGTACAATGAGAATGTTGCTAGCCATACTTTCGACTTACCCAATTTGTGAAAAGTTGGATTGATCGGCAGTATATAGGAGCAAAAGCTGTTTATGCGTGTAAGTATCTACAATTATAATACCAACCGATTGATTTTGTAAAAATCTCGCCTTGAAATGTTAGGTGGAGTTAGGTGTCAGTGTTGTCAATTCCTAGTATTAGTTGGAACAGCACACTCCACGCTTCCTTCTTGGTTTATGGTGACAGGATCGAACTGCTGGTTAACTTAAAAGCCTGAATAATAGACTGTTTAAAAATAAATAAATGAATGTCCATAACTATTACTTCCTTAAAACATTCCTTGAAAATAAATTGTAATTTAGTAGTTAAGTTATAACTCGATTTTGCATAGGTACAATATAGTTTTAATAGCTAAACATTTTGTACTATTATTTCAATTGTAAAACCCATAAATACATTCACCTTTTGAAGCAAAAAAAAAAAACTCTAAGTTAAATTTGAATACTCCAATCACAGGTTCAGCTGAAAACCAGCGTCAGACCAGACACAAGTTGTCTGTGATTTTTGCTGAACTAGGCCTTTTTTGTGCAGCAACAAGGCGCATTTTTCTGCTTGTTTTATTTACGTCGGGGTTTATACTTTCTATTTGTTGCTACCTGATGTATATTTATTTTAGGTGTATTGTGTGTCTTTTAGTCTGTGCTAAATATATGTATTTTCTTTCTTTTAAATATATATAGCATCAACAATTTTGTATGCATCATTGTCAATGAGATAAGTGTCCAAAAAAGATAACAATACCGTTGGATCACCATGCTAATTCTTTGGGCTAAAAATAGGTAGTCAATAACAGTGCCTATATAAGTATCCTTCGCCTTATGTAACTCAAAGAATCACGTTAGCGAGAAACTATTTTTAAAAACGAATTCAAAGGTAAGTCAAGTTTGGTTCGTGCTTGATAAAAAGTGCGGAAGCAGGCTATAATATATCTCAGTGAGTGGCTACGAACATTTAGTGACTAACGAGTTTTACGCAATGTTATATTTTCGGAAGAAAAAACAAGGTTGTGACGGAATTCTTGTTTTCGTAGGTTGTGATTCCCCGGAGCACGCTCGCTATGGTTACAATAAAATGAAATCATTTTTTTCCCTGGACCTCCTTAATAACATTATATTTTTTGTTGGGAATATCTGTAAGCTTTAACCCAGTATAATAGCTACAGTTCTGCATCGCTACATACTTAGTATAAAAAAAGTCGCTTTCTCTGTCCCGATATCCCTATGTACCTCTGCTTAAATCTTTAAAACTACGCAACGGATTTTGTTGCAGTTTTTTAGTTTTTTAATGCATAGAGTGATTGAAGAGGAAGGTATTATATGTATGTATAATAGCATCCATTAAATAGTGTAGAAATACTGTTATTTTTTAGGTTTACAATATGATGTCGTAAATAATTACATATTTTCCGCTTACATTGCAAACGTATGCTGACCCCTACGAGATTTATCAAAAAATGTACTAAGTACTGTACACAATAAAAAGGTCTAAAAAAACTCCACGATGGTATAGTTCTATCTCTTATGGATAATATCCCACAATAACATTTTCTGTCATTTATTTTTTACGACAAATAAATGGCTAACTTTCGAAGCGATTTTAACCAATGCATCATTAATCCTTAGCCAATTAAATACATTGTTGATTTAATGTAGATCTATATGGCCCTTTACAGCATTTGATTTAAATGAGTATTTTCGAAGATAATGCAGATTTAAAAATTACGGGACGTAGCGTTTGTCGCAGTACCCGAGGGTCGGTTCGGCGGGAGCGGCGGCCGGTCGCTATGTTTTTGCACAATATGTAAAGAAAACCCTGTCCGATCGGTGAAGGTATTGTTAGGTATCGTTAACTGATTCTAATAATGCTTACAAAGCCGGGATAAACTTTAAAAAAAATCCCTCTAAAAAAATAAATATTATTTCACAAAAAGAGGTAACTTACTACTTGTGCGGTAGGCAATCCATACGCGGGGGACAGGGGGCAGGGCACGCGTCACTTGGTCGCATCGTTTATAATAATACCGTCAAAACGGTGTTGTAACTTTTTTAAATTACCAAATTTCGGGGAAGTTGGAATTAATTCGTGGGAAAAAAAGATTATTCCAAGTTTCATCAGTATTGTTACTATGATGATTTCATAAAATTATATATTATATTTGGTCATGTGTTTAACTAATCTTTATTATCCTTTTGGGTCGGACAGGGTTTTCTTTACATATTGTATAGTATGTAGAACGTTGACAGTTTTTCTGTAGTGTATTTAGTTTCAGCATTGCACTCGGGGCTGGGCGCTAGTAAATAATAAAAAAAATCCTTTAGTAACAAAATAGTGTTCTCGGAAAGCATGGTAAGGTATCTTTGACAGGCGTTACGGGTCATGAGAAGTCCGAAAGTCTGATTATCAGTCTTACGAAAGGGTGTCGTAGTACCCAGTAACTGCGTTGTGGAGGTCAGATAGGAATCGCTCCATGTAACATACTGATATTCAGTTACATCTAGTTAGACTGGAAGCCGAACCCCGACGTAGCTGGGAAAAGGTTAGGCAGATGGTGAAGTAAAGAAAGAAGAAAGAAAGAAAAGAAAGAAATCGTTTTTATTCCGCACAAACAAAACGCACTTGACAACTAAATACCATAAAAATTAAATATTACAATGATAATACAGGAAAAAAAAATATAATAATAATAATATCACTCTAAACATGCAGAACTGCCAAACTATATACAGTACAAAGTTGATTTGTTGTCTAAGCCGGAGTCATAGACCATAGACGATGGAAGTAATAAGCACTACGTACAACATAGTACTTACCACCTCCATGCCATAGGCATAAGTCATTTTCTTATCATTTCATGAGCATGAGCTCATGGTTATTTTAGCCGAAAGGCTGCTGGACATTGACCAAGGAACTCCACGACGACCGGTCCTGCGTCACATTTTCTTATCTCCTTCTGCCTATAGAGGTCCACTGCTGGACAATGGCCTCCCCCAAGGCTTTAAATATTGAGAGGTTTGCGGTTTGCCATAATCCCCACGCCTGGCAGGCGGGTTGGGGATCGCAGTAATTTGATATTCCACGGGTGAAGCGTTGCTGCTCACTTTTCAGTAGGCCTAGTATGAGTTTTCAATACGAAACTCGTTCGATCGTATCGAGCGCGTTTGGCGCTCTCATTGGTTGAGAGTTCTTAAGACCTTGAAGCGGGCCAATCGCTGAGTCAAACGCGCTCGATATCGGCGAACAAGTTTCGTAATGAAAACTCATACTAGGCCTACTGGTGAGAGCTCCCCTAGTCGCCTCTTACGACACCCACGGGAGGATGGTACTATTCTAAGCCCGATACCACATGGGTGGACATTTTCTTTTATTTCACTGTATATACATATAAATTACATTTTTAAATATTTCTATATAAACAATACATAAAAAACATTTAAAAATATAAAAAATAGTAGCCCACCGGCATCGGGAACAGGGTCCAAGCTACCGGCGGTCAGGGCTCCAGAGAGAGGAACTTCCTGACAATGCGAGCCGTGTCTAGAAGTACAGCTTTCTGAATCAAGCCTTTGATCCAGCTGCCTAACGAGAGCCTCTTGAGGTGTTGGTCGAGGTTCTTGGCTATTAAGCCATTGGCTGTCACGACTATCGGTACAATGATTGCTGAATCCACCTCCCACATGTCGACAACCTCGTGAGCCAAGTCAAGATACTTGACTTGTTTATCTTTCTCGGCTTTCACGAGGTTCTCATCATGCGGGATGGTTATGTCAACAATCATTGCACGCCGCTCTGATCGATCCACCATCACTATATCAGGCTTATTGGCAACAATAGTCCTGTCAGTGATGATGGATCGATCCCAGTACAATGTGATATGGCCATTTTCGAGAACTGGGTCGGGCATATACCTGTAGTACGGCACCTCCGATTCCACAAGGTTGTATTTGAGAGCAAGTTGCTGATGAATTATCCTGGCCACAAGGTTGTGTCTATGCAAGTACTCTCCGTTAGCTAGATGAGAACACCCGGAGATAATGTGCCTTATTGATTCCCCCGGCCGGTGACATGCCCGACAGATGTCAACTGTGCCGTCTTTCACAATAAATCTCCGGTAATTGTTCGTCATCATAACTTCGTCCATAATTGCACATACAAAACCTTCGGTTTCCCCAAAGAGGTCACCGAATCGTAGCCAGGCCACGGACGCTTGTAAATCTACATCAGGCCCGTGTAGGGCTCTGAAAAAGCGTCCGTGAAGCTCCTTGTTCTTCCATACCTCCATGCGATCATTGGTGTCAAGCACTGCTGGTTTACGCCAGTTCTCTTTAGCCAAGGAGAGCGGAGTGAGGCCCTTGTCAACCGCGACCACATCTCGATGCATCCCCACGTCGGTTTCTAGAAAATATTCCCTGAGACTGCATACCTCGCGATTGTGGAGGGTCTTAGCGTTTAAAAAGCCACGACCTCCACATTTTCGCGGGATATACAGCCTCATAACCGAAGATCGTGGGTGATGCAATCGATTTGCAGTCAGCAGCGTACGGACCCTCTGATCCAGGGCGTCAAGTTCGGTTTGAGTCCATTTGAGTATGCCGAAAGAGTACATCAATACCGGCATGACCTAACCGTTGAAAGCGCGCACCTTGTTTCCGCCTGATAGAAGACTATTAAGTACTTTTTTCAGGCGGCCAAAGAAGCGTTCCTTCAACGATTGCTTCATGTCAGTAACATTGATGCCCAACGCTTCCGACATACCCAAATACTTATAGGTTTCGGATGCGGAGAGGGCTCTAAGGTTTATGGAACTCGTGAGTTGGGTTCCCACGGATTCCATAATCTCTCCTCGCTTTACATGCATGACCGCACATTTGTCCACACCAAATTCCATCCTAATGGAGCTACTGAAAGTTTCAGTAATTTTCAGTAGCTCCTTCAGTTGTGAATTGTTGGGAGCAAAAGGTTTCAGATCATCCATGTAAAGGAGGTGCGATATAACCTGACCACCTCTCCTCAACCGATAGCCTAGACCTGAATCCTCCAATAGTGTGCTTAGAGGATTCAATGCTAAGCAAAACCAAAGCGGACTCAAACTGTCGCCCTGAAATATACCTCGCTCGATCCTTATCGGTTCGCTATTCCTCTGAATATTTCGACATCCTGGATAGCGAAGGACTGTCCTCCATTGCCCCATACACGTCATCAGGAAGGTGCGTAGAGTTGTATCCACTTTATACAACTCCAGCACCCGCATGAGCCATGTATGTGGCACTGAGTCATAGGCCTTCTTATAGTCTATCCAACATGTCGAAAGATCCTTTCGGGAACGACGAACTTGTTGGCTGATGGTCATATCAATGAGGAGTAGCTCCTTAGTACCGCGGGACCCGCTCCTACATCCATTTTGAGAGGCAGACATGATAGCGTTGCTGTCAATATGTTTGTTAATTTTAGTTTTCAAAATGGATGTAAGAACTTTATAGACCGTCGGTAAACATGTGATCGGTCTATAATTTTTGGGTTCCGCGGTGCTACCTGATTTATGGAGCAGGTGGGTTATTCCAGTAGTTAGGAACTGAGGTAACGAACCAGACACTAAGGCAGTCTGGAATTGAGATGCCAAGCGAGCGTGCGACCTTGGAAGCCATTTTATCCAAAAGTTATGCAGCCCGTCCGGTCCCGGAGATTTCCAGTTAGGTAACGGACGGACTGCACGAGCTACATCTTGGGGGCAGATGGTGATAGCCCCCATTTCAGGTATTGGATCGCAGGCTCGCTCGACATCCCGAGCCCAGTCACCTTCAGTGTGACTGACAGGTACCGACCAGATACTGCGCCAGAATGAACACATGGCATCATCATCTGGTAGGCACGTGTCAGCCACACCTTGTTCTGGTTGCTCCCAGTCCCTATAAACCCACCTTTGATTGCTCTGGAAGGTGCGATTCTGGGTGTACCGTTCTACTCGTCGTTTATATCGACGAATGCGGTTCGCCCATGCATACACTTTCTGCTTCAGGAAGTCGATGCGCTCCATGACACGGGCCATATAATTCTCAGGGCTAGTATTTGTACCTGAGAATGCCCGCCTCACAAAGCGCATTACTCTAGGACGAGTATTACCCTCCCTGAAGCAGATTAGTTTACCGATGAGTGCTCTGGCCTCACCAATACGACGTTCAATCCTGCGCTGCCAAGCTGGTACTACTGGTTTCGGTCGTGTAGCTCTGGAGTCACTGTGAAATTTGACATGAGCTACACGACAAGCTGCTACAGCTGCGCAGTACAGGATTGAATGAGTATCAGTGAGGTCCTCGCAGGTATCAAAATAATTTGATAACTGCGCATCCAGAGCAGCCATCAGTGCCCTATTTCTGTTATGCATGGGCAAACGTGGCAGGCGTGGTCTAATTTCTGCCGACATGTAACGGTATTCCCGAATCGCAGCCTCCAAAGCATTCCTTAATTCCTCATTGCACTGGGTACTTACATTTGTAGCCCTATCATTACTCCCCTCGTCAGCATAGTTTGTTGACTGCGGTGGTATCTCCGCAGTTTGCGATTGGTGAGCAATGACACGGCTACTCTGCATTTCATTTCGCAGGCGATCAAGCACAGTATCATCCAACATATGATTACGCTGGATAACCCGTACCTGATCCGACAGTCGTTGAGCCGAAACGTTGACAGCTGGTTCAAGCACCTGAAACAGAGAGAGCATTCGAACACGGTACGCGGTCAGGTTGTTTCCTCCCTCTGTAGCCCCATAGTATGAGCGCATGACATTTTCGTTGATGGATTGTGTCCATCTCATGCGCTGCACACTTCCGCCGGGAGCTGGGACCCTGTCAGAAGCCGATGGGCCTCGAGGTCCTAAGCGGTCCGGCGGCCGGCGTCCTCCCCGTCGGCGAACAGGTGGTGGCGTCGTCGGCGGAGAGAAGTACTCGTCGCTCGAGCTCGACGCAACTGCCGCGGCCGGGGTCGTCACAGCATTTACAGTGGCGCTGGAGACCGGCGGCGGCGAGGCGGAGCTGAGCAACGAGTCCGGAGATGGTGGGCGTGCACGTTGTCTCGCGGCAGATCTTGTCAACATTATTTGTTATTTTATTTTCATTATTGCAGTTTTTGTGGTGCGGTGACACCTGTCATGTCACTTGCGGTTCGGCTGATTTTCTTCATTAAATTTATATTGTTTATATTTGTTAAAAAAGTATGAATATTCTGTTAGTTCCTTTGGTTTTTATAAATATCCTTTGATTTGTGTATAATAAGCACTGTAAAATATAATGAAATCCAAAAAAATATTAGCAGAATATGTTGACGTACGTGTTGCCTTGTTTTTTTTTTTTTTTTTTTTTTTTTTTTTTTTTTTTTTTTTTTTTTTTGACATTTTCTTATTATTAACTAAAAATAAACTACTTCTAAAATTATTATTACTGGGAAACATAATTTTGTATTTTAACTTGTGGACTCCACTCTAGGTCGAGCCTGTCTCGCGGAGTCCTTGAGAGTTGTTAACAATTTGACATATCAAGGTCAATACTGTAATGTAAATCTTGTGCATTATTGTTTTAATAAAAAAAAAAAAAGTTAACAAAATCAAAAACCGAGACTTGAAAAATAAAATATATGGCTTAGATTATTCATTTTTGCTTGGTATTAGCTTGTACGCATCGAGTAAAAAGCAGTATAAGCTGACTTCTGATTGTAGGAAAAACCACCACACAAAAGTTACCACCCACCAGACAAAGCCTTGCCGCCAAGCGATTTGTCGTGTTCCGGCATGATGTCTGGTGAAGCCGTACGGAGGACTGGTCTGAGCAGTTGTGTTGCGATGTGTGCAGGGTACGATGCGCCTAGTGTTGTTGTATTGGGAGTTTGGTCGTGGAGGGTCTTCAGATCAATCTCCCTTTGGCGCAGCATCGTTGGTCGTGTTGTTGGGTTTAACATTGCATCACCTCGCTCAACTGCCGTCTTCCTTCCTATTCGCTCAGTTTTTCTGAGTGAATAGGCTCTTAATAAACTAGCGCGCTTTACCATCAACGATCGCATCACTGCTTACCATCAGGCGGGATTGCAGTCAAGCGCTAGATTATAATTATTAAAAAAAAAACTTTTAACAATGCGAGGTCAACTAAAACTGGATAATTATTATAACATGACGTAGATCCCTGTCGTGTATCTATTTATTCTGTAGTAGATATTAATATAATTAATTATACTCTTCGGAGATGTTTATTATGATAACATTCAAAATAATCATGATGCAGATTGCTGTTGATATCCTTATTTTATTTAAGCAAGAGAAATCTTTATATTTATATTATTATCTACATTGAAAAAAAAAGAACTAAGTATGTAGGTATATACTTTGACCTCGTGCGTCACTAGTTCTCATTGATAGCCAAAAAAGCTATAAAGCAAATTGATGTCCCTGTAATCTGTTATTAGCAAGTTGTGCTGTTAGGATTTTTTTTTTCTTCAAACTTGAATGTTTAACAACGAAACTTGCTAATATTTTCATAGCTAATAACCATCTACTTTCGTCTTTAGTTTGCAAGTTTTAGGCCGCTGGGGCGAAGAGGAGCTTAGCAGTGCACAAATTGACGAATCACTATGCTCCAAATGAAGCAGAATGGTGAAGCAGAGCTGAGCAGATATTCATAATAAATATACAGCGAGGCGATGCGGTGCGGAGGACAACGAGCATTGGGGTGTAGAGCTGACGACAGCAGGTCGGTGCTGTGCGGAGGACAGCGGGGCGGTGCGGAAAGTGACGGTGCGTGACTCGCGCGCTGTGCCTAAGTTATCATCGTTACATCATTACTGTCATTAGGTGCTAACAATCAAAACAGATGAGAAGTTCTAAAGTATGCTCCGCTCCGTTCCACTCCACTCGCCTCCGCCCAGCTCCGCTTCAGTGAAAACACTGACCACTTTTCACCGCTCTTCTTCGCTCCTCTCCGCCCAGCTCCTCGTTAGTGAAAACACGGAATTTATGTATTTAACGCGGTGATAGACTAATC
Organism: Sesamia inferens; assembly: GCA_037179545.1. NCBI lineage: Eukaryota > Metazoa > Arthropoda > Insecta > Lepidoptera > Noctuidae > Sesamia > Sesamia inferens. Next base: position 30,255,174 of record CM073921.1, read on the forward strand.
TGTATTTAGGGTTTTTAAAATAGGTAAAAAAGGGAACTAAAGTGGTTGGCAACTACAGTCAAGTAGCATTTTAAGTACAGACGACATCAAGCTACTACAATCAATCAGATTTCTTTATAAGATTTTTAACTTTATCTCTAAAGCATTAAGGATCAAGAGTGATGGGGAAAAGTAGCAGTTTTATTTTGAGTTCTTCTTTGAGTAGTTTGCTTTCTTTTAATTTAAATTGGCAGTGATTTTAAGCGTGGCAACTCAATTTAGGTATCCCTATGTGACAAATTCGCGACCGATAAAATGTACTTAGATAAGAGGCTTTCATAAATTACTAAGACTTTTCATCAATGTAGCTTTCTCTTAATATCTTTGCCCACTCTGAGCACAGCTCGTCATCTATCAGTGTCACTCAAAAATTGATAATAAAAGTGTTGTAGAGAGTTTTGGCGGGAAAGTCAAGCTGAGTGTCACGCTCATTTTTCATTCGACTTTAAAAATGATTTATAATGTTGTTTTCTAAATAAAGTGCGTGAGTAGTAAAATGTGCATTCAGTAAATAATTCATATAGAACAGTGAAATATCGCAGCATAGTGGCCACATCATGACTTTGCCTCAAACCTTCCTCGTAAGACGGTTCACGCGGCCGTCGTTTTGGACATGAATAATTATTCATTACGTGATATTGGCTAAATGCACAAACCGTGCAAACCCAAAAATGAAAGAAAAAAAAGGTGTTGTAGAATATTTTATTCATTCTGAGGAACTAAATGGAGCATGGGAATGGAGCAAGGATGGCGGTGATATGTTCTGCGAGAGTATTTCGGCGGCAACATACACGAGAAGGATCCTAGGAATAATTTATCCGACGGAACGAGCTCCTAACTTGACCTTCTTTTTTGACAACATGCTTCATGATGAAAAATTTCAAAAAGATAAGTATTTCACGCAATACGAAAATCTCTTATATCAACTTCGCAATTATTCGGGTATTATACCTTCGAAATATTTAGTCTTTTAAAAAAAGTGTAAATCGTTTCTTTCTTACCTAGACATAGGCGCTGAATCTCTTGTTCCTAAACTAAACGATTTTTTTTATTTCTTTTTCATTAAGAAAGGGTTAGAAGATAACACTTTAGTTTAATCACGTCAAATAAAGGTTACAATTTAGACGCGATTATAAACAAAGCGACCAAAAATACGTCGATTTAGATCAGGCCCAGTGTTTGGTGTAATATAAAAAGTCACTTCATATTTTTGGTTGACATTCCAATCGATAGATAGCGCTGTACCAATTCGCTTTAAAATTAGATCGCGGTGTTAAGATTATCCGTCGTTTTATAACCTCAGCGATATTTTTGTAATAAAGGGCTTGGTACTGGCATATACTTCTGTATATTATTCGCCCTTTAGCGCGTAGCTTTAGCTTATATACCAGATCTAACTAAAATAACATTTTGTTTTCTATTTTCTATACTTTTCTTAATGAAATAGAAAGAAAATTTAATTTAGTTTGTGAACAAGGGATTAGGGAATCGGGGCCATTTATAAAGTAAAAAATAAATGTATGTTACTTAATAATTAATATTCTTAGAGCGAACTAGATAAATAAACACTAGATATAGTAGATATCTCATATTATTAATTGCTTTCTCTCTGTAACAGATAAAATGTAATTTAGCATAACACGGAACTCCTTTTGGTGAGAGGGAGTAAACCGGACGGGCCCAATCTAATCTAGTGAAATCATTAGTGTCAGAAATATAGGCAGCAGGTTTTTACTAATATAATTAAAAAAATATATATTAAATCAAATTTAACTCATAATTTAAAATAATGCGTGTTGGTAATGTCATCATATCTAAGAATGTTTGGTTCTAAGAAAGACAATTGGTGATGAAGTGGTGATGTAATAATATACAATAATGTATCTGACATCGTAACGCAAACTTCGCGAGAAGGCTACATCGCATGCCACTATTAAAATTATGATAGTCATTTATATCGTTAATGAGCGGTTACAGAAATAACAGTGTTTAAAAAAATGTGTCGGCTCGGCCTTTGAACGTTGCAAGCGTGCCTCCCCGCGTGTTTGTGGGCATAACGTTGACCCCAGATGTGAACTCTATTAAATCAGCTGATAGGATAGTTTTTCGCGTTTTGTTCACATTGCGCTTTTTTGTGTAATTAGCGAATTAATTATTTTTTACTTTAAAATCTTATTGGGTTATAAAAGTATAGAAAGCAATTAAGAACGGTTTAAAGTGAAAAAAACTGCATATAATTTTTTTTAATCAGGAAAAACCTACGAAAAATTCCTCCTGTGGGGGGTTCAGAATCATGAACTGGATCCATGGTACTCGTTTGTGCGTCGATGTCAGAGACACCCTTTGTAAGTAAAATGAATGTCTGGGTTTGTACCCAAGGCCTATAGACAGACGTACAAACTCGTAAGTCGTGGCCGTTTCCACTCGGCTACCACTGCTCCGTGTGAACTACAAATGTCATTTAAATACGAGTTTAATTGCTACCTGTCAGATAAGGTCTGACTATGGGGACGTTATCAGCGAGCGGTTTAACGGGCTGGCTGGTAAAAGTTGTGTAGGTATCTCGACGGTAAAACAACAATTTATCATACTTATCAAAACACGAACATAAACATTGTACTCTCCAATGTCCTGCAAATGAACCGTCTGAATGTACATTCAATATGCCTATACATTACAATATAATATAACAAGCTACGAGTCATCGTCGTTGTCGAATGAAGTACAAAGGACAATGGACTCAGTTTGCCCTTTCTTACATCTGTAGCAACAAACAGGTACACCTATACGGGCTGTTAATACACAACACACTCGCTCACACATGTCCCCGAACGAATACTTAGAAACCCATCGCTTTCCTTCGGAGACTTAACTCAAAATATTAAAACAAATAAAATTTTGCGATTCCAGGAAATTACAAATAAATGAATGAATATACCTAGGTACCTACAATAGTTTTGTAATACCTTTACCTACTTAAATACCTATTTAGTTCTTACATAAATATTTCTCTGAAGTCTTCTTTGTGCTTCTTTCATCACAAGTAAGGGTACAAATGACAGCAGGTCAAGCTAACCGAAACTGTCAATTATTCCTATTCAACCTTGAGCCTTAATGCTTTAGCGAAAAAGTTGAAAATCTAATAAAGAAAGACAGATTGTAGTAACTTAATGTCTGTACGTCTCTAAGTAATTTTGACAATTTTTCCTGACATACTTTCAGTCAGGGTCTTCGTCGTCCGAAATGAACTCGTGTACCTGTGGAATAACAAACTCACGACTTGAACAAAAAATTTTAAACAAATACGCATAAAAGTACCAAGAATTCAGAAGTGGGTCAGCGGTTGCGGCAGTTTATTTATCATTGTATTCTTTCACTTGAAAAAGGGAAAAAGGTAGACGTAGTACGAGTTAAAAAAGATAAGAGAGAGAAAATTGGTCGGTAGAAATGATCCAATGAGTACATTAAATGTCCTCTGTTAGACATACATAGGCCTTTCCCAAGCACTTTGACATGACTTTGACCGACAATTTTATTAACAGGCAAATGTTAACTTGAAGAAAAGTAGGATGTTATGCTAGTTTCTAAAACTGAAAAGAATTATAGAACGAACCCTAATAGTCGCTCTGCAACTATTTTATTGGCATGATAATAAAACTGAGAACTTATTTTAAAATGGCTTATTTTATTACCGGAAACATAGTTGACAATCACACTTCAGATTACACTGTATTGTTCAATTTTATAGCTTAAAATGAGAAAACTTGTAATGAAATAGGAGCTAGCAGTAACTGTACTACAAAACTGACAAATAATATCCTAACAATGAGTTAATTTAACTGTATTGTATAGGTACTTTACTTACACATATATGTATATCTAATTAATGGCAAATCTTGGATATAGGTAGTAATGAAATCTATAAATAATAATAAATAATAATAAATAAATAATAAATATATACGGACAAATCACACAGATTGAGCTAGCCCCAAAGTAAGCTCGAGACTTGTGTTATGGGATACTAACTCAACGATACTATATTTTATAATAGATACATATATAGAAAAACATCCAAGACCCAGGCCAATCAGGAAAAGATCATTTTCCATCACGACCTGGCCGGGGATCGAACCCGGGGCCTCCACGTCGCAGGCAGGTGTGTTGACCGCTGCGCCACGGAGACCGACAAATAAATCTATAAATCTGCAGAAATTGCCAACTCCGAATCAATAAGAAATTGGCTGATCCGACGGACGTTGTCGGAACAATACAGAAAGTTCATACAAAAACTGAATTCTTTTTCTTTTTTTATCAAGGTGAGATTCAACCTTCAACTCTTGATCAATGGCCACTGTGGAATATAATATGTAAAGAAAACCCTGTCCGATCCGTGAAGGTATTGTTAGGTAGCGATAACTGATTCTACTAATGGATACAAAGCCAAGCTAAACTTTAAAAAAAAATCCCCCTAAAATATTAAATATAATTTCGCAAAAAGAGGTAACTTCTACATGTGCGGTAGGCAACCATTCCGCGGGCGACGGGGGGCAGGGCGCGCGGCACGTGGTCGCAACGCTATAATAATACCGTGAAAATGGTGTTCACTTTTTAAAAAACTTCCAAATTTCGGGGAAGTTTGAATTAATTCGCGGGAAAAAAAGATTATTTCAAAATCCATTAGTATTGTCACTATAATGATTACGTTAAATTTTATATTATATTTGGTCAAGTGTTTACCTAACCTTTATTATCCTTATGGGTCGGACAGGGTTTTCTTTACATATTGTATACCACAATTTTGCCAATAACACGTGTAACAAATTATAGAAATTCTATGAAAAATTTATTTCACAATAATGGCGGATATCGCTAATGACAGTTGAAAAAGACGGCCACGTGAACCGTCTATGAGGGAGGTTTGAGGCAAAGACATGATGAAGGCCACAATGCTGCGATATTTCAATGTTCTTTATGCTTTATTTACTGACAGCAATTTTTACTACATAAATCAAGCGCTTTTATTTAGTAAACGACACTAAATAATTTTGAAAGTCCAATGAAAAAAAAAAAAATAGTTTCTTCTTCTTCAGCCCATAGAGGTCCACAGCTGGACAAAGGCCCTCAAGGATTTCATTGCTTTGGGGGGTTTGCAATAATCTCCACGGGTTGAGGATCGCAGTAATTTGATAATCTACAGGAGAAGCGCTGCTGCCCGCTTCCCTGGTGAGAGTTCGTTTTGTCGCCTTTTACGACACCCACGGGAGGATACAGGTTTTGGTACTATTCTAAGCTCGGTACCACAAGATTCTTTTAGTTTTAGTTTTCTCTTAGCGATAAGACCGCCCATTGTGTCACCCTTTGTAAAATATTTTTATTTATGTTCTGTAATCTATATGGTGTACATAATAAAGAGTATTCTATTCTATTCTATTCTATACTCCATAGCAGGTTTCGATGTGACTAAAAGCAATTTACGTCAGTCCATCCCTAATTTGACATTAAATTAGTTTGTAGCCATTTCTACTGTTCGTGAGTTACTCAATTCAATAGCACCGCAAATTTTTTGAAAAGAATTGAGTCGTGTTTCTTGTAGACTGAAGTTAAGGCGGTAGAATTTGTCTCACTTATAAATGATGCTTTAAAAATGTTCCACATTTTTAAAGCTGTACAAAATTGAACAACTCAACTAATCAAGGTGGCCAAAAAAAGTTGTAGTATTAAGTTGTATTGTACCCTGTAGTAGAGAAAAATCCAGTCTACGCGCGCAGTTAATAACGTGTTCGGCTGTATTATATTTTGACGATTTATATATACATATCTTCTTATTAAGGAATTTCCGAAATTTATACCAATAAACCAATGCGCAACGTATGCACGCAAAGATCTGATGTTTTTCTACAAATTATTAAAATACATTATAATTGAAACGAGTTTCTCATTCCAATAAGAAATCATTTATGTTTATGAATTACTAAAAAATAACATCGTTGAGGAAAACTATATGATGAAGTAACGTTATTATGATAAAATGAATTTTACGTCAGCTCTTTATAGACAGTAAAGTACATATGTATTTAAAAACACTTCCAGCACCCAGATCACAATCAATCTTGAGCCTTACACATCTATACTCTATATCTATCTATACTAATAAAGGATGTCTCTGACATCGACGCACAAACGAGTACCATGGATCCAGTACATGATTCTGAACCCCGCAGTGGTGGAATTTTGCATCGGCTTTTTCCCGATAAAAAAATAATAATATGCAGTTTTTTTATTTTAGACCGTTCATAATTGCTATACTTTTATAACCCAATAAGATTTTAAAGTAAAAATTAATTAATTCGTTAATTATACAAAAAAGCGCAATGTGCACAATACTCGAAAAACCTATCTTATCAGCTGATTTAATAGAGTTCACATCAGGGATCAACGTCATACCTACAAACACGCACAGCGGCACGCTTGCAACGTTCAAAGGCCGAGCCGACACTTTTTTTAAAACACTGTTATTTCTGTAACCGCTCATTAATGACATAATTGACTATCATAATTTTGTTAGTAGCATGCGGTGTAGCCTTTTCGCGAAGTTTGCGTTACGATGTCAGATACACTCTGTATATAAAGCTGAAGAGTTTGTTTGAACGCGCTAATCTCAGGAACTACTGGCCCGATTTGAACAATTCTTTTTACGTTGGATAGCCCATTAATTCAGGGAGGCTTAAGGCTATATAACATCACGCTGCGATCAATAGGAGCGGAGCATATAAAACAACGCGAACGAAGTCGCGGTCGGCCGCTAGTTTAGCAATAAAGTTGAAAATCTCATAAATAAATATTACAGATTATAGTAGCTTGACGTGCTGTTTTTGTTTTCGAGACTTGTGTTATGGGATACTAACTCAACGATACTATATTTTACAATAGATACATATATAGATAAACATCCAAGACCCAGGCCAATCAGGAAAAGATCATTTTCCATCAGGACCTGGCCGGGGATCGAACCCGGGGCCTCCACGTCGCAGGCAGGCGTGTTGACCGCTGCGCCACGGAGACGGGTGATGTGACGACTAAATATCTATACAAATAAATAAAATTAGAGTGTCTGTTTGTAATATTGACATAACCGTTTTTTTTTTTCAAAGTTTAGTCTGCTTGTCTGTCTGTTTGTTCCGGCTAAACTCTGAAATGGCTGAACCTATTTTCATGGGACTTTTATTGGCAGGTCGATAATGTAATAAGGATTAACCTAGGCTACTTTGCTTTGTGCTTTTTATCTCGATATTCCCACACGAGCGAAAGTTACGCGGTTAGAGTTGTTATAGTGAATGTGAGTACCAATACAAACCATTTCTGGTTTAATGGTACAAAACGAACAAACCTGTAATGAATTAATATAAATAAATAAAATAATAATAATAAATAATAATGAAAGGGTGCTTCTTCTTTAGGCTATAGAGGTCCAATGCTGGATGCAGGCCGCCCCCAGTGTTTCCATTACATTGAGGGGGTCTGCCAAGCGTGGGGACTATGGACAAAGACCCCAAGGATTTCATTGCTTTGGGGTAATCTCCACGCTTGGCAGGCGGGTTGAAGATCGCAGTAATTTTATATTCCACTGGAGAAGCGCCGCTGCCCGCTTTTCCGGTGAGAGTTCCCTAGTCACACGACACTCACGGGAGGATATAGGATGGTACTATTCTAAGCCCGATACCACACGGAGGACTACGATACCTACGCGTGAACCTAATTCTCGACCATGGAATCTTTGGGTTGTATCTATAGCTCGACCTTAAAAGCATTAGGTCGTATGTATAAGTACGGCGACCCACACATACGACCTATTGCTTCTAAGGTCGAGCTATAGATACGACCTAATGCTCCTATGCTTCTATGGGTATTATGATATAGTATACATATCTCGACATTAAAATCAGTAGGTCGTATGTGTGGGTCGCCGGATTTATACATACGACCTAATGCTCTTAAGGTCGAGCTATAGATACGACTTAATGCTTCTATGGTCGAGATATATGATTATACATAAATCTTACTTAACATTATATTGCGGTTGGCTTCTAGTCTAACCGGCTAAAGCCAGTATTTTTTTATACTTGTTTAATTTTCCGAACTACGTCCTTAGCCAAGCTTGTTTTGATCACTTTTTGTGTTCGTAATTTAACTTGTTGAACTTCTTTTTGCCTCCACAAGCAGCTTATGAGTTATTTATTAACATTTTAATCTATACATCTTTGCTCGTTCAGAATTCAACTTGACAATGAATTCAGTAGTGGTTGATTTTCGTGAAGAATATATGACCTAACTCTAAAAGCATAGTTTTTGAAAGATAAACAACTGTTGAGAGTAGAATAAAGAGGCGTTTCAGAGGCTATGTTAACATATTTTTATTTTATTTTTTTATTTATTTTGTTACGGACAAATCACACAGATTGAGCTAGCCCCAAAGTAAATTCGAGACTTGTGTTATGTAATACTAACTTAACGATACTATATTTATAATAGATACATATATAGATAAACATCCTAGACCCAGGCCAATCAGGAAAAGATCGTTTCTCATCATGACCTGGCCGGGGTTCGAACCCGGGGCTTCCACGTCGCAGTGAGGCGTGTTGACCGCTGCGCCACGGAGACCGACAAAAAAGACGCACTGAACTAATATTTTAGTTAGTGGAGAAGGGAATTGGGGCCAATATCTACTAAGTTAGGTATACATATTGTCGGTGGTCGTATTATTGCCAGTGGAAAGTAAGTATCACTTCGGTAATGAATCATGATATTTATTGCTGTTGCATGACAGTCAGCATTGTTGTAGAGTACCTTAGATCTCGTCATTGGATAAATCTTTACTTCATAGTCACGAATAGTGCATGAAATGTTTTACTTAAGGCCACTTAAGTTGTGATTCAGCATTATCCTCTAAATATGGCAAAAACATAATTCTGCAAGATAAATCTACCTACAATTTGTGGTGGGAAACACACAAATAAACCAATTGGGTTGTATCCTAAAAAATAATTAAAGATTTATAAAAAATATTGAACACGTATTCTTTATTTTTTCTTTCATTCAAATACTTAGGAAGATATATTGATCTGAAATGTCGCATGACGTCACGCCGTCGTACAAAATATAACACGGCGTGACGTAATTAGCCCCCACTCCGTAACTTTAATACGTTCTATCTCATTAATTTTTGGTAATTTCGACAAAATGAAAATTACGGGTCTTAATTTTTTATATTATCTATAAGACGGACAAATTTTTTTTTTTGATTGTCATACCTTGGATACGTCCCTATTACAGGTACTTTTTAATTTTCATGGAGTCGGTTAGCTAGAAAGATGGAGCTATTTTCCCATTCTAACGCCTAGCAGGTTCCTATGGAGAAGAACAGCTTAAAATAAACGATCTTTGAAGCCAAAATGTCGTTTCAATTATTGAGTTTTCTTAGCGTGTCGACAGTTCTTTCATTGTGTCAACGTGTTTGTAATTGCGTAATACACTACCAGTAGCAAAGGGTTTCATTTTGACAGTTGAACAACATTCATTGCGTTTGTAGCGGTACCTACAAACGTCACAAAATGAACAACGCGTCATACTGACGTCACACGAATTCTACATCTCGCAATCAGAGTTTACCGTGCAATTAGCTTACATACAACTTGCCAATTTCAACCATCGGGCAAGTGCCCGCCAGACATAACACCCGTCTGGTTGGAGGATCCTCCCTTTTCTATGGAGGATGAGTGAGCTTTACTCCCTGTTCCTCATGCCTCCACACGTTATTTACGTTTTGAGTAGACACTTTTTCAAACATACGAAGCAATGGATTGGCAATTTGCTTCGAAATGATTCCAGCTGATAGTAAATAATATTGTGTTGCAATTAGGGTGTAGCAATAACTCGGATTTGGTACCTCGTAGCTACTATACAGGTGTATCTGACATCGTAACGCAAACTTCGCGAAAAGGCTAGACCGAATTCCACTAATAAAATTATGATAGTCATTTATGCCGTTAATGAACGGTTGCAGAAATAACAATGTTTAAAAAAAAGTGTCGGCTCGGCCTTTGAACGTTGCAAGCATGCCGCCGTACGGGTTTGTAGGTATGACGTTGATCCCTGATGTGAACTCTATTAAATTAGCTATAAGATAGTTTTTCGAGTTTTGTTTTCATTGCGCTTTTATGTGTAATTAGCGAATTAATTTATTTTTACTTTAACCACTCAAGCGTCCGGGCCAACAAAGTTGCCTAAAAATTTTTGGCGTTAAGCGTTCAGGCAACCATGGTGGCCTTACCGACTTGTACACTTTAAACGAGTTTTTATTTATGATATTTATCAAAGAGCTTCGTGAACTTCTCACTAGATGGTTCCGTATTAAACAACGATTCTCGGATGTATAAAACAGCGCCCCACCTGACACATAACATCGGAAAAAAAGTTTGTTTATAAACGGTGAGTTTTGTGCAGTGGCAGTGAGTTCTGCGATTAAAATGAGAGTAATAAATTATTTTGTATTATCGGAATCTTATTAGTGTTACATATTAAAATAATTGTCGAGATTTATTCTTTCTGAATATACTTTGTATCCAATGTCTGATAAGTTGTCTTTACGAGTGTTAAAGTGGATGGTGAAATGATTGCTTTTTGCTCATTGTGTGCCGGATTTTCGTCAAATTTTTGTTTGATATAATATCTTAAAATATGACAAAATAATCCCTGGAGAAAAAATAGTTCATATTTAGTCATTAAATAGACTTCTTCTAAAAATTAAGTAATATACACTTTTACAACAAGCTTCCCATGGACATTCGAAACTTACCCATTAAACGATATAAAAACTATATAAAGGCGAAACTTTGCAAAAAGGGGTATTATAAAATCTCAGATTATTTTGAAGACAAAAAAGCTTGGGACTGAGCTGCTCGCTCTGTTAAGCACTGTTATTATGCAATATGCGTAATTATAACGTAAATTATTGTAAACATTTTCATTTTTAATGTCTGGACTTGAAAAAAGACGATGATCCCTGAGTTTGGTTCGGCTATTTCTTCTCGAAGGTGTACGTGTAAAAATGATCAGTGATCCTACTTGCTTAATAAACGATTTCATTTCATTTCATTTAAGAAGAAAATAACGAGAATTTTACGAGCGATCGGCGCGGCTTGATACCGATCGCGCGCTCGGACGTACAACGCTTTCCCAGCTGTCACATCGGGACGTTCAAGTGGTTAAAATCTTATTGGGTTATAAGAGTAGGTATAGCAATTATGAACGGTCTAAAGTGAAGAAAATACATTTATTTTTTAAATCATGAAAAGGCCGACGAAAAATTCCACTACTGGTTGGTCCAGAATCATGTACTGGATCCATGGTACTCGTTTGTGCGTCGATGTCAGATACACCCTTTAAGTAATTTAACCATAATATGTACCTTATTGGTTCTGGTCTGAAGGTTTTAAATGGGCCTTTCTTCGGTTTTAATAGGTCTAGAATTACAAGGAATATAACTGATGGTTAAGGTACAAAAGCGGGTCTTCAATAGACACGGTTGTTTTGGGAGGTTACTCTTTATGATAAGATAGGATTAAACGACAGGGTGTTACCATTGTGTGGCTTGCCCTGAGGACACGGTGGACAATATGATGGAGGTCTGGGATTGGGCGAGGTTATTTGATGATTTCCCACCTAAAAAAGGATTACATTACAGTAAGGTACAGAGAAACAAAGTCGTAAATCATACAAATCTTTTCTCACAGCAACGTTTAGACAATGGCTGGAAGTGTAAGGTACATTAATCACCTCCTTCTCATTCTGCCCTTCAATATTTTAAAGCGTATTAGGTATTCATTTTTAATTATTCAAATGTACTACACAAATGTAGGTACCATTTATTCTGTGATTCTCCTGGCAGTTCGGTCAAACAAGTCAAAAACAAAAAGCAATCAATTTTAAATAATTAAAATTAAGCAAATTGGAGTGATAACTGATAATATACATAACATTATATCGATTTTACGATCTATAATACAGTTATTCAACAGATTTTCATTCAATGTAGCTGTTTTAATATTTCTCAACGTTAAAATTACTTTCGTACACGTTTATTATTGAATAATTAATATCAAAGCAGTCTGACTGGTTCTCAAGGATTATCAATAATGTTTAACATATCGAATGATATGTTAAAGGCTCTATAGCGACTTTAGAAACTCGATTGGAAAACAGGTGGATACCATACAAAAAATAATATAACGCCTATTTTATTCATAATTATTTTTCATAGATACATCTGGGCCCATCAGGTACTACGTTATAGCCCATTCCCTGTCGAAGAGAGGAAGACTGTGTCCCAACAGTGAGATCATTATAATGATATACTTAATTAAATTATACAATATGTAAAGAAAACCCTGTCCGATCCGTAAAAGTATTCTTAGGTATCAATAACTGATTCTACTAATGGATACAAAGCCGGGCTAAACTTAAAAAAATCCCCCTAAAAAAATAAATATTATTTCGCAAAAAGGGGTAACTTAATACATGTACGGTAAGCAACACATCCGCGGGCTCTTCGGCTATTCGCTCATAACAATACCGGTGTTTTCAATTTTTTAAAAATTACCAAATTTTGGGGAAGTTGGAATTAATTCGTGGGAAAAAAAGATTATTTCAAAATTCATTAGTATTGTTTCTATAATGATTACGTAAAATTTTATATTATATTTGTTCAAGTGTTTACCTAACCTTTATTATCCTTTTGGGTCGGACAGGCTTTTCTTTACGTATTGTATACAAGTATACTTTTACAAATCTATACCAACACAGTAAAATAGTAGGTTTGTAATTGTAACTCTAGAGCGAGTTTGTTGTCTCTAGCTGACATCTGCAAGACCGCTTTCCCGCCCTTTTTCTTTTATTTGTTTCTGGCTCGATTAAAGACCCTAAAGTCCGCTATCAGTCTAATCCGATGCAACTGAATGCTGTTGTGCGGTCGACAGCAGGTCATGCTACTCGAAACTGTCAGATATTCCCAATCAACCTTGAGCCTTAATGCTTTAGAGATAAAGTTGAAAATCGGATAAATAAATTCGACAAATTGTAGTAGCTTGATGTGCTGTCGTCTGTACATATTTTGCATGGAACGACTGCTGATCTGACCTTTAGAACCCATTTGTTGGGTAAGATGATACCGCTTGGTAAGACTGGTTTTTTTTTTTTAATAATTATAAACTAGCGCTTGACCGCAATCCCGCCTGATGGTAAGCAGTGATGCGATCGTTGATGGTAAAGCGCGCTAGTTTATTAAGAGCCTATTCACTCAGAAAAACTGAGCAAATAGGAAGGAAGACGGCAGTTGAGCGAGGTGATGCAATGTTAAACCCAACAACACGACCGACGATGCTGCGCCAAAGGGAGATTGATCTGAAGACCCTCCACGACCAAACTCCCAACACAACAACATTAGGCGCATCGTACCCGGCACACATCGCAACATAACTGCTCAGACCCGTCCTCCGTACGGCTTCACCAGACATCATGCCGGAACACGACAAATCGCTGGTTAAAAAATCTGTCAATGACAACTGGGAGCAATGCCTTAACGTGCTTTCCGAGGCACGGGAGATGGTCACCCATCCAACCAACAGCGGCAAACGTAGCTTAACCTAGCAGCAGCTGGGTAATTAGATAACACATTATCAGTAACAATGGATTTCATTTTGACAGTTCCACAACATTCATTGCGTTATCTACGTTTACCCGCCGACCCGCACCCTAATTACGTAACATACTAATTACTATCAGTTGGAATCATTTTGAAGCTTATTGCTATTCCATTGCTCCCTATGTTCGAAAATGTGTCTGTTCGACAATATAAATAACGCAATGGATGTTGTTGAACTATCAAAATGAAACCCATTGCTATTGATAGTGTGTTACACAATTACTCTACAGGTTGTAGACATATGGAGAAATGATTACAACTGATAGTAATAGAGTGTTATGCAATAAGGGTGCTGAACGGTCGACCAAACGTCTGTTCTTAATTTGCCACAAATCCCTCATAATAGGGCAGTTGTATAAAAAAAAACTAATTAACCCGTCTGTCAGACTTCCAAAAAAATACAAGACACTTATTTTTTCTTTTTTCATATAAACAAAAAATGAAGACGACACAGTGCGTCGAAAACTCGTGTGACGTCACTGCACGCTACACTTTTTAGCGAGCAGTGACGTCACCAGCCACCACTCCTGATCTTTGATGCCTTTTATATTTGTCAATTTTTATTGTTTTGATAACACAAAATATGCGTATCCAATATTTTTCTATAATCTGAATGACGGACTAAATAGTTTTTTTAGTCAAAAATACCCTATTATACACATAATAAACAAAATAAAAATGCCTTTATTTCTAAACAGAAGGTAAGTTTGCTAATAGTAATAAATTAGAAAAAAAATTAAAGTAACAAAAATAAACCAAAAAAATATTAAATGAAAAAGTAATTAATTTATAATCTATACTTTTTTATTATTATTATTATTATTCTTCTGCTAGAACCCCTATGCAGGTGAAGGCCTCCTCCAAGGATGACCTATGTTATTTTTGTGACGTATGTATATCATAAAACCCACCCCGTACATGCCAGGTGTAACACCTGTATGCCACAGTACAAAGTATTCGTGTCCCTCTATTTTGTTACCTATTCGTCTGGCTACAGAGAGTCCTAATATGTTATATTTGGTGTTTTACAGTGCTTCGTGTAGTTCAATTAGGCGTTCATGAGAAGACAGAATTTTAACATATTATACACATAACAACATTATAATTTTCCCACTGAATGGACACAAGTCTCTTATCGGTGAGAGAGAGTGGGCCGTAATCTACCACCCGTGCCCAGTACGGGTTGGTAGATATTAGATGTCTTCGAAGTTTTGCCTCTAGAATATGCCAGTTTCCTAACGATGTTTTTTTCACCGTTTTGAGACTACACACCTATAAGTAAATGATTCGTAAAATGGAATCCTGTAGTTGACAAGACGTGTCTTCTTGTAGTACGTAATTTGTTTGTTTACTTAAGTTATGTAAATGTTTCGTGTATTTAGTTAGGTTATACAATTAAGCTAACTTGCTGCTCAAGATGTTAATTAAATGGCAAATAATGAATTCAATCCGTTAGTCATCTGATTTTCCTGCAATCCTAATTGTGTGGGTGTGTGTTGAGATTATAAGGAAATAACAAGACATATTATTTTATTTTAAGTATGTATATGTATAAATCATCGGAACTTTTTTAACAGTTGAAAAAAAGACGAAGGAGGTTTTCAAATCGACGCATATATTTTTTTTTAATGTTCATACCACGCATAAGTTTTTACAGACTAGTCCGATTTGTATAATTCTTTTTTATTGTATATTGTCAGATACCATACAATATATAATCAGAGAGCAATAATTATAAAGGCATCATATCATACAAATCACAAAAATGTTCTTCTAGTGCCTTCCTGGTCTGCCTATACTTAGTCTGTTTAAATTCTCATTTTACTTGAATGTTACAGTAAATTGTTACACGAGGGGCTAAAATGACTCATAATATACGAGGTACTTTTATTCCTGAGATTTAGCGAGGGAGTAAATAAAAATCGAGAGAAAAAATCTTTTAATTTTATAATTCTACTTATAAACCAGTGCTGGATCGCATTCCCGCCTGATGGTAAGCAGTGACGCAATCGTTGATGGTAAAACGCAATAGTTTATTAGGTGCCTATTCACAAAAAAAAAAAAAAAAAAAACTGAGTGGTTAGGAAGGAAGACGGCAGTTTAGCGATGTGATGTATGTTAATCGCAACAATTCGACCAACGATGCTGCTCGAAAGGGAGATTGATCTGGAGACCAAACTCCCAACACAACAACATTTGGCGCATCGTACCCGGCAAACATCGTAACACAACTGCTCAAACCCGTCCTCCGTATGGGTCCACCACACATCATGCTGGAACACGACGAATCGCTTGGATTCGCGCCAATGTTTTTGTTTTTAAAGATGTTTCAGATATGTATGGAGCCTGGACCAGCACTATGTACACTTAATGTAAATATTAGTATACATTATAGTTAACTGTTTTTATGTTAATTTTATATAATTTGGCTTATTTCTTATACAAATTCAATTTAACTCGGCCAAGGAGTGCAACACAACTACTGATAACCATGGTGGTCAGCAATAAGCGAAATAAGATTTTGACAGTGACATTTGATTGACGTATCATATATTTACATTTACATATTATAATATACCTAGATACGATAGCCATTATCCACCGCATGACTGCAAAACAAACACAAAACATTAATTCCGAACATATGGCACACAAAACAAAAACAATCACTAAACACTTCGATACACAATCAACTGAAATCAACACTCGCCACGAACACAACAGGAAAATGGTGGTGGCCCAAAATGAAACATCTCATTTCGCTCGAGTGGCCAGTGGTTAAATAATAACAGCCCCATAGGTCGATCGATCATGTTAAGTTGTGCTTGCCGCGGTTGGTCTGTGGATAGGTTAGGACCTTCTGAGACTCCTTCTTTCCTCGGAAAGCTTAATGTGCCGTTGGTTTTTTGACAGTCTTTGCGGGTACAATAGTCCAAAAATCACATTTACCAAGGGGTATAATACCTATTACCGCTGCATCTACTCGTCGTCCAAGATACCACAGTGTCTCAAGACTAAAGTCCAAAAAGTTGACCAGTGTATGTTGCCAGTGATGACATACGAAACTGAAACGTGGTCGCTCGCAATGGGCCTCATATGAAGGCTCAGAGCCACACAAAGGGCGATGGAAAGAGCTATGCTCGGAGTTTCTCTGCGCGATCGAATCAGAAATGAGGGATTCCGCAGAAGAACTAAAGTCACCGATATAGCTCTTCAAGTTGCTAAAATTAAGAAACGATGGCCGTTGGGGCAGTAAGGTACTGGAGTGGCGGCCTCGTACCGGAAGACTCAGCGTAGGGAGGCCCGCAACAAGGTAGGCCGATGATCTGGTGAAGGTCGCGGGCAACCGATGGATGCAGGCAGCACAAGACCGGTCATCGTGGAAAGCTTTAGGGGAGGCCTTTGTCCAGCAGTGGACATCTATAGGCGGAAGAAGAAGATAGTACCTATTACCAAATAAATGGGTTGAGGGGTCACATAGACAGTCGACGAGATGAGATGCGCCACTTCTTTGCGTCTTATCATTGGTAGCAGGTCTGCTTCTCTTCTGACAATCCGTTAAACTGTGCGGACGCTACAATCTGGTGTGTCAAGCTATGGAGTATTTTATCCCCTTCAATGACGTGCCCATCGGTGGCTCAGCTCGCCCATGGTTCAACGCCGACTGTGTTCAAGCTGATCAGCGTAAGCACACGACATTTCTCACCTGGGTTGACGGTGATGACACGAAAGATGACAGCCTTTAACCGTGCTGCTAAGTCGCTCGCTTCGACCTCATTACTCATATTGGTAACAAGCTCTCTGCGCAGCTGTCCGGTAACAGATCTTTCTGGTCCCTTGCCAAATCGGTCGAAGTGAACTTCTTTCGGCCCGCACTGCCTCCGTTGGTTAAGCTTAAGCCTGATGGAACACTGGAATCTCTCTTTGCCACAATTCGCGTCTTGATACTAGCAGTGCTACTCAACCCCATTTGCCTCACTGCGACACATCAATGCCGGAGGTTCGCATTAGGAACAAGGAGGTTCTGAGGTGAAGTACGTGTCGTCTGAGCGTGAATAAGGCTAGTTGGTCCAGGTAGTATACAAGCGACTGTTCTTAAAGCATACGAGCCCGAGTTGTCTCCTGGATTGATGCGCTTGTTTCACCTCTCGTTTCACCTCTCATTTAGGACTGGTATGGATAGACGACCCGTCGTACGTCCACCCGACCAGACCCGTCGTCCGGACAAAGCGTTTCGCCTCGTCTTTTATGCCGCGTACCTATGTACATCGAGGGACTGGAAGTATGTATTTGCTGGGGTGTTTCCATCTGACTACAATTTAAATATCTTCAAGGCTAGAGTGAGTAGGCTCTTAATAAACTAGCGCGCTTTAATATCAACGATTAAAAACTTGTATTGCTGTCATTGGTAAATCGTTTAAGCAGCAGCACGAGGGACATGAAGTTGTACACTTCACTGACTAAGGTCCAGACTGAAAAGTGGCGGATTCTTGAGGTGTAGTATCTTTAATTTATCCGACGGAGTAAATAAAAAAATAAAGATAAACAATTTCGATGGCCGTTTTATGCAAAACAAAGCAATTAACGAAACAACTATTGACTTTTAAATGCTTTAATCAAAGCTTGTTGCGCCTCTCTTTAAACTCATGAATATTTTCTCCTTTTTTTAAATTCGTCAATTTAAAGGATCGATGATACCGATTGATGGCCAGTTAAATCTCTTTCTCTAACTTATCATTACATAACATACGTAATTAGCCTGTAATGTTCCCACTCCTGGGACACAGGCCTCCTCTCGATGAAACGGAGTGGGCCATAATCTACCACGCGGGCCCAATGCGGGTTGGTAGATGTCACATGCCACATGCTTCTAGATCATGCCGGTTTCCTCAGGATGTTTTATTTAATTAATAATATAATTTACACACAGTAAAGCGCCTGGTGGGATTCAAACCTACGACCTACATCTTGTAAGTCGCGGCTGGTACCATTAGGCTACCACTGCTCTCCTTATTACTTCATTATTTTGACGTTTTAGGCCTAAAAATGCATAATGATTCTATTTAGGAGTCCGTCTCTTTGAGTGTATTATAATTTTATTTTGATTTTTTTTAAAATAATTATACATATAAACTAGCGCTTGATTGCAATCCCGCCTGATGGTAAGCAGTGATGCAATAGTTGATGGTAAAGCGCGCTAGTTCATTAAACCCATTCACTTAAAAAACGTAGTAGATAGGAAGGAAGACGGCAGTTGAGCGAGGTGATGCAATGTTAAACCCAACAACACGACCGACGATGCTGCGCCGAAGGGAGATTGATCTGAAGACCCTCCACGACCAAACTCCCAACACAACAACATTTGGCTCATCGTACCCGGCACACATCGCAACACAACTGCTCTGACCCGTCTTCCGTACGGCTTCACCAGACATCATGCCGGAACACGACGAATCGCTCGGCGGCAAGACTTTGTCTGGTGGGTGGTAACTTCTGCCGGCAGCCGATGTGGCCTAATGTCCCTGTCTATGCCATTCTGGGCAAAGAATATTATATATTCGTTCCATGTACTAGTATACTACGCTATTACTTGCCAAAGCTCAAAGAAGAAAGCAAGTAACTACCCCCTCATCTAATGTCAACAACCTAACACACTAGTCTCAATTGGCATGTATCCAAGGTATGAAAATAAAAAAAATAATTAGTCCGTCTTATAGACAATAAAAAAAATTAAGACCCATATTTTTTATTTTGTCGAAATGACCAGAAAACTACTGAGATATAGCGTTTTAAAATTACAGAGTGGGAGCTAATTACGTCACGCAGTTGTGCATATTTTGTACCACGGCGTGACGTCATGCGACATTTCAAATCAATATATCTTCCTAAGTAATTGAATTAATGAAAAAATAAAAAATACGTGTTCAATATTTTTTATAAATCTATCTGATGGATATTAAATTATTTTTAGGATACAACCCAATTTGAATCATTCTGTAGCAAAGGTATTACTAATCCATTGCTACACATATTCGAAAAGTAACTGCTCAACAACTTAAATAACGCAATGAAAGTTGTCGAAATGTCAAAACGAAACTCATTGCTAGGTACTTATCTAGACACGCGGTAGCGTGTCACCTAAGTACCTACAATGTTTTCATCCTTTGTTATATAGGTAGTATAGACCCACAGAATATTCGGCATTTTGCAAACATATCCATCTTGTTCTATGTATTTAAACTGGAAAACGGGCTATTTTAAACTGATAACGGTGACAACTTTTCGATGCACAGTTTCTACTCAACTTGCGTGTTCTGCCAAGCAATTATGTATTCCCAAACTTTGCAAATTGTTTTATGATTTATTCAAAATACCTATAATAATCATAATGGTCGATCACTAAATTAAAATGCTTCACGTTTCCAGCACGATTGTTTTTGTCTAAAGGCGACGTGCTATCGCTTATTGCTGGGGCCTGCGAGGAAAATCATTTGCAGTGCGCAATTCTAAATACATACCTACTCTATTGCACAAATATGACTGACGTGTACCTTTAGAAAAGGGAAATCGCAAACTAAAATCACGGTACGACACGCGCTTACCTCATCAAGGTTTTTAAATTATCGATTTTGCCTGCGAAAAATACCTTGGAATTTGTATTCTATTTTGAGAAATATAATACATATTTTCCTTATTAAGTTTTTGGGTACATCTCCATTCTTCCTTATCCTTGTCTGACCCTACTAATATTCTAAAAAACGAAAGTTTGTGAGGATGTATGGATGATATAGATGGATGGATGTTTTTTTACTCTCACGTAAAAACCACTGAACGGATTTGGATGAAATTTGGCACACAGATAGCTTTAACACGACAGTTTCGATTCTATCATCATCATCATCATCATCATTTCAGCCGAAAGGCGTCCACTGCTGGATATATGCCTCCCCCAAGGATCTCCACGACGAGCGGTCCTGCGCATTCCACATTCAGCATTTGCATCGAAACACTAGCTGGTGAAACCACAGGGCGCTGTTAATTGCTTTCGTCGTTCCGTTATTTTTTCTTTATACGAAACCTGAATATATTTTGTTCAGAATAAGCAACTGAATTGATTCCAATCATTTTTAAACCATGTTATAATTTTTCCCAAATACATTTAGAAATTGTTACAGTGTGGTTACCCAGCACGCGATTCAATTTACTGTAGATCCATAGTAGTAGGCGCGTGAGACAGGGGCTCCCGGCCCGCGCCTCTGCTGGCGTGGGCGGGCGTGCAGTGCGTTGACCATATTTTTGTTGGGACAACTACGTAATGTAACAAACTCATAATTTTGTGGTTTTTCATGATATCTTTTTAAAATTTGTACAAAGGTTCTTTACTTAAAAATATTGGACAGGTGTTTCGGGTTTCGCATATACAAAAATAACACTGGCGCCCGTCAGTTTTACCCGCATAAGTTATAAATATCCGGATAAATACTATCCTATATGTTAATGCTGATTATTAATTAAGGTCTGTGTCCCAAATATCAGACATGTCCGTTCAGTAGTTTTTGTGATACATTCTAATTCATACAAACTTTCAGGTTTAAAATACTAAAGAAATTGAATTGAATACTTACCGATGTTTTAAGCAAACGGATAATCTTTCGTGAAGTGTTCATTTCCTTCTATTATTTGTTTTTCAACCTTCAGTCACACTTATTAAATCCGCATGCTATCATCATAGACTCGAAGGCTTTTCGCCAAACGTGACGGGGTCACTATGCTGTTTTAACTCCATGATCACTATCTATTTATAATTGTTCCCATCAAGATTAAGATGACAGCAGTTAAGGTCTTTCTTTGAAGTGTAATAATTCATTGCCAAGAGTTTAGGGATCGGCTGCCAAATTCTCTATGTTGTGAGTCGGTACATTTTATATAAATATTTACTAGCTGTTGCCTGCGACAACGTCCACGTGGACTTCAGTTTACAGCGCGCGGAGCTCAGTTGATATAAAATAAGCGCCTGTTAAAATATGTACGTCCACGTTCGCTCCCATTTTCGCAACATTTTTTGTTCCTGCTCTGCTCCTATTGGTCATAGCGGGATGTTATATAGCCCATGTCCTTTCTCAGGCTCTAGTCTATCTGTGTATCAAATTTCATTACAATCGATTCAGTCGTTTTGACGTGAAAGCCGGACAGACAGACAGACAGAGAGATACTTTCGCATTTATAATATTAGTATGGATTTTAGAGCACAGGGAACAGGGAGTAAAGTTCATTTGCCATAGAAAAGGGAGGATTCTCCGACCAGACGGGTGTTATGTCTGGTCGGCACTTGCCCAACGGTTGATGTTGGGAAGTTGTATGTATGCACGGCAAACTCTGCTTGCAAGATGTAGAATTCGTGTAACGTCAGTACGACGCGTAGTTCCCATGTGGCGTTTGTAGATACTGCTACAAGTATCGTTGAAAACAGTTGACAATCACCAAGCTGGTGTGGGTAACTATTAAACTATTTGATCGTCTCGTCTGTGTCTGTTTCTTTGTGCTAATTCTAATATAGCGCGGAGACACGGTGCCTATCGGATGTATCTTCTAATCAATATGTGTTTCGCCAACAGGGTATTCGAAAAAGTCCGTCAGTATTTCGGAGCACAAAGCGAGTCGATCCCCATGTCGTTCGTGCTGGGCTTTTACGTGAGCCTCGTGGTCAAGAGGTGGTGGGAACAATACAAACTCCTGCCCTGGCCGGACACGCTGGCCCTCTTCATATCGGCGGGGATACCTGGAGCGGTTAGTAAAGTAAAGACAAGTATTCAATTTATTTAACTATCTACTCTTTTCACTCTTCGTAACGTCTTTCGTCATAATCACTACTTTTGCCTCAGCGAAATCAACAGTTTCCTTTGCGATTGAGTTGCAATAGAAGCGAATTTCTGTGTACGTGTTTACGTAACTACAATTTGATAACGTGCATGCATTGGTTTCGTTTCTCTTGGGAGAACGAATGGTTGATTTTCTGTAGTTAATAAAGTTAGCACCGCGTGAGCATATGCGTTCGTTTTAAGATGGGTTTCTTATTAAGAACGCAAGCGCTTTTTCCATCTTAGATTTTTTGGCAGTAACGATGTGGTTGACATTGTGCGCATTTTTATTTGTGCCCATTTAATTCGATTTGTGCCATAACATGGTTTCGATGCAAATGTATACTTAGGTGCATAATATATGTATATAATACCTATATATTATTGAGCTATTTAATTAAATGTAGGTAGGTATCTGATTCCCATTAAATATAATGTCTATATTCGGTAGTCATTGTTTTATTAGGTACAACTTAATTGAACAATCCGCAATATGTTTAGTATTAGCAGAAGCGTGGGGTTTTCATTATCTTTATTACATTAACTCCATCAGCATGTTTTAGTACAATCATTCTGCAGCCGCACCACGAACCTCACCAATCTGAGTCAGACGTTTCCTCATACAATTTACTATGTTGAAACATTGATTAAGTACAGTTTCGCGAGCTCCGTAACCGCCGGCTATGACTAGCATGATAACAGTTTTGCTAACTATAAAACCTTTTACTTACTATTAAATATGCGACTTTACTGACTCTGATTTTTTGTGCCCATTATAAAGCCTTGCGAATTCCACCATGAGAACTGTTTAAAGTTTTAAAGTTGATATTTTAGGTGTCTCAACATTGAGCAGATTTTCCCAGCTATTGAAAACAATCGGGAAGCAACTACAAGGTAATGAATGCATGTTAATGATGGAGTTAATAAAATGTTTTTTATTGTGTTGTTGTAATGTCATTACTGTAGCAATGAATGAAGTTTGTAAAGTGTCGGTAGCGTCTGACGCACGCTTGTGCTCAACTGGTTTCTCTTTGTGTTTAATCAATAATTGTCTGCAACAATAACAAGTCAATTAATAATGTGCTAGCGAATTTATTAAATTTTAAATAATCTTATACCTCCAACGTGCTGTGATATAGGCATCCGCATCGCTATTCGTAGAAAAACGTAACAACACATGTGACAAAATTTTACATTACGATATTTGCCTTCGATATGGAAAGCGTTTCCTTCTAATAGAGGCCAAATCCATATAACCTCAATTGGTTGAAGCCAGAATAGCATTAGTTAGTTTTATCAAAATATCAACCACAGCTGCAAAACAATCTAAATAATCATATATCTAAGATACAGATATCTTCATATTGTGCGCGTTAACAGTCGTCAGGTTGTAGTCGATAGTCATCACCATCACCCGCTTATTAATTTGCGATTGTTCCCATTTTATCGACGAAGCATTTTAATTGGATACTTAGCGCCGAAGGTTCGCGTCTATATTTTTATTCGCTAATGTTTTAACCTTGACCACAATGCTACTCTATACTGTTAGGCTTCGTACACACCTAGCTGATAGTTTTTCACTTTTTAATTTGCTTAGTATGGATGCGTGCTGTCCTTTTCTTGTATAATTGACATAAAAAGATTTTGGAGAAAAAGCAAAGGTCGCATCCACACTGAACAAAATAAAGATCACCGTTTGTTTGTTCTCTGAAGCCTTCCGCCGTACATTGCCAGTCTTAAACATTTTAATAATGTTTATTTAATAAAACCAGAAAGAAAAGCCGTAAAACTAATGAAGATTGTGTATATTATGTTTCAAACAAAAAGATAGTTGTCAGGCGAGGACGTTTTATACAAAGCATGCCAGTTTTCTTCATGACATATTTGCACTGTTCGTTAATTGACCAGAAACAACTCATCGAAACAATGTTTTTCTTCTCAAATTCAGCGATTGTTTTTCTTGAGAACAATACGGCATTTGAATGGTTATGTATTGTCAAGGTGCGTTTAAAAGTGTTATCTCTAATTTTGCAAAAATCAGGCGTTATAAATATAGTTACCCCACTAGACACGAGGAGTTCATGCAAGCTACCGGCGCGGCGGTACGCTAACAATGCAATGAGGTCCCCAGCTGTCGCATCCTGTACCTGATGATGATCTGATGATCCTTTAAGTTACCGGTGCTGGGCTTAATAAGGTCTTCAGCTCTTTGTCAGGTACTAGAGTGAATAAGAATAAGAAATTTTATTTTTATTTGTGAGGTTTTATGTTTAATGTTGACTGCGTTTAGACTGTAGATTAAACAATATGTTTTTGCCTGAGGAAGTGAGGGCCTCCTCCGTGTACTGTGAGAGTAGTTTATGCATTGGGGTGAAATGACCCTACTCTTATAGTCAACAAAAATGGTTCCAACCATTTTCGTTGTCTATAAGAGAGTCACACACGACACGAACTCAAAACAAATGTATAAATAGTTACATTTATACATTTGTTTTGAGGTCGTGTTTGATGGAGATATATGTCCAGCAGTGGACGTCATTTGGCTGTATTCTTCTTCAGCCTATAGATGTCCACTGCTGGACAAAGGCCTCCCCCAAGGCTTTTCACGATGACCGGTCTTGTGCTGCCCGCAACACCCGGGTTCCCGCGACCCTCACCAGGTCGCGCAACATGTTGGGGGCCTCCCTACCTTACTGCCCCATTGACCATCGGTTCTACGAGCAATGTGCCCTGGCCATTGCCACTTAATTTTAGCGACTCGAAGAGCTATGTCGGTATTTGCCTTTATTAATGATTATGATTTTTTGTACATATACTCGTAGATCAACAAATAGCCGAAAGGCTAAAAGACTTTTTTTATACCTATATAAATAAAAATTATAAGGTTATAGAAATGTATAAAAACTATAAATATAGGGTAAATGGTAACATATTCGATGTCGGATATAATATTACATGGTATATTGCATGCTACCTAGCGTTGACTTCACGATTTTCGCATTTTTTCCATTTGATTTACTATGAAATACTCTTCCTTATTATGTTCCATTTGTTTCATAATATTCATGAAGTTCTTTTACGTGTAATTTATTGTGACAATCGTAAAGTTGTTGCGTCATAACCTCGATTTGTTTTCGTTTTGAGAGCAGTGTTAATTTCACGTGTAACCTTACTTATCATTAAAATGCAGCCCAAGCTTATTTATATGTAATTTAATTCATAATTAATGTAGTTTATTCTCTACCACGTGTGATAAAATGAATGGCGTGTATGTGTGTGGTTGCGGTATAAAGTAAAACAAGATATTTTTAACCCCCGGGGAAAACATTCCTCCGACGGGGATAATACAAAAAGTTTAACGTGTCTGTGTGTGTCTGTCTGTATCGTAGTTTTTTTCGGTAGTAAGATGGCGATACTAAGTACTTGGCGGTCTTGTATACGAATTGAAAAAAGTAATCACCATAGTATGTATTAAATAAAAATATGTTCTTTAAATCGTTCTTTATTTCTTGACATAATTTTTATAACAACCGTATCTAGCCAATCCGTTGCTAAGGGCGGCACACGTCAGTCTCCGTAGAGTGCGTATATGACACACCTCGGTGGCGATTCCTGGCTGACACACCTGGGGTGCAGCCAGCAATTGGTCCAGATGGCGGGTCCAAGTCAAGCCGCTATCTGTCCGAATCTCGTAATGTAATAGGCCAATACTGTGGCAAATTCCCATTTGACATGGGGGTTATTATAACTTCTTGCCTGTACCCTATCGCCGGTAGTAAATTCCCTTGGCTCTCTTTGAACTGAAACCACATTTCTCCTAGGGATTCACTGTGATTAGAGCATTGCGTGCAAGCGCGTTCGATCTGTCGGCCGAACATAAGCTCATAAGGAGATTTTCCGTTTGGGCCTGGTGTGCGTCTCAGAGACGTAACTGTGATAATTTTATCTAGGAGGTTATCCCTCTTCCAAGTTATTAAATAAAAATATCTTCTTTAAATCGTTCTTTCGTTATTTCTTGACATTCGTCTTCTGCAAATTTAAGGACAATTGTTTGAAAAAACCGTGCTAATTTGAATGTATGCTGTGTTAGTTCTTTACTTACCTGGTTTCATTATCTGATACAATCTTTAGCTATTGTTTCTTTAATACATCATATTTATGACCGAGCAACCAGCAGTTACTGCTGTTGTTAGGATTTTCCGTGATGCTTTGGAATCGAGTTTTTGCTTAGTTATGTATTTTTACGTTTATGTTTTTGAAATAATTATACGCCGGTCGCGTTAGTTTCAGACAAAAAAGGTTCATAGAAGCAGAGATCTCTACTAATAACATATAATTTTCGAGATGGATTCAGTTTTAAAAATATAAACAAACAATAGCAACTTAACAGTGTGTGTGTGGAGTGAATAGGCTCTTAATAAACTAGTGCGCTTTACCATCAACGATTGCGTCACTGCCTACCATCAGGCGGGATTGCGGTCAAGAGCTGGTTTATAAATTAAAAAAAAAAAAAAATAACGAAAATCGGCAAAAACAGTAACATAGCATTTACAAGTATCGAAAAGTGACAACAATCAAACACAGCTACGTATTTTGGCGGAAGTCATTATAACCCAGAAAAAACAAAAAAAAATTGCTGCCACAACGTATGACCGGGTTAGGAAATATTTCGAATTTGGTAGACTTATAGTAAAATTTCGAGAAGCTACCTAGAATCATCTCGTCCGAAATATCGCAGTGTCTCAAGACAAAAGTCTTCGACTAGTGTGTGTTGCCAGTGAAATTGAGACGTGGTCGCTAACAGTGGGCCTTATAAGAAGGTTCAGGGTCACTCAAAGGGCAATGGACAGGGCTATGCTTGGGGTGTCACTGCGTGATCGAATCAGGAATGAGGAGATCCGCAGAAAAACGAGAGTAACCGACATAGCCCGAAGAATTGCAACACTAAAGTGGCAATGAGCTGGGCACATTGCCCGTAGGACCGATGCCCGATGGGGCCGACGGGTTCTCGAGTGGCGACCACGCACCGGAAGACTCAGCGTGGGTAGACCCCCGACAAGGTCGACCGACGACCTGGCGAAGATCGCGGGAAAACGCTGGATGCGGGAGCCGCAGGACCGGTCCTCGTGGAGAACCTTGGGGGACTATGTACAGCTGTGGATGTCTTTCGGCTGAAATGATGATGATGATAGTAAAATGCAAGGAATTCCAGCTACTGACCATCCATGGTTCTTTCAGGCTTTTATCACTAGTAGCTAACGTAAGAACAAACTCATGAATTAAAAGCCTCATAAATTCAGAAGATTTATAGCCCTAATGATTTGATTTATGTGTAACAGTTGATAAACATTATGTTAGTGGTGACTGAAAAATCCTACAAACAAGCCAGGACGCTGAAGGCACCTTTTTAACTAGAGATCCTTCCAACGGTGTTGAATATAATATACTGCTTTCTCATTTACCCCTAGTTGCTAGTTGCAAGGACTCAAAAGTCCAGCAATTGGTCTAAATGCAATATCGATGCTTCGATATCGCCTTCGGGTTGTGGAGGTAAGACGGCAGTCGCTTCACGGAAAATATCGAAGTTTAGCCAAAATCAGCAGTTAGACTGATAAAGCGGATCCCAGATTCTAAAGATAAAAAAAAGCGTCGGTTGCGACTGGGACTAAAGCTGAGATGATGATGATGATGGCTAGTTCCAAGGACATAGATGCATCTGGTACCACGCCCTGATTGTTTGGCAAAAGTTTCTGTCAATGTTTTTTTGTACCAGTAAGTACTGGTACACTTAACGCACTTCATTAGTCGTCCCATATAAAGTTATATGGGACAATCATTGATAAGACTGGTTGTCACTTGTCAGGCTTTTAGGCCTAGGATCTTTGGCAGTCTGACGGGTATATAGCAACACCCGTAACGACTGCCTTAGAGTTCTAAGGTAGTCGTTGAATAACAGCATCTGCTTTCCATGGTCGAGATATGACATGGATGAGTCCATCAACGAACCCATCAAGTTTAACCTTCAATTGTCATTATATTTTACCACGAGTTTTTCTTATACATAAGGAAAATAATATTAAAAACCGACATTTACTTTTAGCATCTAGTACCTATATATATATAATGTCGTACATTGTACAACCTGTATGTATATTGACGTGATCTTATACATACTCGTACAGTGTGTATCTGACATCGTAATGCAAACTTCGCGAAAAGGCTAGACCGCATGCCA
This sequence comes from Sesamia inferens, assembly GCA_037179545.1. NCBI lineage: Eukaryota > Metazoa > Arthropoda > Insecta > Lepidoptera > Noctuidae > Sesamia > Sesamia inferens. Next base: position 30,284,068 of record CM073921.1, read on the forward strand.
GTAAAAAAATTATGATAGTCATTTATGTCGTTAATGAACGGTTACAGAATTCACAGTGTTTAAAAAAAAGTGTCGGCTCTGCCTTTGAACGTTGCAAGCGTGCCGCCGTGCGGGTTTGTAGGTATGACGTTGATCCCTGATGTGAACTCTATTAAATCAGCTGATAAGATAGTTTTGGAGTTTTGTTTTCATTGCGCTTTTTTGTGTAATTAGCGAATTATTTAATTTTTGCTTTCAAATCTTATTGGGTTATAAATGTATAGCAATTATGAACGGTCTAAAGTGAAAAAAAACTACATATATTTTTTTTTAAATTACAAAAAATTCCGCCACTGGGGGGTTCAAATCATGTACTGGATCCAAGGTACTCGTTTGTGCGTCGATGTCAGATACACCCTTTATAGACAGTTCTTGTAGGTGTAAATAAATTATGTAATATATTGGTTACTTTACTTGACAATCGGCACGTTATTTTATTAATTCATGCTAGCCGAGGAAGAGGCACGAAGGTTATATCATTGTGCCGCTAAGTTGATAAATATCTGCGGTATTTTCACGGTGCGAAAAGAAACAATGAATCTTGAGTATCAAACATCCGTATACGACGCAGAGTAATCAACTTTGCAGCCCATCGCTTGCCTTATCATTGCATATCCGAGGACAACACTGCCAATTTATAGCACAATCACTTCTGCCCCCCAGTAGCAATTTTGTTGTGTGTGATTCGTATTTACGTTTCATTTCCGGGCTTAGACATCGAAAACCAATGTTCGAACACCGGCAATTTAACAAGCGAGTTTCATTGTGTCGTCGTCGCATGCCCTAAATGTGGGCTGCGTTATGAAATAACCAATAACAGTGCTGTAAGTACTTATGGGCTAAATGTGTATTCTAATTTATTTATTTTTTTATTAATTTATAAACCAGCGCTTGACCGCAATCCCGCCTGAAGGTAAGCAGTGACGCAATCGTTGATGGTAAAGCGCACTAGTTTATTAAGAGCCTATTCACTCTAGCTTTGAAGACACTCAAATTGTAGTCCGACGGAAACACCGCCGCCGGTAGATTGTTCCAGTACCTCGATGTACGCGGTATAAAGGAGGAGGCGAAACGCTTCCTACGGATCGTAGAGGTGTTAACAACATAAGGGTGGAAACTAGCCGTACGACGGGTCGTCCGATGGTGGAACGGAGATGGGGGAATTAAATCGTGCAATTCCCTCGCACACTCCCCAAAATGTATCCTATAGAACACCGAAAGGCTGGCTACTCTACGCCTGTGCTCTAGGCTTAGGAGACCAACTCGAGTTAAATCAGGGTCACCAATCAGCCTCTTCGCACGCCTCTCCGCTGAATCCAAAGTGGCCAGGTGACACTTAGCAGGACCAGCCCAAATGTGGCTACAGTACTCCACACACGAACGGACCTGTGCTTTGTACAACATTAGAAGCTGCCCTGGTGTGAAGTAATGCCGGACCTTTGCGATAACGCCAAGTTTTCTGGCAGCCACCTTGGCCTTGGACTCAATGAACCGCCCAAAGTTTAAGTTCGAGGAAATCTCAACACCCAAAAGCTGAAGGCGGTCGGTACACTCCAAGGATACATTCCGAAAAGTAGGAGCCAAGGTGAACGGGCTCCTTTTGGCGGTGAAAAGACACGCCTGCGTTTTGGCGGCATTGAATGCTACAAGATTGGCATTTCCCCATTCGGAGACTGCCTGAAGTGCAACACTCGTTCGCTCTACCATGGCCTCTCTTTCGGACCGGATTGATTCCCTACTAGCCCGAGCATCCGGCAGGTATCTCTCCACAACTGTGCTGTCATCTGCATACCCATAGATACCGGGCATCAGCAGATCGTTAATATGCAGCAGAAATAGAGTTGCGGAGAGAACAGACCCCTGAGGAACACCGGCATTAGTCGACATGGGCTCAGATGAGCATCCGTCGACAACAACTCGGAGGGACCGTTCAGTCAGGAAGTCTTACCCAGCCAGTCAGGCTAGGGGAAATGCCGTACGCTGGAAGCTTACTCAAAAGGCCAGCGTGCCATACCCATAACCATAATTTCATGTTATTTAACTTCTTATAACTTATTTCTTGGATATAATTAAGTTATTTTGAGCCCTAACGTTAGTAGCAATTGTACGGACAACAGCAGGTCAAGTTACCCGAAACTATCAAATATTCCTAATCAAACTTGAGCCTTGATGATTTAGAGATAAAGTTCAAAATCTAATAAATAAATCTGACAGATTACCTTAGATACCTTCAATATTTATTGCCGCGATGTTGCCAGCACATTAATTGCGTAACATACTATTACTATTAATGGGAGCCATTTTGGAGCATATCCATTCATCATAATACATTGCTCCATAAGTTAGAAAAATGTCTCTGTTCAACAACATAAATAACGCAATGAATGATATTGAACTGTAGCCTGGCGGTTTCTAACGAATTTCTTCTGTAGGCCTAGTATGAGTTTTCATTACGAAACTCGTTCAATCGTATCGAGCGCGTTTGACTCAGCGATTGGCCCGCTTCAACGTCGTAAGAACTCTCAACCAATGAGAGCGCCAAACGCGCTCGATACGATCGAACGAGTTTCGTATTGAAAACTCATACTAGGCCTGCTGATGTTCTTTCTACGTACTTAGGAGGAGACTCTAGTACCGAGGAATTTGGAACATGGTATTTGAAGGAACTATTGCCGTTGCGCTGCTTCCAACCTCTCCCAGTAAAGTGCGAAAAGGACTATTGCAGCTCAGACTGATTTTACCTACAAAAACGTTGACCAAAACAAGTTTCGTATTCCGCTGTTTATTTTTTGAAAACACGACGATCTCAATTCTGAACATCACGGTAAAAATGGGTTATTTTTCGCGATTTTGAAGTATCGTATTTATTTTATTAATTAAGTTTGTAAAAAAATCTAATGATAGGGGCACGTATAATCACGGTGTAAAATTGTAGAAAAAAAAATGCTCTAAAAGAATTATTCACGAAGAAGACAAATGTTATACGACATATATATGTCGTGGTGGCCTAGTGGTTAAAAGACCAGCCTCTCAAGTATGAGTGCGCGGGTTCGATTCCAGGTCAGGCAAGCACCAATGTAACTTTTCTAAAGTTATATGTACTTTCTAAGTATATCTTGGACACCAATGACTGAAGGTGAAGGAAAACATCTTGAGGAAACCTGGACTTTAAGTCTGAAATCGCCAACCCGCATTGAGCAAGCGTGGTGATTACGCTCAATCCTTCTCTGTATGAGAGGAGACCTGTGCCCAGCAGTGGGACGATTAAATGGTTGATGATGATGATGATGATGATGATGATGATGATGATATATACAATTGTGCTGAATACGTTTGTATAGAGAAAACAGCATTAGAGTTTCTTCTTAATTATTGACTTACCACTAATAATAAACTTAATAGCGTGGATTTATCGTATTTCAAAGTCGATTTCCTTAGCTTATCTGTTTAAACATAATAGGTATACATACGACTCATAAAATAAACTAAATCGGTCAAGTGCGTGTCGGATAGCGCGTAACACATTAATTATTTCCATGCTTCAGGCTGTACAATCAACTGCGTGTTTAGGAAAACCGTTCGACTATGACATTGCAGAGTTATTATTTACCCTTTACGTGTGACATTATGTTTGATAATGTTTTGTAATACTTTAACATTGAATAACTTTATTACCAGCCGGGTGAGCCGGGGAAAATTATGGTTTTGTATTAGATTATAAATTCCCGGTATATTGACGTGGCTATATTGCATATGGTAATTAATTTGATTTAATGTCCTGTGATTTCTTGTTCTAGTTATACAATGCATAACTCACTATACAATATGTAAAGAAAACCCTGTCCGAGCCGACAAAGGTATTGTTAGGTATCAATAACTGATTCTACTAATGGATACAAAACCGGGCTAAACTTAAAAAAAAATCCCCCTAAAAAAATAAATATTATTTCGCAAAAGAGGTAACTGAATACATGTGCGTTAAGCACCATTCCGCGGGCGGCGGGCGGCAGGGCACGCGGCACGTGGTCGCATCGCTAATCGCTCATAATAATACCGGTGTTGTCACTTTTTTAAAAATTACCAAATTTCGGGGAAGTTGGAATTAATTCGCGGGAAATAAAGATTACTTCAAAATTCATTTGTATTGGTACTAGGATGATTACGTAAAATTTTATATTATGGCCCGTACTGCCATAAACGCGACGCCCCGCAATTTTTAAATCTGTCATATCTTCGAAAATATGCCGTAAAGAGCGCTATAGATCTATATTAAATCAACAATGTATTTAAGGCTAGCTGTTAGTTTCAGTTTGACAGTTCAAAAAAATTTTAAAAATGTTTTAATTTACGTGGTTTGAACAAACACATTTTTTGAACATATGGGGCAACGTATTAGCAATAGTCTGCTTACAATGAATTCTAATAGTAATGCCGATCCGGTTTCGAGAATTGTTGGTTTGAAGTAACCGCTGCGCAGCACCATTTGTATGGAGGTTGCGCACTAGAACCGAAATCTGTCTGTCAGATTTAGTTCATTCCCATTACAATATTTTATAACTAGGTTTCGGATTTTTAACTGTGATTGGATTCGGATACAGCACGATCACGCTCTAACGGTGACATATTCCAGTAAGAATGACATAAACTCAATAGGATATTTTAGAGAGAGGATTGAAATCGCGAAAAGTGAAATCAGCTTTCCTAGCCAACGTTTGTATGGAGTAGCAAATTGTTTGTTTTGCGTGTTAAATATTGAGCTAATAGTAGAAGTTGTTTATAATAATTATTTCGATATATCGCCAACCGTTTAGTTGACTCTTCACGTGACCAGAGCACTGGGATTTGGCTTTTTGGCCAAAGAATCAGCATCGCCATACAACATGGCAATGCTGCCAGCTTTTTTGGCTCGTCTCCTGTTGACAGCGATACGGATGAATTTTTTGATGCACTTTAATTATTTCCATTCCTACTTTACAGACTTGTACGTAATAATGAGTAGAAAAATACCATACCTCGAAATATAGCAATTTCATCTCAAAAAGCGACTCGCGCTTTACAACTGGTAATCAAGTGTGCAAATACGCAATGAATGTGTGCGTGACACAGACACACACATTTGTATGCGCTTGGTTGTTTCGCTTACACTTGCACTTACAATGCCTTCTTCGCCATTGTCTCCTTCGTTTACACAAACATTTACAGCGTGTATGTACACATTGGTCACACATGTAAACCTGGCGTCGCTCCGTGAGACAAAAGCACATCTAAATCCTTTAATATAACCATTTTTTTTTTGTTTCAATAGGGATGTATCCAAGGTATAATAATTAGTCCGTCTTATTTAAAATAAAAAAATAAACACTCATATTTTTTAATTTTGTCGAAATTCCCAAAAACTACTGTGATATAGCGTATTAAAGTTATGGAGTGGGGGCTAATTAAGTCACGCCGTCGTATATTTTGTACCACGGCGTGACGTCATGCGACATTTCAAATCAATATATCTTCCTAAGTATTTGAATGAAAGAAAAAATTAAAAATACGTATACAATATTTTTTATAAATCTATTTGATGGACATTAAATTATTTTTTGGGATACAACCTAATTATAATATCTATGTAATGTACCGACGACAGCAGGTCAAGCTACCCGAAATTGCCAAATATTCCCAATCAACTTTGAGCCTTAATGCTTTTGAGATAAAGAAAATCTAATAAAGAAATCTGACAGATTGTGGTAGCCTGATGTGGTGTCGACTGTACATATTGTTCTGTATGAGTACTAGTTACGTCAGAGTACCTACGTGAACCGGAATTACGTATGTATAATAATATCAAAATAATATGCAAATAACTACGAATAAGCTGATATCATTTTTTTACCCAGAAAGGCCGTGATAATGTTTATTTAAAATATATTCGTATTCTGGTAAAAAATGTTTTTATCGCATACTAACTGCGTGCCGTGGTTTTACTCGCAAAAGTTTCGATCCCGTGAGAATATCGGGTTAAAAAGTACCCTATGTGTTATTCCTGGTTATAAACTGTGCGCCAAATTTTATACAAATCCATTCAGTTGTTTTTGAGTGAAACAGTAAGAAATATCTATCCATACTCATGTTCCGGCATGATGTCTGGTGAAGCCGTACGGAGGACGGGTATGAGCAGTTGTGTTACGATATGTGCCGGGTACGACGCGCCTAATGTTGTCGTGTTGGGAGTTTGATCGTGGAGGGTCTTCAGATCAATCTCCCTTTGGCGCAGCATCGTTGGTCGTGTTGTTGGGTTTAACATTGCATCACCTCGCTCAACTGCCGTCTTCCTTCCTATTCGCTCAGTTTTTCTGAATGATAGGCTCTTAATAAACTAGCGCGCTTTACCATCAACGATCGCATCACTGCTTACCATCAGGCGGGATTGCGGTCAAGCGCCAGTTTATAATTATTAAAAATAAAAAAATAAATAAAATAAAAGCTTTCGCTTTATATTAGTAAGATAGGTGACCTGTGGTTACGGTATAACAGCAAATTCAGTAAGGTAATTACGTTACACATTATCTGTAGCAATGAAAAAAAAAAATGGGCAGTCTCCATGGCGTAGCGGTAGCGATCGCGGCGGCTGCGCAACGAGGAGCGGCTGCATGCCGATCCCAGCGCAGTGCATACATTTGTATGCATGAATATGACATGAATGTCGTCCTCCGTGGCGCAGTGATCCCCGGCCAGGTCATGATGGAAAACGATCTTTTCCTGATTGGCCTGGGTCTTGGATGTTTATCTACACAGTATGTAAAGAAAACCCTGTCCGTCCCATAAGGATAATAAAGGTTAGGTAAACACATGACCAAATATAATATAAAATTTTACGTAATCATCATAGTACCAATACAAATGAATTTTGAAATAATCTTTTTTTCCCGCGAATTAATTCCAACTTCCCAGAAATTTGGTAATTTTTAAAAGTGACAACACCGGTATTATTATGAGCGAATAGCGATGCGACCATATGCCGCGTGCCCTGCCGCCCGGCGCATAACACACATTTATTAAGTTACCTCTTTTTGCGAAATATTATTTATTTTTTTACGGGGATTTTTTTTTTTAAGTTTGGCCCGGTTTTGTATGCATTAGTAGAATCAGTTATCGATACCTAACAACACCTTCACGGGTCGGACAGGGTTTTCTTAACATACTGTAGTATGTATATTTGTATGCATGAATATGAATATTTGCACGGGTCTGGTCGTGCCTCGGAAAGCACGTCAAGCCGATGGTTCCGGTTGCCATACGAACATATAATGGCAGTCGTTATGGCATAGTCCAGCAATAGGGTATTTGACTAAAAAAAACTAATTAGTCCGTCAGTCAGATTTCCAAAAAATATTAGACACGTATTTTTTCTTTTTTCATATAAACAAAAAATGAAGACGACACAGTGCGTTGAAAACTCGTATTACGTCACTGCACGCTACACTTTTTAACGAGCAATGACGTCACCAGCCACCGCTCCTGATCTTTGATGCCTTTTATATTTGTAAATTATTATTATAAATATAAATATACATACGGACAAATCACACAGATTGAGCTAGCCCCAAAGTAAGCTCGAGACTTGTGTTATGGGATACTAAATTAACGATGCTATATTTTATAATAGATACATATATAGATAAACATCCAAGACCCAGGCCAATCAGGAAAAGATAGTTTTGATAAAACAAAATATACGCATCCAATATTTTTATATAATCTGAATTACGGACTAAATAGAATCAATTTCATTTTACTCAGGAAACATTCCTATTGCTCTAACTGCAATGCTTCGATATCGCCTTCGTGTTGTGGAGGTCAGACGGCAGTCGCTTCACGGATAATAAGTTATCGAAGTTTAGCCAATATCAGCAGTTAGACTGGTAAAGCAGACCGAAAAAGCTCTTCGGATGCGACTGGGATGATGACGACTACCAGTAGCAATGAGTTTCATTTTGACTGTTCAGCAATATTCATTGCGGCATTAATTACATTGATGAGCAGACATATATGAAGCAACGGATTGTCAATTTGCTTGGAAATGATTCCAACTAATACTATATATAATAGTAATAGCGCGTTACGCAATTAGGGTGCCGGTCAAGCGACTTACGCCGCGGTTGGTTCATGGATGGGTTACCATCTTTACATTTCAAGACTCCGCCGTGCCTCTAAAAACACGTTAAGCCGTTGGTCCCAGCTGTGTATCTCTGACAGTCGTTACGGGTCAAAAGCCAGAAACTCAACCAGTCTTATTCCGCTGATAAAACTAGTTGTCAGACTGGGCTTCTATCGAATAACCAAGAACTAGGTCGTGGAGGTCAGACAGGCAATCGTTGTATGTACCTAAAATACTTGTAATATTAGCTGTATCTATCTGGTCAGACTACCAGCTGACCCCAACTTAGTTGGGGCCAGCTGCATATTTTTATATACATATACAATTTTTTTTTTCTGCATTTCCTCGGGTACTTTGTGGTAAAGTTCTATTATTGTTTTAATGATCCAGTTTCTCTAAAGAAATATTTGTTTGTATGGATCAGTCATTAGTTAATTTATCAAATAAAAAAAAAGACGCTAAAGCCGAAATTCGGACCGCAGTCGATTAACAGAGTTAATTTGTCAGCAGAACCATTCGTTCAGCCACATGTAATTAGATATTTAAATCAAATCAAATCATTTTATTTGTTAACACAGGTAAATATTTACAGACCTTACATAGAAATAACGCGCTGTGTTATGCCAGTAGGCGTACAAAAATATAGTGTTCATGTGGCTCATTATAACAAAATTTTAAGCACTAAGAATATACTTTTAGAGATCATGCACAATTACTATTTCTAATTACAATGACAGACCCAGATGAGGAACAATTTCTTCTTAATTTAATGTCAATAAATCTAAGTCAAAATAATCAAAATGTCGGACCCAAATGACAAACTATTTATTACATAAATGTCAAAAAATAATAATAATCTTGAGTCATAATAATTAAAATGTCAAAATATATATGATTTACTACAATAATTTATTACATTATTAATTCAAAATCATAATTATATACAATATTACTTTCTTTACATTGAGCCATCATTTAAGAATTCGTCTAACGTGTAGTAACATTTTTCAATAAGTAATTTATTAAGAGCGTTTCTAAATTGTATCAGTGGCATATATTTAGTAATTGTTAAAATATTGGTTATGTGTTTACCTAACCTTTATTATCCTTATGGGTCGGACAGGGTTTTCTTAACGTACTGTATACATATGAATGTATGAAATGATGCCCAACCTAGAATGCTGTGTCCTAGTTTCTGCTGTGATATAAATACAACGCAATATTTTGTTTATGCGAAGCCCGAAACGTGTCCACTACTTTTAAATAATGAATCTATGTACAAAATTTCAAAAAGATATCATGAAAAACCATAAAGTTATGAGTTAACCAAGTTAGATAACTTGGTTGTCCTAACAAAATTATGGTCAACGCCCCGCTGGGGCCGTCCAGCTATGCGCACGCGCCTATTACTATGATCTTACATAAGCTGTGTTGCGCGCTCGGTAACCACAATGCAACAATTTCTAAATGTATTTGGGAAAAAATATAGCAAGGTGAAAAATTGTTGTAATCGATTCAGTTGCTTATTCTGAACAAACTATATTCAGGTTTCCATTGTATACCAAAATTATTATTTTCATGCGACGTTTTGTTATTATAATTATTAAATGTCAGTTTTTCTTTTAAATTGAATAATACACACTTACAGTCCATAACAAATGAAAAAGAATACAGTTAGCATAAAAAACACACATTAAAAGTCCTTCTACAAAAAAAAAAAAAAAATGCATATAAAAAAAACTGTCTCTTAAAATCTGAATCTGTATCTTAAGAGACGCTGCTACGACTTTGTATCGAAAAATGTCGCCTACTCTTTTGGATCGTTTAAACTGCGTGCGCGCATGTCATGCAATGCCGCAACGAATGTATGATAGACGATAAAGCATTATAGAAAGGATTTGTTATGCCTCCATTACACACATACAAAGAAAATTATTGATTGTAGCGCTTGTGTTTTTGCCATTTGCGCTCAATTTAATATTCATTGTAAGAAACAAATGAGCGGTTTTTATGTACCGAACGTGATTATATGGTTCTTGCACTCTGTAGATTATTTCGTTGATTCCGGCAAAAATACAGTAGGTACCTTAATTATTAGAAGTCTGAAAAAGTTAGGCAATTTTTAATTGATTCAATTAGTAGTAATCATTTAATCATCACATATCATTTAATTAGGGTTCCGTACCTAAAAGGTAAAACGGAACCCTATTCATGAGACTTCGCTGTCCGTCTGTTTGTCTATCCGTCCGGCTGTCACCAGGCTGTATCTCATGAACCGTAATAGACAGTTGAAATTTTCAGAGATTATGTATTTTTGTTGCCGCTATAACAACAAATACTAAAAATAAAAAAAAAAATTAAGGGTGCTCCCATACAACAAACGTGATTTTTTTGCCGTTTTTTGCTCCATATTAATAACGGAAATAGATAAACACTTGAAATGTTCACAGTATATTTAGTCATATCACAGATTACAGTTATATGTATATTAAAATTAAAAGTAAATAATTAAATTAAAATTAAATAAATGTTGAAGGGGGCTCCCATATAACAAACGTGATTTTTTGCCGTTTTTAAAGATAATGGTGCGGAACCCTTCGTGCGCGTGTCCGACTCCCACTTGGGCGGTTTTTTTTATTACATATTGGTTAAATATGAGAGCTGCGGAGGCCTAATAATATTTTTTTTTTTTTAGGCTTCTGTCCCTTCTTGCTTGGCAAGAATTCTCATCATTTGTATTTTTTGTCTTTTCTTTTACTCTTTTACCGCTATGCTTTTTTGCGGCTTTGTCATTCTTTAGAATTTCTTTGTCATTCTTTGTCATTCTTTAGAGAGGCCTAATAATTGCGACTTATAAGTTGAAGGTCTTTTGTTAGAACCTTTTTTGTTTTTATTATTTCATTACCACTTCTCTCAACACGGTGAGGGAAAACATTTTGAGGAAACCGGCACGTTACCTAGAGGCAAATCTTCGAAGACATGTGACATCTACCCACACTGGGCTGCCGTGGTAGATTATCCCCTATTTCCTCTCGTCTAGAGGAGGCCTCAGTCGCAGGTGTGGAAACATAACAGGCTGATTATGCAGTATGTTAAGAAAACCCTGTTCGACCCATAAGGATAATAAAGGTTAGGTAAACACATGACCAAATATAATATAAAATTTTACGTAATCATCATAGTACCAATACAAATGAATTTTGAAATAATCTTTTTTTCCCGCGAATTAATTCCAACTTCCCCGAAATTTGGTAATTTTTAAAAAAGTGACAACACCGGTATTATTATGAGCGAATAGCGATGCGACCACGTGCCGCGTGCCCTGCCGCCCGCCGTCCGCGGAAGGGTGGTTAACGCACATTTATTAAGTTACCTCTTTTTACGAAATAATATTTATTTTTTAGGGGGATTTTTTTTTTAAGTTTAGCCCGGTTTTGTATGCATTAGTAGAATCAGTTATCGATACCTAACAACACCTTCACGGGTCGGACGGGGTTTTCTTAACATACTGTGTATGTTGTATAAAAATATGAGAAATTAATAACAATTTCAAATTATGAGAAAAACTTAGTACTATGTATTTGTTACCCGCATAGGTTGGATTAAATAAATCGTCGTTACCTACAGGTGTTCAAAAGACTGGTGAAAGAAGATTACTTGTCGTTGTGATGTTATTGTTCTAACTATGATCACCTACAGTATTCTTTTATTTATCGTCACTTATGTATGTCTGTATTTATATATCTATAATTTGGGATATGTTTGTATATGACTACCTATTTTAATGTATTGATAAACAACGTTATTTTTAATAATATAATCCGTTCAGAATAAGCGACAGAATCGATTCCAATCATTTTTAGACCATGTTATATTTTTATCCAAATACATTTAGAAATTGTTACAGTTTAGTTACCTAGATAGTAGATCTGATCATTGTATTAGGAGACCCCCACGCCGCACCGCTTCAGACGCGGGCGGGCTAGCGGTGCGTTGACCATAATTTTGTTAGGACAACCAAGTAAGATAACAAGCTCATAACTTTGTGGTTTTTCATGATATTTTTTTGAAAGTTTGTACATAGATTCTTTACTTAAAGATACTGGACACGTGTTTCGAAATAAGCAATTTACCAACGATAGCCCCGTTTTATGTCCAGGAAATTAATGTCCATTCCAAGGTTGACTGGCAGAGATTGCATTAGCGATACGGCCGCCCATTGTATTGTGGGCACGCATACACAGTTTAGTCCTTGTTTTCTCACTCGCATATTCTGTTGGGACGGGAATTTGCCAGGTCCCGGAGAAATCGAGGGCTTAACGAGGCTTTCCGCACCGCCAACTTCCAATTCAGGCAGTTGTTACTAAGAAATTCTTAATGGCAAAATTCAACTCACGCAGAGGAAATTGATGGAATGGTGATAAAGAGATGTGAGGAACAAGGTGTAAAGTTGGCTCATCCTTTTTCTTCAGTCTATAAAGGTCCACTGCTGGGCAAAGGTCTCCCCCAAGGCTTTGCACAATGACCAACCTTGTGCTGCCTACGCCCTTCACCAGGGCATCGGTCTCTCTTGTTGGGGGTCTTCGTACACTGTGTCTTCCGGTACGTGACCGCCACTTCTCATCCACTGAAAATAAATGAAAGTTTTGGGGGGCAGTAAACTAGTGCTTGACCGCAATTCCGCCTAATGGTAAGCAGTGAAGCGATCGATGATGGTAAAGCGCGCCAGTTTATTAAGAGCTTATTAACTCTAACCTTGAAAACAAATTGTAGTCAGACGGAAACACCGCCGTTGGGTTGTTCCAGTTCGTAGTAGTCAGTAGTGGTGTCAACAACGTATGAGTGGATATTCGCCGTATGACGGGTCGTCCGATGATGAAACGGAGACGGGGAATTAAGTCATGCAAAATGCATCCTGTAGAACATTGCTTCAGGCTTTCGAGAATTTTTTAACCAAATCTGGGTCGCCAAATAGCCTATTCGCACTCCTCTCTACCGAATCCTAAGTAGCCAGGTGGCATTTTGCAGCATCAGCCCAAATGTGACTGCAGTACTCCACATAAGAACGGATTTTATATTATTTTATTTATTATGGGACAATAAACAGCTACAATATAAAAAATTTAGAAACAATGGTATAACATTATAGTATAACAATATTGCAGCCCACTACATTATCCGCATGTTAACAATATAAGGAATAAGGTAAAAAGAGTGCCACTAGATGAACATTATTCAGTATAAGCAATATACATAAATAGGTGTATATAATTAAGAACACCTGAACACAATAAAAACAATATAAATTTTAAATAATACTGCAATGAATAACATGCATAATCACAAACAAGAATTAAGGCCAAAACAAAATAATGAACAACAATTAAAGAAATTAAATAATTGAATTATTACAATTCTTAATATATTGAAATTAAATAAAAAAGGTTGAAATGAATTAAGTTATGAATAATACACACTATTTCTCACCATCATTAGATAATCAGTCTTATTCATAAAACTTTAATCAATTGCTAAGCAACTGATTAGCAAAATTCTTATTCATAAAAGCTGTTTAACGCTAAGAGGATGCTAAGCAATTGATTAGTAGCTGTCAAAATTAAACATCACCGGACCGCTGTTAAGAGGATGGTTAGAGGCAACAATATGGCGGATTTTATTTGAATCAGCTGATTGATTTAATATGATCATTATACTTCGAAGTTATTTTGTTTATAATATCGAATAGTGCGTAAATATGGATGTTGAAAACCTTTTTTTGAATTTACAAAACGACGTAGTAAAGTTATATTAGCTTTGAAACTTTTTTGACTTACAAGCTTTACTTGGTAGTAGGCTATAACATAGGCTGCCGGCAGAAGTTACCACACACCAGACAAAGTCTTGCCGCCAAGCGATTCGTCGTGTTCCGGCATGATGTCTGGTGAAGCCGTACGGAGGATGGGTCTGAGCAGTTGTATTGCAATGTGTGCCGGGTACGATGCGCCAAATGTTGTTGTGTCGGGAGTTTGGTCCTGTAGGGTCTCCAGATCAATTTCCCTCTTGCGCAGTATCGTTGGTCGTGTTGTTGGGTTTAACATTGCATCACCTCGCTCAACTGCCGTCTTCCTTTTTATTCACTCAGTTTTTTTAAGTGAATAGGCTCTTAATAAACTAGCGCGCTTTACCATTAACGATTGCATCACTGCTTGCCATGAGGCGGGCTTGCCGTCAGGCGCTGGTTTATAAAAGCAGTAATAAAAAGGATAGTGCTAATTTTAGATGCTGCCCTATGTTTCCTTGTGTTATCTTATGTCATATCTAAGGCACAAGACTAAAAAAGGTCATGTGGCAGCAATACACAAAATGTTTTAGAAATATTTTATTTTGATACGCAATAAAACTGTTTACATTTTTGTTCTAAAAATAATTCATTGTTTTTGTTTTCCAATACTTTTCTTCCATAAACATGAGAGCCATTCTTGACTCACGCGACCCTCATTCCTCATCTTTTTCACTCTTCTCCTTCGCCGTCATTGCGAGGTTGAGTAATATTGCCGCTAGGTGCTAATAGTGGCTTCGTTTATAGCAATACAACGTGTGTCTGTAAACAAGTATAATAATTCTGTAAAAAGCAGTAGAAGTAATGTAATATATACACAAGAACCCACTTAAATTTCTTAAATAGCAAATGGATGTTTACAACCATTAAAGAGCAGGAAAATACACAGTTACTATCGGCTACTGCTTTAACATTAATTTCGTCAGTTTAGATTAGTAATTTCATATAAATACAGAGATAAATACCTTTTTCTGTTTACTATAATATTATTGGAGTTTATTACTTTCACTACTATCATCACAAATACAATTATTTAAATGTAATAAATCATTTTATTTATATTCAAAATATCCGATGAAATTTCTGACATTTTCTGCCAAACACGACAGATAAAAAATCGTAGTTTTGATAATTTTTTTCTAAAAATTCCGTGTTTTAGTCAACTATTTTGATTATAATCTGTGCCGAACGCATAGTTTCACCTCTACTTCGTATCGCTACTAATCATCTGCTAACTAGCTTTTATGAATAAAGAAAAGTTAAGCATTGATTAAGAGCTAACTAAATGGTTAGCTAAATAGTCGCTAATGAGTGATTAACGAGTTTTTTATGAATAACACAGAATATTTTCAATACATTAGATTTAAATTTCGACTTGGAACATACAAAAATATCAATATCAATGAAGCTGCGATTATAAGATTCCACCATACAACGGATAGGGATCTGTGCTATGTAAACTTTAGTAGCGTCATACTCCTATCAAAATGGTTTGTCTTACGTTAACATGCGCGCCTTGCTTCCCTAATTTAAAACGTTCAAAATATAGTTAATCTCATCTCGTCGACAAACAAATTTCATAAACTTGCTCAAAAGTTTAAGGAAATTAGAACAAATTTTGACATATTGAGTTACATCAGATAGTCAACGTTTTTAAAATTCTGAGAATCCTTTCTGTTCGCCAGTCATAGGCCAAATAAACAGAGTGGTGCTGACAATACGACAATAAATTAAATATTGTGTACCTCAATACATTCTCAATCTATCCATAAAAAAATCATATAAATATATCCATTAGTTTAGTCACAGGAAATCATTTTTCATTTTTCACATTTTCTACATGATGTACATGTTATATAAGAAAGCGCTTACAGGTTAATGACCGGTCCAGCGGTACTAAACTTTAATAATGGCGCCAAAAAGCAAGTCGATTCAGGATCGCGCTGTCGCCCGCTGATCGGAGGTCATTGAACCAACATTTTAAAGGATGTTCTATTCCGTTTGCAATTTTATGCGATTTAGTTTGAAATTCTGAAATTGTTTTTTTTTTTTTTTGATGTTAGGTTTTTCTATGGTATTCCTATGAACCAGCATTGTCCGTGTTTTCATTTATTGTCGTATTATCAGCACCACTTTGTATATATATGAAATATAAGTTTAACATACCGTGTGCGGTGTGATTTATTACAGGTTTACTTAAGGATTTCAATAGTAGATTGTTCAGTAATGGAATAAAGCGAAGCCTTTTAAGTAATCATTAATCTTTTATGTCGGTAACATTTTGCCGGCGGGCTAGGTTGGTTGGCTTCAGTTATTGCAAGTCATAAAACTTTGTCGGCGGCTCGACATCGCATCCTGCGGTACCAAACTTTAATAATAATGGCGAAAAACGCAAGTCAATACAGGATCACGCTGTCGCCGATCGGAAGTCGGTCAGTGAACCAATATTTTTAAAGGATGTTCTATTCCGTTTGCAATTTTATGCGATTTAGTTTGTTTGAAATTTTATTTTCTTTTTATTTTTGATGCTAGGTTTTTTTTCTATGGTTTAGGATTATTCCTATGAACCAGCATTGTTCGTGTTTTCATTTATTGTCGTATTGTCAGCATCACTCTGTATAGTTTGTTCATTGGACAAGTTTTTCGAAGAGAAATGAGATTGTGTTTAAAACTGTGTTCTGTAATTACGGGTGATGGTCGAAAAGGACTTTCTGATGTTTCACTAACCAACTCAAATACTTTCTCATGTCCAAGTTAGTATTCTCTGATGCTACATCACGAGCGACCTAAAAATGTCACGTAGTTAACACTTGTTCACTTCAGAATTATGTATATTATTAGCGATCTATGTGTAACCTGTCCTTGGGTCACATTGTTTCAGCTGAGCATGCTTTGCGTAGGCACGTATATGCGTAGCTATGCGATGTGCTCTTTTTTAAAGAAATAAAAATGTATGACTGGTTTTCAATAATATTATGGATATTAATGAGTCAGTAAAGACCACCTAATGTAGGTAAAAATACCTTAGGCTGTTAACAATTTATTACTAAAAAAATCACCCTTCACAAATTCCACACCCCAGAGATTTAGCGTAACTTTGTTCCTAAACAACATCCATTTTTTTTAAAATTCGATATCCTTTTAAGCAAACTCGTAAAGATCATAATTAAAATAAAATTATAAACAAATATGTACATAAAAGGTGTCGTTCAATTGTTTTTATAATTTGGAATAAATTATGTAATATTGTGTCAATAAAGATATTTTTTGTGTGTTCAGCTATGTATATTTACCGCAAAGCAAATCAAAGTCATAGAAACGACGTAGCACTGATATACAGACTATAGAAACCGCACAGATGTCACAATGCCGCGTTCTTTGTTACAGGACGAGACCGGTCGTCTAATGAGAAGAAATATTGTGAGATATGCCATCTTAGCTTACGTCATCACCCTCCAGAGGGTGTCCCTTAGAGTAAAACGGCGGTTTCCCACATGGCAACACGTCGTCGACTCCGGTAAGTGCAAAGGAGACTTTGAGATCCAAGCATTCTATTAAAAAATGTCTTTCAATTATCAATTTATCCCTTTCAGGTCTTATGTTGGAGAGTGAGAGGAAAGTTTTCGAGAAAATGGATGGCAAAAGCCCAATGTCAAAATATTGGATGCCACTCGTTTGGGCAACCAATATAATAAACAGGGCAAGAAAAGAGGGCTTGATAACCAGTGACCACATTGTTCAGACGCTGCTCGTCGAGTTGTCTGACATCAGACGGAGGCTGGGAGCGCTCATAGGATACGATACCGTGTGTGTTCCTCTTGTGTACACCCAGGTTAGTATACTACCACGTCCCACGTATATTTTAGCAATGTTTAATGCTTAAAGTGTCTTCGTGTTGTACCGCAACTCCGTGTGGTACCGGTGGTCCCATCTCATATCGTCGCTTAAGTTCTAACACCGCGGAACTCAAAAAAATGGTCAAAATGTGTTATGCATGTCATTGGATAAAGAATCGAAAGACGCGTCATTTGACCAATCACAAATAAGCGATTAAACCAATGATGGCGTGTTATTTCGAAAAAAAAAAACAAACAAAAAACATATTATTATTATTTACAAACTAAGACAGTTTTTTTAGTCTCCTGAAAAGTTCATTATTTTGAATTACGCGGTGTTAGAACTTAAGCGACGATATCCTCCCGTGGGTGTCGTAAGAGTCGCCTCTTACGACACCCACGGGAGGATATCGTCGCTAAGGGAACTCTCACCAGGGAAGCGGGCGGCAGCGCTTCTTCTGTGGAATATCAAATTACTGTGTGGCCAACCCGCGTGCCAAGCATGGGGATTACGGCAAACGCTCTAATGTAATAAGCCTTTATCCAGTGGACCTCTATGGACTGATAAGAAGAAGAATGCTTACAGACAGTCGTTTTTGTGGGCTTGGATACTTAGCATACATAGCGTTATAGATATTTATACTGCAAAGTAGGTACTTACTTATTACGGTTTATCCCACATGCCTACAGATTATCGGATTTCAATGCTAAATTATTCGGATAAGAACAAGATACAGAGGCGTTGGTGACAATGCATAAAATAAAACAAGTATTCTAGGTAGGTAGACATGAGCGTATTTACCAGGCATTATTATCATCATCTAAGGAACAGGTCGTCTTGAAACATTATAAGTGAGAAGCAAGTGTCACCTGACAGGCTAATGTTTAAATACTTGTAGAAAAACAAGACGTGACAACCGATATGATCTACCACGTGTGATGTGTCCAAGCTAATTCGTTCCGATGATAAAACATAGCATAATAATTATCTGCAGTGCATGCGGGCGAGGTCTCACGCTCTGACATGGTTATACGTGAGGTTTTATATTACTAGTCGATGTTAAACATGTTATTACTGAGGGTCGAGCTTCTTAAAGCCGATATTAGTCGCCTTACTCGAGTGAATGAACCGTTCACTCAAGCGATTCATTCGGTATAGTTCACTTGATTGAAGGTTTATTTTTAATTCAATTTGCGTTCACATGTCACCGACAATATTTTAAAAGACTGAATGTTGGTCTGCATCTTGTATTTCGTTTATCGACCACTTGCAGGAAAACGAGTAAAAATGTTCTGAAATCCAACATCATTAGGTATCTGCTCTTCTAACGATTCAATTCAATAAAAATATTCCGATTGATGGCAAAGAGGGGTGAAGAGTGAAGCTTCTGGTCCGATTCGTTGCCACCAACTGTGCCACCAACGCACTATATGCGTTTAGCGAGATTTGAACGTCATGCCACCAACGACCCACTTGCGTTGAGTGCACTATGTAACGTTTTTTGCCTTTACAACAAAGTTTAAAAAAAAAATATTTAAATATTTGGCAACATTCACGTCTAGAAACAGTTTTGAAATATAGAACCACTGTCGGTTTTTGGTTTGGGCTGTTATTCCTGTCTCAGTAAAGAAAAAACGGTTGGCGCTGTGAAGGTCAATTTTCATTTATTGATAAATGAAGTTTTACTGGGTGTTTATAGTACATTTTTGAATTGAGAGATAAAAGTAAGCAATATTCTTCATTTTATTATTTTTTTACACAGTATCGTCGTATATTTTTTAAATAAAATCACTTGCACGCAAACCGTGCGTTCACTGGCATAACAGTAAAAATATTTTGTGGATAAGTTTATGCATAACCAAATCACGGCAAAATCTATGCACGTGTTTTTTAATATTTAGAGTTAAATTTACTAGTATGTAAGTAATTTACTAAATACGTACTAAAATGAATTATGCATTTTTAGTAGGTAATTAGTAAATTACTTACAAACTTAATATTTTGCAACCTGGCCGATATTTGATAAATGTGAAACTGAATCCACAGGATTTTTAGTAAACTGTTGAAGAACATGTTGCATAATACAGTCCAAACGTCAACGCAAACGGTCCGTGGAATGGCACTTACAATTTAAATTCCTTTACCACTGCTACCAACGCATATGTTGCGTTTACCATTTTTGAATGGGTTTTTCTTATTTAGGATTTTTTTAATATTCAAAAACACATTTAATTAAGTATTTTATATTGTAATCATTAAAAATATTAAGTGGCACCCAGGCGAAGTTTTTAAAATTTTGGTGGCAATGAATGGGTTAAACAAGCTTGCACCCATTAATGTAGTTTTAATTTTTTGGGGGACACGGCAATTTGATGACTAACTAATTAGCGCATGTGCAACTGTAGGTATCAAGTATGGAATTCAGTTATCCTATTCTTTTGTGTTATCTGAGTAATGCAGGACTAACACACTATGTAGTTAAGTCGCCAACCGTGTTTCTTCATTATTAGTGGCTATACTGTGTGTGTATCTTATACAAAGTCATTTTTTGTTTATACGAATCCTGAATATAGTTTGTTCAGAATAAGCAACTGAATCGATTACAATCATTTATTTTTACACCATGTTATATTTTATCCCAAATACATTTAGAAATTTTTGTAGTAAAAACGGGGCTAGTGGTAATAGTGGGTTGCAGCTGAAAATCAGCGTCAGATGGCACATCTTGTGTTGTCATCTGACATTATGCTGAGCTGAGGCCCTTTTGGCATTATAAGCTAAGTTTTATAGTTTTAAATGCATGTATTTTGCTTTAACGTCAATAAACGCGTTTTTCTTTCTTTCTTTCTTTCTTTCTTCAGTGTGGTTACCGAGCGCACAGTTGACGGTAGATCATAGTACTAGGAGCACAGTGAGACAGGGCCACCCCGCGCCGCGCCGCTTCAGGCGCTCATATTTTGTTAGGACAACCAAGTTAGATAACAAGCTCATAACTTTGTGGTTTTTCATGATATCGTTTTGAAATTTTGTACATAGATTTTTTACTTAAAAATACTGGACACGTTTCGGGCTTCGCATAAACAAAATGTTGCGTTGTATTTATATCACAGCAGAAACTGGGACACAGCATTCTAGGTTGGGCATCATTTCATACATTCATATGTATACATATAGTACTACGTGCGACTTGAAATCTTTGAGTTTGTTTGCAAAGTAGTTTGACTATCGAATCAAAGTTCTTGTTGCGAGTTGCAGGCCATTTTAAAAACGCGATCAAGGTCGCAGGTGCAAGTAACCTTAACTATTTATATGTATTGTTAACCAAATAACACTTTTGTTACATAGATCAGGCGATCTTTTGTTTCAAATCGATCAGGGCGAAAAACAAATGTGATATGGAATCTAAACTTGTTTCTACTTACCACTAAATCAAGTCGGTCAGTGGTCAATGGTCATACTTCCCCAAAACTTTTTTTACTTATCCTTGTAGACATCAATGTGATCCAGTATTCGTAATAAGTAGTAATAATAATTTATATAAGTCGTCGTGGCCTAGTGGTTGAAACACCAGCCTCTCAAGTATGAGTGTGCGGGTTCGATTCCAGGTCAGGTAAAGTACATATAACTTGATAAGTTACATTGCTAGCGGCTTACGGCATTGCAAGCATCCCCAATAGGGTAGTTGATTTTGCTCAGACCCGTCCTCCGTACGATTATACTATTAAAATAAGCTATACTAAAAACAAGAGCGGTTCATGGGTATCCTAACAGTGAGTGGTTTAAGTCAAGGAATATATTTTGTATAATATCTTTTAGCTCGTAATAGGGTACTTGACTAAACAAAACTAATTAGTCCGTCAGTCAGATTTCGAAAAAATATTAGACACATATTTTTTCTTTTTTCATATAAACAAAAAATTAAGACGACACAGTGCGTTAAAAACTCGTGTGACGTCACTGCACGCTACACTTTTAGCGAGCAATGACGTCACCAGCCACCACTCCTGATCTTTGATGCCTTTTATATTTGTAAATTTTTATTGATTTGATAAAACAAAATATACGTATCCAATATTTTTCTAAAATCTGAATGACGGACTAAATAGAATCAATTTTTTTTTACCCAGAAATTATCCCTATTCTCCACTTCCTCCTAACTACAACTAAAGAAGGTGTCATGACATAAGTGAAAACAGCTGAAATCTTGACTTTTTTAACATTAGCAACCATACGTCCGTGCATATTTGCAAGCTGGTAAATCATGCCTAAACGATGACGTTGAGTAATTAACCTTGGCCTGAACGTTTACTTGATTGCCTGACTGATAAATAATACAAGAAAACTGTCTGGCGCAGGGTTCCGTGCCATAAAATAATAAATATAAAAAAAAATATGTCTAGTTATAGTGGGAACCGAAATAGGGACCTACATCATCCGTGGAAATTTCAAAAGAAGAAGTCTTGCGTTGTGTAAATAAGATCGGCCGATGTAAAATTTTGGTTTATATCGGTATCTGGTTAGATTGGAAGCAGCCCCCTAATCGGCGAACATATTTATGTCAAATGATTGCGACTAGTTGGGATCGTTTGACCGAACAGACCAATGGGCGGTCCGAATGATCCCAACTGATGCCAACTAGTCGCAATCAATTGACAAAAATACGTTCACCGATTAGGGGGCTGATCTCAATATAGTTGAGAAAAAGCTACACTTTTATATACGTATGTATGTAAATGTAGAAATTTCACAAGGGGTGATACAATGGGCCGTTTTATGGTTAAAAGACTTACGAGTTTGCCACGCTGATACTAAATCAAATCAAATCATTTTATTTGTTAACACAGGGTGTTACTATTACAATTTAATTGCCTATGGCATACTATAATATTGATGCAACAAATGACTTGTATCGTCTAAATGGTGTTTAGACAATGCAACTTTTATTGTTGCTTCAACTTAATTGAAGCAATAGAATTTAATTAAATTGCACCGTGTAATTCAGTCTTAATATATACAATATGTTAAGAAAACCCTATCCCGTGAAGGTATTGTTAGGTATCCAAAATTGATTCTACTGATGCCTACTAAGCTGGGCTAAACCTAAAAAAAGTCCCCCTGAAAAAATAAATATTATTTCGCAAAAGGAGGTAAATTAATACATGTGCCGTAGGCAATACACGCATGGGCGAAGGGGGGCAGGGCACGCGGCACGCGGTCGTATCACTATTCGCTCATAATAATACCGTCAAACATGGTGTTGTCACTTTAAAAAAAAAATACCAAATTTTGTAGAAGTTGGAATATTAATAATTCGCGGAAAAAAAAAGAATATTTCAAAATTCATTAGTATTGTTACTATTATGATTATGTTTACCTAACCTTTATTATCCCTATGGGTCGGACGGGGTTTTCTTTTCATATTATATAACAGGACGCTGTGGACACGTTATTAGAAGTAGGCGTACAAAAATATGGTGTTAATCATCATATGGCCCATGAGAATAAAATTTATCCTAAGAATATATTTCAAAATCTTGCATACTTATAGTTTCCAATTAAAATGACAGACCCAAAATAGGAACTACACACATCAAAAGTGTCTAGGGATCAAGCATTTTTATGCGGATTTCTTGAGATTGAGATGTGGCTTTGTAATAAATTTATGATTTTATAAATTTATATGGATCCTTTTTGGTGCATTTCATAATTTGAATCAGGAACTGTGAATCAAATTCGAGTAAAAGATGAAAATCAGCTGTCAATATTTTCTCTATAAAAACATACAACGCATTGAAGACATTATTAGTGCTACTGTTTCCCTACTACTGATTAAAACCAACGTTATTATGGAGCGGCGACGTCATTTAAGCAGGGAAGAAATGCTCAGAGCCGTGGGAATGATAGAAGCTGGTTCCCGGCAACGTACTGTGGCTTTAGCTCTGAATACAAGTCAGAGTGTTATCAGTCGACTTTGGACACGTTACCGAAGCACTGGTACCGTGGCTGAGCGCCATGGAGGACGGTATCGCTGCACCACACAGAGACAAGACCGATACATTCAAATCTTAACTCGAAGAGCTCCAACAATAACCGCCATGATGTTAGCCGTGAGGCTTCATCACTCTTCAGGGAACTTAATTAGCGACCAAACAGTCAGAAACCGCTTGCATGAAGTGAACCTTCATTCCCGAAGACCGCTACGGGTACCACCTATAGCAATGCACAATCGTAGGATTCGATATCAATGGGCTCTTGAACACAGAAATTGGGCAGAAGAACAATGGCGTTTCGTGTGCTTTTCTGTTGAGTCTCGTTTTGGTATGAGACCGGATACAAGACGTATACGACACTGGAGAACCCCTGGACGCCAACAGCGATTAAAATCCTGCCAGGAAGTCCATCCTTATAGTGGTGGAACCATCATGGTATGGGCGGGTATTTGGATCGGCGGAAGAACTGAGTTGATTTGGATCAGAGGCAACCTCAACGCTCAAAATGCTGAGACGATTGTATCAGACGTCATCGTTCCTCTACAAGTGAAAATCGGTCCCTTATTTCAGTTAATGCATGATAATGCACGACCGCACACCGCAAGAGTTGTAAGACAGACTCTCGCCGCAGCTAACATCAATGTCCTGCCCTGGCCTGCTCAGTCTCCAGACTTGAACCCGATTGAGCATGCATGGGATATGCTACAGAGAAGAGCTCTGCCGAATATGGAGGGTATCCAGTCGCAAGAAGACCTTTTTTTGTTGTTGCAACGAACATGGGCGGCCATTCCACAGCGTGATTTGGATGATCTCATTTTGAGTATGCCGAACCGATGTTCTTGTGTTGTTAGTGTTCGCGGTAGAAACACGGATTATTAATTGTTTAAGTTACCCAATAAAATTTTAGAGAAAACTGTTATTTCAGTCTTTTTTTCGAACTTTTGTGTTAGTGGTTCAAATGTCAAATATCTCTTTATTAGGAAAATGGCAAATTTCTTTATTAATGCAAAGGTGACTTGGTTTATCGTTACTGTGACAAACGAAAACACCTTATTTGATGAATCCTTAAAGAAAATTTTAATTAATATCAATCAGGAGAAAAGTTATTGCAAAAATATATGTTGATCCCTAGACACTTTTGATGTGTGTATTTCTTATCAATTAATGTCAAAAAATCTAAGTCAAATAATTAAAATTTAAAAAAGTACAAGTCATCAATATAAAACCATGCATAATTATCGTTTCGAATTAAAATGTCGGACTCAAATGAGGAACTATTTCTTATTAATTCAAAAAATATAAATCATAAATACTATATTTAAAAAAACTATGATTCCTCATTTAAGTTTTTATGTAACACAAGTAGTTTCCAAAAATATTCTGAGACATTTATATTTAAATATAAATGTCTCAGAATATTTGTCAAGACATATTCTGACACTTAATTAATTTTATTTAAATTGAGCTATTATTCAAACATTCGTCTAGCGTGTAATAACATTTGTCAATAAGCATAAGTGCCTTTTTGAAATTGATTGCTGGTATATTCAGCATCATAATCAACCTATATTTTTCCCACTGGTGGGACACAGGCCTCTCTCAGTGAAAGGGAGTGGGCCGTAATCCACCACATTGACCCAGTGCGGATTGGTAGATGTCACATGTCTTAGATATATATATACAATATGTAAAGAAAACCCTGTCCGACTCATAAGGATAATAAAGGTTAGGTAAACACATGACCAAATCTTGAGGAAACCTGAACTTTATAAGTCTGAAATCGCCAACCCGCATTGAGCAAGCGTGGTGATTACGCTCAATCCTTCTCTGTATGAGAGGAGACCTGTGCCAGCAGTGGGACGATAAAAAAGGTTGATGATGATGATGTAGAAATTCATAATTTCTTTCACAAGGTGCTACAATAAATAAATGACAAATAAAAAAATCATGGATTTTTTACTTTTTCAATTAGGAACTGACTTCAATTAGAAATAATAATTTTTTTTTTTATTTACAATGTTCCTAATTGAAAAAGTAAAAATGTGATCATGTGATATTTATTGCCTTTAAGGCGGAACAAAGTTCGCCGGTTCAGCTAGTATAATATAAAATTTTACGTAATCATCATAGTACCAATACAAATGAATTTTGAAATAATCTTTTTTTCCCGCGATTAATTCCAACTTCCCCGAAATTTGGTAATTTTTAAAAAAGTGACAACTCCGGTATTATTATGAGCGAATAGCGATGTGATCACGTGCCGCGTGTCCTGCCGCCCGCCGCCCGCGGAATGGTGAACGCAAATTTATTAAGTTAACACTTTTTGCGAAATAATATTTATTTTTATAGGAGGATTTATTTTTTAAATTTACCCCGGTTTTGTATCTATTAGTAGAATCAGTTATCGATACCTAACAACACCTTCACGGGTCGGACAGGGTTTTCTTAACATACTGTATATACTATATTTTGGCTCAAGGACATGTCGGTATTAACAAGGGGTTGTTGCCCCTGTGAAATTTTCAACAACAAATTCACAAGGAGTGACACAACGGGGGGTGCTTTCGTGAAAAGACTCGCGAGTTAGCTACGTTATTAAAAGCAATTAGAATGTATATAATCAACCTTTAATATCCCTCCTGTTGCGAGAAAGGTCTCTCTTCGAGAGAGTGTGGATTTGTAACCTACCATAAGGGGCCAGTCCGTGTTGGTAAATGTCACATGTCATCGAATTTATGGTTCTAGAACATTGTTACACGGTTTCTTCATGAACATTGGTGATGAAATAATGTAATCTAAAATAAATCGTTGTCTGGGATGAACGCAGGAACTGCAACTCAGAGCCGGTACCACTGGGCCACTCTGTTCATTGGCATTAGCAATTTGTTGACCTCCGTGGCGCAGCGGTCAACACGCCTGCCTGCTACGTGGTGACCCCGGGTTCGATCCCCGGCCAGGTCATGATGGAAAACGCTCTTTTCCTGATTGACCTGGGTCTTGGATGTTTATCTATATATGTATCTATATTTGTCCATAAGAAAAAAAAAAAATTGAAAAAGTGAAGAAGGTGAATTAGGTGCGCAAGACGATGATACCTAGTACCACTTATTATCATGAGACTGCTTTCGTGAGAAAAACTTTACCGCAAAGGAATTTAGTTGAAATTAAATGGTTTATTATGGAAGTAGGATCACTGATCACTTTTACACGTCATTTTTTTTAAACTAGCTAAATATCGAAAATTAGCTAGATGGAGCCGGCATTACCTAACTGGCTACCTCTGAGAAGAAAAGCCAAAACAAACTCAGGGATAATCGTCTTGGGTCAGGGTTGCGGGTTGGTTAAACAAGAAACCGCGGCCCTGGCCGTCGCACATTCCAGTGAAGAAACACGGGTGGGTTTTAGTCAGTAAAAGTCTGACACACCCTTCCGCTCCGCCCAGAGCGGGAGAAGTCATTTAAAATGATTTCCCATCCCAACAAAAAAAAAAAGGGATAATCGTCTTTTTTCAGGTCCTGATATTAAAAATTAAAATAATTTAAGTGATTTAAAAAAAAAAACAATGATTAAAATGTCATAATACCGCATAATTACGGATATTGCTTAATGACATTGCTTAGCAGAGCGAGCAGCTCAATCCCAAGCTTAAGTTCTAAAAGCCAAAACCGCTGGTCTTTATATTATAATCAAGTCGCTGTCAAATTGAAACTCATTGCGAACGTGCGGACCGTGTGAGTTAGGTGTGTGCACTTACAAATTTCAAATAAGATAACACACAAAAATATAAAATTTCCAGGTTGTGACGCTAGCACTCTACACATACTTCGTGGCTGCCTTGATGGGTCGTCAGTTGGTGCCGCCTGCCCCCGGGAGCACCTCCAAGTACGAGCCTGACGTATACTTCCCTCTGTTTACTGCATTACAGGTACGAATATGAATGTGTTTACGATCATAATACCTCTGTGTGGTGTTTTGTAATTATTACGACCTTCTGGCAATTCAAAAGTAAAAGCCTTTTTTTTTAATAATTATAAACTAGCGCTTGACCGCAATCCCGCCTGATGATAAGCAGTGATGCGATCGTTGATGGTAAAGCGCGCTAGTTTATTAAGAGCCTATTCACTCAGAAAAACTGAGCGAATAGGAAGGAAGACGGCAGTTGAGCGAGGTGATGCAATGTTAAACCCAACAACACGACCGACGATGCTGCGCCAAAGGGAGATTGATCTGAAGACCCTCCACGACCAAACTCCCAACACAACAACATTTGGCTCATCGTACCCGGCACACATCGCAACACAACTGCTCTGACCCGTCTTCCGTACGGCTTCACCAGACATCATGCCGGAACTCGACAAATCGCTTGGCGGCAAGGCTTTGTCTGGTGGGTGGTAACTTCTGCCGGCGGCCGATGTTATGGCCTACCACCGAGAAATCCTGTAACTGGTTTATTTGAAATAAACGCTTTGATTTTTTTTTTGATATTTTTATTAGACAAGAAGAGAAAAAGCATTCGCACAACTCACGTCGTTAAATTGCCAGTAAGATAAGCTGGATATGAGGCTAAAAATCATGGCACAGGTGCTATTCCAAGATGAATCGCAGTCCGCAAACTGTAGCTAGAGGCTGCGGAAGTGTTTTATAGGATACATTTTGGGGAGTGTGCGAGGGAATTGCATGATTTAAATCCCCATCTCCGTTCCACCATCGGCCGACCCGTCGTACGGCGAGTTTCCACCCTTATGTTGTTAACACCACTACAATCCGGACGAAGCGTTTCGCCTCCTCCTTTATACCGCATACATTTAGGCTTCAAGGCTAGAGTGAATAGGCTCTTAATAAACTATTGCGCTTTACCATCAACGATTGCGACACTGCTTACCATCAGGCGGGATTGCGGTCAAGCGCTAGTTTATAATTTAATTTTAAAAAAAGTGACACTGCTGATTTCAATGCATCTCCGTAAAATTGATTCTAAGCGCGGCTACACTGCCGCTTGAGATCGTAGTCTGCAGGGCACTGGCCACACACCACTGGGTGTCGCAAAATACAGAATTCACATGTCAAATTGTCAACTTTTCGAAAGACAATGAAGACAAATTTAACAACTGTTGTCGATCATCCCGTCTTAGAAGATATAATCAAAATATAATAGATTCCCTCTCTGGTTCGACTTTTATAGAAATAATCGGGTGGATTTCTTTTCATTTTGACTTAAAATGACAGCAAATGGCCATCACCTTCGTTTTCTAATAAAAGCCACATTAGTAAACTATCGATTTTGCCGTGCATGGAAATATGTATAAGTAATCGTAACCGCAGGCAGAACTGCGGTCAACCGCAGTTGCTAGCCGCATTGACGCCTGCGTTTGCAGTCTGCAGGCCATCTCGGAGTTTGTACCTCATGGCAACATGGAGATTGCGATTGTCGTAACCCAGTGCACGGTGATAAGTCTCCTTTTTTGGAGAGTGGCTGCTAATAGTGGTCCTCATCCGACACTTGTTTCGGGAGATTCCTGTTATGAATAAGGTGGGAGGACGAACGCCAGGGTATTACCGCTAAGCAGCATATTCTATGTTCTAGTTTTAAAGGTGCGAGTTATTTCAACATCGTTGATAAAGTGGACAACGCACCTGCAATTTCTCTAGCTTTAACAGATAGAACAAGAATCTATATACGAACAAAAAGACCAGCAGGCCGCAAGATAGTTTACTTCTCAAAAACATAAACTATCATATTAATATCATATTAAAACTAGTAGTATATATAAAAAGTTTCTGAGGAACTATTCTCAGAAATTTCTTATATATACTACTAACTTTCCGCCTGCGGCTTCGCCCGCGTGGAATTCGGTTATATCGCGCTTTTCCGCCTCGGGAATATGATTTTTTCAATAAAAGGTAACCTGTATTCTTTCTCAGGGTCTAAAGATTGATTGATTGAAAGGTTTAAGCGGGAAAGCGTAACAAACAGACAGAGTTACTTTCGCATTTATAATATCAGTATAGATTATTCAAATGATAACCTGTTTTATATAAATTTATTATTATGTTCCAGTTCTGCTTCTACGTCGGCTGGTTGAAAGTCGCCGAGGTGTTAATCAATCCTTTCGGTGAAGATGATGACGACATTGAGTTGAATTGGCTCATAGACAGACACATCAAGGTATGTCTAAGGTCTCAGGATCATTCAGATTGTTCTTGAATGTTCTTGAATATGAATTCAAATTTGAACTTTTGAACACAGTTCACATTAGTCAGTACTAAACAAAAACAGAACGTAAATAGTAACTCATGAATAAATCAGGTTAACCTCTCTGAACTGGGCCAGAAAATTTATTAAATAAACCTAAGTCTAACCTATTTATATTTAATTCTCTAATAGTTCGAATTGTCTCAGATTCGTTCCTGACACTCTTCACCAAAAGATGATATAAGTACATGTTCTCTTTTACTGCAAACCTGCATTTACCTAGGTGAACTAACTTTTTGCATTAGATACTAAAAAGCTCCCAGCGGCATGTGTCCGGAAAGAAACCGATGAGTGATGACTTATTATAGTACCGCATCCCATGGGCGTACCCAGCTTCTGGCCTTATCGGCAAGTGAGGCTTGGGGAAGGCAAGTCAGGCCTAGGGGGGGAGCAAGTCAAATTTATAGAGTCGGGATGTATCCAAGGTATGAAAATCAAAAAAATAATTAGTCCGTCTTATAGATAATAAAAAATTTTTTATTTTGTCGTAATTACCAAAAACTACTGAGATATAGCGTATTAAAGTCACGGAGTGGGGGCTAATTACGTTACGCCGTGCTGTATTCTGTACCACGGCGTGACGTCATGCGACATTTCAAATCAATATATCTTCATAAGTATTTGAATGAAAGAAAAAATAAAAAATACGTGTTCAATATTTTTTATAAATCTATCTGATGGACATTAAATTATTTTATAGGATACAAGCCCATTACACCGTACATTTTGTAAGTATCTTCTGCGTGGTTTATTTATAAGTTAGAGATAAGTCCTCGTTTATACTTTGTTTATTAATTAGGGGAGTTCATACCTGTTCTGCGAGATCTCCAGGGAAGGGGGCAGCTTCCTCCCCCTGCCCCTACATGGGTACACCCATGCCACGTCCAATGATATTACTATTAAACCATGGTATACGAGGAGGCTCGCTTTGTATAATTTGGTACCAAATTACTTTTAATTTACACTGATAATTAATCTTTCCATTAATCATAGCAAAAGTTTTTAAATTTTCCCGATACACTGGGCTGCAAAAATAACTGGTCACTTAGAAAACCTGCGATATTTCCTAAAGTTATGTAGGTACTATTACATATAGAAGTCCCCTTCCACCTTAAAGATTACTATCTGCGCTAAACCGGCCACAGCACACTAACGCATTATTTTATATCCGTGTGTGTCATATTCCAACCAATCAACCGCATGCTGTGTAGTATCTCTACGAGGAATTAAAGATGTAGTCTATGCTAGACAAGGAAAACAATATTAGCAAACTAGTTTTTTATCGCAGTCGTCGTCTGTCTTTAAACTAAAGCAAAATTTCTTTACTTCAGTTGAAATTACATAAGTTCGCACTTCGATCGCACTTAACAATAATGCTATGCTGTTCGAATCCTAATTAAGACAAAATCTTTTTGTAGTTTCATATAATTTAAAATTATGATAATTGATTTGTAATTTAAAGTAAAAATGTTTGCAAATAATATTTGTTTGACTTACTCATAAGATTACTCTCTAGTAACTCTGTACTACAATTACTGACTTTGTTCATTCTTCATTTCATATTCAATCCATTCTTCTGTGGAATGCGCTTCCTCTTGATATTAGGATGGGGGCCACTCGGTTTGCATTTAAGCGGAAATTGCAGAGTTATTTTCGCAACAATTAGGGTAGAGTTATTGCTGCACCTCTCTCCTAAATTTTAGTTTTGTATGTATATATTATAAGTATATATTTTGGTTATAGTACGTATGTATATTTAGCTTATTTAAGTATTTTTTTAATAGTATAAGAGGTTTTTTTTTATCTTTCTTTACAATTTTTTTTTTCAAACGAAAGCACCTACCATCTTATCTCTTCACCACCTATGGTTGACTGGTAGATAATGCCTAAGGCATTAATTCCGCCTCTGTACATTTCATGTGCGAAAGATTAAATAAATAAATAAATATTTTTTACACATGGAATGGCCGGCTCGTAGCCTGTACTTAAATCCCATAGAGATGCGTTAAATAATGCTCTCTAGCTACCAAGGTGTGCGCTAATGTAAGAATGATCAAACATGGACCAAAACCGTATTAGAAATTTGGTTTACAACATGCCACATGGTTTAATGAAGTGCCAAGGGCTCGTGAAGGAAATACAAGCTATTAAAATGTAAGAAATAATCTTTTTGCAGATTAACTGTGTTGTTTATCTTTATTTTTGTCAAAAGTTAGAAGTGTTTTTTTTTTTAAATTTCCAATAAAATGTTTGAATTTACAAACATGTTATGTATTTTATTTTATGTATAAGTCAGTCATCTATAACATAATACAGTTTCACTGATTAGTGCGTGTAACTGTAGTAGGTATGTTATAGATGACTCGATGAATGACACTTTTTGTAAGCGACCCGGAATTTTTGCGGCTCAGTGTATTTATGAATCAAATTAAAAAAAAAAAAAAGAAAAATCAAAACCCGTTAATGACCCCGATTCCCTTATTCATAATCTATAGAGCGGTGCTGACAATACGACAATAAATTAAACATCGTGTACCTCAACACGTTACTAGTCTACCCATAAAAAATCATATAAATATGTCCATTAGTTTAGTCACAGGAAATTATTTTTCATTTTTCACATTTTCTACATGACGTTCATGTTGATATGAAACCGCATCCTGCGGTACCAAACTTTAATAATAATGGTGCGAAAAAAGCAAGTCGATACAGGATCGCGCTGTCGCCGACCGGAAGTCTGTGAACCAATATTTTTAAAGGATGTTCTATTCCGTTCGCAAGTTTGTTTGAAATGTAATTTTTTTTTTTTAATTTTTGGATGCTAGGTTTTTTTTCTATGGTTTAGGATTATTCCTATGAACCAGCATTTTTCGTGTTTTCATTTATTGTCGTATTGTCAGCACCACTCTGTATACTAATTTTGAGTTCAATACATTTTTTTCTTTTAATTAAGAAAAGGACAGAAGATAAAATAATAGTTTACTCCACTCCAATTAAGATAATCCATAGACTATTAAGACGTGATTAAAACATAGCAAATACCTACGTCAATTTACATAATGCGCTGACTAATTTAACAAACTAAAACTAAACTATCTATCTTCTGAATAAAGTAGAAAGAATCTTAATGCACTGAATTTATACTTAACTAGCGACCAGCCCCGGCTTCGCACGGATGCAACGCTGATACTAAATACACTACAGAAAAACTGTGAACGTATAAAAACATAACTGTCTGTAGTGCCCGCCCACAGAACAGATGATCTCTATTCCGTGGGCCCGCCGCCGCTCCTGCCGCCCCGGCTGGCCGCAATGGTGGCAATTTTTAAATTTGTAATATTTTCGAAAATATTCATTTAAATCATATACTGTAAAGGGCAATATAGATCTATGTTAAATCAACAATTTAATATTAAATTGGATTAATGCTGTATTGGTTAAAATCGCTTCGAAAATTATCCGGTATTTGTCGTAAAAAATAAATGAAAAAAGAAAATGTTATTGTGGGATATCCATAAGAGATATACATAAATCATCGCGGACTTTTTATAGGTCTTTTCAATGTCTACAATATTTAACACATTATTTTGATAAATCTCGTAGGGTTCAGCTTGCGTTTCACTGCAAACGCGGAAAATATTTAATTATTTACGACATCACATAAGAAACTTCAAAAATAATAGTATTTCTCCACAATTTAATGGATGTTATTATACATATAAACCTTCCTCTTTAATAACTCTGTCTATTAAAAAAAACGCATCAAAATCCGTTGCGTAGTTTTAAAGATTTAATCATACAAAGGGACATAGGAAAAGAGAAAGTGACTATGTTTTATAATATGTAGGGATATATAGTGAAAGAGGGAATTGGGTCTATGAACGGGTTTTAATATTTATATTTTTTCCAACTGATTCCGAAACATTAGGATAATTTATAAACTGTTGCTATGATCATGGCGACATTTTCGCTAAATTGTCTGCCTCCTCGTTTCCCCTCAAACCTTATGTTACCAATATCAGAAAGAAACTGGATTTTTCTCATCACATCATAGGCAATTGATACCCCTCTTTGTCCAGAAACTCATCGTGCAAGATGCTGAAGACCACTTTTGCTGTCAGTAGATACTGAGTTCTTTTCTTTCTTAAAATAAAATCGGGCCTCCACACTAGGAATTACTCCTGTGTGGTGGGTGCGTTTATAAATATTTAAACTCATATACATAAATAGCTAAACGCGAAACAACTACCTCTAGGCTATACAAATATTTGTTCTGTGCGAGAAACCTCAGCCACTGCACAACGTTTTAACAAAAGGACAGCGCTACTGAAATACCTAATATTATTCTACCGTCATAGTAGATACCGGGGAAAGAATTTTGAAACACTAACCTCCTTTAGTCTTTGGATCATAGTAGGCTGCTCCTATCTCAGTGCTTTTTAATCTGTAAACAATTTATACAACTAGTCTCTTCTTCCTTAAAAAAAAAAAAACAAATTAATCTCAAATCTCAAAACTCCCTTTAGTTTTTGTAACACTTTTAAAAAAAAGTTCTAATAACACTATAATTGAAATGGAACTACACCAAATATTCAACTTAAGTATACATATACAATAATACATTTTTTTCTTTAATATACTAAAAGGTAGTGTAGGTAGAAAGTAGGTAACAAAGGGTTTTTTTTATTTATCCATATCTATACAATAAGTAAAGAAAACCCCGTCCGACCGATAAGGATAATAATGTTTAGGTAATCGCACGATCAAATAAAATTTGAAACTTTATATAATCATCATAATATGTAACAATAGTAATGAATTTTGAAATAATCTTCGTTTTTCGCGAATTGACTACAACTTCCCCAATAGTTGGTATTTTTAAAAAAAGTGACAACTGCATTCACGGAGGTAGTATTAGTAGATACCTTGTATGAATGAATATACAATACTGGCGGCATTTGTTTGACCTCGTGCCCTGCCCCCCGTCGCCCGCACATGTATTGCCATGTAAGTTGGAGTTCTTTTGCGAAATAATATATATATATATATAATATATATATATAGGGGGTATTTTTTTTAATTTAAACCGGCTTTGTAGGTATTATTAGAATCAGTTATGGATACCTTCACTGATCGCACAGGGTTTTCTTGACTTCTATCTGTACCTACTAATATATAAAGCTGAAGAGTTTGTTTGTTTGTTTGAACGCGCTCCGTTTGGTCCGAATTGAAAAATTCTTATTGCTTTGGACAAACCTTTAATCCAGGAAAGCTTTAGGCTATATATAACATCACGCTGTGACCAATAGGAGCGGAGCATAACTAACTCCACGCGAACGAAGTCGCTGGCGGCCGCTAGTATTGTATATTAGTTGTTGGTGGTTAAATCCTGCAACAAATGACATTAAGATTTAAATTTAAAACATAACTTTATTGTTAAAAGCCACCGAATGTATAATGGAGGCAAACATAATTACATGTATAGCGATCGTTTTAATAAAACCACTTATATTTCACATGTGCTGTCACTGCTGCAAAATACAGAAAAAACCCAGAATCTATACGACTTCTTACGAGTATCAGTGCTTTGTATAAGCGTCTTAAATGAATGGGTACTCCGCACCCAGATCCAAACATATCTTTGACGATATTTAAGATTTTATTGTTTGTTTGTTGCACCGGGTGACGTCTTTACGTCGGCGCCGGCTGAAAACCAGCGCTTTTGCATAGGGTCGCAGCATAATGCTGAGCCACAGCCGTTTTACGTTGATGTGACACTTGTTTCTCTCAACTGTTTCTTATTCTTTGTGTTTTTGTAAACTTTTGCGTCATGTTTACTGCAAATAAACGTTTTTTCTTTCTTCACATTTCCAAATATCAATGTGTCGAACCTTTTGGAGCGCGCATTCCAATCACATACCCAAATATTAAAAATGTCGACCCCATCGAAGTGAGGAGTCCAACCACATACCCAAATATTAAAACTCTCGACCCCACTGAAGTGAGGTGTCTAACTAACCACATACCCAAATATTAATGTGTCAACCCCACAGGAGTGAGGAGTATTTTTTTTTATTATTATAAACTAGTGCTTGACCGCAATCCCGACTGATGATAAGCAGTGATGCAATAAAATTAGGTTAAGCGCGCTAGTTTATTAAGAGTCTATTCACTCTAGGGTTGAAGACACTTAAGTTATAGTCAGACGGAAATACCAAAATCAAAAGTCATTTATTCAAATTAGGCTGAGAATCAGCACTTTTTGAACGTCAATATTACATAAGACAGTCCGCCAAAACGCCCACCCATAGATCATTCCCTAGTGCTTTCGCTGGGAAGAAGAAGTGGCGGAAGAAACTCCCCAGCAGCACAGCTGTCTGTTCATTTAAAAGAAACTAAAACTTATTACTTAAATAAAAGCCCCAGGCATAAAGGGCGTAACAGCTCACATATTTATGTATTGTAAAAAAGTAAATTATATGAACTTATATAATGTGTCAGTAAGCTAATTCCAGAGAAAGAACACAAACATTGTCCTGAGATAAGAAAGATAGAATAGTCGCTCTGTTAATCAGAGCGACCAGCTATTCTTATTATTTAAATAATCATTTACGGAATAATATGCCTTTGAACAAATCTTGGATTTCATATGTGCTTTAAATGCATCTAAGGCAAGTCTAGCAAAGCAGAGGGTATCTTGTTATAAAAAGTTATACCAAGCCCAACAAAAGAGTTATGAACCTTTTGAAGTCCGTGAAAAGGGGCTCGCAGTTTGTCCTTATTTCTGGTCTTAATATTATGAATATTACAGTTTCTGGCGTACACGTGAATATTTTGCCTAACATATAAGATGTTGGCTAAGATAAAGCGAAGCAATCGCGAGAATACCAATATCTTTAAAGAAATTTCTCAGAGAAAATCTGACATCGAGCTGGTAAATTGCTCGGACAGCTCGTTTTTGGAGTACAAATATATTTTGTATTTCAGCGGCTTTGCCCCACAGTAGAATACCATAGAACATAACGCCGTGGAAATAACAAAAATAAAGTAAACGAGCTGTATCAACATCAGTATATTGTCTTACTTACCGCCTCTGGCATATAGTTTCAGTTCCTCGATGTTCGCGGTATAAAATAAGTACAAAGTGAAACGCTTCGTCCGGATCGTAGTAGTGTCAACAACGTAAGAATGGATACTTGCCATACGACGGGTCGTCCGATGATGGAACGGAGGTAGAGGAAATAAATCTGTAATGCATCCTATAGAACATAGGCAGGCTGGCTACTTTTCCCCTGTAATTCAGGCTTTGGAGACCGTTTTGAACTAAATCAGAGTCGCCAATTAGCCTTTTCGCACCCCTCTCCACCAAATCTAAAGTTGTCAGGTGGCATTTTGTAGCACCAGCCCAAATGTGGTTGCAGTACTCCACATACCAACGGATCTGTGCTTTGTATAACATTAAAAGCCAGGAAACTTGGCAAAGATCCAGCGGTACGTCACACCAGGACATGGGTGACGTACCGCTGGATCTTTGCAATAACGCCAAGTTTCCTGGCAGCAACCTTGACCTTGGACTCAATGAACCGCCCAAAGTTTAATTTCGAGGAAATCTCAACTCCCAATAGCTGACGGCCCATTCGGAGACTGCCTGTAATGCAATATATTCGTACGCTCTATCATAACTTCTCTTTCAAACCGTACTATCGGTCACTGAGGAGATCGGTACCTTCCAGATATACCTAGCGGCACGAGTTCACCACACGCTCCACAATCTTGCAGAGTATGGAGGTTATTAAAATTGGCCGATAGTTGGTAGGATCGGCACGATTACCCTTTTTGGGCACGGGCTGCAAGTTGGCAAGCTTCCAGGCCTTGGGCGCTGTACCAGTCCCAACTGAGAAACAATACAAGCGCGTCAATCCAGGAGATAACACGGGTGCATAAGCTTTGACAACAATCGCTGGTATACCATCTGGACCGCTAGCCTTGCTCACACAGTACCTACTCTTAGAACCTCCTTGTTCCTAACGCGAACCTCCGGCATTAAAGTGTCGCAGTGAGGCATATTCGGTAGTGTGCACTGCTAGAATCAAGGCGCGAATCGTGGGCAAAGAGAGATACAAGGAGACCTGCTTTGCAGGCCTAACCAGGGGAGGCAGTGTCGGCCGACAGAAGTTCGCTTCGACCAATTTGTCAAGGGCTATAAAGATCTGCTAATGGATGGCTGCGCAGAAAGCTTGTTGCCAATATGGGTAATGCGGTCGAAGCAATCCTTCTTAAGCGCTTTTTTGTAGGACTTGGCAGCACAGTTAAAGGCTCTCTCTCTTCTTTGAGCTCAAATTCGTAGCTCTGCGGGCCAAGTGAGAAATGCCGTGTGCTTGCACTCTTCAGCTTGAACACAGTCAACGTTGAACCATGGGCGAGTTGAGCCACCGACGGGTACATCACTGAAGGGAATAAAATACTCCATAGCTTGACGTACCACATCGGATATAGCGTTCGCATAGTTCGACGGTGTGTCAGAAGAGAAGTAGACCTGCTATCAAGCACGAAACGCAGAGAATTGACGCATCCCATCCTAATCTCTTACTTATATCGCCAAAATCGCCGTTCACCAAGTGTTGACAATCTGGTGGGAGAAGAACGACACAGACTACACTAGATAGTGATCTCAAGTTCCTAGCGCTGAGGAAACTGTTAGAGCACATCTGTCCGGATCTGTGGTCAGCAGAAAGTCCAGATAATTGGCAATATGACAAACTAAATCAGGCCTACCCTACTCTAGTCGCTTGTCGCTTGTCGCTTGGCCCATTGATAGCACAAAGTTTCGCGCTTCTCTCCCGTGGTCGGTCCTCTGGTACGCGAAAAGCCAGTCTTGGTGGCGGGCATAGAAGTCTCCCAGAGCAACGAACTGCGTGTCAGGTGCCGCTGCAGCGCATGGCCTGCGGCTTCACGGAGGTGGTCAAACATTCCAGTTGTCTCCTGGTTACCGCTGTGCGATCAGTAGACGTATGTAGTGTAGACAATTTTGTTCACACCAGTATCAACCAACAACCATAGGAACGAGAAGTTAGGGTCTTCATGATGACGGAGACGCCGGCAACGGATGTCATTACGGACATACACACAGACCCCGGCACGCTGCAAAACTTGGTGCTCCAAAGAGTATCCCGGGTTGTGGTATGCCACATCTGACGGACATCTAATTTAGGTTTCCGTCAAGACAAGCAGTTGATGCTTATCAGCCTCTTGGTGGTGATGGACTGCATCGAGATTTGAGTGCAGACCTCCGATGTTATGGCCTACCACCGAGAAAATAATAATTGTAATTTTGATGTTTATAGTTCTAGTTCTATATCGAGTAGTACATATTTGCAAAATTATACATAGGTATTTATAGCACTTGCATGTGGTGAACACAATCATTAAGTTACACACACTTCGTCAATATCGCGAAGTCATCAGCGTATTGACATTTAGGTATGTTATTAGGATAATGTTACTATTTATTTTTTTCTGCCTCCATCATAACAAGATTAAATAGTAAAGTTATGATTGGGTCTCCTTGTGCGACTCAACGATAACTCCATCTAACAATATCATTCTCCAAGCCTAATTCGTCTCTTTAACAACAATTAACCCCCTTATTCATAAAGGCTGCTTAAAGTTAACTAGTCATTAGATTAGCGATTGTTTAAACATACATTTTAGACGTTTGAACGTCACTTGAGTTTAATCATCATTTAAAAATAAACCCCTTAAACACTGAGGTGGTTATTCATAAAGGATGATTAAAGTTAAGTGACGTTAAAATGTCAATAATATAAAGGCCTCTCCCAAGGCTTTCGACAATGACCGGTCTTGTGCTGCTAATCATCGGTCCACCTTGTTGGGGGCCTCCCTACGCTGCGTCTTCCGGTACGTGGCGGCCACTTCAGAACCTTACTGCCCCATCGGTCATCGGTTCTATGAGCAATGTGCCCCGCCCACTGCCATTTAATTTTAGCAACTAGTTATGTCGGTGACTTTGATTCTTCTATAGATCTCCGCATTTCTAATTCGATCGCGCAGAGAAACTCAAAAATAATTAACAAAATCAAATGTTTAGTAATA
This sequence comes from Sesamia inferens, assembly GCA_037179545.1. Lineage (NCBI taxonomy): Eukaryota > Metazoa > Arthropoda > Insecta > Lepidoptera > Noctuidae > Sesamia > Sesamia inferens. The sequence goes on from CM073921.1 coordinate 30,324,288, forward strand.
CACAGCACATAAACGAAGAGAATTAATAGTACAGAATTATATAACAAGTGGGTATTACAAAAAAAAAAAAAAAAAAAAATACAAAATGTTGTAATTTATATTATAACCTAAACTTATGAACTGAGTAAATAATTTAAAAAAGAAATCTGAAAAAGATGTTGTAAAAGAGTTTTATATTTCATGTGATTAGATTAGCGATTGTTTAAACATACATTTGAGACGTTTGAACGTCACTTGAGTTTAATCATCATTTATGAATAAACCCCTTAAACACTGAGGTGTTTATTCATAAAGGATGATTAAAGTTAAGTGACGTTAAAATGTCAATAATACATTATTGACATTTTAAAGAATCTCTAATCACTAGTAAACTTTAAGCAGCGTTAATGCATATGGGGGTAAATGTCTTTCGCACAAAAGGTGCCAAAGTTAGTAGCATATTTGACTTCCATCCTTTAATTTATCTAATATTTGGATAACACATTAACACTTGGGTTGGCTTCCAGTCTAACTGGATTCAAGATCTATTAAAGAGCTAACAACGAGCGACTGCGTATTTGACCTCAGTCTATCGGACTGTGAAATAGGTATTTATAAATGACAGCCTGGGACCAGCGGCTGAACGTGCTTTCCGAGGCACACGAGGAACTTGTACCTACTTATACGTTCAGTGTGACATCTGAGGCTGTATTTGAGTGGCTATTTCTTGCACATCAGATTTTCATATTTGTCGTTGAAATTCTAAGAATAGCTTTCAAGTGCTCATCTGTAAGGGCGGAAGCATGTTTATTTTTTCTATAATTAAGAATAGAAAATGTTTACTCGCATAAGTGCTATCAAAAATTGTAATAAACTTTTGAGCAAACCTTTTCAAATCGTCAAAATCAGTTTGCAAGCTGCCATAGAACTTAACACGATCGTTGATCTCATAAAATGATCTTTTGAGAATGTCATTAGAATGAAGATCAATCCTGTTCATTTGTAAATGACTTGGTACATCCTCAATGTCACATGCAAAAAGATTTGCAAAAATCTTTATTCCCCTAGAAACAATTTCATAGTCGCCAAATATGTCACTGAACTGATTTTGCAGTTGTACTAAAATATCTTTCATTTTATCATTTTTAGAATTGTAGTTAATTTTACAAAACAGTCGCGGGCCGCAAGGAAGAGGGCCGCGGGCAGCGGGTTGCCGACCACTGATTTAAATGATAAGAATGGCTGACCACTCTGATTAACTCAAGAATGTTTGTGTTTTTTCCCAGAATCAGCTTCAGTTAATCCATACTAATATTATAAATGCGAAAGTAATCTGTCTGTCTGTCTGTTACGCTTTACCGCTTAAACCTCTCAACCGATTTTGATGAAATTTGGCGCAGACAATCTTTAGACCCTGAGAAAAAACATAGGCTACCTACCTTTTATTGAAAAAAAAAAAATGATATTCCCGAGGCAAATCTAAAAAGCGCGTATAAACGAATTCCACGCGGGCGAAGCCGCGGGCGGAAAGCTTGTATAATATAATTGTGCACTTTTTTAAAATGCATATAAATGTGAGCTATTTATGCCCGGAGGCTTTTATTTAAGTAATAAGTTTGTACTTATTAACATTTCCATTTTCAATTCACTACCCACGCAAAAATCAAAAATAAATAAAAAATATTTATTTTTGTATTTTGCGTGGGTAGTTGCCATTATATGTAAAATAATTTAATTAAATGTTCTGAGTTTTCTTATATACTTCCTCAGAACAACAAAAGTAATGTGTTTTATTAATGAACAGACAGGTGTGCTGCTGGGTTGTATGTTCCGCCACTTCTTCCCATTGAAAGCACTGGCAAGTGGCGAGTGGCGGAGTCTTACCGATTTTTACTTGGTATACGTAATGAAATAATTATCTGGCTAGAATCAGATTTACTTTGAATGGTGTAACATTTAAATCATTGCAATAAGTACCAAAACAGATTAGTAGTTTTATCTGATGATATGAAAAATATGTTCTGTCAATACGTGTTGCCTTGGAAGGCGTATAAATATTATTTACCCATTAGGTAATGGGTCTAGATTAATGGCTTTATAAACATACAAGTTAGTATTTTTCTTCAGAATATAGAGGTTCACTGCTGTACAAAGGCCTCTCCCAAGGCTTTCGACAATGACCGGTCTTGTGCTGCTAATCGTCGGTCCACCTTGTTGGGGGCCTCCCTACGCTGCGTCTTCCGGTACGTGGCGGCCACTTCAGAACCTTACTGCCCCATCGGTCATCGATTCTATGAGCAATGTGCCCCGCCCACTGCCACTTAATTTTAGCAACTAGTTATGTCGGTGACTTTGATTCTTCTACAGATCTCCACATTTCTAATTCGATCGCGCAGAGAAACTCAAAAATAAATAACAAAATCAAATGTTTAGTGATCAGAATTATATTATATAACAAGTAGGTATTACAAAAAAAAAAAAAATACGTAATGTTGTAATTTTTATAAAATGTAAATAATTTAAAAAAGAAATCTGAAAAAAAAAATGTTGTAATAGATTTTTATATTTCATGTGATTAGATTAGCGATTGTTTAAACATACATTTTAGACGTTTGAACGTCACTTGAGTTTAATCATCATTTATGAATAAACCCCTTAAACACTGAGGTGTTTATTCATAAAGGATGATTAAAGTTAAGTGACGTTAAAATGTCAATAATACATTATTGACATTTTATAGAATCACTAGTAAACTTTAAGCAGCGTTAATGCATATGGGGGTAAATGTCTTGCTAAAATTAAGTGGCAGTGGGCGGGGCACATTGCTCATAGAATCGATGACCGATGGGGCAATAAGGTTCTGAAGTGGCCGCCACGTGCCTGAGGACGCAGCGTAGGGAGGCCCCCAACAAGGTGGACCGATGATTAGCAGCACAAGACCGGTCATTGTGGAAAGCCTTGGGAGAGGCCTTTGTCCAGCAGTGGACATCTATAGGCTGTAGAACAATACTATGTTTATAAAGCCATTAATCTAGACCCACTACCTAATGGGTAAATAATATATTTTATACGCCTTCCAAGGCAACACGTAATGACAGAACATATTTTTCTTATGTAATATCATCAGATAAAACTACCAATCTGTTTTAGTATTGCAATGATTTAAATGTTACACCATTCAAAGTAAATCTGATTCTAGACACATACCTACTTATTTTATTACATATACCAAGTAAAAATCGCTATGACGGGAAGATTACATCATGGATTAGGTAATGTCATCGTAACCAGGAACATCAGACGCCGGCAGAAGTTACCACCATCCACAGGACAAAGCCTTGCCGCCAAGCAATTTGTCGTGTTCCGGCATGATGTCTGGTGAAGCCGTACGGAGGACGGGTCTGAGCAGTTGTGTTGCGATGTGTGCCGGTACGATGCGCCTAATGTTGTTGTGTTGGGAGTTTGGTCCTGGAGGGTCTTCAGATCAATCTCCCTTTGGTGCAGCATCGTTGGTCGTGTTGTTGGGTTTAACATTGCATCACCTCGCTCAACTGCCGTCTTTCTTCCTATTCGCTAAGTTTTTCTGAGTGGATAGGCTCTTAATAAACTAGCGCGCTTTAACATCAACGATCACATCACTGCTTACCATCAGGCGGGATTGCGGTCAAGCGCTAGTTTATAATTGTTAAAAAAAAACTTGGTTATTTTTTTACAGAAGAAATCTGTTGTATCCTTTAATCCATCTCATTCTGTTCCATATTTCAAAAGAAGTCAGACTACCGTCAACATCTAAACAAAATGTTTGCCAACTATTTGTCTTGGCACGTTTTTGAACTAAGTTTCTAGGCGTAGTATTGCGTCTAAACTAGCGTCAGTCACGATTTTACATTCCAATATGGTTTTGGTTTGAAATTCCTTTCAGGATTATTAAAAATTTTAATTGGAGGATTGCTTTTTTCTGCTGCTTTATTAATAGTAGAAATAACTAAGATATTAATACTTTTGTTGTGTACTCAAAATCAGCTGAGAATCTAAAACTTAAAACGCCCGTCGTTCGCCACTTGCTAGTGCTTTCAATGGGAAGAAGTGGCGGAACAAACTACCCAGCAGCACAGCTGTCTGTTCATTAAAAAACACTTTACTTTTATGTGCTAAATGTTCTGAGGAACTATATAAGAAAACTCAGAACATTTAATTAAATTATTTTACATATAATACCAACTACCCACGCAAAAATACAAAAAAAAAAAATGTAAATGGAAATGTTAATAAGTTCAAACTTATTACCTAAATAAAAGCCTCCGGCCATAAATATCTTATTATCTTAATATCTTACATTTTTATGCATTTTAAAAAAAGTACACAATTGTATTATAAATGCGAAAGTAACTCTGTCTGTTACGCTTTCCCGCTTAAACCTCTCGACCGATTTTGATGAAATTTGCCACAGACAATCTTTAGACCCTGAGAAAGAAAATAGGCTACCTTTTATTGAAAAAAATAAATGATATTCCCCAGGCAAATCTAAAAAGCGCGATATAAACGAATTCCACGCGGGCGAAGCCGGAGAGCTAGTATAATATAATTGTGTACTTTTTAAAATGCATAAAAATGTGAGCTATTTATGCCCAGAGGTTTTTATTGAGGTAATAAGTTTGTACTTATTAACATTTCCATTTTCAATTTTTTTTTTTTTGTGTATTTGCGTGGGTAGTTCGCATTATATGTAAAATAATTTAATTAAATATTCTGAGTTTTCTTATATGCTTCTTCAGAACAAAAAAAGTAAAGTGTTTTTTAATGAAGAGAGAGCTGTGCTGCTGGGTAGTTTGTTCCGCCACTTCTTCCCATTGAAAGCACTAGCAAGTGGCGAACGACGGGCGTTTTAAGTTTTAGATTCTCAGCTGATTTTGAGTACACAACAAAAGTATTAATACCTTAGTTATTTCTACTATTATTAAAGCAGCAGATGAAAGCGTTCCTCCAATTAAAATTTGTAATAATGCTGAAAGGAATTTCAAACCGAAACCTTATTGGAATGTAAAATCGTGGCTGACGCTAGTTTAGACGCAATACTACGCCAAGAAACTTAGCTGTAAAACGTGCCAAGACAAATAGTTGGCAAAATAAAGCATGAAGCTGATTCTGGGAAAAAAAACACAAACATTCTTGAGTTAATCAGAGTGGTCAGCCATTCTTATCATTTAAATCAGTGGTCGGCAACCCGCTGCCTGCGGCCCTCTTCCTTGCGGCCCGCCACTGTTTTGTAAAACAAACTACAATTCTAAAAAGATGTTTACCGTAGTATTGCATTATTCACAATTTTACTCTATCAGAATCAGAATCCATGATTTAATTTCCTCTCAAATCGATTATCCGACCAATTCGAATTATGTCCGTTGAAGTCTCCAGTTATTGTGACTTTATTTGTGTAAAGTGAGACTAATAATAATAAACGTGTAGGTATTTGGAATAACTTTTAAGCCACAAAATTAAAAAATGAAATTCGCTTCCTCCTTTATACTGCGTACATCTAGGGACTGGAACAATTTGCCAGTGTCGGTGTTTCCGTCGGACTACAATTTGAGTGTCTTCAAGGCTAGAGTGAATAGGCTCTTAATAAACTAGTGCGCTTTACCATCAACGATTGCGTCACTGCTTACCATCAGGCGGGATTGCGGTCAAGCGCTAGTTTATAAATTATAAGAAAAAAAAAATGAAAACCAAGATATATACAAACGTTAAAACTTTGGCGCAGTTATTAATTACAAATAGATCAACTTAATCTGATTCCCCAAATAATACAGAGGGTAGACAGTAAATTGAAATATTATTCTCTAGGTATTTAAAATTAACGACTTTAACTTATAACATTTCTATGCCAGTTTTGTTAATTCTTGTGGTGTGGTTTTTTTTCTGTTTTAATTGAATTATATTCTATTATTGCTACGCCGCCATATCTAATCTAAGAGTTTGTTTGTTTGAACGCGTTAATCACAGGAACTACTGGTCAGATTTGAAAAATTCTTTTTGCGTCCAATAGCCCATTAATCCAGGAAGGCTTTAGGCTATATAACATCACGCTGCGACTAATAGGAGCGGAGCAAAACTTAACCACGTGAACGAAGTCGCTGGCGGCCGCTAGTAAATTATAAATTAGTGCTTGACCTCAATCCCGCCTGATGGTAAGCAGTAATGCAATCGTTGATGGTAAAGCGCGCTAGTTTATTAAGAGCCTGTTTACGTGAGTTAATAGGCTCTTGAAGACACTTAAATTGTAGTTCGACGGAAACACTGCCTCTGGCAAATTATTCCGTATGCGGTATAAAAGAGGAGGCGAAACGCTTCGTCCGGATCGTCTCGTCGCTCTGTTCCTGCACCCACGTTTCACAGACTATTGCAGTATCTCATCATCATTAACCTTTTTATCGTCCCAATTCTGGGCACAGGTCTCTACTCATACAAAGAAGGATTGAGAGTAATCACCACGCTTGTTCAATGCGGGTTGGCTTTGGCAATTTCAGACTTAAAGTCCAGGTTTCCTCAAGATGTTTTCCTACGCCTTTTAATCATTGGTCAGTCATTGGTGTCCAAGATATACTTAAAAAGTACACATAACTTAGAAAAGTTACATTGGTACTTGCCTGACCTGGAATCGAAACCGCACACTCATACTTGAGAGGCTGGTGTTTTAACCTCTAGGCTACCATGACTTTGCAATATATATTTGGGCTTTAATCAAAAGTGAATCAAATTCTGTTAATCTATGAGTTTCATTGCAACACAATGTTTATTTTTCTTTTTCTCAAATAAAATGATTTATTTGCTAGAATACAGCTAGGTATACAAATATGATGGAACATGCAAGAAGATTAATCACTCATCAGATAAAAAATGAACAATTCAATACCTACCTACACTTAAAAACAATTCAGGCATGAAGATCAAAATGCCATTAAAATGTCAAAATATAAATAAAAATTAAAACGTCACGATACATTTCCCATAAGAATAGAAAATTCTAAAATGATAAAACATCGTTCAAGAAATCAGTAATAGAATATATTTTTGTAATAATATGGCGGTTAAAAACATAATTTTGCAAAAACATTTCCACTTACCTTCAAAACCCAAATTAGACGTAATAATACCTTTCAATGTTTCATTTTATTTAAAAAATATTAATTTAAAAGGTTTTTTCTTTCTTTCTCTCTTATCCTAGCATATCAATGACATAACAATGTCCCCGATCATCAGTTAGAGGATATATCGATAGTTTCCTTATCCAACCCATATACAGTATGTTACGAAAACCCTGTCCGACCCATAAGGATAATAGAGGTTAGGTAAACACATGACCAAATATAACATAAAATTTTACGTATTCATCATAGTACCAATACAAATGAATTTTGAAATAATCTTTTTTTCCAACGAATTAATTCCAATTTCCCCGAAATTTGGTAATTTTTAAAAAGTGACAACACCGGTATTATTAATGAGCGAATAGCGATGCGACCACGTGCCGCGTGTCCTGCCGCCCGACCCCCGCGGTCGGCAGGCGAAGGGTGGTCAACGCACATTTAATAAGTTACCTCCTTTTGCGAAATAATATTTATTTTTTTTAGGGGGATTTTTTTTTTAAGTAAAGCCCGGTTTTGTATGCATTAATAGAATCAGTTATCGATACCTAACAACACCTTCACGGGTCGGACAGGGTTTTCGTAACATACTGTATATTTTAATCTTTGTTTGTAATTTCTTTTTGTTTTTCATTCTCCCATATACTTACTTACTGTATGTTTATTTTGTGCAGTTCTAGAGACTCTTCAGTTAATAGCATTTCACCATTTTTATCCCTGTTCCCTCCATGTGACGGTAGGTATTTTCGATTGTAATACATCTCGGTAACTTTTTGATTGAGAAGCTTCGATCCAGCCGTCCCTTGCTGTTTTCTTCAGCGACACCCTAAGCCGAGGTTCATACCCCACAGGGGGTGCCCTTAGCGTGTAGTCGCTTAGCTTTTAGTAGCCCTGGCTGGAGGCTTTAAATTCACTTAAGGCAGCCACAGGATAGTCCGGTTAAGTAGTCACGACCTCTCAAGGTCAACTACGAGATGCCATATAAAACAAAAAAAAAAAGATTGAGAAGCCCAGTAGATCTAGTATGAGTTTTTATTACGAAACTCGATCGTCGATATTGAGCGCGTTTGGCGCTCTCGTTGGTTGAGAGTTCTTACGACCTTGAAGCGGGCCAATCGATGAGTCAGACGCGCTCGATATCGACGATCGAGTTTCGTAATGAAAACTCGTACTAGGCCTACAGGTCTGTTCAGATATATCTAAAGTATGTAATTTGCACTGAATTTCTGTGAAAACTTTTATTTTTTATTAACAGTTCCAGAGCTTTCCTGAAAACAATTTACACATAATTTTCCTAATTTATTTGTAGGTATGACGTTGACCCCTGATGTGAACTCTATTAAATCAGCTGACAGGATAGTTTTTCAAGTTTTATTCACATTGCGCTTTTTTCTGTAATTACTATAATTAGCGTACTTGAACTTGAACTAACATACATTAAAATCTTATTGGGTTATAAAAGTAGGCTAGGTATAGCAATTATGAACGGTCTAAAGTGAAAAAACTGCTTTTTTCTATAAAGCCGACGAAAAATTCCACCATTGGGGGGTTGATGTCAAATACACTCTTTATTTTAAGGTAAAGACGACAGCTACTAAAATCCGCTACCCGATTTTAAGCACAAATCGATCCCTACATGTTCAAATAACTTATCGGGAAATAGAATTCTATTAAAATTAAAAGGTAAATCAATAGAATTTTTGCGATGCGAGGTACCTATAAGCTGTTTGAAGAAATGTTGGATCAGTCAAAACTATTGCAACGATCACGTTATTGCGAAGAAATTTAACTTGAAGTTTAGTACAGGAATTTGGTGGTTTAAGATTTCTAAGTAAATCCTCAATCCAAGTAAATTTTTCTCCGAAATCACGGTCAATTACAATTTTATTTTCAAAATGAGGTACTTTCTAAAATGTAACTTTGAAGATAAATTTCTACTACCTCCATATGTGTTCTAAGTATATTCGTTAATAAAACCCTTTGACAAATATAATTGGCAATAATCCATTAATTTCTACCAAGATTGATTACAATAAAAAAAACGTTATATACTGCCGCAGACATTTTTAAAATTATTTTCATGATCATATAAACCTTTTATCGTCCCACTGCTGGGCACAGGTCTCCTCTCATACAGAGAAGGATTGAGTGTAATCACCACGCTTGCTCAATACGGGTTGGCGATTTCAGACTTAAATTCCAGGTTTCCTCAAGATGTTTTCCTTCACCTTTTATTCAGTCATTAATGCCCAAAATATGCTTAGAAAGTATAGTCTTAGTAGTAAACTTAAAAAAGTTACATTGCTTGCCTGACCTGGAATCGAACCCATACTTGATAGGCTGGTGTTTTAACCACTAAGCCATCACGACTTGTCTCTGTCTTGAAATTATTTATAGAGCAATAATTCTTTTAATAATGAATAAATTTCCCCGTTTCTGCAACTTTTTTCACGAATGCTTCGCTCCTATTGGTTGCCCTCCTCGATAAATCAACACAAAAATAATTTACCAATCCGAACTAATAGTTCCTGAGATTAGCGCGTTCAAACAAACAAACGCTTCAGCGTCATAATATCATAGTATAGATTCTGTGTATCTTCTATATTAAAGATATGTACTTCCTTATCATTTTAACGAGGGCTTCTTCGGTAATAATTTATTAGCAGTAATAAAGGGTGTCTCGGTAAGATTGCTCTTTTTCTTTGTAAAATAAAAATAATTATTTTATGACAGAGTTGTGACATTGTTATTGTTGGGTAAAGAAGTCATGTTCTGATTTAGAATGGAATAAAATATCCGGCAAATCACCCGCAAGGCTCCGAACACAGGCCACTCATCACTCTTTTCATGAAATTTTTAATGAGTTGTGCACAGAAATGTGGCATCTTACCGATGACGCGTTAGATTTCCGATTTGAGCTCAGGAAATGTTTGGGTTTATTCGCATAAAACCGGGATTTCACAAAACCCCAAGGAAAAAAAATCACACGGTGTTAAATAGCACGATCTTGGTGGCCAGTTGACATCAGAATTTTGTGATCAAAATCGTTGCTGCCAAAAGTCGATTGTTTCATGCGCGGTGTGGAAGGTTGCACCGTCCTGCTGAAACCAAATGTTGTCCAGATTCAAGCCGTCCAGTTGAGGCCACAAGAAGTCCGCGTATAAGCGGTATCAGCGTAACTTTCCCCATTGTTGGAAATGAATTTTTACAATTATAACGCGTTGTTCTTTCAAAAAGCGCTCCATTTATAATAATCGAAATAAACAGAGATGACGGCCTCCGTAGCGTAGCGGTAGCGAACGCGGCCGGAGGCGCGGGTTCGATCCCCACGCAGTGCAAAAATTTTGTATGCATGAATTTGAATAATTGCACTGGTCTGGTCGTTCCTCCGAAAGCACGTTACGCCAACATCTAATGGCAGTTGTTACAGGTTGTTGGAGCCTTTAAAAGTCCAACAATTGGTCTAACTGCAATGCTTCGATATCGCCTTCGGGCTGTGGAGGTCAGACGGCAGTCGCTTCACGGAAAATATCGTAGTTTAGCCGAAATTAGTAGTTATAGTTTAACTACTAATTAAAGCGGACACCAGACTCCAAAGCTAAAAAGGTTCGGATGCGCCTGGGATTAACGCTGACGTGATGATGATGGAATAAATAGAGATGACAGCTGCTAAATTTCAGAGTTACTACTTGCATGAAAAAAAAATATTCCAATTCTAAAAAGTGCACTCTTATTGAGACACCCTTACATACATACATCAAAACTATCAACTTTTTCAAGTGTGTGGGTAGTCTATCTTAATTTGTTCTTCAATGTTTTTAAATGAACACCGAATTAACATCTTATTTTCACAGGCCTTTTTATCTACATCATCTTCACTTTTAGTTTCGTTAATTTCACTTCTCATTCTTTTGTGCCATTGCACATCATTCATTTCTAAACTTTTTCTCAAAATACCTTCATTGTGTTGACTTATTACGTCATCAATACAATCACTGAACATTCTAGGCAAACTAGATACACTTCGACTACTTTTATTACTCATTATCATGTATAAGCAATGTAAGGTACATGTAACATGGCGGTTTGCTTTAATACCGCGTACATCGAGGGACTGGAACAGTTTGCCAGCGACGGTGTTCCCGTCGGACTACAATTTGAGTGTCTTCAAGGGTAGTGTGAGTACCTAGGCTCTTAATAAACTAGCGCGTTACACCCTCCGTGGCGTAGCTGTAGTGTACGCGGCCACTGACGCGGGTTTGCTCCCCGTGCAGTGCAAATATTTGTATGCATGAATATTTGCACTGGTCTGGTCTTGCCTCGGAAAGGACGTTAATCCTTTGGTCCCTGTTGCCATACAAAAGCCTCGAAAGTCCAACAATTGGTCTAACTGCAATGCTTCGATATTGCCTTCGGGTTGTGGAGGTCAGACGGCAGTCGCTTCACGGAAAATATCGAAGTTTAGCCAAAATCAGCACTTAGACTGGTAAAGCGGAACCAGACCTTAAAGCTGAAAAAGCTTCGGATGCGACTGGGATTAACGCTGAGATGATGATGATGGAAACTAGCGCGCTTTACCATCAACGATTGCATCACTGCTTACCATCAGGCGGGATCGCGTTCAAGCACTAGTTTATAATTTATAAAAAAAAAGGTTTCGGAACAGTTGGACTAACATCATTTGCGCTTGACTCACCGCTCTGCACCGAATTTGAGTTTAAAATTATATCGACTAATATTAAAGGTAACTTATCCATCTTCTACACTGCAAATACATATAGGTATAGGCTATAGAAATATAAGTAAACAGAACCTGATCTATGTTCTGTTTACTTAGATTTCTATAGACTATCACGCATGTAACCTAGCTTCTGGCCTTCTCGTCGAGTCGAATCGTTATCGGCTATTTTGTCCTACAAATTACATAAGCAAAGCATGCAATTAAATCGCTTTTACTTAAAGTAGTCTCATTTAAAATTAATTTTCGAGGATCTTCTGCAAAACGGTTTATAACATCCTCTGTTCACTGAATGAATATTATCAATCATGTTTGATTTAGCTTCTTAAAAAAAATAACATGTCAAATAAAATAAATGCTAAATGCTAATCGCTCGCAACCTCACCTAGCAACTCCCTATTACCAAGTACAGAGTTAAAACGCTCTGCTAGATTCCGTAATCTTTGAAAGTTATAGTCGCACGCGGTTTTATGGCAATTACACAGTATTTATTATTTTTTTTTTTTTATTGGGACAAAACCCGCCACACTTTTCCCAACCACTGCAACTCCTGAAAGCCAGAATCAACAGTGGCGACCGCCAGAAAAACGCCGAGCAATGAAGCTCGACGAGTCCCGGAGAAACGATTCAACTGTCTTGGGTCCCGCAACAAATTAATCAGAAAAGAATAGCGGAGGAGTAAGAAAAAAGATATTTTTTCCACTTCCCTCCATAACAAGCAGGAGACAGAACAGAACTAGGCCAATCGGCACAAAGGGACATTATTGCAACTGGGAGAAGCCCAGATTGCCAAACACCACGGAATAAAATTTGATTAAGTTAATGGGTCCTAAGTAGGTATTAGCTGTTACAATTGATTCCAATAATAGGTATGGCAAAAGCGCCTGAACGCACGGAAATTGGTTCTAGTTTCTACAAGGTCCGTATAATAAACGACTCCGGATGTAACTTGTACACTATCCAACATAATATTGCGTTCATTCTGCCAAAGAACACACTCCCACAAGATGTGATGTGCGGACTGTTCAAATTCACAGTTCGATGTATATTTTGCCAGTTTCTACAGCGTGGTTTATTTAAAAGTTAGAGATAAGATCTCGTTTATACTTTGACTTGTAATTAGGGGAGCAAACCGGCATTACTTCCGTCGATAATCTGTTCCAACTCGCGGTTGACAAGACCGAGCACAAGAAGCTGATGACCAACCTTCAGGATTGAAGAAGCACTGGAAGAAGATGAAGACGTGTCTGAGCAGTTGTATTGCGATGTGTGCCGGGTACGATGCGCCAAATGTTGTTGTGTCGGGAATTTGGTCGTGGAGGGTTTCCAGATCAATCTCCCTCTGGCGCAGCATCGTTGGTCGTGTTGTTGGGTTTAACATTGCATCACCTCGCTCCATTGCCGTCTTCCTTCCTATTCACTCAGTTTTTTTTTAATGAATGGGCTTAATAAACTAGCGCATTTTACCATCAACGATTGCATCTCTGCTTATCATCAGGCGGGATTGCGGTCAAGCGCTTGTTTATAATTATTAAAAAGAAGAAAAAAAGTAATTAGTGGTGCATACCTACATGTTCTTCCACGAGCTGCCCCATTATTCACAATTTTAAGAATATTCGTTCTCGTTCCCTAGATTTCGAAAAGTTTTGACATTCTATTCCCGCCGAAATATGACTGACTTAATTTTGAATGTTCTAAATTATGCGAATTCGCCTTTACATTGTTAAACTTCTTAAAATTACTAGAATTTTCCATCTGGTCTGGTACTATTATAAATTTATGATATTATTAAAATACCTCCAAAAATTTGTTACATACCTACTTTGGAGTCGGATATTTTTTCATTTAGGGCTTATAATAATAACGACTTATTATGAGACTAATATTGTAAAACCTTACAGGCTGCCTACATGATAGTGGATGAGATGCATGAGGAGCATCCGGAACTTTTAAAAGATCAGTACTGGGAGGAAGTGGTCCCGAAGGATCTGCCGTATACTGTGGCATCAGAGCATTACCGCAGGCATGAACCACCCTGTTCTGCCGACCACTACAAAGTGAAGGCTGAAGATGCGGTCTACGCGAACGTGCAGGCTCCAAGAAAAAGTCACGACGAGACTTACGCTGATTATGTGAGTACATAACAGTTTAACACAATGTCTTTATAGGACTTAAAACCTGATTCTTGATTAGTCTAGTCTGCAAAATTGCTATAGAACAACCTTAGTTTACTTTATAGTTAAATTCATGTTTTCTAGGTAGTAGGTAGTTCTTGTATGTTCTAAGACTGTGGGTAGCTTTAACTTGACGAGATGCCCGTTCCTTGTTTGCTTTTGGATCCCTAAAATTGAAAAAAAGCGATCAAAATGTTTTAATAGAATTTTATCTATTTCCAGGAAAGCGTTGACACACCATTAGTGGAAAGAAGGAAAAATTGGTTCCAAAGACAAATATCAAGAATGGGATCGGTGAGGTCAGCTTCCACCGCATACTCCTCAGGTGGATTGTTTGGACGTAACAGGCATAACTCGGTGGTGTACTCAAGTCCTGAAGCCGGGCAGCCGGTGATGCCGCCGCAGCCTCATCATAAGATGTCATTGTATGAACGCCTGGTGGGCCGCAAGTCCGGACGAGGACAACACAGACCGAGCTCAAGACACGGTAAATATTGCTTTTAATATCACAAAACATGTAAGGTGCAATTTTTGTAGACTGTAAGGTAGCTCAATGTATTTTTTTAAAAAGAGAACCCCTTTTTTTTTCTCGGCAACGACATTCTTTGAAGTCTACGAAAAAGAAAAAATACTGAAGAGATGTAACGAAAACTGTAACCCTAGTTCCTACTAATATAATAAATGTAACAATTTATGAGGATGTACGTATGTCGACGTCGTGGTAGCCTAGTGGTTAAGACACCAGCCTCTCAAGTATGAGTGCGCGGGTTCGATTCCAGGTCAGGCAAGTACCAATGTAACTTTCCTAAAGTTACGTTGTTACGTTGTTAAAGTTGCTTGTTGTCCTAAGTTGGACACCAATGACTGAAGGTGAAGGAAAACATCTTGAGGAAACCTCGACATTTAAGTCTGAAATCGCCAAGCCGTATTGAGCAAGCGTGGTGATTACACTCAATCCTTCTCTGTATGAGAGGAGACCATGAGCCCAGCAGTGGGACGATAAAAAGGATTATGATGATGATGATGATGTACGTATCTATGTATGGATGGGTGGATGGATGTTTGATACTCTTTCCGCAAAAACCACCTACGGATATGGATGAAATTTATCACACTGATGGTTCACAACAAGGATCACCACATAGGATTGATTTAGACGACTGAAACCGCGGAGCTAGTTTATATACACAGGTTGAATTTTATTATGACCTATTCCTTTCAGGGCATAATGATCTAGCCTCAATTGTATAGCTTTCAATGGCAATCCATTGGATACCCAGTACCCGTATCCCAATGTTCTAAAACATCATGCAGTATAAAGTTTAAAGAAGAAGTTTATTAATCGTGTTTGAAAATTATTTACCTACCTACATTAATTTTGACACCAGTCTATCTAAAAATTTTGACTATGGCATACATAATTGTCGGTCTCCGTGGCGCAGCGGTCAACACGCCTGACTGCGACGTGGAGGCCCCGGGTTCGATCCCCGGCCAGGTCATGATGGAAAACGATCTTTTTCTGATTGGCTTGGGTCTTGGATGTTTATCTATATATGTATCTATTATAAAATATAGTATCGTTGAGTTAGTATCCCATAACACAAGTCTCGAACTTACTTTGGGGCTAGCTCAATCTGTGTGATTTGTCCGTATATATTTATTATTTATTTATTTTATTTATAATTAGAAACAGTCGATAATGTCGGCATTAGTTTATTTTTGGTATCTTAGTGATTCATGATAGCCAAGTAACTTTGATACTGGTGTAAAAAGACGCTCAACGAGACATGTCTTTCCCTGGGAACCTTCTATAGAGATATTGAAGTAGGCTAGTTTAAATTTTTATCTGACGTTTTCTGAAGAACAAATTTTAGGATGTTATAAGTTAACTTGAACCACCCACATTTTTTTTTGTGTGGATGACCCACTTGCCTTAAGCAAAATATTTTGCGTGTTTTAATTTAGAGCTACCGTCAACAGCGATTTCATACTAAAAAAATATGTTATTTCTCAGAAATTTTTGTGTAATGTACCAGTTTTGTGCTTAGGTTATTGTACAGAATTGCGATAGCTGAGTACCCAATTCTGAATATCTCTTTACAGAGTTTAAATATTTAGGTATATTTTGATTTTCAGGACAAAAAAGCAATGGGTCCGCAGTTCCAATAACATTACGAAATAGGCCCCGGATACCAACACCGGACGTCACAAAGGAGGTTATGGATCGCGAAAACAGAATTGCCATGGGAATGCAAAACATGGGCGTTATCATGGCACACCAGGGATACCAGAACGAAGTGCCCGTTCTTGGTGCTCTTGTCCTGTCGCCAATTCAGGAACTGGACAGTGGCTCTGTTAACAATACATTGCACGCGGGTCAGCCCGGAACGACGGCGTTGGCCCAAGCGGTGTTGTCGCCCTCGCTGGGTGGGGGCGCCATGCCGATGATAACTGCAGCGCCCGTGACTCTGGGTGTGACGCAGCTCACCAGCCTAGTGAGCTCGGCACCGTCCACCCCGAGGGCTGAGCGAGGCGCCGCCGACGGCTCGGGAGGCTCGCCGCACTCCCCGCGTGCCACCGTGACGGAGTTGCCTCCATCGGACCACGACAGCGAGCACAGCAACGCTAGCACCGGCACTCCGTCAGAGTTTGCTCGGAAACGCAGCAGCTCCAAGAGAGGGGAAGTCTATGTATAAATTATATATGCCCGTAACTCGTGGTGCTTATAAAATTGTGATCGATAAAGTTTTATTAGTCGAGGGTCTCGTCTGATAGATTATGATGCTAAGTATATGTACTTAGATACTTATCATGGTCAAAATGAGAGAACTCATTTTTATTTAATGTAAGTCGATTTCCATCGCAAAAATGGAAAGAATTGAGTTTTACGCACAGACAGGGATTGAATTGTATTTTTATTATAGTTTTTCATTTAATAACTTTTGTTTTTTTTTTATAAATCCTATAGTATAGACAGAAGATACATATCTATAATAATACATCTATAAGATAGGTACATATCTATAATCTAATGGCATGGCCTTGTTATCCAAATAATCAATGAAATCTTACAATAGGGTAGTTGACTAAAAAAAAAAACTAATTAGTCCGCCAGTCAGATTTCCAAAAAAATACTAGACACGTATTTTTTCTTTTTCCTATAAACAAAAAAATTAAGACGACACAGTGCGTTGAAAACTCGTGTGACGTCGCTGCAGGCTACACTTTTTAGCGACCAGTGACGTCACCAGCCACTACTCCTGATCTTTAATGCCATTTATATTTGTCAATTTTTATTGATTTGATAAAACAAAATATAGGTACGTATCCAATATTTTTCTATAATTTGAATGACGGACTAAATAGAATCATTTTTTTTATCCAGGAAACCTCTTTAAAGTTTTTGATTTTGCGATAGTTATTAAAGTGATGAAGAATTATGAAGATGAACGTTTCCTAGTCTGACTAGTGACGGTGATCATACTAGGAAATCTTCCACCACCACAACGGTGTACTATTCCCTGGTGCCTGATTCAATATTCGAACCTAAGCAGGAGTAAAGACAACATCCACAAATTGTTGTCCACGTACGGCTTAAATCTCAAATGCAAAAGCGGCACCTCCTTTCAGAGCTTCACCTTACATCCACCCCCACATACACATGTGGACATAATGTAGTATACAAAGTTGCTTATGCAGTCTAGAAAATGGGACTGAAATTGCTGTAAATGTTTATTAGGCTAAACACTAATGGTGACCAAAATTTGATACTTTATGTCAGCTAGAATGAAGTAGGTACCTTAGCATTTTGAGTGTGTTCGAAAGGAGATGGATAACGCTACCAGACAAGTATGACAAATCATGGACATAAATAAAACAACACGTATCATGAAGGGATATTTGCATTAAATAGTCCTGTTTAAGTTTTATTACTTCAGAATTTGGTAGTGCAGAGATATAAGACTTTGTCGTTGTAAATTCTGGTATGACATCTTGTCATTTAAATACAGCAGGCATTTTTTTTGTTTGCCATGGGAAATGCATGTACATTGTTGTGATAGTAATATACCCTCTTATTCATAAACGTTGCTTAAAGTTAACAAGTGATTAGCGATTGTTTAACCATACATTTTAGACGTTTGCACGACACTTAACTTTTAAACAATCGCTAATCACTTGTTAACTTTAAGTGAAGTATATGAATAAGAGGAATAATGGTCAAGAATCGCAGAGTAATTCCCTGTCTTAAAACAGATTGTAGGTATTAAGACATTGCTAAATATCAGTACAACCACGGAATAGGTATTTAACTCTTCTCTGCGTGCAATGATAGCTCTAAATTAGAAATAGGGCAAAATCCAGATCCCAAGTGCGAGTAGCTAAGGTAAGTCGAAAAATTATGCAAATTCCGCGAAAGGCGGGGTCGATCAAGAAAGCAGTAACAACAAATATCCAGGAACTAATCCAGCTGTCGTCGTAAAATAGGTACCACAATAGAATATTCAACATGAAGCCAAAAAATGTAAGGAATGGCCTAAAACTTAAAAGTTCTATTCTATTATATTTTTATTTACGGCAAGTGAAACTTAAAATGTCAATTTTAAATGAAAATAACGACGTTCCGACTTTGTCTTGACAATCGACATAAAACCCATAACACACGTACTTATGTAACTATAATATGTAAAGACGACAGCAGGTCAAGCTATCCGAAAATGTCAAGTACTCCCAATCAGCCTTAATCCTTAATGCTTTAGTAGTAAAGTTGAAAATCTATTAAAGTAATTTGACAGATCGTAGTAGCTTGATGTTCAGTCGTTTGTACATAAACTCCCTGCCATGAGGAGGTAGACAGAAATTATCAAAGGAGTATAAGTAGGTAAGGAACCTACTTACTCATTTTGCCTTTTCTACTCATTCATTCATTCATTCATTTAGAAGCGTCAGAATAATAGAACGCGAAAATATGTGAATAGGTTAAACACTAAGTACTGACGACAGCACATCAAGCTGCTATGATCTGTTGCTGCTGTTGCTGACAATACGACAATAAATTTAACATCGTGTACCTCAACACTTTCTCAGTCTACCCATAAAACATTATATAAATATGTCCATTATTTGGTCACAGGAAATTATTTTTCATTTTTCACATTTTTAATCGACTTCAAAAAGGAGGAGGTTACTCAATTCGACCGGTATATATCCTTTTTTTAATGTTTGTTCGCGGATAACTTCATCGTTTATGAACCGATTTTGATAATTCTTTGTCTGTTGGAAAGAAGGCATTCCCAAGGTGGTCCCATGATAAGGACATCAGGGTTTGATGGTAAAAGACCAGAGAAATCAAGGGGAACTTTTAAAAATCGTAGGGGCAACCAGTGCGTTTGTAAGTTTTTTCATTAAGTATTTTAGCGTCAGCATCCAGTCTAAGCGGATGCAGCTGAACAGTACTTTTCACAACTAAAAAGTGTAAAATAAAAACTTTTTTTACAAAAAAAAAAAAAACAACCGATTTCCAAAAAACACTACAGAGTGAAAAATAACTAATTTCGGAAATCGGTGTCAAAAACTAATTTACAAAAACCAAAGACACCGACTTCTGAAATTAGTTATTTTTCACTTTGTAGTGTTTTTTGGAAGTCGGTTGTTTTTTTTTTTTGTAAAAAAAAGTTTTTACCTACATGATGTACATGTTGATACAAAGTCTGACTCGGCAAGGATGGCAAACACAACGCAGATATGCCATATGATTTGGCGGACTCGGCGGATCAGCAAGGCGAGGTGGATAGCCTAGGGCGGCGGTGGAGGGCGTATAGTCACCGCCGGCCAGACACTGCAGCCGACCCCGCCTCCAGTCGTAGCGGTTCTCCGTTCCACTGACCCAAGGAGGGGAAGGTCAAGAGTGTGCGCCTGTGTTAGCGCGAACGCTTGCGCACCTTTAATATATCCTGCGCATGTGACCGCTTCCGTTAAACTGGCCTCCGAGTACGCAAAAGTCCTGTGGCGATGGGTAGAGGTAGAGAGGTCTGGCTTTGTCTGATACCTGCACTCAGGCGGTCTCGGGGGTGTGAGTACACGCCTTGGTCGTTTTTGCGCTGCATATTTGGGACGACAGCGCGGATGCGGCAGCACCCGGGATGACAAAGCAGCCCTGTTTAGGGAGGCACTGCTTTCCTCGCTCAGCCGGGGAGGGGGCTAGAAAAGGTGCCCTAAGAAAAGCTCGTCCCACTATAAGAGGTGGTAGTAACCACGGCTGCCATCGCATCACTTAAATCGTGGTCGACGTCGCAAGAAATATGGTAACCAAACGTCTGTTATGACATTCGGCGCGTGGAACGTGAGAACGCTTCTTGATCGAGATGGAAATGCCTGCCCTGAACGCAGGACCGCCATAGTAGCTCGGGAACTTCGTCGTTACAACGTTGATGTGGCTGCTCTCAGCGAAACACATCTTGCTGATGAAGGAAAGCTGGTGGAAGTAGGTGGAGGCTACACTTTCTTTTGGAAAGGTACCGCTGCCTCTGAAGCTCGGCGATCAGGTGTAGGATTTGCCATAAAAAATCACTTAGTAAAGCGATTAGAGGAGTACCCTGTACATGTCTCGGACCGCGTTACCACATTGCGCCTTCATCTAGACAAGGATAATTACCTTGATGTCATCAGTGTTTATGCTCCAACGCTAGACAAGTCAGATGACATCGAGGACAAATTTTATGAGGAACTTTCTCTTTGCCTTGTAGCGCGTAGGTCGTGTCGCGTAATTAAAACTCAGATAAATCGAACTTTATGTATTGCACGAATGTAAAAGAGTACGATGTATTTGACGTGTAAAATGACGCGATACAAGAGTGTGATTCAGGAATGGATATAATAATGACGTTGTATAATGATGTTGTGCAATGATGTAGAATATGATAATAATAATGTCTCTTACAAGCTATGCACTCACTTAAATACTAACTATCTCTATACTAACTATCTCTAAATGATAGTGGGGTAACCAATAACGAATCAGCTTCCGTCCTGCGATGCCCGCGCGGTGTTGCGTGCGTTCTTGATGCTGATTCGTTGATCGAGGCAGGCCGCGGCGTATGATTGGTTGATGTAGAAGCGCGCCAGTTCAGTCTTCACGTGCTAGACGACTCGCTATAGTTTCCCACGCACATTGACCGTTGGTCACGCAGATGTGTTCTGGGGTGAAATTTATGAGAACCCTCGCCGCGGGAGAGCCAGGGTCGGAACCCTCGCTGCGGGAGTCAGGGTCGCCGGGACGCGCGCCATGACTTCCGCATTCCTCTGTGTGATTAATAGTCGACCTGATTTACAGTCGACCGTAAGAGGAAATGTGTAGCCTTTGTACAACGCCACAATAGCGAACACGTGTGGCATTTGTACAATGCTACAGCCTCGACAGCATAAGCGCCAAAGAGCAGATTCTTTTGCTAGGCGATTTCAATGCCAGGGTTGGTCGGGACTATGAGGCTTGGCCTGGAGTTCTGGGTAGACATGGAGTTGGTAACATGAACAGTAATGGTCAGTTGCTGCTCAGTCTTTGTGCTCAATACGGTGTGGCAATTACGAACACTATGTTCAGGCTTGCCGCCAAGTACAAGACAACATGGATGCACCCAAGATCCAAGCACTGGCATTTGATCGACTATGCCATTGTAAGGCAAAGAGATTTCAGCCAAGTGCGTATCACCCGTGTCATGAGGGGTGCGCACTGTTGGTCTGACCACCGACTTGTTGTCACTAAGCTACGACTTCGCCTCCTTTCTCCCCGTAGGTCTGCTACAAAAATGCTCGCGTCTTTGAACGTGAAGAAGCTAAATGATCCTGAGGTGAGGGAGAAATATGTTGAAGTGTTGTCTGAAAAGCTGTTGCCGATTAATAAGGCATGTGAAACCGAGGCTGCCTGGGGATCTTTGTCATCTCATATCATGATTACCGCTTCATCTGTACTTGGCAAAACACGCCGTCACAATGAAGATTGGTTTGATGAAAATGATGAAGTTCTACAGGCGGCTTTCGACAAACACCGGGATCTCTTGCGACAGCATGGAAGGCGATAAAGAAGCGTTGAGGTGGTCAAAGCTAGTGACCAGGAATTACGCAAGCTGTCTCGTCAGACTAAAGACAAGTGGTGGCATGACAAAGCCATTCACATGCAATGGCTTTTTGATACTAACCAACTTGGGGAGTTCCACGGTGAGGTACGTAGGCTGACTGGTACATCCTACTATGAAAGGTACCTTTAAGGTCTCTAGACGGTAGACACCTGTTGACTAGCAGGGAGGATGTACTAAAGCGCTGGGCGGAGCACTTCAATACTCTGCTGAATGTGGATCGTTCAACTGATCTTCAAGCCATCTGCTTAATGCCTCAACTCCCTCCTGTTCTTGAGTTAGACGAGCCACTATTGCTTGATGAGGTTGTTACTGCCATCAGACAGCAGCAAAACCAAAAGGCGGCTGGCATTGACCTTATACCGGGAGAGCTGATCAAATACGGCGGAGAGGGGTTGCATAAGTTGATATGGGAGCTGTTTGTTCGTATGTGGGAGGAAGAGCGCGTTCCTGATATGTTTAAAGTGCCGCGTATAAGAACACTATATAAGAGCAAAGGTGACCGATCCGACTGCAACTCATATCGTGGTATCACGCTTTTATCGACTCCTGGAAAGGTTTTTGCTAGAGTTCTCTTATACCGCCTAAAGATATTGTCTGAAAAGATCCTGCCTGAAACCCAGTTCGGCTTCCGACCGGATCGAGGCACCTGTGAAGCGATATTTTCCGTGCGTCAACTACAGGAAAAGAGTAGAGAACAGGGTCGTAAGCTGTACCTCTGCTTTGTTGACTTGGAGAAGGCTTTCGACAGTGTGCCTCGAGAAGCCTTATGGTTAGTGTTAGGTAAGCTGGGATGCACTGAAAAGTTTGTGAGACTTCTTAGACTCCTACATCACGGCATGCAATGCTGCGTTGCTGTAGACGGTGCACAGACAGACTTCTTCCCCGTTACCTGTGGGGTGAAGCAAAGATGCGTCTTAGCACCAACTCTGTTCGCCTTATACTTTGCAGTGGTAGTGGGAGAGGTCTTACAAATTGTTTCACAAGGAGTTCGCATCCGCTTCCGCACCGACGGCGGTCTTTTCAATCTGGCTAGACTTAAGGCTCGCACCAAAGTCTCACATGCACTGATTACTGAGATCACGTATGCTAATGACTTGTGCTTCTTAGCAGAATCCCCAGACGGCCTACAACAGCTGTTGTCCGCTTTTCATCAAGCCTGCCGTAAGTAGGGCCTAAAAATCAGCGTTAACAAGACGGAGGTGATATCCCTGGACATTCACGGTCACGAGACACTGAATATAAAGCTTGGTGGGAATGTGTTGAAGCAGGTAGACAAGTTTCGTTATCTGGGGAACACTATAAGTTCTAAGTGTGACCTTGATGCTGAGATCAACAGCAGAGTCGGAGCTGCAGCTGCAGCGTTTGGCAAGTTGTGTTCCAAGGTCTTCTGCTCACATGACCTTAAGCTAGATACGAAAATATCCGTATACATGGCAATTGTGCTGCCAAACCTTCTATATTCCGCTGAGACGTGGTGCGTGTACCGCCACCACATACGTACTCTAGATCGTTTTCACCTTAAATGTCTCCGATCCATTATGAAGATCAAATGGTCTGACACAGTGCGAAATACCGAAGTCCTGCGACGAGCCAATGTTGGTGGCATTGAGGCTTATTTAATGCGTCGACAGCTTCGGTGGTGCGGACACGTATCACGTATGGCGGACGAAAGAGTGGCGAAGCGCATCTTCTTCTCTGAGCTGGAGGAGGGCAAGCGAAAGCATGGCGGACAACTCCTCCGGTTCAAGGATGTCTTAAAACGACACATGAACAGATGCAATATAGAACCCTCTGACCATTCAGAGGAGCGTTTGGCAGCAAAGCGGTCAGAATGGCGTGGTATGGTGTACGGACAAGTACGCGAGTTTGAGGAGCAGCGCAAAGCTGACCTCGATACCAAACGCGACCAATTAAAGGCCCGCCCACCTGCTGCCATCACATACAATTTCGTCGACGGCGTGCACGAAGTTTCGCCGCCAAGATAGGCTACATAAGCCATCTTCGGGCGCATGAGCGCCAAATCACCGGCTAGGAGTCGAAGTGGTCGCCGTGGACGAAATCGGTCGGAACACATCACATGTTGATAAGGAAGCGCTTACAGGTTAATGACCGCCGCATCCTAAGGTACCAAACTTTAATAATAATGGCGGAAAAAAAGCAAGTCGATATAAGTTCGCTCTGTCGCCGATCGGAGGTCAGTGAACCAATATTTTTAAAGGATGTTCTATTCCATTTGCAATTTTATGCGATTTAGTTTGAAATTTTATTTTTTTTATTTTTAATGCTAGGTTTTTTTCTATGGTTTAGGATTATTCCGATGAACCAGCATTGTTAGTGTTTTCATTTATTGTCGTATTGCCAGCATCACTCTGTTTATTTACCTACGGCTTCGTGCTTAAAAGATGTGTGTTACCATAACATTGAAGAACCAAATAAAACTTTAAAGAGATAAATAAAATGTGTATTCTTTTACTTTTACATCCGTTATCCTTATCACTAAACGGGCATTAAAATATTCATTTTTTTTTACTCTATTATCTAAAATGTAAGTAAAAAGTAGTCGTTTCGATCAGTGAAAATGTAATACATAATGTTCATCTTATAAAATTTGATATCGGCCCCGTTTCCCTTCTTCACAAAATGAACTAAATTTAGGTTTAGTGCATCTTTTTCTTTATATTTCATTAAGAAAAAGACGGATGGTTAGACCCGGAATCCACGACCACTGATCGGGCTATATCCAGGGGCGTGCCCAGAGATTTTTGATGGGGTATGCATGCATTCACTTGTTAAATCTCTGTGCTTATACAACGATATTTTTTCTTTATACATAACCTGAATATAGTTTGTTCAGAATAAACAACTGAATCGATTCCAATCATGTTTAAACTATGTATGCTATATTTTTTCCCAAATACATTTAGCCTTGTTGCATCGTGGCAACAGCTGAGGGAGGTCATCGCCCCGCGTGCCCACGAAACGCAAAATTTTGTTTACCTAATAAGCAGACGATATCGATTAACCTTTTGAAATTTTTTCTATTACTATCAACTTTCGCATTGCGCCTTTCGATGTTTGATTTTAAATGTCTATTCAAACTAGACTCTATTCTACCTTTTCCAAATATTTGGTACTTTTAAACAAGAATCTAAATGTTTTTCCGACGAATCGTATTTAGAGGGGGCTTTGTGAAAATTATTTAAATCTGAATATCCATAACCCCAAACAATTTTACTATCATGTTTTGAAAATAATATACACGGGAAACAAAATAATTTGTATGTACACAGCCTGCTAACCAGTTATAATTATCATAATACTTTTATTAAAACGACGTGTCATATTATCTTTTTTTGAGTTACATCCAAATTGAGAACACAACGCCCTTTAATTTATATTTTTGCTCAAAACTTTACGTTGAAAAAGGGACCGTTTTAAGTTTATCTAAAAACAAATCGCACAGGTATAATTTTGCATATTTTAGAAAGAAATACGTATTAAAGTAAATAAACTTAATTGAATTCATTTGCACTTAAAACGGAATAATTTATCATTGCAAAGCTGGTAAAATAAATAGTATTTTAACGAAAAACAATTATGCTATTTGTGATAGCTTCTAAACTTGGTCGGTTTTGTGAAATAGGCACTGCCTTTCCGGCCCTAAATCTGAATGAAATTCTGCGGCCACACACGACAAGGTTACGCACACCATCAAATAATTTTATACACATACACGACCATTCTCGCTAAAAAATAAGCAAATTTAGTTAGTGCCTACGTAGCTCTACGTTCCGTAGCGCTGGTGACGCACCCGCGGTACGCGCCCATTATAAATTGTAATGTGTGTTAGCTAGTTTGCGCTAGAGCCAAAAGATGGCAGTTTTACTGTTTTAGTGTAGTGTTTTTACCAGAATTTATTGTAGTAGAAAAATTATATTATAATACGATTCGGGTGTCCCGAATTAAAAAATTTATAAGGCTATGCAATGCTTTTATGCCTCTATGGAGCGTACGTGCCTGGGTATATCGATTCGAATGTACTTAGATGGAACAGGTAATTAATGATTCCCAGAGAAATATTTAAGGTAAGTAATACGAAGGGATGGTTAGTTTCTCTTGCGTTTTTACGATTATTATGATATTTATTTATACATAATATTATAGGCTTCGCCCGCGTGGAATTCGGTTATATCGCGCTTTTTATATTTCCCTCGGGAATATCATTTATCTCCGATTTTGATGAAATTTGGCACATACAATATTTAGATATTGTCTGTGCCAAATTTCATCAAAATCGGTCGAGAGGTTTAAGCAGGAAAGCGTAACAGACAGACAGACAGAGTTACTTTCGCATTTATAATATTAGTATGGATTATGATAATTTATAGCCAAAGAGATTCGAAGACAAAATTCGATAGTTTGAATTTAAGGTGTGGGCAACACTAAATCACTCATCTATGGTCATGAATAAACATTATTAAAAAAAAAATACTATCAGCCAAAGATCTTGTTCATTCATTTTGGCGAATGAACAAAGAAGATTATAAAAGAGGCCTAATTGCCGGTACAACTCCTTCTCAATTTGATATCTGCTCCCGGACGTAGGTATCTATCCTAAATATTGTTATACTCTTTGGTTGGATAAGTGTGAAAAGAATGAAACGTTTTGCTGTACAGGAAGGTGGTAAGTCTTTAATAATTTTAGAAAGTAGATTTAATACAAGTGATCAAAATTACTGGAGTGATATAATTAGATCTTGCTTGACTTACCCACATTATGAAATAATTATGAATCTCTTTTTTCACTAATAAGAAAACAAGCTACAGGAACTGCTCCTCATTAAACAAAAAGTTCCAAGAAATCTAAAAATTCAATTTGGTCGACTTTACTCATAATTACGGTATTCACTGAAAAACCCGTGTAATTTTTTTTTTCTGCTATAGTTATTTTAATCTATAAAGATGAAGAGTGTTTGTTCATTTGTTTGAACGCGCTAATCTCAGGAACTACTACCCCGATTTGAAAAATTATTTTTGCGTTGGATAGTCCATTAATCCAGGAAGCTTTAGGCTGTATAACATCACGCTGCGATCGATAGGAGCGGACCATATAAAAAACGTGGACGAAAACTCGCGCGGCCGATAGTTAGAACTATAAAAAGGTTTCTCAGTATGTTCTGTTGGTTGGTGCATGGGCATGATTTTGGCAGTAGACTGAGGGTACCTAGAGGCACTTCAAAAAGCATACCTATCCAACATAAAAATTTTATAGTCGAGTTATATGATTGGGACTTATTTGACCTAAGTATCCACATTATCAGCTCAGTATAAAATAATTTATTAGTCTTTTTTTTTTCTTCTAAATCCCATCTAAAAATATGCCTTCAATTTTTTTTACTGCAGCCATTTTGATTTGCCATACTTACTTGAGAGATAATTAATCATAAAAAGGTGTCCAAGTATGTTCCGTCGGTATATACCAGCGCCGAGCCAGCGTTCCAAAGGGCATCAGTTTCTTTTTGTTTTTCTAGAACTCATGTAAAAATATACCCTCATTTTTTTTAATACTGAAGCCATTTTGATGTTGCCATAGTTACTTAGAGATAATCTAATATATAAAATTCTCGTGTCACAGTGTTCGAACTTAAACTCCTCCGAAACGGCTCGACCGATTTTGATGAAATGTTTTGTGCTTATCCGGTATCTATGAGAATCGGCCAACATCTATTTTTCATCCCCCTAAATGTTAGGGGTAGTCCACCCCTAAATTTTTTAAATTATTTATATGGCAAAACAACGTTTGCCGGGTCAGCTAGTTAACTATAAAAAAGTGTCTAGGTCAAAGGATCAACGGAACATCCGTTGGTACCAGCGCCGGGCCAGCGTTCCAAAGGGCTTTAATTTTTTTTTTCTAAAACCCATGTAAAAATATACACGCACTCAATTTTTTATAATGCAGCCTTTTTAATATTGCCATAGTTACTTAGAGATAAGCGCCGGGCCAAAGTTTTTTTTCTAAAATCCAAAAATAAAAATACCCTCAATTTTTTTCCTGCCGTCATTTTAAGGAAAACTACCACAAGTGCCAAAAAATATAATGACATTTAATTACTGTGCAATAAACAAAGAAATATTTTATTTCCAAGAGGCCTTTTTTTATTAAAAAATAAAAAAATACCAATTCAACGTGAAAATTTGATAACCGTGTTATGTGGGTGGGTCTCGGATAAGTTTTCTAAATTATAATAATGCAGTTTTAATTTTTATCAAAATCATCTCTAAGGCCCTCCGCACATGGAGCTACTCAAAAGGAACTAATCACAAACTCAAATTACTAACGAGTTTTTTGAGCGTCACCGCCCATACATTGCCATACAGGTTCGCACACGACGCGACTAGTCACTAACCAGTTAGTAACGCGTTGGCAACTGTAGGCCTAGTATGAGTTTTCAATACGAAACTCGTTCGATCGTATCGAGCGCGTTTGGCGCTCTCATTGGTTGAGAGTTCTTACGACCTTGAAGCGGGCCAATCGCTGAGTCAAACGCGCTCGATATCGGCGAACGAGTTTCGTAATGAAAACTCATACTAGGCCTACAGATCGCGCGCGATGCGGCGTGCCGGTCGCCGAGCTACTAGGTTACCCGAGTTTACTGTGTTTTGATGTGAAAAATGAATGATCAAGCCTTAAATATTAAATTTGTGCAGAAAGTGGAACAGTATTTATTATCTGTTTCACGCAGCTCTCGTGCTGCAACTGACAATCTGAAGTTCACATTATTTTGGATATATGGGTGAATCCAAAATCTGCGTCGATTCCTTCGGCGTCTGTTATGATGATAATATAGTATAATCATCATCGCTTGATTCACTCGACATTTTTATTGCTTCCAATATTTCCCCTTGCTAGGTTTTTCGCACGTGTTTATTTGGTAGTAGAAATAACAGGAGTGACTGAAACCTTGCAATGTTAGTAGCGTCGTGTGCGAAATACAGTTTATAACTAGTTTGGAATTCTAATTACTGATTAATTCCGTCATATTTGAGTAGCTCCATGTGCGGAGGGCCTAAGAGTTCAGAGTTTCAAGATTTGGTCATTCACGTTTATTTAAGAATTAGGGGTCATTTTTATAATTATCCTCATATTTTCACTGGAAACTTACGCGAGTACAAGCCAGTACAAAACATCTACTCAGAATAGGCCTTAAGGGGCCTAAAGTTTTTAGTAATCTATTCTAATATATAAAGCTGAAGAGTTTGTTTGTTTGTTTGAACGCGCTAATCTCAGGAACTACTGGTCTGATTTGAAAAATTCTTTTTGCGTTGTTTAGGCTTTACAACATCACGCTGTGGCTATGAGGAGCGGAGCATAACTAACTCCACTATGCTATGCTTGGCGCTGTTGGTTCCAGTTGCTATTCTTGGATTTTTTATTTTCGTTAAGGGTAATCAGAAGCCCAAAAGTCTTGACAACGGATGTTACCAAGGGGGTATTGAATGTACCTCGAGAACCCTATTGTATTTAATAAATGGTTTGTAGAGGTCAAATAGGCAGTTTCTCCAAGTAACATAATGTGGTATTTGTGCTTTCATTTAGACTAGCAACCGAGCCCAACATAGTTATATAGTTAGTATAGTTGGGGAAATGGTAGGCAGGTAATCACTATAATGATTTAATAATTTCCAGAATCTAAATCCAGTTACTACAAGCTGAAAAAGTATCTGCGAACAAGATTCGAAGAATCAATAATTAAGGATAACTCTGACACAAAACTAAAGAAACTCGAAGTAATGGAAAGTGTAGCAATGCAACCGCCACTACCGTCCTATCCGCCCCCGCCGGATACACCACCTGTGAATATAAAGCAAGAAATTAATGATGATGACTACATATCTTGTGAAACTGAAAAAGGAACTGAATTTGACCAGCCCGGTGAGGCTGAAACTGCTACAACTGACGAGGTCATGATGTGTCGAAACTTCGTGCGAGGTACATGCAGAAAGGGCACCTCATGTAAATTTGTGCATGAAGTGATTCCTTCTCAACTCCCAGGAGTTTACACTTTTTGTAGGGATTTTCAAAATTCTGTGTGTACTATCCCAATGTGCAAATTTGTGCATGCCACAGTATTTGAAAAGGAACATTTCTTCCGAACTGGGTATTTACCACCTCATACACTAGCACATGTTACAGAATCCCGTGTACCGCCGCCGCCGCCTCCTCCACCACCACAGTCTGAAGGTAAGAAATGTTCATGCATTCAAGGTGGGATGTTTTGGCACAATGGTGACACGCTGGTAAGTAGCAAGTGCAGGTATGAAGCGATTAGTTAACAATGTTGAGTGTTAAGTAATAGTTTAGACGGTGCTTAGCGATTTTTGTTAAGTCCAAAGTATCTGTCCGTATCGGTACAAAATGGACGACGAACAGAGAGTCGAATTGCAAAAAGTTTAAATGAAATTCTCACAAATATATTTAATTTGATTTTCTTTGATTCCTGAGAATTTAAGTTGATTTTGAGCTTCTTATTTTTAGGTATACCTCTTTTAGCCCGAAGTCTGTGTTGGCTAATGTTTGACTTATTTTTAATAAAGCTGCACCTCTGATTTGCTTATTTTTTTATTAAACAGTGTTTGTATTATAAAGGCATTCATACTTTATGTACCTACTCCAACACAAAATTCATAGTTCGAACTTTGCACAGAACACGTAGGTACTTGTCAAAGCAAAACTGGGGGTAGTCGCGCTAAATAAAACAGAAGTTCAACTCTTGTTCGTATCTAATCAAGTTAAAGTTATGATTTAATTTCGATCTCAATTCGTATCGCGCTAAAGTTTTAACTTCGATTGATTGACATTTCGTCAGATATACCTAATAATTAAAACTAAATCAATTTTATGTAAATCTAATAGTTAAGACGTAAGTTTGACAAATGGCACAGAAAAAGTTAGTTTTGCTTCAACTTTTTCATTTGACAGCGGTTACGTTCGAATTGCGATCCAGTTATGGTTAAATCATCTGTCAAAATGTTAGCGCGATAAGAAACATTACAAAAGTTATTATTCCACGGGTGTGCGGGGGAAGCTACTTAGCGGCAAAAATAGAGAGGCATTCTAATCGTTTTACTTCGCATTTAACACTAATCACTTAACAGCGCCAATGTTTACACGTTGATTTTACTTGCACACTTGCTCCTTAACAGCGTGTAAATGAGCCTTAAGTTTAAGAAGGAAGAAGAGAGAAGTTTCCTGAATGTCGCTAAAGATCGCTCCTCAGTCAAAACTGCAATATGCTTCCATCGAGTGAATGACACTCGATGACGACACACAATAATCCCAAAGTAGTAGATAAGTTCGAAATATACAATTAGGAACAAAATTTGAGGAATTTAGCTAGCAGTTTTTTTAGTTAGCACTAAAAAACTGTAATTTGGTGCCAATAGGTAAATCAATCACGCTGATATTGACGGTATTGGTAAAATAAAAAGTATAAAAAAATTTTCATTAGCGAGGTCTCATCTGTACAAGTAAAGTGGGAAGAAATATTGTTTTTTCTTCTGTAATATTGTTCGTTAGGTATTTAAAAATAAATATGGGTTAACTAACATAACTTTTTTTAAATATTAATATTTTCGGAAATAATCATACCAAAAGTTAAAAAAAATCCTTACCTGCAGGTGATTTTACTGATACTTCTCAGAAAAACCACCTGCAGATAAGAAGCTAAATTGCATTCAATGGTGCCTGTTTAGAAAGCTTGTTATGGGTTTTTTTATTTTTATATTTTTTTTTCAGTTGCCGCTTACAATTATTATCAGCATCCTCTGGTTTATTCAAACGCCCCCCTACCACCATCCTCAGCATCGTGGTAAGTTTCTTTTTATTCCCATAAAACCTGCACTGATTTTATTTTATTCGGCTTTTTTAATCGGTGGTAGGCCATAACATCGGCTGCCGGCAGAAGTTACAACCCACCAGACAAAGTCTTGCCGCCAAGCGATTCGTCGTGTTCCGGTATAATGTCTGGTGAAGCCGTACGGAGGACGGGTCTGAGCAGTTGTTGCGATGTGTGCCGGGTACGATGCGCCAAATGTTGTCGTGAAGGCTCACCAGATCAGTCTCCCTCTGGGTTGCATCGCCTCGCTCAACTGCAGTCTTCTTTCCTATTCACTTAGTTTTTTTAGTGAATGGGTCCATCAACGATTGCATCACTGCTTCCAATCAGGCGGGATTGCGATCAAGCACTAGTTTATTATTATTATTTTTTGTTTAATACTAGGTGTGAGATTTTAATGAGTCTTTCGTGCAATTCAATCATACAGTATGTTAAGAAAACCCTGTCCGACCCATAAGGATAATAAAGGTTAGGTAAACACATGACCAAATATAATTTAAAATTTTACGTATTTTACGTATTCAATTTTACGTATCAATATCAATAATCAATGAATTTTGAAATAATCTTTTTTTCCCGCGAATTAATTCCAATTTCCCCGAAATTTGGTAATTTTTAAAAAGTGACAACACCGGTATTTTTATGAGCGAATAGCGATGCGACCACGTGTCGCGTGTCCTGCCGCCCGCCCCCCGCGGGCGCCAGGCGAAGGGTGGTCAACGCACATTTATTAAGTTACCTCCTTTTGCGAAATAATATTTATTTTTTTTAGGGGGATTTTTTTTAAAGTTAGCCCGGTTTTGTATGCATTAGTAGAATCAGTTATCGATACCTAACAACACCTTCACGGGTCGGACAGGGTTTTCTTAACATACTGTATATGTATAATAAATTACATGAACGACTTCTTAAGAGCGTTTAGGTACTACACTGTTTTTGAAATTGGAGAGGGCACAGAGGTCTATTCTTAAGATTATGCATGGTAAGCCACGATATTATTCTACCTCTGAACTATACAAGGAGGCCAAGGTCTTGACGGTGCGACAGCTGTTTATTCTCCGCACGATACTCCGAAGACATTCACTACTTCCCTTAAATAAGGAAAGTTTAAATAAGCGAAGTGGTGCTCTTTTTTGCCCCTCTGTGCAATGTAAAACAGCTTTCGCACAGCGACAATACAACGCATTAAGCTCCAGGCTCTACAATAAAATTAACAAAACGATCTCACTATACAAACTAAATAAGTATAATCACAAAGATAAATTAAATAATTGGTTGATGTTGTTGAGTTATGACGAAACTGAGAAACTTATAGAAATAGCAAAATGAAAAAGATTAGTGTCTGAATTATGCAGAACTGCTATTTTTATTTCTAAATTGTAAACTATAAATAAAATCAAAAAGGTATATGATAATGGTGATATGTATACATATATTGACATTTAAAACGACTGACGAGCATGTCTCAGTTTGGGAGTCGTTTGTCTTAAATTTATTTGCCTCGGTACATTTTACCTTGCCAAAATATATGTAACTCTTTCTTGTAACGTCTTTGTACTTTCGAAAAATAAAAAAAATATTATTATTATTATTACAAACAACTGGCAACGTCGCATTTTAGTGTCATATTTCATGGTTAACAATTTTTATTATTAAACTGGAACTATATTTTAAAAATGTGTTCTAATAACTATTTAAAATTAGGTGAATAGTGGATTAAAAGTAACCGTAATGTTTAGTTATTTTACTATAAAAATAACGCCTTGTAAGTTTCCAATGCATTATTAGCATATAAATAGACTCAATGATTTCTTACCTTTTACATACATTTCACCTAATTCTAAATAGTAGAACTCATTTATAAAATATAATTCCGATTAAATAATAAAAATTGAATACCACGAAATATGATAAATAATATTCCCCTTATTCATAAAAGTTGCTTAAAGATAGGTAACTAAGTGATTAGCGATTGTTGAACGATACATTTTAGACGTTTGCACGCTACTTAATTTTATTCATCGTTTACGAATAAACCCTTAAACACAAGTGTTAAGTGACGTTGAAAGGTCAAAAATGTATGGTTAAAGAATCGCTAATCATTAGTTAACTTCAAACAACGTTTATGATTAAGGAGGTATGTCTTTAATAGATATGTATTGGATTGGACGCTAGTTCTGGTTGTTTTCAAATGGTTTGCCGAATTTAAAACTATTTACAGTGTGACTAGTTTGTGAGTACATAAAATATTTTCATATTCTAATCTCATATGTTCGAAAAATGTCTGCTCAACGCGACTAAACACGCAATGAACGCTGTTGAATTATAAAAATGAAAGCCATTGCTACTGATATCTAGATATCAGTAGCAATGGCTTTCATTTTTCACAGTAGGGTAATTGCGTAACACTAGTGTTACGCAATTACCCTACTGTTTAATATTACTATAATGCACGTTACGTCTATTAGAAGAGAAAGCTGTCATACAGACAAGAAAACTCTGTCAGGATGTAAAGAGTTTTCTATTATAGAATACATTTGTAAAGAAAACCCCGTCGGACCTATAATGATAACAAAGGTTACGTAAACACATGACCAAATAAAATATGAAATATACTTATAATCATCATAGTAACAATACTAATGAATTTTGAAGTAATCTTATTTCCACCAATTAATTCCAACTTCCCCTAAAATTGGTATTTTTTTTTAAAGTGACAACACAAGTTTTGACGGTATTATTATGAGCAAATAATGATGCGATCGCGAGCAGAGTGCCCTGCCCCCT
Source organism: Sesamia inferens (assembly GCA_037179545.1). NCBI lineage: Eukaryota > Metazoa > Arthropoda > Insecta > Lepidoptera > Noctuidae > Sesamia > Sesamia inferens. Next base: position 30,359,136 of record CM073921.1, read on the forward strand.
TGGCGGGCACGTCGTAGCATCGCTATTCGTTCATAATAACACCGGTGTTATCACTTTTTCAAAAATTACCAAATTTCGAGGAAGTTGGAATTAATTCACGGGAAAAAAAGATTATTTCAAAATTCATTAGTATTGTTTCTATGATGATTACGTAAAATTCTATATTACATTTGGTCACGTGTTTACCGAACCTATATTATACTTATGGGTCGGACAGGGTTTTCTTTACATACTGTATAGCCTATGTCCTTTCTCAGGCTCTAGACTATCTGTGTACCAATTTTAATTACAATCGGTTCAGTAGTTTTAGCGTAAAAGACAGACAGACAGAGATACTTTCGCATTTATAATATTAGTACGGATTGTATTTAATGAATATTTTGTTTGTGTATGGTAAACTACATGTATACAGTATGTTAAGAAAACCCTGTCCGACCCATAAGAATAATAAAGGTTAGGTAAACACATGACCAAATATAATATAAAATTTTACGTAATCATCATAGTACCAATACAAATGAATTTTGAAATAATCTTTTTTTCCCGCGAATTAATTCCAACTTCCCCGAAATATGGTAATTTTTAAAAAAGTGACAACACCGGTATTATTATGAGCGAAAAGCGATGCGACCACGTGCCGCGTGCCCTGCCGCCCGCCGCCCACGGAAGGGTGCTCAACGCACATTTGTTCAGTTATCTCTTTTTGCGAAATAATATTTATTTTTTTAGGGGGATTTTTTTTAAGTTTAGCCCGATTTTGTATCCATTAGTAGAATCAGTTATCGATACCTAACAACACCTACACGGGTCGGACAGGGTTTTCTTAACATGCTGTATAATAGGTACATATGTATTAGATTGAACGGCGCTTCAATTCTCGTCGTTTTCAAATGGTTTGCCGAATTTTATAACCCAAATGTGTCTCAGTCGTCTGAATATATCGTTTCAGTGTCGGGAACGTGTTTCATTTCACCGCGGAACACGGTGTACAACAAAATATCTTCAACACCGTGCAAGCGCCAAGCTCTACGTCTCCAAAACACCACTGGAGCGGCTTTCATGACGGTGGTATGTACTTAAACACAATCCTCCTTATTCATAAACGTTGCTTAAAGTTAACTAGCGATTAGCGATTGTTTAACCATACATTTTAGACTTTTGCTGTTCACTTAACTTTAACCATCGTTTATGAATAAACCCCTAAACACTGGTGTTTATTCATAAACGATGATTAAAGTTAAGTGACGTTTATAGATCAAAAAGGTTATTTGCTGCTGAAGCAACATGATCTTTTTATCTTTCTCCTTTTTAAATTACGCGATCTATTGAGCAGTTTTATTATAACGAAAATATTGGTCAATACTTCTTGGAATATGAAATGTGATGTCAGAAAAAAAAAACATTTTAACAATTTTATCGTTTACATATGAAAATATCATTGTTTCTTTTAATTAATCAGTTTCAATTAAGTTTTTTCGTATTCTAATTATTCATAGTTTTAATTATGGTAGGTAATACAAAGTTTTATTTACTAAATTTATTTAATAATTTGTATTTTATTTAGTTTTACGAGTTAGTGAATATTACTTGTAGTCCTATTATTAGAAAATAGTGAAAGAAAAAAAAGAAAGTTAAACAGTTTTGTGTTTTTCGTCTGACGTAAAATGAGTTTTCGCTAGGTATGTCTGTAATAAGGTGAATATTTCTGATCGTCAAAGACATTTGGTATTTTACTAGGTAATAAACTAAACTAGCAACTATGTAGCACGAGCATTTCTCGAAGTTATTAAGTTTGACCAATCTCTATCTATTAAATAATCTTCAATTTCCTTATATTTTCACAAGTTCCCTATAAGTCTATGCCTGTGACAATTAAATTTGTTTTGAAATCAAAACTAGCGAGCGTCTACTGCCTACTTACTGAATTCATCTCTGGGAAGAGATTCAACTAATATAGACCAACATCATTATTATGATGAGAAAAATTTCGCTTAATTAGATTTATAGGTACGGTATGTCAAGAAAACCCTGTCCGACCCATAAGGATAATAAAGGTTAAGTAAACACATGACCAAATATAATATAAAATTTTACGTAATCATCATAGTACCAATACAAATGAATTTTGAAATAATCTTTTTTTTTTCCCGCGAATTAATTCCAACTTCCCCGAAATTTGGTATTTTTTAAAAAAGTGACAACACCGTTATTATTATGAGCGAATAGCGATGCGACACGTGCCGCGTGCCCTGCCGCCCGCCGCCCGCGGAAGGGTGTAAACGCACATTTATTAAGTTACCTCTTTTTGCGAAATAATATTTATTTTTTAGGGGGATTTTTTTTTAAGTTTAGTCCGGTAACGATAACTGATTCTATTAATGGATACAATCCATTAGTAGAATCAGTTATCGTTACCTACCTAACGGGTCACGGGGCCTCACGGGTCGGACAGGGTTTTCTTAACATACTGTATGTTGTTAAAAAAAATCTAAACTCACTGCTGTACCAATTGATATGAAATGGTTTCACAATTATTTTTAAAAGAAAATTTATTTTGATTTCGCCGATTAATTAGCTTTTATTTTATTATTACTTATTAATTTAGATTAATCTTTTGGCACAGACTCATTTGAATATGCCAAAATATTTTCGTAGTTACACAATTATGAAAGGCTTGATCAAAAATCAAATATGCAAATTACATAAAATATATCTGCTTTGGAAAATAGCTCGGCTGCTTTCGGAATTTGTTTTGAAAAACAGCGAATTCGAAGTTATTTTTAGCTTAGGTACTGCTACTTTGTTTTAATTTATTATTTTTCTTAAGATCTCAAATCTTTTTTTATGTTTTGGCGAGTTGTTTACATACGCATCCTGAATATTATGAATTGAATGTGAACACTGCTCGCGCAGAGATTGTAATTATTTGTTCGTTTTGTCTGCAGCGAGTAGCTCTTCTTACCACTTCGACTTTGGCGAACTGCTGCCAAGGGATTGTAAAAATTGCCCTCGTACCACAGCCAGGTATGATTTTGCATCTTTTAGCTACAGCTGGCAGGTCATTTAACACTATCAGCAGACAAATCTTTGGAGTAATGAATTAACAATATTCTTCAAAATCGTTAATCATTTGTAAGGATGTTGTTACACAAAGCAGGCTAGATGACACTGTGCCAATTTGTCCTAAACTGTATATGAGTAATTACCTAATAATGACGATGGTGAAGATTGTTTTATTTTTTATTATAATTAATATTGAAATACGAGTAACCTGATTTTGTTTTCTAGTTTACGAACTGAATTGGCTTTATCGCGTTTTTTAAACCGCTGGCTAGTTAGATTAATTTGTCCGCTAGAATATGGCAACTGTCGAATTTTAATCGTCATTTGTGAGCTTGCGATGTTTCCTCAAGTTCAATCGATCATTCAATAACTTCTGTATTATATATAAAACAATATAGTGACAAAATGCGAAATAATATTTTCAATTTCTATTATAATGAGTAAAGGTATTTTACAATATTTAACATGTTGATAATGCTAAACATTTCCTGACATTCTTATATTTATTTTAAAGGGAGCTGCTACTCAAAAGCAAAATCGAAAGGCATGCTCGCATGAAGAAGGAGCTAAGAGAGAAGATAGCAAATCTCGACAACAAAAATGCCGTTATTGCAGCAGCGCTGGGGGTATTTTTAAAGTCGGTACGTAACAGTAATCTAATTCTAAAATTATTATGACAAATAATTTTAACGACAAAAATCCCTTACTTCTCTTTTTTTCGAACATTACAAAGTACTAAATAATTTTAGTTCCAACAAATATAAGAAGGTGTGTGGTTTAGTCAGTTTGTTTTTGTCACGTGTTATGATACTAAAGTGATTTTACAATCAGTACTTGGATTAGAAGTCTGGTGCTGATTCTCTTGTTCATAAAGTTCAGTTAAGTTCAGTGCGTCTATATTTATCTAATTAATTAAGAAAAGGACAGAAGTTTACATATTGTTTAGTCCTGTCAAATTAAGATAATCCATAGACAGTTTAAACATGGCGTCTAAAAACTCTTCTTTTGCTCTTTTCTTAATGAAATTGATAGAACAAGATGCATTGAACTTCAATTTAGTTTAGTTTGTGCACAAGGGAATCGGGTCCTATATTGGTTGAACGGACTGTATAAAGGTATTTTTATATGAACCTTATTCCGAATGGAGTAGGTATATAATACTATATTTCGGCCAAATTCAATAAAGAATACAGGTAAACAAACCGTTGCTACGTAATGAGTAGTTTACGCCTAAAAGACAGATGTTAACAACCTTTAGATAGATGATTTTCATAAAAGTAATAATTCTAGTTCCTAGTAATGTAAACAGTTTATTTGTTTAGATATTTATGATTTACATAGAACGCTTAACCGATATGAATGAAATTAGGACACACGTGTAAGCTAATTTCCTAATAGGTTAAATTGATATATATGTCTATATTATACTTAGTCCATACTTGAAAGTATTACAATGCATGTGTTATGCAGTTTATTTGAAAGCAATTAAAATACGCAAAATCGTATTGACATATGCCTCAACTTTATTCATTGCTTCCATTCCACAAAATGTGTTTACTACCTGAATTTTCAGCCATCTTTCTTTTTTTGTAGGCCTATCACATACAATTAATGTCGACTATTTAATGTTTTTTCGAAATACCAAGTTATCATGCATGTTATTTTAGTGATTCTATTGAAATATGCTGCAATAGGATTTTTTAATAAATACTTAGAATGTAAAAGTCGATAATCATGTAAATAACGGGAGATTTGTAAAACGTGAGTTGTGATAACCCTAAATTGATTTGTTTATCTCTATTCTTTATGAAGCTTGGCGAGAATATAGGTAACTCACTGATTCTGACTTTAGTTAATATTGTGTGCTTTAGTTAATAAGTACTTCAAAACAAATTGATTTCATATTAGACTATAAGTTGGGTGCACTCACGACGTTTTTCTGTTTTGACGTCAGTGATGACTATGATAAACATAGACATCCTCTCCCCAAAGCAAAACTAAATTGGTCGATGTTGTAAAGAATAAGACGCTCAATATAATAGGTAGGTATAGGAAACTATACAGAATTGAAAACTCCCGTTTTAAAAGATTTATTATTTTATAGTTACTCCTTAGTCATATTGTAAACGGTTACATTAATTACTATTTTACTTTGTTTTTTAGAAACAGCTGGGTGGTGGTACCGCCAGATCTAACTCCCTAGACCAAGAGCTTAAGGTAAGTTATTTTTATTTAATCAAAATCAAAAGTCATTTATTCAAATTAGGCTGAGAATCAGCACTTTTTGAACGTCAATATTACATGTCGTGGGTATTTAGATACCTAATATTGACATTAAAAAAGTGCTGATTCTCTTTTCCCCCAAAATGGCCCCAAACAGTAAGCGAAATACAAAGAGGTAACCAGTTCTAAAGTCACCATTTGCCCAACATAACATAACCAACATATAGGTATAATTTCCCACTCCTGGAACACAGGCCTCCCTCACGGTGGGACGGAGCGCCTTTGCCTCTAGGACACACGCACAGGTTTCCTCATAATGTTTTCCTTCACTGTATTGAGAGCGATGGTGATAAAATAATTTACTCAAAGTAGCGTCTGATGGGGTTCGAAAGTTCAACCTACAATTTGAAAGCCGTGGCGGATACCTACCTCTAGGCCACCATGGCTCACTATCACTGATGGTAAAATAATTAACTATAAACACATTATAATAATTGAAAAAATCGTTAATGCGCTTTATTGGTCTAATAATAAGTACTAATACAACGTTATTTTTTGTTTATGCAAAACCTGAATATAGTTTGTCAGAATAAGCAACTGAATCGATTCCAATCATTTTTACACCATTAGGCCTAGTATGAGTTTTCAATACGAAACTCGATCGTTGATATCGATCGCGTTTGGCGCTCTCATTGGTTGAGAGTTCTTACGACCTTGAAGCGGGCCAATCGCGGAGTCAAACGCGCTCGATACGATGAATAATATACGATGAATAATATTTAATTTTTTTCCCAAATCCGTTTAGAAATTGTTGCATAATGGTTAATGGTTTTTAAACTATATTTATTAATCTTTCATGTGACTGAGCGTGGCCCGATATGCTGTTGGCTGATTTTTACCAATATAAAAATACATGTTACATACAACGAATGATCTTTTTTTTTTAATTTTTGTCTGGACTGGACTGATGTGACTTAGGCTATTTGCTTTGCTTTTTATCCCAATATTGCCACGATATCGAAACTTACGCGTGTCAAACCGCGGGGCGCAGTATTTATAACTAAAGATTGAACTACTTTACAATACTTATAGTGTGAAATATAATTAGAAACATTCTATTTTCATTGTTTTTTTTTAATTTGTTCTATCAGGAAAAGAACAGCTTAAAGACTGATTTAGATGTTCAAATGAGCTAACGCATGTTTTTTTAAATTCCAGGGTTTGTCTAACAACAAATTGAGAGGTGTTCTGGCGAAGTTGCTCCGGAAAGTTGAGATGTCGCGAACAGACTCCTCTTGATACAGACAAATTACAACGGCGCAAGGACCTTTTGGCGCGCACTTAAATCTGTACTAACATTTTGGTGTAAGAATAAAATTTCAGTTGCGGTTTTACAAATGTTGGAGAAGCCCAGAGAGTTTTTGAGCAAGCATGTTCAGGGCAAAAAGTTGAAACTTATATATTTAAAAATTTTCGCATTACTAACTACACACAAAAAATAATATATTTTGTTTTCTCTCATGTCGTATCTACCTATCAACTTAACAACCTAACTCTACTGTTTGCGCTGCATATGTTTGCTCAAAAACTTACTAGCTTCTTCACCTTTCTAATAATAAATATCTCTATAATAATATTTCTTACAATATTCACAACTACGAGTTGTCATTGATTGATTGATTTTTTTTTGAAAGTGAAACACTTTAATCCACTGTACTATGCAAACATGCTGCCTTCCAAAGAGTATAACAATATAATAAGGTGTCCTCCACAATAGACACGTTCTCGTCAAGATGTGGTTCATATAGGTTTAAGTTAGTTTTGTAAGCAATCTTTTCAAAATTGTGTTAAGAATTGAAAATCAATTATAATCTCATAGTCTTAAGTATTTGTAATGTTTATATGCAGAATAATGATTGTATTGAATATAGAATTCCAGCAAAAATAGTCATCTCCTATCACACTCTTTTCATTTTGATTTTCAGATTTTTTCAAGTCTCGTCCAACTGGACGAGAGTTGCCGAAAATCGAAAATCTGTTAGCAACTGCTAACAGCTGCTGAATTCCCTCTGAAAGACTCATAATACATAATAGCCATATACCTTAGTTGTAAGTTTTTTATGTTATACCCCTCTCAAAGACTCATAATACATAATAGCCTTAGTTCTAGATCTTATTTCTAAGTTTTTTATATTCTACCGTATACTTTATCGTACTTATATTTATCTTGAAGCCTGTCTCTCCAAGTAAAGAATTATTACTAGAATAATAATAATTATTATGTAAGTATTTAGTAGTAAGAATTAATTTACAAATTTTGTAATGACAAAAAAACATTTGGGTATGGCGAAATGGATTTTGATTTGCGATTTATAGGTATTTTGATATACTCTAAAAAGTGTTTTCTAATGTGTTTTTTAATGTGTTTATGTGTTTTTTAATATGTCTTTAATGTGTATTTTAATGTGTTTTAATGTGCATGTTAGTCGTAATTTTGTGTAATTATTAAATAATAAATTCTCCGTGGAAAATGTTTTTTTTTTAATTTTTGTATCAGTCCTCAATTACTTGTAGACAGTCCTTCCGCCACACAGCTTTCTGTACGTAGCTACCGCCACTATCCAGTGACACCAAGTATTGGGCACCAGTCTGTAAAACAGCTCAAATAATCTGCTCGAATCTAGAGTAAAAATAAAAACATTTTTACAAAAAAAAAAAAAAAAAAACAAGGGACTTCCAAAAACTATTACGTATGAAAAATAACTTATTTCGGAAGTCAGTGACACCGACTTCAGAAATTAGTTATTTTTCAGTCTGATTTTCGAAGTCGGTTGTTTTTATTTTACTTTTTTTAGTTGTGAAAATACTATTCAGCTGGACAGACTGGACGCTATAGCTAATATAGTTGGGAAAATGCCTGTAAGCAAACTACGTAATTTTGTTTACTTTAATACCCATAAACTGTTTTACCCGTAATTTTGGTTTATAAACCAAACCACTGAACCGATTTCTATAAAATTCCTAGGAGACCAAACTGAAAGTATGAGCAGTGTTAGACATGGCGCGATTACGCAACTTATTTACTTTATAACAACTTAACTTAGTCTCTTGATTTTAATTGTTGGATAAGCGTGGCGAGTAGGTAGTGGCTGACTTACCTATGTTAAATTTCATTGCTATTAATCGTTGAGTAGTTTCCTCGACTATCAATGGTCTTCATCATCAGATATACTGCAAACCTTCATATTAACCCACATTGGTGTAAATATTGTTCTTGTAAATATAAATTAATTAAGCCCAAACACAAGGTAGCTGACAGCAGCTACCTTGTGACTGTGAGTTGTTGTGTCCTCAACAATTCCTGTGAATTGTTGAGGACACAACAACTCACAGTCTTCCTTCGACTGTCTCCCGGTTCCATCATCAAATCTACTCCAGACCTTAACTAAATTGTGGTGCTTTACTAGGCGGGCGAAGAGGCTGATTGGTGCCCCTGACTTAACTCGAGATGGTCTCCAAAGCCTAGAGCACAGGCGTAGAGTAGCTAGCCTTTCGGTCTTCTATAGGATGCTTTTTGGGGAGTGTGCGAAGGAATTGCATGATTTAATTCCCCCATCTTCGTTCCACCATCGGACGACCCGTTGTACGGCAAGTTACCACCCTTACGTTGTTAACACCATGACGATCCGGACGAAGCGTTTCGCCTCCTCCTTTATACCGCGTACATCGAGGGACTGGAACAATTTGCCAGCGGCGGTGTTTCCGTCGGACTACAATTTGAGTGTCTTCAAGGCTAGAGTGAATAGGCTCTTAATAAACAAGTGCGCTTTACCATCAACGATTCCGTCACTGCTTACCATCAGGCGGGATTGCGGTCCAGCGCTAGTTTATAATTTATTTAAAAAAAAAATGTTATACTGGGTGATTTATTTTGTAATCTGTGTCTATGTGTTTAGAGAAATAAGTTGATATGAATACTTTTTATTTATTTTAGATTTAAAAAAATGGTGAATGTAGTTGCTTCAACATCAAGTAATCTAGTCGGAGCGATTCACATGGTAAAAGACTAATGATTGCCATTTTTAACCAACTTCAATAAAGAGGAGGTTCTGTTAAAATCTCTTGTATAACAAAATAAAATCTCTTGATTAATCTTCTGATTTTTATTTTGATGTGGCCTTTATTTTGGCCTACGATGTATCCAGTGTAGGTTCTTTCCCTTTGTAATTCACCGATTTTAAAGGATTTTTGATTTTGTCAAATTGTCAGTTAATTGTTGATGTTGGCCGCGAACGGATGCGCATTTTATTTTGGGAATTTTTGTGTGTTATTCGAAGTTTTTTTGAATGTTGAGTGTGTGTGATTTTAAAAATCCACAAGGTGCAAGCGTTATTACCGTAAGCGTTATTATTATTTATTAGCTAGGTCTCGAACGTTCCAACAGCATATAGGTATAAAGCGGCGAAACAAGCGCTAATCGATAACATCTACAGCAACAACCACAACGAGCACTTCAAGGACTACGTGAACTAACTTCTGTGGTGTTGTTGTTTGGTGTAAATTAGTGAACTTACCTTAAGCTCGCTCACTTCTAACCAAATAGGGTTCGAAGAAGTAGGGTTCGAAGCGAATTGAAAGCCACCAGCTTGCTCACAAATCTAAGCGCGGCGCAGGGTTACAGCATGGACACGGGGCAAGAAGGTAGGGTCTTGGATACACTCCTCACGCAGGGTCGTGAACGCGTTCTCGATGCGATTCGTCATCTCTGCTGCGGAATTGCACTCGGAAAACACCTTATCTTTGCCGTAACCCCAAAGAAAAACGGGGTCAAGTCTGGTGAACGGGGAGGCCATGGCTGCGGCCCGAATCTTCCAATCCACCGACTTCCAAAAGCTTCGGTGAGGCAGCGTCTAATAGGAAGAATCACATGTGGGGAACGCCGTCGTGTTGAAACCACATCACCGTACTCTGGGCTAGACGCAACTCGTCGATTATATCCGAGAGGGTTGTACGTAGGAATTCGTGATCGGTTCCGCATTCCGCTTCTGGTAAAAGTGGATTCATCAGTCCACATTACATTGGCAGTAAAATGTCGTTGCAGCTTGCACCTTGTGGATGTGATACGCGCGCTGTCGATCTTTGCGTAAAATGCGATGAACAGTGTTGTGCGAAACGCGGGTCCTATACCGGTTGCGAACTACTCGAGTTGCTGTGCGTACTCCCAAGCGTGAGATCTGCTGCACGACATTCAGTTAGTGTTGCCCAAATTCAGTCTTGGTCTTGCAGTCTTGGTCTTGTTCTTGCGTTTTTGCAAGACCAAGACCAAGAACAAGACCGCGTATTTTTAGCAAGACCAAGACCAAGACTGACCGTGCAAGACTTGAGCAAGAACAAGACATAGCCTGCAAGACTCTTGCGTCTTGCAGCTAGGACTTAGCGCTATTTCACTGAGTAGTTAGGTGTAACAGTTCGGTGTATAGGTAGGTACGCTTAGGAATTCTATGAGACGCAAAAAACTGTATCAAAGAATATGAAAAACTGGACCTATGCGCATTACGACTAATACCATAAACATAGCGAATAAAAAAATATCTATTAAAATCAAACTGAGTGCATGCATAGTTATGTTTTAACCATCGGCACTTTGATAATGTGGCATCAAAGGTTTTGTACTTACTTCTCAAAGAAATTTGCCGCTTTTCGGAAGTACATGGTTACGATACACGCGCCGGCGGCTTCTTTTGAAATCTAAAACAATCGTTGCCGCCACGCCGAAATCATAACATTTGACACTATTTGATTGCCGCCATAGGGCGTAGGTATACTCATGCAAAATAATTTCGAATTTTAAGAGTACCTACAGGTGTTCCAAAGAATAAATAAGTTTCAGAGTGTTTAGAATGAAAATGAATACATTATACTGATCACGCAAGTAGTATTATGATTAGGATAAAATGGTAAGGATAGGTAGTAGATGTCATATTAATTCATTCTAGTAAGTATATATTATAATATTGATTACTTATATGGTTTTAAACTAATTACTTAGGTACTATAATTGTACATTTAGTCATTATATTTCTTAAGTTTTACAAGAAAAAATAGCAAGAAAAGTTATTGTAATTAATTTGTTTTTTTACATGTTTTAGCAAATGTAAGCTTATAAATCATAAATGTTTATTAAGAAACAGTTACTTCCATGGAAAACGACATATAGGTCAGTTGATTTTTCGAATTTCTTATCAAATCTTCAGTTATTTATTAATCTGCTTGATCTTTACTATGGCTATGTTAATTCAAGCTCACAATGTTCCAATTCTAATACGTTTTTCTAAGATTTAAAGTAAACTTTAATAAATAGTAATAGACTAATAGGTAATTGCAAGACTTGCAAGACTCTTGCTGCAAGACCAAGACCAAGACCAAGACTGGGAGCGCAAGACCAAGACCAAGACCAAGACCAGGTCTATTGGCGCAAGACCAAGACCAAGACTGGCTAAGTCTCGTCTTGTTCTTGCATTTGGGCAACACTACATTCAGTACGTGGTTCACCACACTGGGTCTAATGGGCCTCCCAGAACCCTCGCGCCGCTGTAGCACGATCGGCTGGTTGTCCAAAACACGCTGATACGCTCTTGTAATTACTCGACTATCTATTGGATGACGAGCTTCTGGGTACCTTCGGACATAAATACGAAATGCCTAACGTGCGTTTCCACGTGCTCCCCATAGCACAAGAGCATTTTCCCGTATTCTTGGGCACTGAATTACTGGTTAGGTCCAGCAGACATTTTTAAAATCACACACACTCAACATTCAACAAACACTTCGAATATCGACACAAAAATTCGCAAAAAAATGCGCATCCGTTCGCGGCCTACATCAACAATTAACTGACAATTTTACAAAATCAAAAATCCTTTAAAATCGGGGAATTACAAAGGGAAAGTACCTACACTGGATACATCTTAGGCCAAAATAAAGGCCACATCAAAATAAAAATCAGAAGATTAATCAAGAGATTTTATCCGCACTTCCCTTCGCGCCCTTTACGAATATCGCGTTCCGATTGTCAGTTTCCGGCTCGTGATTTCCTTCTATGTTGTGAAATTGTATCTAGTTCTGGTATCGTAAGTTTATTCTTAGTATTTGTTTTTATAATATTAGTAATATACGGAACCTAAAACCTGGTGAGTTGTGTGAGACGAGCCTGGGTCCAACAGTGCAGTGCATACCGTGTTCGGAGCCCGGATCAGTTAACTACGTCCATGATCCATCTGACGCAAGCTAAAAATCCAGAAGTAACAAGTATTCTGAATGATTGATAACATTGATTTCATTGGATGTTCATGATTGGGTTATGCCTAGCCAGATATCACAAACAGAACTTGACCTCTTTTATTTTACATTAATCGGGCTGTAGCCCGATTAATGTAAAATCACTTGTACAGACGACAGCACATCAAGCCACTAAAGTTTGTCAGATTTCTTTATCCGATTTTCAACTTTATTCCTATTCCTTTATTTGGCAGTTTGTGGTAGCTTGACCTGCTGTCCTCCGTACAAGAATTTCTTAATTATTTATGACATGATCTACAGGTAAGGTGATAAAGTTATTGACCATTATTAGTTATTTACATTGCCAGCGTGATTGATATACACATTGGTACCGAATTTCAACTTTGTATAGCTAACGCACATTGAAATTTTCCACGGCTGGAATCCCGCGAACTTGACGAGCGTAGGGCCTTTACGGGGGCCCCTCATCCCGCCGGTGAGCCAGATGTTGACTATCAGTGTCTGGAGAATATGCTCCCCGAAACTGTGGCTCAGCTACAGCTCGCCGATCATCTGATTTACACTAACGGTAGTAAATCGGATGAAGGGGTCGGGGCGGCATATTCCTACTGGCGGGATGGGTCCGAGATTCGGACCAAGCGGATGAGGTTGGAGTCGATGTGTACCGTCTTTCAGACGGAGCTACTCACGATAGCCAGGGCTACGGACCTGGTTGTCCTGAGGGGCTTCGACTGCGCGGCGGTGCTCAGCGACTCTCGATCCGCGCTCGACTTGATCCGGAACCCGGAAACGCACCATCCCCTTGCTAACCATATTCGTAAGAATATAAGGGAGCAAGAGGGGAGAGGTAAAATCCTCCGGTTCTTTTGGGTGAAAGCTCATGTCGGGATCCCCGGCAATGAGCGCGCCGACGAGTTGGCAAGGCAGGCGGCGGCTCAGTCCAGGGTCGCCCCAGCCGCCAGCGTACGACAGGTGTCCAGTCTCATGCGTCAAATGACGTCTGAGGGAGGGCACAGTAGCTATCTGGAATGGGAGGTATACCGCCGGGGCCACGGCTGACGTCACGCGGATGTTCTTCCCCGATGAGGTGCGCGCGCGCAAGGTACTGAACTGGTGCCTCGACAGGACGTGTATCTGGGCGCAGATCGTGACGGGTCACGGCGGCTTTGCCGCGTACCTCCATAGGTTTAAACTAAAGGATAGCCCAGCCTGCGTGTGTGACACGCAGGCCACGGAGACCATCCAGCACCTCCTGCTGGAATGCCCGAGGCATGACCGCGGCAGATACGACCTGGAAGTAAGTACAGGAAGAGTTTTGACGGAAAGAACTATTGCCGACCTAATGGAGGATAAACACTCCAGGCCGTATCTGGAGCGGTTTTGCCTCAAAGTCGCAAAAATTGCAATCGAAAGAAATAGAACAAGGGCAGTGCAACCTAGCAGGTCGTCGGCAGGAAATATTTAAATGAATAATAAGCAGCGTAATTTAAATGTAGAAATAGATAAGTATAGAAATGTATACATAAAGATAATGACAAGTGTAATATAAATAGACATAAGATGACAAAATTATGTAAATTAAAATAAGACACCCAAAAAAAAAAATAAGCCAAGCCGCGAAAGCGGAAAAAGGGAAATAAAAAGCTGCTTCTCGCATTGATTCTTCTCGCACTTTCACCCTTCATACGTGATCTTTCTTTCATTCCATGTCCTCATTTACATCTTTTCTGGGTGGGTTGCCCAGCTAATATTCCTATGTAGCTATCTACCTCTGTATCTTCTTCGGGTGCACTCAATAAGCGGGGAGCCAAAATCTTTATTCATATACTTTTTTTTTTACATTTCTTTATTTTTGCGGTACTTCACACCAGGGCAGCTTCTAATGTTGTAGTATAAAGCACAGGTCCGTTCGTGTGTGGAGTACTGCAGCCACATTTGGACTGGTGCTGCTAAGTGTCACCTGACCACTTTGGATTTGGTGGAGAGGCGGGCGAAGAGGCTGATTGGTGCCCCTGACTTATTACTCGAGATGGTCTCCAAAGCCTAGAGCACAGGCGTAGAATAGCCAGCCCTTCGGTCCTCTATAGGATGCATTTTGGGGAGTGTTTGCGAAGGAATTGCATGATTTAATTCCCCCATCTCCGTTCCACCATCGGACGACCCGTGGTACGGCAAATTTCCACCCTTACGTTGTTAACACCATTACGACCCGGACGAAGGGTTTCGCCTCCTCCTTTATACCGCGTATATCGAGGGACCGGAACAGTTTGCCAGCGGCGGTGTTTCCGTCGGACTACAATTTGAGTATCTTCAAGGGTAGAGTGAATAGGCTCTTAATAGACTAGTGCGCTTTACCATCTACGACTGCATCACTGCTTACCATTAGGCTGTATTGCGGTCAAGCGCTAGTTTATAATTTTAATAAAAAAAATTGTATGTTCATATTGTATGCTATTTTACATCACTATTCTTATTGATAAAAAACACTTTTATACATTGAATTAATACTTATTCTAGGCTTATTCTATTTTACAATACTATTTCTTATGCTATGATACAATTATTTTCCTTAACTTGTAGTATACGGGAGAGCACCTTATAATTACTCTTGTTTCATTGCTGTATTTAATCTTGCTTTAACTATATTATTCATTTTAACATATTGCAAATTATTTTCTTATCTATCTTATTCTATTGTACTGCTATTTTATGTTATGCTATTCCTTTTTATAATTCAATATATCATGACAGTATATTTTCTTATGCGGTTTTGTTGCGATCAATTACCCCCCGTCGAATCTGCAGTTTTCCAGTTCTTCCTGGTTCACCAGATTGTTGTAATCTAGGATGTCTCGTGTCGCTATACGAGACATCCTAGATTACAATGATGATCCCCATCCCGCTGTATGGGGATCCTCGTTTGCAAAAGTCATTCGCTCAACCTCCCAGTCCCCCAGCAATGCCTGAGGCACCCCCCGTTTTGCTTCATAAAGCGACGCTGCCTCACGGACTTGAAGGTCAAGGGAGAGCAATCCAGATAGTACCAGCCCTGAGTTCATGGACACCATGCGATTTGCCTTGATATTTTCAGTGCGATCCCACGGTGAACGGAACCAAATTGTCTTTTAATTCCCAACTTTTTTACTGGAGGTGCCCAAACGCTAGCGGCGTAAAGTATTATGGGCTCTATGGTCGCTAAGTACATCACCCGTGTAGCAGCTGCTACACATGTTCTCTTACCCGCTGGGAAGGGTCCGCTGTAAATCACACCAGGACCGCGGAAGTCATGGCGCGCGTCGCTGCAACCCTGACCCCCGGGGCGAGGGTTCCCCTAAATCTCACCCCGGAAGACATCTGTTGACCATCGTCAATGTGCGTGAGAACCAAACTGAGAGTTGGCGCGCTTTCTACATTAACCAATCAAACGCCTCGGCCTGCCTCGATCAACGAATCAACATCAAGAACGCACGCAACACCGTGTGGACATCCGCAGGACAGCAAGCTGATTTGCTATCGGTTACCCCACTATTATTTAGAGATAGTTAGTATTTAAGTGAGTGCATAGCTTGTAACTTGTAAGATACACTCTATTACATTACAGTCCATTCCTGTTCACACTCTTGTATCACGTTATTGTACACGTCAAATACATTGTACCCTTTTACATTCGTGCAATACACAAAGTTCGATTTATCTGAGTTTTAATTACGCGACACGACCTACGCGCTACACCCGTATCACCTCTGGATGATGTCCCCAACTGACTTTTGTGGCTCTACACAACTGCTTGTGGATCGTAAACGCCTTTCTACAAACGTGTGCAACGTGGGTGTTGAAGGTCAGTTTATGATCTATTGTCACACCCAGAAGCTTGATTTCTTTTGATATGCCTATGCCGCCCATCCTCAGGCGTGGTGTATCGAAATTCAATTTCCTCGTGATCACCATGGCAGTCGTTTTGTATAGTGCGAACCTAAGTTTGTTCTCGACACTCCACGCCAGAACACGGCCAAAAGCAGCATTGGCTCATATTTCCACCTCCAGACCGGTCTTTCCGTCGAAGACGAATAGGACATCATCCGCAATAGCTTGGATGTAATTTCCTCTGTCCGTCTCTGACCTCAGGAGGGGATCTAGGACCAAGTTCCATAAAATCGGGCCTCCTATTGAGCTCTGGACACACCCCTTATTTGTGTCCTTGCTATACGTTTCCCCACTGTACCTGACTGTCACCCTGCGGTTCGCGATATAGCTATCTATGACCCGCCTATGGTTGACACGTTGACAGGACACTTTTCCTCAGCCAGACGGACTCTTATTGCTGGCCACCAGGCACTATCGAAGGCCCCTTCCATGTCCAACGATACTAGCGTAACTATCCTTTTGTCTTCTAGTTTTCTGTAAACGTGCTTCATGAGGGCATAGAGGGAGTCTTCGGTACCCCATGTACCGACTATACTGTGCGTTCGCGCAGCGGAATGTTGTTGAATTTAAAGATTTTAATTATGCAGATATTTAGTATATGATGTCATATAATTGTGTATGGTAAAAAAAAATTGTGCACGCAGCTATTGTGGAGAAATTCACCAAAAACTAATTCCGCTGGGCGAACGTTGTCCTGGTGGAACTTTTTTTAATCCATAGCCTTTAGAAGAAAAGTGATGTGTTCAAAAATTAGTGTGTATTTGTGTTTAATTGTGTATGTATGAATAAAATTAATAGTGCATGCATAAACTTCGGAGAAATTCAAGTTTCCGCTACGCGAACGTTTGGCCATTAGCTAGTTTGCATATAAAGCGCTTACATAGAGAGCTGTAGATTTTTACATACGTTGTTTTGAATTTGTTTAAAAACCAAAGGACTAGCTTAACCCTTTAACCGCCACGGCACTGATCCCTTTGACGAACCTCCAGCGCCACGACACTTTAGGTATAAGTTGGAACAGTGTTGCGAATACTCAATATCGATGCATTTATTTATTCACAATATTAACCTTTCGAGAATATTTACTTTTATACTGCTCATACATACAGTATGTTAAGAAAACCCTGTCCGACCCATAAGGATAATAAAGGTTAGGTAAACACATATAATATAAAATTTTACGTATTCATCATAGTACCAATACAAATGAATTTTGAAATAATCTTTTTTTTCCGCGAATTAATTCCAATTTCCCCGAAATTTGGTAATTTTTAAAAAGTGACAACACCGGTATTGTTATGAGCGAATAGCGATGCGACCACGTGCCGCGTGCCCTGCCGCCCGCCCCCCGCGAGCGGCAGGCGAAGGGTGGTCAACGCACATTTATTAAGTTACCTCCTTTTGCGAAATAATATTTATTTTTTTTAGAGGGATTTTTTTTTAGTTTAGCCCGGTTTTGTATGCATTAGTAGAATCAGTTATCGATACCTAACAACACCTTCACGGGTCGGACAGGGTTTTCTTAACATACTGTATATAGAGGCATTATTATAAAAATATAGGTAAGCATATACCTAAACTTAATAACACTACAAAATCTGTTCTTACCCTACCTACCGATGTACCTTCTTAATATTAAATAATTCCAGCCTATGAATGTATCATTTAAATTTTGGTTAGTATCCATGATGAACCTTAGTAGGTATGTTACAAACAAACACAATTACTTGTCAAATTAAAATATCGATTTAAAAAATAAATTAAACTTATCAAATCAACATCACTTCTATGTTGAGAACTGTCGTCGCTTCGCAATTCATGATTACAAAATATTTAATAACTCTTCGTCTTCACGAAACACGAAAAAGGCCTACAACACTAGTTGCACTGAGCGATAAAGCTTCTCCTGTAGCAATTTAAAATGAGATTAGTATTATATGAAACATAGATAACAAATTTAAAAAACAGTAAACTTATTTAGTCCGTTTACTATCCCGCGGACAAAAAGACGGTATGACATTTATGTAAAAAAAATGATACGCGTTTAAAATATTAGGATACAAATAATAATAAATAACAACAAATAAAATAACTAAATGAACTGTATTTTCTTTAAAACAAAATAAATGGGTAAATAAGTACACATATTATTATTTAGCTGTCCTTTTGACTGAGGATAAATAAACAGACTTGAAAACAAGAGTTATTTACCGAATTATTATCACTATCCGTTGAACTGCTACTACTATAAATATCATTGTTTGCTTGCTGCAATATATTTAATAGTTCTTCGTCGTCGTATAACATCATCGATAACTTCTCGACACTAGCTTAGATGTAATAATAATGTGAGCACATGTTATCATGGCGATGGCGCTGACGTTTATTCAAAATATGACTAGTTGACCTTGAGCCGCACATAAAATTATGGCGACGGCGTTCGCGGATAGCCTGTACTAGTGACGTTCTGGAATTAGTTTGTACTTAATATTTACCTATACTTATTTGTTGATTTCTACATATTACTTCACTAAAGCTTATTGAATTTTGAATAAATAAATAAATGTTTAATAAACTATGAAATTTTGATTAATGTTTACTTGATAGTTTTGTAAAAAATAGGATGTTTTTTATTAATTTACTATATAGGAGTTTCATATGCGGTACAACACTAGTCTACATGAAATTATGGGTTCGGCGAAGTAGGTTGATATTTAGACGTATCACGAACTGAGAACATGTAATTATTTCAATCAATTAGCTAAAATATGTATTTAATACTGTTAAAAATAAAGTAATTACACGAAATATATTAAGATTCAGTAAGCAAATTCAACATTTATTGTACATTTTTTAAATGACAGGACTTTCTACACAATATTCTGACGTGGCGTCTGATGTAATGTTCTTACAACACGTAATATTATGGCGTTGGCGGTTAAAGGGTTAAGCATACCGCTTCGAACAAAATAATTCTGCATATTTTGGTGGGGTGCGGGGTAACACGCTCAAATACATAAAGTCACTACCAGTACAACGGTATAAGTACATCAATTAAAAAGTAGATTTAAGAAGTAGTTTTTTTTTTTAATTATTAGTTTGTTTGATCCACTAAAGTTGCAAAGGGGAACGCTCGTGCATGCCTAGTCCATTGGTTAAATAGTGTAATAAGCTACAATATGATATAGTTACCTAAATAGTAGTACTTACTTGTGGTAATTATTTAATTTCCCTGAGGGGTCTATGGTAAGAATCCTGACCCGTGAAATCTTCAATAGAAATTAGCTGTATGAATTTTATTTGTCTTAAATAATATCATCAACACCATCATCATCATCATCAGCCTCTACTCGTCCACTGCTGGACATAGGCCTCCTCCATGGCACGCTAACAAGCTCGATCCAGCAGTTCTCCGCCAGCCACTACCAGCCATCTTTTTGATGTCGTCACTCCATCTCGCCCAAGGGCGTCCTACACTACGTTTGCCGAGATGCGGTCTCCAGTCGAGGACTCGTTTACCCCAATGGTTGTCGGTCCTGCAGCATATGTGACCAGCCCATTGTCACTTCAGCTTGCTTATCCTCACAGCTACGTCGGCGACTCTGGTCCTCTGCCGGATCACCTCTTTCTGACGCGGTCCTTCAGAGAGACGCCCAACATAGCCCGCTCCATAGCTCGCTGAGCGGCTTTAAACTTATGGACTTGTCTCACCGTTAGTGTCCACGTCTCGGCTCCGTAAGTCATGATGGGTAGGACGCACTGGTTGAAGATTTTAGTCTTCAAACATTGTGGTATGGGCGACGAAAATACCCGGCGAAGTTTACCAAATGCTGCCCATCCCAGCTGGATCCTTCTATTTGCCTCCTTCTCGAAGTCGTTTTTCCCTAATTGCAATGTTTGCCCGAGGTATACATATTCTGAAACAACTTCAAGCGGCATTCCGTTTACGGCAACCGGTCCCGGAGAGACCCGTTCATTGAACATAATTTTGGTCTTGTCTAAGTTTATCCGGAGACCGATGCATTAGGAGGACTCAGCTAATTTGGGCAGCATTTGTTCCAGCTCTTGCTGCGCAACACTTGCGATTTGAGGACGATATCGTCATTATGGCGGCATAATGACGATATCGTCCTCAAATCGCAAGTGTGAGATGTACTCGCCATTGATGTTAATGCCCCGACCCTGCCAATCCAGCGTCTTAAACATATCCTCGAGGGCATTGGAGAATAATTTGGGGGAAATAACGTCCCCTTGTCTCACTCGTCGCTTAAGAGGAATATGTTGTCTGCTGGTTTTGGACTTGGACGGACATAGTGGCGGCATCGTGAAGACATCTTGGATATATCGCCAATTGACTTGGCATCGCTGCAAAGATTCCAGAACAGACCAGGTCTCGATGGAGTCAAAGGCCTTCTAATAGTCCACAAATGCTAGACACAGGGGCTGATTATATTCTTCGGTCTTCTGTATAATCTGCCACACTGTGTATATGTGGTCTATGGTACTAAATCCTCTTCGAAATCCGGCCTACTCAGGCGGCTGGAATTCGTCGAGTCTGCGCGCTCGTCGGTTCGTGATCACTCTCGAAAACAACTTGTAGACATGGCTCAAAAGTGAGGTTTTATCATATTTCTTGAAAAAACATAACCACTACGCTCCTGTTCCATGCCTTAGGAGTTCTCCCCGAAAAAAGAGCAGAATTAAATATACGCTGAAGCTCTTTTAACACAGGCGTACCTGCAGCTTTCAAAAGCTCCGAGGTAATCCCGTCTTCTCCCGGGGCCCTCCCATTTTTAAGCTGTCCAAGAGTCACCACGATCTCGGCTAGGCTGATCTCAGGGACGTCTTCAGTGTAGTGCCGTGTGAGAGCGGCTCTGGAATCTTCGGTGCGGGGAACTGGTTTAGGAGCTTGGGAGGTATCAACTTCCGCAAGCACCTCCGGCTTCAAAGTAACGACTCTCCCATTCGATGTCGTCAACCTCGTTAGATAGCTCCTCCCAAGCTTTTGTACGAAGACTTTCGACCCCCGGTTTAGCTCTATCGCTTCTTTTATGGAGCGTGTGTTTTATGGAGCGTGTGTAAGCTACGAAGGTCTCGCTTTACCGCTTTTGAGATATTCTTATTGAGGGCCCTGAGTTCTGACGAGGTTGATGGTGGGTTTTCTCGTCGATCCTTCATAAGCCGGAGAGTCTCTTGTAAAAGTTTAAATCCTCTGCCATTTCGTTTCATCCCGCTGAAATTAGCGCCTTCTTCTCGCAAGATTCCAACTACCGGAACGAGGTCCTGGTCAATGTCAGTGTCGACTGTGGCTTCCAAGGCTTCAAATCGGTTCTCCAGTTTTAGCTGGAACGCTTCAGATAGAGCAATGGTTCGGTTCAGGTTGGGTCGGAGCGTGGACCTCATCAGACGGAGACGTTCAAGCTTGTAGTTGATATTCAGAGTGCGTCGAACTAATCGGTGATTACTTTACGGTTTTAAACCTGTGGATCACAGAGATATCTCTGAATATCCAGTGAGAGGAAATTCGAAGGTTGGAATTTCTCCTCAGTTGAGCATATTAAGGTTAAGCTCACCGAGAGTTGCTGCCAGCTCTTCTCCCCGGTGATCGACCGATGGGCTGCCCCACCACAAGCTCTTAGCGATTGCGTCGCCTCCAACAATCAGCCTCCGGCTCCAGCCGGAACGAACTCCTCGCCCTATTTGTCTAAGGTGTTCTAAATAGGGCTCAATAGGCTGGTCTGGCTCAAAGAAAATTGAGACAAGCGTGATCCCCCAGGCACTGGTCTGCATTCCCACCACTGTGATGTTATTAGTAGTGAGTTGTGGGTACTGCTTGACAATAAGGTCACTGTTAAATACAGCTATTGCCGCTTTAACAGTCCCGTCTCATGTGCCAGTGTTCTGGAAGATTCTGACGCCTCTGTGACTCCTCAATACCTTCGCCCCTCCACGTATGGTTCGTGTAGAAGCGCTACTGCCGTTCCACGCTTTGTAGAATCTATCAGAAGCTCATTCGTAGCGAGCTTCTTTCGTTGGAGGTTTGCCTGCGGGACTCCGTAGGAGGTTTTTTGCACTGGGGCGCCCTTAGCAGTACGCGACGGTCGATCTCGCCACGTCATCCCACTTCTTGCGTACCGGGCAGTCGTTGCTAAAAGCATTATGCGGCGTGCCGTGCTCCAACTTAGACTTCGTGCAGTTTCGGCAAGCGAAACAATTTGATTAACAATTAATAAACAAATACTTATTAATTGTTAATGAAATGAAAAAGTAGGTATTTCTTAATTACCAACACATAAAAAATTAAACATTCAATATTTTAAACACGAACTGTTTCAAGAAAATAAAAAGAAACTGGAACTTATATGATTAACCAGACACAGCCCAAATCAAAATGTCATATTTTTATAAGTAATAAAAAATAGCAAAATCTCTTTGCTACGAGTGCAACGACTGTAAAGAGGCCGACTAGAAGACAGTCGGCCTCTTTACAGCCGACTAGTCGGCTTGTCGGTCAAAGTGGTAGTCGGCACATCTCAACTCGTCATCCCTAAGAGCGTTACAGCATACCAACGCATAGTTTCGGATAGTGTGCACTTGCATGTAGGGATGCCGAAGCTTCATTTCCTTGGCGATAATGAGCGTCAGGCCTTAAGGTTCCTATATAACTACGGAACCCTAATACCTCTCGGATTGAAACTATGTTACCTACGCAATTGGGTCCACTTTTTTACAAGTGTTTTCCTTCAGAGAAATCGGTAATGACAAAAAAAAACTGAAAAGTATTTATGAACATTTATTACATTAAAAATTTATAGACTCATCAAATTTTTAAGCATTACTTTTACATAACATAAAGTAAACATTGATAAACGGCGTACTAGGTAGGTTTTGTCGATACCTAATTAACATTTACTTACATCTTATAGGTAATACGTTGTCTACGTGCAGTTTTGACCACCAGTCCTGTATGTGGGTAAATAAACCAAATTTTGTATAACTAATTAGTTACCTAGTTCAATTTTGTATGTGTAGAATTTCAGTGTAGTATAAAAAATAATTAACGAGATAATCAAATAGGATAATCAAACGAGATAATAATATAGGAAATGTGGGACCGTGGTAACCAGACCAAGTTTAACTGTTTAGAAAAAAGCAACCGCGTAGTACATTATGCAGACTTTAAAAACGTTCAGTATAAAAACTTAAAAAAAAAAAAAAAAAAAAAAAAAACAACAAACATGAACAAATTCCGACAAAATGAGTAGACTCATGGGAGTTGCGACAATATTAATTCGTGCACAAATCTACATGCTGTGCCTTTTCTGCAAGTACGACGTACAAAATTTCGACATATCGTGGCCTTCTCTGATAGCTGTTTTAGTTATTACATTTACAGTTTCAGCCTCATCTGGCTAGTTAATTCAGTTGCGGTTTCAGGGTTACTGGATGTACATATTACGGGCTAGGGGTACTAAAATACCGGTTAAAGGTTACGAAGTTTATTGGGAACGAAGGTACAGTCGATTTTAGGCAATGACAAGTAGAATGTTTTTGACGTTGCACCGAAGTCTTCACTTACGTCCACGAAGTCCGTATTGTAAACACACAATAACACTACAGATGTTACTACACGTAGTACTCAAAGTTCCCTTTACAGTTGTCGCAGTAAGTATTCTCAAAGATCGCTTCTGAACTGTCGCTTGTTCTCGGAGGGCTAGTCGAATGCAGACTGACTGACCGCTGATCGAACATTCCAGATTCGTCTAGACGTAATAATAATAGCGCATAGTTTCGAGAACGTGCGGCAGGTACCTAAGGTCATTCACCGGGGACGAGTTTCTGGAAATTTCGATGTCGACACTTTGTTGACAAAATTGTTTGAACCTGTACCATTCGATAGGTCACGTTAGGTCTAGCAATGCGTTTTTATACGGTGCCTCAAAAATGTCTAGGTTTCGAGTTATAGGACGCACTGCATGTCACGCGATATTGAACCTTACGCCATCGACATAAGGTGTATTCGTAACAATATATTCATCATCCTCAATTACCTTCTTTAAATTCATAATCACGAGTGGCAGATTAGGCGGTAGAGGAGGTTGCGCTGCTGCACATGCCACTACCACGACTTTCTCTCGTTTTGCGTCTTGAAATTGTTGGACAAGAAGCGTGAAGGAAATAAAATGAAGCATATGCTTGAAGAACTGACGAAGATTTCTTGAATTTGAGGCCCTCGCTTAATTTTAAACATAAGAAAATTGAGATCAAGTTTTCTTATGCTTTGAAGTTTGCTTCTTCACGTATACGCTTTATTTTAGTTCCTTCAAACGTCTTGTCCAACAATTTTCTTTGTCTGGGGAGTTAAATCCAGCAGTACCACCGTCCAATAGGTTCGACTTTAAAAAGGTTCCTCTTGTCAAGCTGAGCTATCTCCCGGGCAACCTTTTTATTCATGCGAGCATGCCTTTCAACTTCGTTCTTCAGCAATTGCTCCCTGATCTCAGTACGAGAACAATTTTTGCAATTCCTTATCATTGATTCTTCGAATTTCGACCTCAAGTTTGTTTATGCTTTAAAGTTTTGAATGATTTTCTTATTCACGTATACGCTTTATTTTAGTTCCTTCAAACGTCTTGTCCAACAATTTTCTTTGTCTGGGGAGTTAAATCCAGCAATACCACCGCCCAATAAGTTCGACTTTAAAAAGGTTCCTCTTAGCTGAGCTATCTCCCGGGCAACCTTTTTATTCATGCGAGCATGCCTTTCAACTTCATTCTTCAGTAATTGCTCCCTGATCTCAGTACGAGAACAATTTTTGCAATTCCTTATCATTGATTCTTCGAATTTCGACCTCAAGTTTTCTTATGCTTTGAAGTTTTGGAGGATTTTCTTCTTCACGTATACGCTTTATTTTAGTTCCTTCAAACGACTTGTCCAACAATTTTCTTTGTCTGGGGAGTTAAATCCAGCAGTACCACCGCCCAATAAGTTCGACTTTAAAAAGGTTCCTCTTGTCCAGCTGAGCTATCTCCCGGGCAACCTTTTTATTCATGCGAGCATGCCTTTCAACTTCATTCTTCAGCAATTGCTCCCTGATCTCAGTACGAGAACAATTTTTGCAATTCCTTATCATTGATTCTTCGAATTTCGACCTCAAGTTTTCTTATGCTTTAAAGTTTTGAATGATTTTCTTCTTCACGTATACGCTTTATTTTAGTTCCTTCAAACGTCTTGTCCAACAATTTTCTTTGTCTGGGGAGTTAAATCCAGCAATACCACCACGCAAGAGGTTAGACTTTAATATGGTTCCTCTTGTCAAGCTGAGCTATCATGCGAGCATGCCTTTCAACTTCGTTCTTAAGCAATTGCTCCCTGATCTCAGTACGAGAACAATTTTTGCAATTCCTTGTCGATGATTCTTCGAATTTCGACCTCAAATTTTCTTATGCTTTGAAGTTTTGGAGGATTTTTTTCTTCACGTATACGCTTTATTTTAGTTCCTTCAAACGTCTTGTCCAACAATTTTCTTTGTCTGGGGAGTTAAATCCAGCAATACCGCCACGCAACAGGTTAGACTTTAATATGGTTCCTCTTGTCAAGCTGAGCTATCATGCGAGCATGCCTTTCAACTTCGTTCTTAAGCAATTGCTCCCTGATCTCAGTACGAGAACAATTTTTGCAATTCCTTGTCGATGATTCTTCGAATTTCGACCTCAAGTTTTCTTATGCTTTGAAGTTTTGGAGGATTTTCTTCTTCACGTATACGCTTTATTTTAGTTCCTTCAAACGTCTTGTCCAACAATTTTCTTTGTCTGGGGAGTTAAATCCAGCAATACCGCCACGCAACAGGTTAGACTTTAATATGGTTCCTCTTGTCAAGCTGAGCTATCATGCGAGCATGCCTTTCAACTTCGTTCTTAAGCAATTGCTCCCTGATCTCAGTACGAGAACAATTTTTGCAATTCCTTGTCGATGATTCTTTGAATTTCGACCTCAAGTATTCTTATGCTTTGAAGTTTTGGAGGATTTTCTTCTTCACGTATACGCTTTATTTTAGTTCCTTCAAACGACTTGTCCAACAATTTTCTTTGTCTGGGGAGTTAAATCCAGCAGTACCACCGCCCAATAAGTTCGACTTTAAAAAGGTTCCTCTTGTCCAGCTGAGCTATCTCCCGGGCAACCTTTTTATTCATGCGAGCATGCCTTTCAACTTCATTCTTCAGTAATTGCTCCCTGATCTCAGTACGAGAACAATTTTTGCAATTCCTTATCATTGATTCTTCGAATTTCGACCTCAAGTTTCTTATGCTTTGAAGTTTTGGATGATTTTCTTCTTCACGTATACGCTTTATTTTAGTTCCTTCAAACGTCTTATCCAACAATTTTCTTTGTCTGGGGAGTTAAATCCAGCAGTACCACCATCCAACAGGTTCGATTTTAACATGGTTCTTCTTGTCAAGCTGAGCTATCTCCCGGGCAACCTTTTTATTCATGCGAGCATGCCTTTCAACTTCGTTCTTAAGCAATTGCTCCCTGATCTCAGTACGAGAACAATTTTTGCAATTCCTTGTCGATGATTCTTCGAATTTCGACCTCAAGTTTTCTTATGCTTTGAAGTTTTGGAGGATTTTCTTCTTCACGTATACGCTTTATTTTAGTTCCTTCAAACGTCTTGTCCAACAATTTTCTTTGTCTGGGGAGTTAAATCCAGCAATACCGCCACGCAACAGGTTAGACTTTAATATGGTTCCTATTGTCAAGCTGAGCTATCATGCGAGCATGCACTTTCAACTTCGTTCTTCAGTAATTGCTCCCTGATCTCAGTACCAGAACAATTTTTGCAATTCCTTGTCGATGATTCTTCGAATTTCGACCTCAAGTTTTCTTATGCTTTGAAGTTTTGGAAGATTTTCTTCTTCACGTATACGCTTTATTTTAGTTCCTTCAAACGACTTGTCCAACAATTTTCTTTGTCTGGGGAGTTAAATCCAGCAGTACCACCGCCCAATAAGTTCGACTTTAAAAAGGTTCCTCTTGTCCAGCTGAGCTATCTCCCGGGCAACCTTTTTATTCATGCGAGCATGCCTTTCAACTTCGTTCTTCAGCAATTGCTCCCTGATCTCAGTACGAGAACAATTTTTGCAATTCCGTATCATTGATTCTTCGAATTTCGACCTCAAGTTTTCTTATGCTTTAAAGTTTTGAATGATTTTCTTCTTCACGTATACGCTTTATTTTAGTTCCTTCAAACGTCTTGTCCAACAATTTTCTTTGTCTGGGGAGTTAAATCCAGCAATACCACCACGCAACAGGTTAGACTTTAATATGGTTCCTCTTGTCAAGCTGAGCTATCATGCGAGCATGCCTTTCAACTTCGTTCTTAAGCAATTGCTCCCTGATCTCAGTACGAGAACAATTTTTGCAATTCCTTGTCGATGATTCTTCGAATTTCGACCTCAAGTTTTCTTATGCTTTGAAGTTTTGGAGGATTTTCTTCTTCACGTATACGCTTTATTTTAGTTGCTTCAAACGTCTTGTCCAACAATTTTCTTTGTCTGGGGAGTTAAATCCAGCAATACCGCTACGCAACAGGTTAGACTTTAATATGGTTCCTATTGTCAAGCTGAGCTATCATGCGAGCATGCACTTTCAACTTCGTTCTTCAGTAATTGCTCCCTGATCTCAGTACGAGAACAATTTTTGCAATTCCTTGTCGATGATTCTTCGAATTTCGACCTCAAGTATTCTTATGCTTTGAAGTTTTGGAGGATTTTCTTCTTCACGTATACGCTTTATTTTAGTTCCTTCAAACGACTTGTCCAACAATTTTCTTTGTCTGGGGAGTTAAATCCAGCAATACCGCCACGCAACAGGTTAGACTTTAATATGGTTCCTATTGTCAAGCTGAGCTATCATGCGAGCATGCACTTTCAACTTCGTTCTTCAGTAATTGCTCCCTGATCTCAGTACCAGAACAATTTTTGCAATTCCTTGTCGATGATTCTTCGAATTTCGACCTCAAGTTTTCTTATGCTTTGAAGTTTTGGAAGATTTTCTTCTTCACGTATACGCTTTATTTTAGTTCCTTCAAACGACTTGTCCAACAATTTTCTTTGTCTGGGGAGTTAAATCCAGTAGTACCACCGCCCAATAAGTTCGACTTTAAAAAGGTTCCTCTTGTCCAGCTGAGCTATCTCCCGGGCAACCTTTTTATTCATGCGAGCATGCCTTTCAACTTCGTTCTTCAGCAATTGCTCCCTGATCTCAGTACGAGAACAATTTTTGCAATTCCTTATCATTGATTCTTCGAATTTCGACCTCAAGTTTTCTTATGCTTTAAAGTTTTGAATGATTTTCTTCTTCACGTATACGCTTTATTTTAGTTCCTTCAAACGTCTTGTCCAACAATTTTCTTTGTCTGGGGAGTTAAATCCAGCAATACCACCACGCAACAGGTTAGACTTTAATATGGTTCCTCTTGTCAAGCTGAGCTATCATGCGAGCATGCCTTTCAACTTCGTTCTTAAGCAATTGCTCCCTGATCTCAGTACGAGAACAATTTTTGCAATTCCTTGTCGATGATTCTTCGAATTTCGACCTCAAGTTTTCTTATGCTTTGAAGTTTTGGAGGATTTTCTTCTTCACGTATACGCTTTATTTTAGTTGCTTCAAACGTCTTGTCCAACAATTTTCTTTGTCTGGGGAGTTAAATCCAGCAATACCGCTACGCAACAGGTTAGACTTTAATATGGTTCCTATTGTCAAGCTGAGCTATCATGCGAGCATGCACTTTCAACTTCGTTCTTCAGTAATTGCTCCCTGATCTCAGTACGAGAACAATTTTTGCAATTCCTTGTCGATGATTCTTCGAATTTCGACCTCAAGTATTCTTATGCTTTGAAGTTTTGGAGGATTTTCTTCTTCACGTATACGCTTTATTTTAGTTCCTTCAAACGACTTGTCCAACAATTTTCTTTGTCTGGGGAGTTAAATCCAGCAATACCGCCACGCAACAGGTTAGACTTTAATATGGTTCCTATTGTCAAGCTGAGCTATCATGCGAGCATGCACTTTCAACTTCGTTCTTCAGTAATTGCTCCCTGATCTCAGTACGAGAACAATTTTTGCAATTCCTTATCATTGATTCTTCGAATTTCGACCTCAAGTTTCTTATGCTTTGAAGTTTTGGATGATTTTCTTCTTCACGTATACGCTTTATTTTAGTTCCTTCAAACGTCTTATCCAACAATTTTCTTTGTGTGGGGAGTTAAATCCAGCAGTACCACCATCCAACAGGTTCGATTTTAACATGGTTCTTCTTGTCAAGCTGAGCTATCTCCCGGGCAACCTTTTTATTCATGCGAGCATGCCTTTCAACTTCGTTCTTCAGTAATTGCTCCCTGATCTCAGTAAGAGAACAATTTTTGCATTTCCTTGGCAGCATATGCACTGCAGATCATCATTTTAACCCACATAGGTGCAAAGTCCTCATCAATACAAATTAATCAAGCACAAACACAAGGTAGCTGCTATGAATCGTCGAGTTGACCACAATAATTAATACTTAACAATACATATAGTGATTTCTTTGAAAACATTACTATTTCAGCTATAAATTACATATAAAGATATTTATTATGTGCAAAATTGCATACACGAAATCGTTATAAACCTATTTGCCGAACGTAGATCTACTGCCGAAGCGTATATTATCTGCGCAAAAATATGTGATATTGAAAATTAACTTTCTGAGTAGAACAGTCTTAAATCAGTTTGAAAGCATTCAATCATTCAGATTATGGACGTGTGAATCTAAAATGTCATTTAAATATATAAACGGGCGGCATACGAGAAGTTAATCGTTCTTAGATAGGAGATCTTGAAGGACGGGTGGGCTGAAGGGGTAGTTCCTTGTTTAGTGCGCATGTGCTTTGCTTCTATTGCAAATAATAATTATAGTGCGTGAAAGCTGTTCTATGAAGTGTATAATAAATACTTCTATTGAGGAAATAATGTTATAGGCACCGATTCCCTGGTTAATAAACTTAATTTGTTCAGTTCATCTTTTTCTTTATATTTGATTAAGAAAAGGACAGAAGATAAAATATTAGTTTAGACCTGTCTAAGATAAACTACAAATTGTGACCCCCGATTAAAACATCTAATAATACGTCAATTTATATCAGTCGCAGATTATACTAATGTTATATAATAACGACGATCTTATCAGGATGGCCAGTAGTAGTTGGATAAGAATTGCCGAAAATCGAAATGATTGGAAATGAAATGATATGATATGAAATGCTATGAAATTATATATGCTATGAAATGATATGATGTGATATGAAATGATATAAAATTATATGAAATGATTATGACATGATATATGAAACGCTATGAAATTATATATGCTACGAAATGAAATGATATGATATGAAATGATTATGACATGTTACGAAATGTTTACGATATAATATGAAATGACATGATATATGATATGATATGAAATGACATGATATATGAAATGCTATGATATTATATATCATACGAAGTGATATGACGTGATATGAAATCATATATGATATGAAACTAATATTTATCTTCTGCCACTTGCATAATGAAATAGAAAGAAAATGCCACACTAGCGCAGATACTCTTGGTAACAAACTAAACTAATTTTAAGTTAAGTGCATCTTTTTCTTTCCATTTCGTTAAGAAAAGGTTAGAAGATAACATTTTAATGTAATCCTGTCAAATTAATCTTAATTAATAAAAAAAAAATAAGGTTCAATGAACTTAAATTTAATTTAGTTTGTGAACAAAGGAACTGGACCCTCTGAATTTGAATTTAGTTTGGATTGTAAACAAGGAATCAAGTCCACCAGTGTTACTTGATTTGATTCTTGATTGAATTCACCAACAAGGTAAGGTTGTATCTAATAATGTATTTATAAAAATACATGTATGATTATTATTTGTAATTATAGATAACTAACAATGTTTTTAGGTATGTAAAATTTTTCCTATGGCTTTCACTACTTTTAAGTGTTGTTACAAACCTACTTACAAAAATAAATCATTTAAAATACCATATTTGATAAACATTTAAAAAGGTACACACCTGCTTATTACTTAAAAGTAAACATTTTAACTAACTTGTGAATTACCTAATTATTACCAATGTTGAATACCAATCATTTGTAAGCAATTTTAATCTATGATTGTTTCTATTTGACAAATATTTTTATATGTCAATTTAAATTATTGTGTAAATAAAATGCTTTATGAAAGATATTTTGTAAACACTTGTATACGCATCTGTACTTAACTTTTATATAGCATTAACAATACCCAGCAAATAACTTCGCGCGCATTGTTACAAAAAAGTGACCATTAAAATATGCACAATAACATTATTTTCCTCAATACAAGTATTTTACCCACAATGAGTAGCTCTCATGTACTAGATATAGTAGAAATAACGTATTCATAGAACAATCACTATATATTGTTAAGCATTAATAACTGTGGACTCGTCTGTAGCGAACTTGTAATGTGTTTAATACTGAACATTTTAAAAGTCAGCATAATGTATTACGCGGTTGGTTTTTCGTAACCACCTAAACTTGGTCTGGTA
Source organism: Sesamia inferens (assembly GCA_037179545.1). Taxonomy (NCBI): domain Eukaryota; kingdom Metazoa; phylum Arthropoda; class Insecta; order Lepidoptera; family Noctuidae; genus Sesamia; species Sesamia inferens. The sequence continues at coordinate 30,391,282 of CM073921.1, forward strand.
ACTACGGTCCTAATGTTTCCAAATTTTCTAATGATTTTCATATGATTATTTCGTTAATTTGTATACTACGCTCAAATTTTAGACATAAAAACCTCAAACGTGTCTGCTTCAACCACGTATATATCGCAACGAATCTTTTTAAACTGTCAAAATGAAAACCATAGGTATTAATAGTGTGGTACGCAAATACCCTGCCGAACTAAGCATCTAACAAGTGATACATAATTTGGCTTATTTACCCATACCACATACACGTAAATAAACCAATTTGTCTGTTTTTTGAAATAACTAAAAGCAACAAATTAAAAGAGATGAGATTCAAACATGGTCGTAACAATTACAAAAGTTTGACAACTAAATTAACTAAGAATTAAATGTGAATTTTCGACAAAATTTGGTTAGGGTAATGCACACAAAAAGATATGAAAGGTCTCAGTCATCGGTAGAATAGGCAATATCGGCTCTGTTGCCAAAATTAAAACAATCTCTAGTTATGAGCTGTTCCAAAATCAAACAGGTTTATAAATTATTTGTTTCAAATGGAAACGAAGTAGTAACCTGTGAGTTTTATGTTGAACATTTAACATAACGTGAATATAGTTACTAATTACCTTTTTTATTACATAACAATCAATACTTTTGGAACAACACAAATGTGATTCAGAAAAAATATAGTTATTATAAGGATGACTTCTCAGTCCAGACATCCTTTTAACAAATATGTTTGTTGTCAGCACCTAATAACCGAACTGGAGTTAGGAGATAGTGACCTCCCCAGTTAACTTACTTCGTGCTGAAGCAATAACACAGTGGAGAGACCATGTAATTCTGTAAGCAGCAATTATCGACCTACTTATTCAAATAAGGTATTTATAAAATAATTTATGCTAAATTTCAGCTGTTTATACATTTAAATTTTATATATTCAAACATTCCTCGGGGCTTGTGCAAAAAAAAATCACACTGGTTGTTCCAGTGTTCCTAAAGAGGTGATCAGACATGCGATACTTCCTGGCCACGCCATATTAAAATCTACAGTACTGTAGATTTCACCAGCAAACGGGTAATTGCATTTTCCACAGAGGTTTTTTCATAAAGGTATGTAAGATTGGTATTCACTCTCGCGCTCATATTTTTCTCACTCCTGCAGGTAATTACATTTACATCGCTTTAGCGGAATCAATAATAGCATACGGAATCACGAGTTATGGGCGAACATTTAAATCCGACATTGAACGAATTTCTAATCTGCAGGTTAGACTTCTGAAACTAATCGTACCCAGAAATATAAAACACCAATGTAAAGATAACGTCATTGAATTATTTAAATTCTGCCAATTCTAATTCTGCCAATACAGGCTAGACTTAAAATGGCCCTACTGATTGCACAGTTTAAGCACAAAGGCATTCAAATACCTATCTATCCCCCTCATTCATAAAAACTGCTTAAAGTTAACTACTGATTAGCGATTCTTTAACCATACATTTTTGACCTTTTAACATCACTTAACTTAAATCATCCTTTATGAATAAACACCACAGTGTTTAAGGGGTTTATTCATAATCAATTTTTAAAGTTAAGTGACCTGCAAGCGTTTAAAATATATGTTTAAAAATCGCTAATCACTAGTTAACTTTAAGCAGCGTTTATGAATAAGGGGGGTATATCACACAAAATTATCACAAGTATAACCAAAAATAAATTAATAGTACCTCAGAATAGAAATTATTATGGCAGGCGAACAGTACAATTTTTAATACCCACAATAAATAATAACGAAATAAACTCTAAAAACTATAAGCAAAAATACAAAAAATATTATCACAACTATTTATTAAACTAAAATATAACAATAACTTTTTTATTTTACACACTAATCAATTATATAAAAGCGAAGCAACTGTATATTGGAAATTCTTTCGGATCGGTTGTATGTGCATACACTAGAAAAAAAAAAAGACGATATTTTTAATAAGCAGCCCAGGAGCGAGCAGCATAGATTCAAAACGTGCATGTGACTCATTTCACTTAATGGATGGATGTTTACAGCTGTACTTTGTCAAATTATTTAATTTTATACTTGTTTTTAGTTTACCCTTTTAACTCCTATTTTACTACGTTTTGTTAAAGTATAGTTGTTTGTGTACCTACGTTATTTGGTTATATACCACCTTATTCGTGGACGCTGCTTGGAGTTAGCTGGTGGTAGGCGGTTCTTTGAGCATACATTTTTGGCCTTTTGACGTTGCTTAGGTTTGGTTATCGTTTGTGAATGAAGCCCTTAAACACTGTGGTGTTTATTCATAGGGAATGTTTTAAGGTGGGTGATGTTAGGACGTCGAGGGTTTATGTTTGGAGAGTCGCTGATCGCTGGTTGGCTTTGGGGGCGTTTATGAGGTGTGCGTTCGCGCAGCGGAATGTTGTTGAATTTAAAGATTTTAGATATGCAGATATTTAGTGTATGACGTCGTATAATTGTGTATGGTAAAAAAAAATTTGTGCACGCAGCCATTGTGGAGAAATTCACAAAATACTGATTCCGCTGGGCGAACGTTGTCCTGGCGGAACTTTTTTTAATCCTTTAACTTTAGAAAAAAGAGATGTGTCCAAAAATTAGTGTGTATTTGTGTGTAATTGTGTATGTATGAATAAAATTTGTGCATGCATAAACTTCGGAGATATTCAAGTTTCCGCTGCGCGAACGTTTGGCCATTAGCTAGTTTTCATATAAAGCGCTTACATAGAGAGCTGTAGATTTTTACATACTTTGTTTTGAATTTGTGTATATTTGTTTAAAAAACAGATTTAGAAAAAAACGTAAGCCTTAAAAGATAAAAATATAAACGTAAAATACGCTTATTTGGTCTTAGTTCTTAAAGTATGCACTTTGGGGTCTAGATTTTCACGTTTATACAAACCTTGTAAGTGTCTGCAATATATTGCCAAGTATCAATGATGTTCCTTTAGTAATTAAAGAGTTATAGGACAATTTACCATGACATAATCACTGTTTACAAAGCAGTCAAATATCACGACATTCTAAAGGAATTGTATGGTAAAATGTATGCCAATAATTAGTGTATTCATTCAACTATTCACATGCAAAATTTCATGTCATTAAATTCAGTAATTAAAGAAATACAATTATAAAACTGACGAAGCATCGAAAACCTACATAACCCGACTAAGTTCGGATAGCTATAAAAAAGCGGCCGTGCAATATATTTAGGTAACATCCCAAAATTTACAGTATAATACCGGTATTGAATTGGTATAGGTGATAACACAATTGTTTCGATATAATATAAAGGTCATTTATTTTTGTACACCTATTTTTTTAAATGTATTTGACTATGACAAAGTAGGTACTATTTACGTAGTTATTTTATTTAAGTATGCGCTTGAGACTTGAGATATAATCTAGATATATTAATTTAGGCAAATAAAATTGATACAGCTAATTTCTATTGAAGATTTCACGCATCAGGATTCTTACTATAGACCCCCCAGGGATATTAAATAATTATCACAAGTAAGTACTACTGTTTAGGTAAATATTTATCATATTGTTGCACTAGACGAGCGTTCCCCTTTGCAAATTTAGTGGATCAAACAATCTAATAACTTAAAAAAAACTACTTCTTCAATCGATTTTTTAATTGATGGTCTATACTGTTGTACTGGTTGTGACTTATTTAAGTGAGCGTGTTCCCCCGCACCCCACCAAAATATGCAGAATTATTTTGATTGAAGCGGTACGCTTAAGGCTAGTCTTTTGGTTAAATAGTATAAGGTCCGTATTACAGAACGTTACTCAAAACTCAAGCTTTATTTACTAGTTTTAAGTAATACTTGAGCATTACTTAAAACTAGTTTTAACCTATCAAAGGACCTTACTATTGTAGTTATGAATTGATCAAAAATATTCTAGTGTGAAACAATAGACAACGCGCTGCGCGCAACGAGCGTTAGGCGGCTTCCCGCTTGAAACAGTACTTCCATCCTTGAAGAAAAGAGAGGGCAATATGTTTTCATTAGCCGCGGCCCGCGCGTATTAATTTGCTGTTGTATTTGAACCTGATTAATATATCTAGATTATATCTCAAGTCTCAAGCGCATACATAAATAAAATAACTACGTAAATAGTACCTACTTGGTCATAGTCAAATGCATTTAAAAAAATAGGTGTACAAAAATAAATGACCTTTATATTATATCGAAACAATTGTGTTATCACCTATACCAATTCATACCGGTATTATACTGTAAATTTTGGGATGTTACCTAAATATATTGCACGGCCGCTTTTTTATAGCTATCCGAACTTGGTCGGGTTATGTAGGTTTTCGATGCTTCGTCAGTTTTATAATTGTATTTCTTTAATTACTGAATTTAATGACATGAAATTTTGCATGTGAATAGTTGAATGAATACACTAATTATTGGCATACATTTTACCATGCAATTCCTTTAGAATGTCGTGATATTTGACTGCTTTGTAAACAGTGATTATGTCATGGTAAATTGTCCTATAACTCTTTAATTACTAAAGGAACATCATTGATACTTGGCAATATATTGCAGACACTTACAAGGTTTGTATAAACGTGAAAATCTAGACCCCAAAGTGCATACTTTAAGAACTAAGACCAAATAAGCGTATTTTACGTTTATATTTTTATCTTTTAAGCCTTACGTTTTTTTCTAAATCTGTTTTTTAAACAAATATACACAAATTCAAAACAAAGTATGTAAAAATCTACAGCTCTCTATGTAAGCGCTTTATATGAAAACTAGCTAATGGCCAAACGTTCGCGCAGCGGAAACTTGAATATCTCCGAAGTTTATGCATGCACAAATTTTATTCATACATACACAATTACACACAAATACACACTAATTTTTGGATACATCTCTTTTTTCTAAAGTCAAAGGATTAAAAAAAGTTCCGCCAGGACAACGTTCGCCCAGCGGAATCAGTATTTTGTGAATTTCTCCACAATGGCTGCGTGCACAAATTTTTTTTTACCATACACAATTATACGACGTCATACACTAAATATCTGCATATCTAAAATCTTTAAATTCAACAACATTCCGCTGCGCGAACGCACACGTTTATGAGTGAGGGGAACCATTGCGTTTTCGAATATATGGAGCATTGGATTAGTAATATGCTTCGAAATGATTCCAACTGATAGTAATAGTGTGTTAGGCAATTAGGGTGCTGAATTCCCGCTGCATACAATTTTCGCGGACACTTTCTACTACTTTGGAGCACCCCTCATTCCTGGCTTTGTATGACCCGGCCTCAAAAGGCTCCGCGGTGCTTTATTTCATATATTATATACATATGGTCCTTCATAGTCCAATATTGCGCAACTAACATTGTTTAGGACCGCGTATGTACAGACAACAGCACAACGAGCTAATACAATCTGTCAAATTTCTTTATTACATTTTCAACTCTATCGTTAAGCATCAAGACTCGAAAGTTGATTAGGAATATTTGACAGTTTCTGGTAGCTTGACCTGCTGTCGTGCGTACATAAAATAAGCAAAAATTAGATACCGCGGCTACAATTTCTTTAATCGTCGAATAAATAAGACTGAAGCTATAACGCGGATCGTTTGACGAACAAGTTACGACATGAAAATAGCCTGTTTGCGACATTTGTATTAATAAGTATGTGCAGCGTTTATGACAAACTTTAAGATAAAAACCTTTTAATAATTACGATGTAAATGTTCTTCCAATTTTTACATTATCTTACGCGGTTTTAATAAAATCTCTTTTTGTTTGGTTTCGTACTCTGTTCAATTCTTATTTTAATTTTATATTAGTATGTTATCATAATTATAATAAAGTAATAAATATAATTAGCTAAATTTGCATGTACATTATAGTTAGTTTACGATGATATGCATTTAGTAAGTTGATTTAATTAAAACTTAATGAATGTCTTTTTATTTCACAATGACTGGGGTGCTGATATTAACAATGACGTTACGACATTACAAAAACTTCAACAGCGGCGACTTTCAGACATCACCAACGTGCAAGTTTTACATAACATTGATGTCAATAAGTTTCCAAAGAGGAATATTGATTGAGACGGAAGTGCGTACAGACTCGGAAAACGTAAAGCTGGCATTCAGAATTGAAAAAACAAAACAAAATAGGATGGAAAAAAAAAAATGACACAAACCCCAAGAATTTTAGGTTGAAAAATGTATTTCGCCATTGTGACTGCGCAATATCATGTTTTGTGCCCAAATCAGTGAAGAATCAGACAACAAATGTGTTCGGGACAGTTATTGTTTACAACTACACTAGTGCGCTGTAAACGAAGTTAGGAGAACATAATTTTACGGTTTATAACCTTCGAACAATACGATGCAGACACAGTGCAAAATAGAAATAATATACTATCAAAGACACTGCTCAATCTAGTATTTGTGAAGATCGTGCCTATAACTCAAAAATATTTAGAAAGGCCACATGCAGGTGGACTCGGTAAAGACCATTATTGAAAGAAAATTAAAAACAAAAGCACCCTAGGAAGAAAAGAAGCTAGAAGGCAATTTCCATATATTAATTCAAGCAGACTATACGTTCATCAAAGATGTCCATATATTCATTCAACCAGACTACGTTCCTCAAAGATTTCCGTACATTCATTCAACCAGACTATAAGTTCATCAAAGAGGTCCATACATTCATTCAACCAGACTATACGTTCATCAAAGAGGTCCATACATTCATCATTCATCCAAAGTCAAAGACTATAAAACCACTTGACTGCGTATACAGTGCCCCGACGCTCGAAAACTATTAGTATTTTGTCGCCTATGTATAGGCTACGGTACTAGTAACCATTTTAGTTGTGTCCAAGTGTTAGACCTGTGTGTACGTTAAATTAATACAATTATTTAATAATTATCTTAGACTTTTTATGCAATTACAACGTATCAAAATGCCTTCATGCGCGGTGAAATGGTGTGGGAAACACTCCAAGACATCTAGTTACAAAAAGGATGGCATAACTTTTCATCGGTAAGTAAACAGTACGAAAAATTATTTTTGATTTATTCAGATTATGAGTAACCGCAGGGGTCTATTTAAAATGGTTTTTGGGTAAACAAGCACATTTTTAAGTCGCGCGTTGATGTCTTTTGAAAATGTCTCGTTCTTGCTTTAGAGAATTTTAATGTTTCTATCCCTTTTGTATGTTTATCGTAAAAAATAGTGCTGCTACCTTTAATAGCTGAAAGTTGATATCGAAAATTATAAAATTAAAATTAATAAAAAAAAATATTCAATTCTTATACTATAATAAAATACGTATGTACTTTTAGCCGTCTTCAAAAAAAAGTAAAAGGTTCGTCGGTACTTTTTTTATGTATATTTCGGGATGTATCGTGGTGGGAATATCTTACAATCTCTTTCGTACGCCATTAGGCAGTGACGTCATATGCCAGTCTGTATGTATTTTTTTTCTGTTTCTTGATAGTTTCTCCTTCTACAAGATTTGAATGGTTTGTACTTTACTCACTTTTGAACGGAATGAAAAAATATCTTGTTTGCGGCTTCGAATAAGGTTAATGTTTGATATTATTAATAAAAAAAAATTGAGCCAAATACCCTATTTATATGTCGTCAGTCGTCGTTGAGATATTTATGGTTGAGACCGATTGGTCACAGTGCGGTCGGGCGATTTTACAGAAAATTATTACGAAGCCAAAGATAACCACAAATTAGAACAACTTTTACTTGGATTCTCTAGTTTCGTGGATGACGGTCATAAAATCATACGTCAAAATGAATTTGATAATATTCTATTAGTTGTTTTGTATAATAATTATTATTCACTTTGTGTAAAAGAAATATCTGTGTTTGACATACTTACATATTTTTATTTTAGATTTCCGAAGATTCCGGAACTAAAAGAAAAGTGGATAGATAAGGTTAATAGGGAAAATTGGTTTCCAACTAAATACAGCGCTGTTTGTTCAAGGCACTTCACCCCAGATTGTTTTGAATATTTGAAACAACGCCGCCGTCTATTTAGTTCAGCGATACCAACGACGTTTTTACCTATTTGTATTGATATAATGTTGGGAAAAGTGAAATCGTGAATATAAGAGACATTCATTGTTTACAGGCTTCACCAAATAGTATGACTGACTCTAATACTAATATACCTGGGCCTTCGCATCATAATATCGCCTTCGTAAGTTAATTTGTTTCTATAATAAGTCCATAGGCTAAATTTTATGCAACTGCACTTATTAATACTCGACATGTTTAATTACAGAGTTTATTATCAAATAGACAAGTGCACGCTGAAGCTAATACATCAACTGAAGGCCAGACTCTTGCAGTGTTTTCCAATTAATGATAGTAACGTTTTAAAGTCTTCCCATAATTATGAATTTCCCGTAAGGTTTATTTTTACATTCTTCTCAACTGAATATTTCTGCAAAATTAAATATTAATAATTCTTGTTACCTCTTTATCTTCTTATTTAATTATTTTCTTATATAATTATTATTATATTTCAGAGTTCAATAATAAGTAACAAAGAAATAGTAGACCCAGCAATTGTAGACCTGACTCCTCGTAAACGAAAAATGAAACGACACATAGACCATCTTATATATTCTCTTAGTAAAAAAAAGAAAGAGGTTAAGAGGCTTCAAGATAAAACAGTCATTGGTTAAAAAAAAAATGTGAATTTAAAAGAAATTTTGAATACTTTGACTAAAAAATCTTATATAACTCAAGAAAATGAAGACATTTTAAGTCGTATAGGTGTACAAAATCAAGAACTTGTTAAACGCCAAATATTGAAATCAAAAAAAGGACATATACCAAAAATCAAATACTCACCGGAGTTACGAGCATTCTCCTTGACGTTGCATTTTTATTCCCCGAAAGCGTATAATTTCGTTAGACAAACTTTCAGCACATGTTTACCTGCGCCAAGTACTTTGAGAAGTTGGTATCAATCCATTGACGATAAACCAGGTTTTACAAAGTAAGCAATAGATACGATCAAAATGAAAGCCAGAGAATCCGAGAACAAAATTTACGCCACTATAATATTCGATAAAATGGCAATCAGAAGCGGTATAGAATATCATCCCCAAGGCAGAAGGTACTATGGCCACGTGAGTTTTGGCGCCAGTTTACAAACAGATTGTCAAGACGATGCTAAAGAAGCCCTTGTTTTTTTGCTGGAGCCAATAAATGCATCCTGGAAAATTCCAATTGGATATTTTTTAATAAATGGCATTAATGCAGAACAAAAAGCCGCTCTTCTAACAGAGGCAATCCATTTGGTAGAAGAGGCCGGTGTAAATGTCAAAGCCATTACATTTGACGGCTGCCCAGCAAATATTACTATGGCGAAAAAGTTAGGCTGTTCGTTTGAAGTTGATCAAATAAACTCCACCTTTAAAAATCCCTGCAATACTTCAAAAATAGCGGTATTTTTAGATCAGAACACATGATCAAGTTGGTGGGAAATGCATTTGAGTTTTATAGGGATTTGAAAGACGAACGGGGCAATATTATATCGTGGGAATATCTCATTCACTTACATAATCTACAAACAGCGGAAAATTTTCATTTAGCTAATCGACTAGGAGCTGCTCATTTATTTTTTAAAACTAAAATTATGAAAGTAAGCTTAGCAACCCAAATTTTTAGTAAGAGCGTATCAGATGCACTCACATTTTGCAAAGAAAAGCTTAATTTACGTGAGTTTCAAGAAGTCACACCCACAACACAGTTTCTGGACATAATGAATGACCTTTTTCATATTCTGGACTCGCACACCCATGGATATGATTTGAAACGAGCAGTCAATGCAGAAAATGCTGCGAATATTATATTTAAATTAAAGACTTCAAAAGTTGCTCTACTAAATATGTCCACAGACATAATTGTAAGAAAGGTAAAAAAGGAAATTCAACTAGTTAAATCACCTCGATATACCGGATTCATAGGATTTTGTGTGTGTATCGAAAGTGCGATTTCTCTCATCCAAGACTTGGTCCTGAACTCAGAGTGCGTCTTAAAATATCTTCCTTTACATAAAATAAGCCAAGACCACTTGGAACACCTGTTTGGAAGTATAAGATGCCACGGTGGATCAAACAACAATCCTAGTGCTAGGGTATTTGAAAATATATACAAGAAGCTCCTGACTTATGCGCAAATAAAAAATATGCTGATTGGTGTACCAAATCACAACGCCTTACAATTTCAAAAGGACACTAAAAACAAGTTATTATACGGATCTATCACAGTAATAGAAATTTGTCGTCGTTGTGAAATTTATATTAAGAGGGCGATCAACGAGTGTGGTTCGAAGGTGCTGTATTCGAAATATAATACCGATTATTTTATAAGATCGGTTTTAAAATCTCTGATTGGGTATAATTTATTTCCGGATATAAATTTTCATCAATTTACCTAAACCAAAACTAAACCAAATTAATTCATTTTAAAAATCAATAATAACAGGATTTGTTTTTTTTTTTTGTATTTGATTGATTTTGATTAAATATTATTTCTATGATTTTAATTGAGTATTTTTCATAATTTTATAATGCATTTCATCGATATCGAGCATTGAAATTACCAGAATGGTTGAGGATCACCTTAAGAACTTAAACGAAAAGATCGCCGGTTTTGACGCTTCCTTATCGTTCAATAACACCCTCATAGAAAGTATGAAAAACAAGTTTGAAGAAAAGGTATCTATCATAGAAAAACTGGAAAAAGAAAATACACATCTTCGATCAACGGTGCATAGTCTCTCAGAAAGGCTAAATTTGGTTGAGCAAAATCTCAGGGAGACTAACGTCGAGATCAATGGGCTACCTGAGCATCGGTCTGAAAATCTTGTGAACGTCGTCCAGCAATTGGGAAAAATCGTTGAATGTCCGATTAACAACGAAGATATACAATACGCTACAAGAGTTGCCAAATTGAATAAAGACAGCGATCGTCCCAGATCAGTAGTTGTGAAACTATGTAAACGAGTAACCCGTGACCACCTCCTAGCTGCTGTTACCAACTACAACAAACGACACAAGGACGACAAGCTCTCTACGCAACATCTCGGCCTTGGTGGTAAGAGTGACCCTATTTTTGTGTCTGAACACTTGAGTCCTCACAATAAGAATCTACACGCTGTAACGAGGCAAAAGGCAAAGGCAGCGCAATTTAAATTCGTTTGGGTTCGTAATGGTCGGATTTATGCCAAAAAAAACGAATCAACTCCTGGAATACATATCCGCAGCTTCGACAGTCTACCATTAATCAAGTAGAATGGAGCCAATATGACAATGGTTATTGATGTGCAGACTAACATTCAATCAATTTAATATAACCAAAATGTTCGAGGTATCCGCACAAAAACAACTGAAGTGTTCAAGAGCATCCTACAATGCGGCTACTCTGTCTTGGCGCTGACGGAGACCTGGCTGAACTCCAATATTTCCGATAGCGAAGTAGTGGATAACTGATACTTAGTTTACCGTAGGGATCGTGACCTAACACGTAGTTCAAAAACTGACGGAGGAGGTGTTTTAATAGCCGTGTCAAAACTTATTCCTTCATGTCGAATGTACGCCTGGGAAAGTGAGTGTGAGGACATCTGGATCACATTGGATGTAGTTATGAATAAAAAACGTAAAAAAATTGCAGTATGTGTAGTCTACCTGCCTCCTCCAGTCAAACTTGATCTCTTGAATACGTTTTTGGATAATGTTAGTAACATTTCTGATTGTGTGGATGCAATTTTGGTTATGGGCGATTTCAATTTGGGTTTCATCAATTGGACCCCTGTATCTAACTTAACGCATATGATTCCCCACAGTGATGCTAACCCGAATGCCGATAATAATAGTGGCCGGCTGGGGTTTGCTCTCACTGATTTTATCGCTTTGTCAGGGTTACAACAAAAGAATACGATAAGTAATCAAAGAAATAAAATCTTAGACTTGGTCTTAACAGATGAAAACTGTGTAATTTTAAAGGCCGATGCCATCAGTAAAATCGACCCTTACCATCCACCGCTAGAAATCACGTTGGAAGTCAGGCCCCAGTCGTCACTTAAATATGCCCCTCGCATTGACTACAACTTCTACAAGGCCAACTATGGCGCTATTTGTTCGGAACTCGGTGCGGTGAGGTGGTCTGAATGTTTTGATGATCATATAAACGTTGACCAAATGGTTTTCAACTTTTACAATAAATTAAATCCAATAATTCATGAACATGTACCTAAACGCAGGCCTCGCAATGATAGACATCCCATTTGGTTTACGCGTGATCTAATACGGGTTCTGAGGGAGAAGGACAGGTTGCGGCATAGATATCGTAAGTATAATAATCCCCGAGATAAGCTCAAATACGACTCAGTCAGACGGCAATGTGATAAACTGTTGAGTGATTGTTATGCTAACTATATGGATACTATTGAAAACAACCTCAAAACGAATCCCAAGACGTTCTGGACTTTCATTAAAAATAAAAGATCGACATCAAACGCGTTACCTACAGTAATGCACGACAATAACGATAACCATTGCTCGGGTGGTCCTGACATTGCTAATTTATTCGCATCACATTTTGGTTCGCTTTACTCTAATACGGCTTCTGCAGCTTCCTCTGCCAACGTCACTTGCCTCAGCATAACTGAAAAGGATATAATCTCAAAATTGAAGACGCTAGATACTAACAAAGGAGCAGGGCCCGATGGGATTCCTCCACTCTTCATCAAAAGATGTGCGTCGCTTTTGTCTTACCCGTTAAAACAAATTTTCAATAAATCACTTACAAGCGGTACCTTCCCTACTGTATGGAAGCGAGCCCGGATAGTTCCGGTCCTAAAGAAGGGAGACAACGATAACGTGAGGAATTATAGACCCATCTCAATACTGTCATGCTTTTCTAAAGTGTTTAAAAGTATCGTCTGTCCAATATTAACAAGGCATACCAAATCTCTGATACGGGTGGAACAGCACGGTTTTCAGGAAAACAAATCTGTTCTTACCAATCTCGTCACATATGTCACGCCTATCATGGACAAAATCGATGGGAACCAGCAGGTTGATTCTGTCTATACCGACTTTGCTAGCGCTTTTGACAGTGTCGACCACAAACTCTTAATAAGTAAGCTGCATAGTCAGTTTGGTGTTTGCGGATCGATGCTGAGCTGGTTTGAATCATACCTCAGAGATCGGTAGCAGATAGTGGTCTTGGCTGGATATGAGTCTAAAAAATACTTTGCCACATCCGGAGTACCTCAGGGGTCCCATCTGGGCCCAATACTGTTCTTACTCTTTGTTAACGATATTGTAGCCGAAATCCACCACTGCCGGTGTTCCCTGTTTGCCGACGATATGAAAATCTCGCGACAAATCAGTTCAGTAGATGACGTGGACTTAATGCAGGCTGACTTGGACAGAGTTTCTTCATGGTGTCGCGTCAATAAAATGAAGCTCAATGCCTCAAAATGTCAGCATATACGTTTCACACGGAAAAGAAAAAATATCAAAACGGCAGTCCACATAAACAATGAGGAAATCACTGTTGTAACGGAAGTTAGGGATTTAGGCGTAATTCTTGACTCCGGGCTGAATTTTATCTCCCACCATAGCAGCATTGTAAAGAAGGGAGCAAAAATGTTGGGTTTTATCAAACGCACTACTAAAGACTTCAGGCGTCCTACCTCGCGCATAACGTTATTCAATGCTTTGGTTCGGAGTGTGCTTGAATTCGGCAGTGTCGTCTGGAATCCACATTATGCAGTTCACTCCGATCGTATCGAGGCTATTTAACGGTCGTTCACTAGGCATCTGGCTTTTGTCACACCTGGTGTCAGCATGAGGTGTTCGTACGATGAGAGGCTGTCTCGTTTCGGACTTCATACCCTGCTGCATCGCAGACGTATGCTGGACTTGCTCTTTTTCCAGAAAGTTGTACGATGCCATGCGTTATGCGAAAACCTGTTAGAACGCGTCGCAATATGCGTCCCTAAAATAAACGCGCGAAGAAAATGTAGCGACTTGTTTAATGTCCCCCGATATAAAACGAATCTAGGGTTGAATTCCCCAATTGCAAGGCTGCCATCAACCTATAACGCTTGGTGCAACATTCTCAACCTGGATATTTTTCATGACCACCCCACTCGGCTCAAACAAAAGTTGTTGGAAAGGAAAGGGAAACCTAAACCCAAACAAAATTGTATTTAGTGATATATTTAATGTGCATTCTCATATTTCGTCATCATTGTACAGAATTTTTACTATATACTTTTTTTTTACTATACAGTATGTTACGAAAACCCTGTCCGACCCACAAGGATAATAAGGGTTAGGTAAACAAATGACCAAATAAAATATAAAATTTTGCATAATCATCATAGTAACAATACTAATGAATTTTGAAATAATCTTTTTTACCAGCGAATTTACTGTAACTTCCCCAAAATTCGGGAAATTTAAAAAAGTGTAAACACCATTTTAGACCTTATAACTGTCGGCGGCGTCAGTGTGTCTAGCCGCCGACGCGCAAAGGAATAATTAGAGCTGTACTAGTTTTTGCGTAATAAAGTTTTGTTTTATGAATCGAATGATTTGTTGTAAAAACGCAGATTACCTAATGGTAAAAGTACTTTTTTTGATTATCGATTAATTATTCATAACAATATTGTAACACAAGTACCTATTATTAGTAAATAGGAACTAGAAAGGTCTTATGAAATACGATTTTAGGAGAATATTATAAACAATGTAAAGCATTTAAGTTCACCTGATTTAAGTTATGTGAAAGTTCTAAAATCTAAAGAATGCCATGCGATGTTGAATCGATGCATGAAATTCTGAAATACAAAATTGATACCAAAAATCGATACGAGAAATGTTTTGAATACTTTCACACCTCTAGTCAAAGGGCACCGCCGTGCAGTTAGAGTACCTATTTTTATGAAATAAAAATCATTTTTATTTTAAATTTATTAGTTTCGCGTAGACATCGCGTCCGTGTAGACGTATCGTTTATTGTGTGATCATATAGTTTTCTAACGTAATGTAACCTGCTGATGGAAGGTACCTAGTAAAACTGAAATTGTGTTGTGTTGTGATCAGGTGTTGAACGATTCGGATGTGACTACTTCTTGGTCAATGTGGTTCCAGCATGATGGTGCCCCACCATATTTTTGCCGACCTGTACGTGAGTACCTCCACTATCAGTTCGGCGAGCAGTGGATTGGTAGGAGTGGACTAACGTTGTGAAACACCGTGCTAATCTCGTGGGACGGTGCCAGGCCGGTATCGTTCTTAGTGAACGAAATATGGAACAACATCTCCGCCACAGCCATTGTGCTCATCGAATGAAATTCGAAGATACATTCGGAGGGTCAGTGCTTGATCACGTAGACTCGCGGGCGCGGTGGCGGGCTCGGTCACGAAATATCAAACAAATGACGAAATATCAAAGTGTTCACGTATGAAACGCACGTGCGGTGTAAGTAGCGGGCTAGCAGGCGACCGGCGCGCGCGGCGCGCTCGCTACAATTACAAACGCGAGAGATGTTTGTGTGTGTTCACGTTAAACTAGCGCAAAGCGCGCGATTACCCCGCGACGTCAGGTAAGATCAACCAGTTTGAACTTGTCGCTTGAATCGCAATCGCGCAAACGCCTGGCGGCTAATGTGAACACGAACTCGCAACGTCTCCGCGCCCGAACCCGCCCCCGCGCCCGCGCGTTTCTACGTGAACAAGCACTCAGACGACCTTCCTACTTAAAAAAAAAAAGTTCTTTTCACGAGCTGCCTAAGTAGGTATCATTGTTTCTTTCTAGAGTCGATAAACGTGGTTAGACTACCAATACCTACATGCATGAGGTCAACTGAGGTCATGACCTGTGCCTGTGTTGCCATGAAATTACCTATTTATTTTATTTATTTTTAAGGGGGTATTTTTTTTTAGTTTAGCCAGGTTATGTACGCATTAGTAGAATCAGCTAACGATACCTAACAACACCTTCACGGGTCGGACAGGGTTTTTGTAACATACTGTATTTTTTTTTTTTTTGTCACATATTCTTATTACTTTATTATAGGTATTCAATGTTAATAAATTAATCCCCAATTATTATTGACTAGATTTAAATCTTATTAGGTATTATATTTTTTGACATATTATATTCAATTTATTGTTATTGTATCTAGTTGTTTAGTAATTTTATTTTTACGCGAATGTTGTGCACGTCTGTTATTGAGACCTACACTAAAATAAGACTGTTGAAATGTTAAATGTCCATGTTTGTGTTTGTGTTGTTGATGTGCCTTAAATAAATAAATAAATATCAACTATTTTCCCTTGAAGTAGAACAGCCCTAACGATTGGCATACCTACGCAACTTGACCAATTGCAGCCGCGCGTTCTTCCTAGCCCCCCCCGGCCCGCGGTAGTGAGCCGTGTGCTTTGAAGAAATCCGTCAATGCGCTCTCTAGTGGTTTTATTCTCTTTGACCAAAGTATACGTTGATCAAGGATTTCCGAACATTCATTCAACCAGACTAAACGTTCATCAAAGATGTCTATACATTCATTCAACCAGACTATACGTCCATCAAAGATTTCCATACATTCATTCAACCAGATAATATGTTCAACAAATATTTCCATACATTCATACAGTGCTAAAAAAAAGTACCTAAAATATATGCATCTATAAGACTTGGGCGAGGGGTTGGTGATGGCAGTGTGGTTGATCATTGCGTTCTAAAATACAACCCCAACTGAAAAGTTGAAAACAAAAATCATTTTGTCCGCCGCCTAAAATATTTCTACAGCATGACTCGACATTCCTCGAACATGTATTCGTTGAAACTACTTGATCAGGAAACAAAATATGAACACTTGCGACAACTGGAAATACGCAGAGATTGTCATAAATTTTATAATAATTGGCGGTTTAAAAAAGAAATTGTAATTTTAGTCAAGTTTGTTGTTTTTGGGACTGAAAGTAAGTTTCTTTTTAATGTTAAGTAATTAGTTAACTGTAAAGATAATGTATGGACTGTTTTTAATTTTTTCGTTAAAAGTGATCATTTGAAGACTAAATTTGCTCCGAAATGAGAATGGCATCAGCTCATGTTTGGTTGTTCAAAAATGTTTAAACATTTTATTTTTCTTAGTTAGTTCGATTCCCACACGGAACAAACATTATTTGTATGACCTACATGTAGTTGTTTCATGTCTGGCTATTTGCACGTGCATGTGAATTTTAATGTTTGTAAACGCATCCACGATACAGAAGTAATTCGTAGTGTGGGGCAACGTTTTTATAAAAAAAAAAAAAAAAAAAACAAACAAATCAGTTGCGCGGAATTGGACTATCGACTACATAATATATATAACTAGCGACCCGCCCCGGCTTCGCACGTGGACAAATGATATAGGTAGTACTCGAGCCTTCCTCAAGAAACGATGGCCCTTCAATAAAAATGTCTACTGTGCCACCCATCAGGCAGTTTCTTACTCAAGATACATCAAAATCAAAAAAAAAAATCAAATCATTTATTTCAAATAAACCAGTTACAGGCACTTTTGAATTGTCAGAAGGTCGGTCAGTCAGTAAGGCGAAGCTAGTCGCCCATTCCAAAGAGTAGGTACCTATGGAGACGAATGGGCAAGAAACTCCATGGACACTTAAATTATCAAGCTAATGATAAGAATATTTGGCTACACCATTCATGTTGAAATCAACCTTATGAGGACGATGCAGAAATATATTGAATGCCGAGAGCGTCCATTATGGAAAACAAACAAAAAAAAAGTAACAATTCAGAAATTAAAATACGCCGTGGCAGCTAAGAGATGACCTGTTCCCTCTGACGGCGTCCGTTCACGAACATGTCGTATGAATCAGCGTCATTCAGCTCAACCATATTGAAGGGAACATAATGACCAAACACACACACCACCACCAGCGAGACATTTGAGTGAGCATGACATACTCTCAACAGCCAGCGCACAAACAAGCCAATAAAAACTCTATTGTAAAAATGTATACATTGGCATCTGAAAGAGCCACCTATTTTCTTGAACCTTGTTGTTCGTACAATAAATCAACCTTATTGTCCATGGATAGTCAGTTCCACCACCTTCAAACAGAATGAAAGCCTACCGGGGTAGCAAGTTTTTTCGAAATAATGGTCCCACGCTCCGGCCCACTCCCTCCGCGGTTTAGGCAGAGAAACACTCATGTAGCAGGCAGCCGACAGGGGCGCGAGCGGAACGCGGATTTTTCTTGGTTAGTTTTGAATAAATCGTGATATCTCCTGAATGCAAACAACCAATTCCAATAATCCAAAAAGAGATCTGCTGCCATTAAAATTACCTCTGATATTATGCTACCATAAAAATTACCTATGCATGTTATATACTGTTCGCGCCATCTGGTTAATATGCGAAGTGCCACTACACCAGAGCGCGGTACCAGAGGGACGCGGGAGGGGGGCGATCGCCCCGCGCCCTCAACGACACTCTCTCACCGACGACAGCCCGGACGCGCGCTAGTTAGCCATTTTACTTAAATTTAAATATAACTGTAATAAACGAATAATAATAAACGAATTTTTAAAAAGCGCAATTAAAAGGAATCATTGAAGAAGACCTAGACAACCTGCATCCCCGCAACATATACATAAAAAAACCTTCCACTTGAATCCCTGTATCTATTAACTTTACAGATTGAATCAAACAAAGCGACATAGGGAAAGTAAAAGGGACTGTTTTATGATATGTAGTGATTTTTACAAAGAGTATTATACATATTGTAATCTACATTTCCGCTACATATTTCGGTTAAATTTTTATAACTGCTGAAGGTACCAACAACTCTTCAGAGTTCCCTTAGGATACTTGTACACAGGTAACTGCAAAATTGTAGGAGTGTTAAAGGGAGGTGGCTTTCAGCCCATGCTCTAGGGCTCCGACAAATAGAAACAGGTTAGGTTTTCTTCTTCTTTTGATGTTTGCAAAGATGTACAATCTGGCCCCGTACAACCCGCTGTTCTGATAATCGCGGTAGTACTAAGAGAATGGATAAAAACAAGTGTTGACGATTAAAGTTGCTGATCTCTGAAGGTAATTTTCTCTTGTAGCAAGTATTTTGTTAATAGTATTTAATAGTACATAAATGATACGATTTATAGAGGTAAATCAGTTTTTTGATTTTTCCCTTTGGCGTGGGCAAGAAGTATCACACGATCATACAAGCCGCGCGGAATGGAATGCCGTGAAATAGGAGAGGCCTATTTCCAGCAGCGGACTACATATATAATGATGTTTTATTACAGTCATATTGTAATTCAAAATGATTACTTTTATTTTACATTTTTTTTTTTTTTATAATTTATAAACTTGCACTTGACCGCAATCCCGCCTGATGGTAAGCAGTGATGTGATCGTTGATGACAAGGCGCGCTAGTATATAATTCACTTATTTTATATATCATTCACTTTTATATCAATAAATATATTACTGTAATAATATTATTGGAACAATGGTTTACAAAACTAACTTAAACCTATATGAACTACATCTAGACGAGAACGAGACGTGGCTAATCGATTGTGGAGGACACCCACAATGTATATTGTTATACTCTTTGGACGACAGCATGTGTTTGCATAGTACAGTGGATTAAAGTATTTCACTTTTCAAAACCCATGGAATCAATGACACAACTCGGTTAGTTGTGAACATTGTAAAAAATATTATTGGTGAAGGTGAAGAAGCTAGAAGTTTTGAGCAAACATATGCAGCGCAAACAGTAGTGTTAGATTGTTAAGTTGATAGGTAGATACGACATGAGAGAAAACAGTAAAACTTTTTTTTTCGTACGTAGTTAATAATGGGAAACCTTTCCCTCGGGCTTCAAATACCCACCAAACAGACCCACAGGTGGGTCCCTGAACACCGATATGTCTCCAAAGGCCTTCAGTGCATCCTCTGAAATTGTATTATCTTTGAAGACCCACTATTGAGATATTTTCTTTAACTTAATAACAGTAGGACACCTTCTGAAGAAGTTAAGATAGTGGTGTGAAAGGTGTGATCGTTTTGTAGAATACCTACTTAGTGAATTTTCCATCAGAGAATTTTATTTTCTAATTCGAAGATATATTCGAATATTCGAAGATAATAAAATTTCAGAGGAACTACTAGTGGTCCTTTGGAGACATCAGTGTTCAGGGTCCCACCGGTGGATCTGTTTGGTGGGTCTTTAAAGCCAGAGGGAACTCCCCAAATATATCAGCTTAAAATTTTTGCCTTGAATATGCATGCTCAAAAACTCTGGGCTCCCCCACCATTTGTAAAACCGTAATTGAAATTTTACTCCTACATCAAAATGCAGGCGTTAGTACCGATTTAGTGCGCGCCAAATGGTCTTTGTGCCGTTGTAATTCTCATATTGCAGTTCCTCTCATCTGAGCCGCGTGGGTATCTGTATCATGAGGAATCTGTTCGCGGCATCTCAACTTTCCGGAGCAACTTCGCCAGAACACCTCTCAATTTGTTGTTAGACAAACCCTGGAATTAAAAAAAACACGTTAGCTCATTTAACCTTTCAAATCAGGCTTTAAGCTGCTCCTTTTCTGATAGAAAAAATGAAACAGAAAACTTATTGGCAGGTGCCAATAACATTCCCATCAAAAGCGGTCCAACTATTTCAGATATTAGCCGGAACAAACAGACAAAAATTTTATAATATTTTTATAAAATTTTTGTCTGTTGTTGTTTTTTTGAATGTGGTGTATGTGTCGTAATAAAACGTTATTTTTTGTTTACGCGAAACCCGAAAAACGTGTCCAGTATTTTTAAGTAAAGAATCTATGTACAAAATTTGAAAAAGATATCCTACAAAACCACAAAGGTATGAGCGTCTTATCTTAATTGGTTGTCCCAACAAAAATATGGTCAACGCACAGCTCGCCCGTCCACGCCTACAGCGGCGCGGCGCAGTGGGGCCTGTCCAGTTATGCGCACGCGCCTAGTACTTTGATATACCGTCAGCTGTGTTACACGCTCGGTAATCAGACTGCAACCATTTCTAAGTATATTTGGGGAAAAAATATGACATGGTGTAAAAATGATTGGAATCGATTTAAATGAAATGGTTTAATCAAGCAGGATCACTGATCACTTTTACACGTCATATGTTTTTTTTTTAAACTAGATGAAGGCGGCATTTCCTAACTGACTACCTCTCGAGAAGAAATAGCCGAAACAAACTCAGGGATCATCGTCTTTTTTACAAGTCCAGACATTAAAAATGAAAATGAAAATGTTCACAGTAATTTACGTTATAATTACCCATACTGCTTAATAACAATGCTTAACAGAGCGAGCAGCTTAGTCCCAAGCTTTTTTTGTCTTCTTAATAATCTGTGATTTTATAATACCCCTTTTTGCAAATTTAGTTGTTTATTCCGAACAAACTATATTTCTGTCAAAAAACCCGTGTCCGTTAGGAATCTCCTGGAGATTTCGTGGATCGGGTCGGTTTAAATGACAAATATTGCCTGTCTAGAGTATACTTTTCTTAATCTTACTTACACAGACTAAATACAGAAAGAATAAGAAAGGCATAAAACATCACATGCTAAATATTCAACAAAGTTTATTATCGAATTTTTTTAAAATAAAAAGCGTTTATGTCAACGGACGCGGCAATTGTACGGGTTGACTATCGGAGCAGTATTTTTGTTAAGCTTGCAGATGCAAAATATGTAAGTAAGTGTCTGTTATTTTACTTGATTATTGTACAATAATGTGGTATTATCTAAATAAAACAATAACTTTGGAAAAAAATATAAATGACGACTTTACGACTTTTGTACCAAAAACTGAGAAAAAGTAGCTAAACCTACTTCAAATTTCGAATCGACAATAGATTCCACGATAAAACTGTACAAAACTATAGAAAATAATATAGCTTATTTCATAACGATTACAGTGACATAAGGTGTGACGAGCTATGCTCTTTAATTTCAGAGCTATCGTAGTTTTAGTGAACGCGCGTTCAGCCGGCCGCACTCTAACAGATCCGCGGAGTTGCGCAATAGAGGCCTAACATTACGATTGGATAAGAGGCGTAGAGAGTAACGGACCACGCTCAGTGTGGTGTTCCGTAGTTTCCCATCAGTCACAACAAGTGATCGCACATAAATCCATACTAATATTATAAATGCAAAAGTAACTGTCTGTCTGTCTGTTACGCTTTCCCGCTTAAACCTCTCGACCGATTTTGATGATATTTGGCACAGGCAATCTTTAGACGCTTAGAAAGAACATAGGCTACCTTTTATTGAAAAAAAAAAAAAAATGATATTCCCGAGGAAAATCTAAAAAGCGCGATATAACCGGATTCCACGCGGGCGAAGCCGCGGGCGGAAAGCTAGTAAGACATAAAAAATGGCTATTTATTACATTAAGTTGAAATACCAAAGTACGGAATCCTAAAACCGGGTCCACAAATAAACGGTGACAACTAAAGAAAGAGTTATAGCTTCCACCTAGTCTATATCTCACACCCATCCTGACCCCATCAACTCTGGAAAATCATAACAGCGCGAAGTAGCCCAAAATACATCGCCATCTCTCGGGAAGTTGTGTTACTAATTTATACATACTAGACGTTCTATATGTTGGATTTTCGGTGGTAATTTGGGATTACCTAAACCGATTTTGATAATTCGAATTTATTATTCTTTCAAATTAAAAAGTAATATCAAAATCGGTTCAGGCGTCCAGGGTAATAAAATATGTAAATTAAGATTAAAAAAAAAAACTTGCATTTAAAGAATAATTTACAAACTTCCTTGAGAAATTATTCTGTTAAATTTTATAAAAATCAACCCATAAAGTTCAAAATATATTTTTAAGTACTTATACAGTATGTTAAGAAAACACATGACCAAATATAATATAAAATTTTACGTAATCATCATAGTAACAATACAAATGAATTTTGAAATAATCTTTTTTTCCCGCGAATTAATTCCAACTTCCCAGAGTATTTGGTATTTTTTAAAAAAAGTAACAACACCGGTATTATTATGAGCGAATAGCGATGTGATCACGTGCCGCGTGCCCGGTTTTGTATGCATTAGTAGAATCAGTTATCGATACCTAACAATACCTTCACGGGTCGGATAGGGTTTTCTTAACATACTGTATAGTTCTACTTTTACTTTTACTGTAGTTTTTTTCTGATTTTTCAAACTTATGGTTGAAATGTTGCAGGTTACACATTTATGTTTACTTTCGGAGCGATTATTTACGAAAACGTTATAAAAAACGATTTTAGTAAACGTAAAGTAGTATGTATTTAAAGATAAATAGGTTATCTTTAAATACATTTCTATAAATATATCACGAGTTGGGTGGAAATTAAAAATATTCACTCCCCTCTTTACTTGTGTACGGACGACAGCAGGCCAGGCTACCCCAAACTGTCAGATATTCATAATCAACCTTGAGCCTTAAATCTTTAAAGATGAAGTTGAAAATCTAATACAGTAATCCGACAGATTGTAATAGCTTGATGTGCTGTAGTATGACCTATCCTTTATTATTTTTTTTTTTTTATTTTAGCAGTGTTTCAGCGTCGTTAACATACATCATCAACCTTTTTATTGTCCCACTGCTGGGCACAGGGCTCCTCTCATATAGAGAAGTAATCAAGCTTGAACTAGCGTGGACTTGCTCAATGCGGAATGGCGATTTCAGACTCTCAAAGTCCAGGTTTCCTCAAGATATTTTCCTTCACCTTATAATCAGTCATTGGTGTCCAAAATATACTTAGGAAGTACATATAACTTAAGAAAAGTTACATTGGTACTTGCCTGGCCTGGAATTGAAGCCGCACACTCCTACTCGAGAGGCTGGTGTTTTAACCACTAGGCCACCACGACTCCACATACATATTGGTACCTAATTACAGCATACGGCATAGTGCTAAGTAACGGCCACTGAGATTATCCGCGGGCGCACAGACAGATAAGACTTGGCGAAACTTGACTACAGAACCCCAAAAATGGTTACTTCAATATTACAAACAGACACTCCTAATTTTACTTTTAATAAGTATTACACAATATGTAAAGAAAACTCTGTCCGATCCGTGAAGGTATTGTTAGGTATCGATAACTGATTCTACTAATGCCTATAAAACCGGGCTAAACTTAAATAAGTATTTCGCGTAGGTAATATTTGCAAACGAATATGCACATGTAAACTTAGAAGCTAAATGATACGATAATTAACTCTCAAAAATGAGGTATCTAAAAAGTGCGATATAACACGCGGGCGAAGCAGCGGGCGGATAGGTAGTATTGTATACAGTGTGTTAAGAAAACCCTATCCGACCTGTGAAGGTGTTGTTAGGTATCGATAACTGATTCTACTGATGATGAATGAAGTCTGGGAGGACCTCTTATCCGAATGGCAAAGTAGGTGGGATAATTCCATCAAGGGCCGGCACCTCCATCTATTCTTTCCATCCGTTGGCGATCGGCTGGCTAAGACATGGCTGGAGGTTGACCACTGCGTTGCCCAATTTCTCACAGGTCATGGCAACTTTAAAAGTAAACTGTATTCTTTTAAACTTGTTCCTTCCCCTTTGTGTCAGTGTTCTACATCGAACTGTGAATTTGAACAGTCCGCACATCACATCTTGTGGGAGTGTGTTCTTTGGCAGAATGAACGCAATATTATGTTGGATAGTGTACAAGTTACACCCGGAGTCGTTTATTATACGGACCTTGTAGAAACTAGAACCAATTTCCGTGCGTTCAGGCGCTTTTGCCAAACCTATTATTGGAATCAATTGTAACAGCTAATACCTACTTAGGACCCATTAACTTAATCAAATTTTATTCCGTGGTGTTTGGCAATCTGGGCTTCTCCCAGTTGCAATAATGTCCCTTTGTGCCGATTGGCCTAATTCTGTTCTGTCTCCTGCTTGTTATGGAGGGAAGTGGAAAAAATATCTTTTTTCTTACTCCTCCGCTATTCTTTTCTGATTAATTTCGTTGCGGGACCCAAGACAGTTGAATCGTTTCTCCGGGACTTGTCGAGCTTCATTTCTAGGCGTTTTTCTGGCGGTCGCCACTGTTGATTCTGGCTTTCAGGAGTTGCAGTGGTGGGGAAAAGTGTGGCGGGTTTTGTCTCAAAAAAAATAAAATAAACTGATTCTACTAATGCATACAAAACAGAGAAAAACTTAAAAAAAAAATCCCCCTAAAAAAAAAATATTTCGCAAAAAGAGGTAACTTAATAAATGTGCGTTATGCACCCTTCCGCGGGCGGCGGGCAGCAGAGCACGCGGCACGTGGTCGCATCGCTATTCGTTCATAATAATACCGGTGTTGACACTTTTTAAAAATTACCAAATTTCGGGGAAGTTGGAATTAATTCGCGGGAAAAAAAATTTTTTTCAATATTCATTTCTATTGGTACTATGATGATTACGTAAAATTTTATATTATATTTGGTCATGTGTTTACCTAACCTTTATTATCCTTATGGGTCGGACAGGGTTTTCTTAACATACTGTATAGTAAACTGTGTAGGTTTGATGTTCAATCACGCTAAAATGGTTTAATAATAATTGAAATCACCAAATATGTTGACAAGTCAGAACATATACACATGGATAGTTTAAAAAGAAAAATATTTTTCTCAAATTTTTGGAGAATTATAAACTTTATATTTCTATCAGGTTAAGATACAATAGCCGCGGCTGGTCCGTGGATGGGTGGGCCCCGGAAATCACACTTAGATCTTCATGCTAAGTTAAACTCATCAATTGGTAAAAATTGCAATTAAGAGGGGACTCGTGGTGGCGCTTTCTCTATAGAAACGTATTCCCTTTTTTCGTGGATAACGCGTATAAAGCAATTAATTTTCTTTCTAAAATTTTTCATCTTTATATGTGCCCCTATCATTGGATTTTCTCTAAAATATATCTAATAAAAGAAATATAATATATACAAAATGTGACTAGATAAATTTTAGTTTAATGGTCATTAATGGTTATTTTTAAAATTATGAGTTAATTGGACCATTGCTTTGCTATTATATTATTAGATTAACTAATTAATATACTTTATTGTGGAGCTTTGATCTGCTGTTTTGCTGCATCTTGTTAGACTGGAGACCAAACTAATGCAATGACTAATGCAGCAATGGCTTAGTGGTATTGGCCACGGTTTAAAAGTTGTAGGTTGTAGATTTAAACCGGCATGTTCAGCAAAAACTTTGAAGACATGACAGTACTGGGCACGCGTGGTAGTTTACAGCCCACTCCGTCACCGACAGGAGGCCTGTGCCTCAGGAGATGGAACATTATATGCTGGTTTTGTTAAGTTAGGCAAATGATGAATTTAGAACTGGTTATCTTTTTATAACGCTTTGTGTTTATTAAATAAAAATATCTTACCATAAGTTCTTTGTCTGGAGAGTTAAATGTAGTAGTACCACCCCCCAACTGATTCTAAAAAACAAAGTAAAATGGTAATGTAACCGTTTACAAAACGACTAAGAACTATAAAATAACAAATCTATGAAAATGGGAGTTTTCAATACTTTATAATTTCCTATATTATATTGAGCGATCATTTAGAAAGTTAGTGGAAGGGAATATCTATGCTTATTATAGTCATCACCGACATTAGTGCAGAAAAACGTGAGTAAACAAATTAACGACTCACAAATAAACTTATTAACGAAAGTTCACAATATTAACTAAAGCCTGAATACTAATTCAGGATTTAGTTAATATAACTCACTGGAGTTATGTAGTATTATATACACCATTCGGAATAAGAATCATCAAAAATGACCTTTTTAACTAAATTTAAGGTTTATATACGCCATATTTAAACTACAGGGTGGGCCATGAATTAGTTAACAATTGAAAAAATCGTATAAAGAAAACTATTTGACATATTTTTAAAATTATTTATTTACAAGAAAGTTAATTATTTGGAATTTATTTTTTAAAAACAACATCATCTAAATGTCCACCGTTTCGATTTTTGCACTCTTCTAAGCGAGCACCGAAATTTTCGAATACTCGTCGACAAAGAGACCGCGAGATCGCTGACATTTCTTCGCTAAGTTTTTCCTTTAGTTCACGTAGTGTTCTTGGTTTATGGATTTAAACACGGCTCTTCAAATAACCCCGTAAAAAGAAGTCTGCTGGGGTTAAATCTGGACTCCTGGGTGGCCATGGGATGTCGCCTCGTCTGGAAATCAGCTTTTCCGGAAACATTTCTTTGACTACCGGCAGGGACTCGTTGGATGTGTGACAAGTGGCTCCATCTTGTTGAAACCATGTGTTACGATTGTAGCCAGCAAATTCCAGTAGCTTCGGTGCCAAGAACCCCCGTAACATTTTCACATATTCAACAGAATTCACAGTAACCGAACGCCCGCGAGAATCTTCGAAAAAATAGGGCCCAATGATTCCTTTTGCTGAAATTGCAGCCCATACCGTTACCTTGGGAGAATGAACTGGCCTCGCGTGTTTAGATTTGGGATTTTCGCTGCTCCAATATCTGCAATTCTGTTTGTTTACGTGTCCGTTGAGGTGGAAATGGGCTTCGTCGGAAAATAAGAGGTTGTCAAAATTATTGAATCGATCTAACATTGTTTCGGCATAACACTTGCGCAAATTTAAATCATTAGGTTTTAATTCCTGTACTAACTGGATCTTATATGGATGTAATTTCATATCTAATTTCAAAATACGGCGCAATGATGTTCGGGATAGTCCTAATTCAGCCGAACGTTTGCGCGTCGATAAATTTGGATCACGTCGAACTGATGCGGAAACTCGCTGCACGTTCTCTTCGCTCCGAGAAGTCCGTGGGCCGCTGGTTTGCTTCACGTTTAGTGTAGATCCGGTCTCTTCGAACTTTTTTACCCATTTCTTTATTAATGGAGTACTCGGACACTGATTTAAATCGTGTAAGTCGTATTCAACGCGAAATAAGCGTCTCACAGTAATGAGCGAACAGTTGTTTAAATAAAATTGTTTCACACAATAAGCGCGCTGCGGCCCCGTGAAACGATCCATTGCGACTAAATTTTCGAGAAGCGAGCTAGTGGTAACGCCCCTCCCCGCTCCCCGCGCGGCTTGTATTAGCGCGGGGTGTTAAGTTTAAATGTTAACGAATTCTTGGCCCACCCTGTATCTATGGATCTTCCCTTCCTATATTTGTTGTAACTAAAATTAATGTGTACGGACGACAGCAGGTCAAGCTACCCGAAACTGTCAAATATTCCCGACCAATCTTATCTTAATGCTTTAGAGATAAAGTTGAAAATCTATAAAAGAATCTACAGTATGTTAAGAAAAGCCTGTCCGACCCGTGAAGGTGTTCTTAGGTATCGATAACTGATTCTACTAATGGATACAAAACCGGGCTAAGTTTAAAAAAAAAATCCCCCTAAAAAAATAAATACTATTTCGCAAAAAGAGATAACTTAATAAATGTGCGTTAACCACCCTTCCGCGGGAGGCGGGCGGCAGGGCACGCGGCACGTGGTCGCATCGCTATTCGCTCATAATAAAACCGGTGTTGTCACTTTTTTAAAAATTACCAAATTTCGGGGAAGTTGGAATTAATTCGCGGAAAAAAAAGATTATTTCAAAATTCATTTCTATTGGTACTCTGATGATTACGTAAAATTTTATATTATATTTGGTCATGTGTTTACCTAACCTTTATTATCCTTATGGGTCGGGTCGCCTGCCTCACAGTCGAACTAATATAGGCAACTCTTCTCCCATAAGCCGCATGCTTTCTTTTGCCAACTCTATTAGTGGTGATGTGGATGTCTTTGCTGGTTCTATAGCCTCAATGAAAGCTAAACTCAAAAATTTAATGTTGTGATTATTTAGTTTTCTTTCGGAGATCTTATTTTATTTTCTATTTATTTTATTTTTGTTTATTTTATTTTTGTTCTCAATTTTTTATCAATTTGTAAGTTTTTCTTATTAATAGCACCTAAGTAGTTTATTTTACCTGTGCATGTTAGATTCACATCTAGTAGGTGTCAATCAGATGTATTATGTTATGATAATTTTTTTGTATGCATGATTGTACACCAGTTTTGTGAATTATAATTAAAAAAAAAAAAAAAAAAAAAATACTGTATAATAGCTTGATGTGCTGTCGTCTGTATTTTGTAGTGTACGAAAAAAAGAAAAAGTACTAATGTTTTATCATTGAAGTTTTTCATAACAATTTTAGAATGTGATTACTGTTACGTACAGACTTTAAAAAGGCTCCTAGTACTGCTGCAATAACGGCATTCCTCTTGTCGAGCTGAGCTATCTTCTGGCTTAGCTTCTTCTTCATGCGAATATGCCTTTCGACTTTGCTCTTCAGTAATTGTTCCCTTTAACAATTATAAGAATATCAGGAAATGTTTAGCATTATCAACATGCTATCTTTCGTAAAATAGCTTTACTCATTATAATAGATATTGCTATGAATTTTGCTACCATTGTATTGTTAAGTATATGTATAATATTAATTCGCATTTTGTCATCATATTGTTTTAGTGTAATTTATAGTATAGAATTTATTGAATGCTTGATTAAACTTAACGAAATATCGCAAATTTGCAGGACATGTATTAGTTCTTCTATAGGTGTAACAGCACTTTTATATCATATTCTAGTAGACAAATAATTCTAACTAGCCAGCAGTTTATTAGTTCTTCTATAGGTGTAACAGCACTTTTATATCATATTCTAGTAGACAAATAATTCTAACTAGCCAGCAGTTTAACACCCGTGATAATGCAAATTCATTTTATGAACTAAAACACAATATCAAGTTACTCGCATTTCAATTTTAATAATAATAATAAATTAAACAATGAGTAAAAGCAGAATTGAGCAAAACATCTAGTGTATATGTTGTACTTATTAAATAAATACTGGTGTAAGTTTAGAACAAATTGAGATGGTCTGTTATGACCAGCATTGTGTAACAACATCCTTCCGAATGATTGATGAGTTTGAAGAATATTGCTTATTCATTATTCCAAAGATTTGTCTGCTGATAGTGTTAAAAATGAACTCCCAGCTGCAGCTAAGACATGCAAAATTATACCTAATCTCAGTACGAGGACAATTTTTGCATTTCCTTGGCAGCAGTTCGCCGAAGTCGAAATGGTGCGGAGAGCTGCTCCCTGAAAACAAAACCAACAAATAATTACAATCGCTGCGCGAGCAGTGTTCACTTTCAATTCATAATTCATGATGCATATGTAAAACAAAAATTTAAACAAAAGTGACCGTTCGCTTAGCCATGAAAAGATTTGGGATCTTAAGAAAAGTAACAAATATCTCCCGACACAGACTTTTAATCACTAACTAGGTACTGGTAGTGCACCTGTAGGTCATAGGCTATCAAATCCGCTGTTAAACAAAACACTTCCATTATCAAAACAGCTGAGCGATTTTAATAACACTAAACTAACATTAATAACTTTTTGACTGCACGGTTAGCGTAGCGGTTAAGCTTTTGACTGTTGTGCTGCGTGTCGCGGGTTCGATTCGCGTACGGAACAAATATTTGTATGACCTACAACCTACAGGTTCCAGGTCTAGCTGTTTGTGTATGCGAGTTTATACAGGGTGTAAGGAGAACGCTTCCGAAGCCAGAACGTAGATTATATACAACCTAAATGCAAACGGATACCAATAACCTTTCGCTTTAAATTGATTATTTTCAAGACTTCATATTTCGTAAACAAGCATTGGATAGCGTACGAAACGTGAGGTCACTGACACGCAAGGTGACGTCGCACTACCGCGTCCGCGCTTATCCGCCGCGGAAAAGAGCCGATTTATACGCAATTTACAAACATCACTATCAAAATCGCAATTGTAGTCCATTGTAAAAAGCTGACAGAGGCATTTTACGTACCTGTCTAAATCCTTTGCGACCTTATGAGGTTTGGCTCGAACTGAGTTCCATTCATTTCAATACAAAGCCGGGCCCGTCGCTGTGTCGATCCGTGAACACGAGGCATCAGTATTCCTCAACACATTCTTCACGTAGTTTATTAAAAACACTCACTATTCTACCCCGCATTTCATCAGCACTGTCACATTCCCGATCAAACACTCTTTCTTTCACATACCCCCATAAAAAGAAGTCCAACGGCGTTAAGTCAGGAGCCGGAGCCGGCCAGGCGTGCGACCCCAGCCTTCCGATCCAGCAGTCATTAAAAAGCTCAGTGAGACGCTCGCGGACGGGACGCGTAACGAGCATGCTTCCATCGTGCTGGAACCATGCTCGACGAAATTCAGCCACAGACACATTGTCTAGCATATCATTTAAATGTCCATTTATAAAATTAAGATATGCTGATCCATTGAGGCGCTGCGGTAGAAACACTGGTCCTAGAATTCTTCTCCTAAACACATCAACAT
This sequence comes from Sesamia inferens, assembly GCA_037179545.1. NCBI lineage: Eukaryota > Metazoa > Arthropoda > Insecta > Lepidoptera > Noctuidae > Sesamia > Sesamia inferens. The sequence continues at coordinate 30,422,844 of CM073921.1, forward strand.
GTTGCCGTATTCACGAGCACTGTACACGTATGCCTCAGGCATTGTTTAAAACAACAAAAAGTTATAACTAAAAAGAATAAAACAGCACTAACAACGTAACAATACCTAATAACTAAACACAAATTTAAAACTAACAAAACAATAATTAAATAATCGGTCGTAACGCACAAGCTCACGAACCGAGTCAGCAAGGAACACTGAACTATGAAGATCAAACAAGCCCGCGCGGACGTCGACAAAGCTTTGGGGACGTCCCCGTAGGCAAAAGCGGTGTGTTTACAGAGGCGAAAATGCTAAAAGAATAATTACGAGATCAGAAATCAATTCATTTTAATTGTTAGGAAATTGTACTTATGCTTTATTACAAACTGTTTTCATTTTCTAACTTTTAAATAAGATTTAACTGGTTTCTTAGATTCAATTAATTTAATTATTCACTTTAAATTGATTAGGTTTACTTACTAAATGAAGGATCCAGTTCTTGCAATAAACGAGCACGCATCGTGTGACTTTAATTACATTATTATAAAGTTCAAATTCAATTGATTCACATGCGATGAAAAATTTTTAGTCAATTACAGCTGATGTCAGCGATCTTTTACTTTATTTCATTTACTATCGATTATCGACATAATACAAAACTGTTATTAAATTCACGACATGTCCATCAATTTAAAACTGTTGACGCCTCTGTAATGTTTATTTTTCTTTATTTTAGCGGCGCTTTACAAAGGATTTTTATGGCCTTACAGCCACACTGCCGGCTGTAGGTATCTAAGTACCTTCGATATGGGCCTCAAGGTTAAGCAAAGTAAACTGGATTTTTCTGATTTGTAAATTTGAACGTTCAGATCAAAATAAAATTGTAACCCTGTTCAAGGGGAAAATCATTACGATCCTTGCACGAATGGAACCCGTAAGCAGATATCCCACAACTAGGTAGAAGTGAACTGAAAAGACATTTGCTTCAAGCGATCGAGTGAAGGTTAGTAGTTTATGAAGATAGTCCGATCACATGGCCCCGCCGCACTAAGTCAGCCGGCGCATCGCCCGTCACGCGTCGCGATGTCGGTGACCGCACGCGGTCTTTGAACCCGCGCGAGCGTCAGCTGTCAGCTGATTATTTATTTACGAATACATTACTTGTTAGAGTTGTAAAGAAAAAAAAATGTTTAATCGCAAATAATGGTTTCATTTAACTCATTTAACTGTTCCCACAGCATAGTGTACGAAAAATGCTTAAGTAAAATTGTTAAAAAAATCCTCATTTTTTGATGGTATCGTATCGAGAATCACTAGCCTTATCACCTGTCTTCGTTTTCGGAAGCGTTTCCCTTACTCCCTGTATGTTTGTAAACGCACATAGAGAAATAAAATATAGCCTGCTAACATTTGAAAAAGCAGAGACTTTTGATAAAATATAAATATAAAAATATTTTCTTACACAAAAGTAAAATATGCGAACTATATCGCATATTTTACTTTTGTGTAAGAAAATATTTTGGCATGTTCAAATTAATCCGCGCCAAATATTAATCTAAATTAATAAGTAACAAGTCAGAATTTCTAATAAAATAAAAGCTATATGACGGGTATTGAACACCAAAACAGCGAAATCAAAATGAATTTTCTATAAAAATAGTGAAACATCCTAATAAAAGTTATGAACTTTTTCCCCTCATCATAATAATGATGATCCATATTAGCAGAATCTGTTCCCACACATTTCTGAATCACTCCAAGTTTTGATTTGAAGACCAATTTTTCTGTCACAATGAATTAACATTACAGAATAGAATAAGACTTAAAGAGATCTTTTTCAAAATGTAAGGAAATTGAGAATTATTTAAAAGCTATAATTTTACTTCATGAGAAATAGCAGACATGTCGTGTTCCACTCTTACTCAAAATCCTACATGCGTGGTTTTGTAATTCTGTATGTATACACATGATTGACCTAATAAAATATCTTATTCCTATTAAATTACCCCTCAGATGTCACATTTGAACTGAAATGGGATATTACACAGCAGGGTTGATATGATTTAAATCAGTGATTTTAATCAAGTGATTCTTTTTTAAAATCAATGGTTTAAATCATTACATTTTTACTGCAACCAAGTCGGCCAAAAATTGTCTAGGGACATTCTTCAACATAGATTACAGCGTGCACACCAGCAACTGCTGAGTACAGTTGCTTCTTCGGTTGGGGTTGAAAGAATATTTTCGGAATTCAATTTAGTGCACAGCAAAATAAGAAGGCACCAGAAGGCAGCCGAATTAGTTTTCCTTTTGAAGGAACTCAATACTAAGGAATGATAAAGTTTACTAAGTTTATTAATACTTACCATAAGTATTTGTTCATGTTTCTTTTTTAGTCCGTGTTGATTTTATTAGTAGAACTTGTTTAATTACCTTAATTGTATTGATAATAAAATTAAACCAAAATATGTTGTTTTCATTTTAATGAAAAATTGACCATTAAATAAAAAAAAAGACAAGAAAATAAAAATCTTCAAAAAAATCCGATTTAAATCAAATAAACCCGATTTAAATCAAATTAATCGGATTATTTTGATTAAAAAAAAAAAAACATGATTTTTATCAACCCTGTTACACAGTCGCTAGTTTAGTTTCAAAAATATTGTGTTTAAGTACATACCATCGTCATCAATGTCGCTCCATTGGAGTTTCGGAGATGTAGTACTAGTCACTTGCACGGCGTTGAAGATATTTGGCTCACTTCGTTCTACGCTGTTTTCCGCGTTGTATTGAACAACGTTCTCGACACTGATGTAAATATTTAGACCATTGAAACTCATTTGAATGATAAAATTCGGCAAACTATTTGAAAGCGATGAGGACTAATGCGCCGTCCAATCGAATATGTACATATGGAATTAGATATATGGTATATCATATACACAAAATATATACCATCCTTCATTACATGGCACTATAAGCGTGGATACTGACATTCAGGTTAGTCCATAAATTCAAGGTCTCTTAGCACGCTATACTTTAGAGTCTTTATGAAGGATTAAATATCAGAAATTAAAATTATCCAGAGAAGAACTGCGAGTCACCAACATAGCTTGCAGAGTAAGCAAATTGAAGTGGCAGTGGGCCAGCCATGTTTGTTAAAGTATCAATGAAAGGTAGAGCAAACCAGGCCTGGAGTGGAGACCGCTTGGAGAAAGCATAGTGATTGTGTGTGTGCAGGTTTTATGCGAAAAAAAGAAAATCATACCATGATATTGATGATGGTGGTAGAGGGGCATTTGCATATACCGGAGGCTGTTCTATGGCTGCTTCTGAAAAAATCAAATCAAATTTAAAATTCATGAATGGCTTTCTATATGTAACAACAAATAACCCATAACAAATAATATGTAATAATAATATGCTCTATAAATAGGCCACATTGAATACAATTAAGATTCTTATCTGCAGGTAAGCTTTAAAGGAAAGGATAGAGAAACCTTATTTAAAATGCATGCATTTAAATACTAAAATTTATGGCCTGCATAAAATCCCGTATAGAGATTCTCTCTTCGTATATCAACAGACAGTTATGACCAAGGAGCAAACTTTAAAGAAATACTTTTCGGTAGTTGAATGGCAAATACTTAAACTCAATTAACCTTGGCTCCCATTGTCAGATTTTTAATAAATAGATGAACTGTATATCAAATAAATATGTTTTGACAACAGCCCACCTTGAATGCATGAACATTTCTTACCTTCGGACTGTGGTGGTGGAGGAGGCGGCTGCAATACACTGGGTTCTGCAAGATGTGCTAATGTATGAGGTGGTAAATACCCCGTTCTGAAGAAATGTTCCTTTTCAAATACCGTTGCATGAACAAATTTGCACTTTGGGAAAGAACAAACAGAATTTTGGAAATTCCGACAAAAAGTGTAAACTCCTGGAAGTTGTGACAATATCAATTCATGCACAAATCTACATGCTGTGCCCTTTCTGCAAGTACCACGTGCAAAATTTCTACACATTGTGCCCTTCTCTGATAAATCGGTTTTAATTGCTGCATTTGCAGTTTCAACCTCATCTTTCTGGTTAAATTCAGTTGCAGTTTCAGGGTTACTGGATGAATATTCATCATCCTCAATTTCCTTCTTTAATTTCATAATCATAGGTGGTGTATCAGGCGGTGGCGGATTAGGCGGTAGAGGCGGTTGCCCTGCTACACTTGACACTACTGAGACTTTCTCTTGTTTTGTGTGTCCCAGCAATTCAGAATTAGCTTCAGTCATCATTGATTCTTCGAATTTCGACCTCAAGTATTTCTTATGCTTGTAGTTAGGTGAGGGCCTCAAATTCAAGAAATCTTCGTCATTTTGAAGTTTTGGTTTATGTTCTGAAAATTATTAAATCATTATAGTGATCATTCACTACCTACTATTACTATTTCATCACCTAGCCTTTTCCCTTTGTTGGGCATGGCTTCCAGTCTAAATGAAAACATGTACACCATGTACTTTGATACCTGCCTAACTCACCTCTACAACCCTGTTGTTGGATACAACAACTGAGTTCTAGAGCCACCCTTTGGTAAGATCCGTCGTCATGTCTATTGGGCTTCTGATGAACCATACTGAAAATAAAAAGTCTAAAAATAGCAGCGGTCCAGTGTGGTCTAAGTCATCAGTCAGGTTAAGCTAAACTGACTGATTGAACTGTGTAGCTGTTATATCTTACATTTTATATTCAGAAAATCAAAGAATTGTGTAACCTAAATGGGAATATTACAGACATGGGAGCATCACTTGCTATAGCAGCTTAGATGCTCTTTTTATTCTTTAACTGTTTTGAATAATAACAAAATAACTCTTATTACTTTATGAATAACTGTAACAAAAGAAAACTAAACATTGATAGAGTGCTATTAGAATGATTACTGTTCAATCATTGCTAGGAAGTTCATGAGGATTCCCACCACAAAAGTAAACTTTTTTTTTTAATAATTATAAACTAGCGCTTGACTGCAATCCCGCCTGATGTTAAGCAGTGATGCAATCGTTGATGGTAAAGTGCACTAGTTTATTAAACCCATTCACTTAAAAAACTTAGTGAATAGGAACAAAGACTGCAGTTGAGCAAGGTGGTACAATGTTAAACCCAACAACACAACCAACGATGCTGCGCCAGAGTGAGATTGATGTGGAGACCCTCCACGACCAAACTCCCGACACAACAACACTTGGGGCATCGTACCCGGCACACATCGTAACACAACTGCTCAGACCCGTCCTCCGTACGGCCGTCCGTTCATATTAAGTACATAGGCCTTCTCTCCTCTCCGTGGGAGAGAGTTGAACGTAATCTACCACATGGGCCCCGTCCAAAAACAGTTAAGAAATAGAAAGCTTTCGAAGTTATGAATAATGGCGAAATGAGCTAACCAAACATCCACTGATCTACTTTAGTCCTGGATCGAAAGAGCTGGAAATCATGGGGCTTCTCCCTAGGTATTATTTCCTTTACCAAGTAGTGGCATGATGCAAGCTAACAAATAGTACAATGTGATAAACTGAGATGTACCATGAAATCAGTAGCACTTCCGTTTACTTTGTACATTCTCAAAAGTAACACAAATTTATAAACTACAATAACAGTACAAAAACAAAAGAGTTCAACAGTTATACTTATATAAACATACCTGCATCTACAGTAACACCCTGCATTTCCTTTCCTTTTAAATCATACGTGGTTCTAATATTTTATTTGTTGAATTATACACACACATTAAATATGTTATGTTATATTGCACGCCTGATAATTATTTCCGCGAAGACTCCGCGTCCAAGCTGACCATAGATATAATTGATGAACTGATCAAATCAATAACAAAATGGCAGACTGTGGACCTACTGAACAGTGTTGCCAACTGTGATTTTGAAAAAGGCGTAACCTGTTGAGAAAATTACGTAGATTTAGTAAAAATGAGTTACTAAAAGTTCGTAGATCTACGTATTTTTTTTTTTCAGGGTAAAATGAAAAAGTTTGGGTAGGTGAAATTAAATAAAACGAGTATTTTTATATACCTTCACCTTGTAATCAGTCATTGGTGATATACTTAGAAAGTACATAAGTAATTAAGAAAAGTTACATTGGTACTTGCCTGACCTGGAATCGAACCCGCACACTCATACTTGAGAGGGTGGTGTTTTTACCACTGGGTCACCACGACAATTTATACACATTTTTGTTAAAATATTCTATGTGTTCGTGAGTAGGCTCAATGTTTAGACTCTGTGTGTTGTTTGGGTCACTTTTGGACAGAAAAGTAAGTCTGTTAGCGTGTTAGTAGTAAGTCTGTTTCTGATGTCATTTTTCATTACATTGATCGACTGAAATCATTACAGGCACTGACAATCCTATCCTTATCCTTAATCCTTTTTTTATATACCTAATTAAAATATCTGTGCCAATAACTGAACGCTCTTCGTTATCAAAAATATATTGTCACAAAAAATAGAACCGAATCCATCAGTTTAGTTACTTTGCATACTTTTACAAATTGACTAAAAGTACGTAGATTCTGGGACTGAAAGTCGTAGGTTTTCAGGAAAGACCTAAAATACGTAGATCTACGTAAAAAGACGTAGAGTTGGCAACGCTGTCCGTACGTAACCATAATGACAGTGTTGTCAGCAAAGGAAATTATTATATATATATCAATTCTGTTTTTGGTATTAAAATTAATAATTCATCAATACATATGACAAAGAGTCAAGGGCCCAAAACACAGTCTTGTGATTCATATTCAAAAGACTTTTTCATTTCTCATATTCGGAAAGCAGTATTTTCTTGATCTGATTACTGGGTAGAAAGTGCTATTTCCCTCCCTAGAGCGGGAAAAACTCATACAAATTACTTTCCACCTAAGGGTCGGAATGAACTTTAAAAATAGAACTGCTGTCAGCTGTGAAGAAATTTGTGTAAAAAAAAACTAATAAAAAAAAATGCAGCGGCAATGTGATCCATCTAAACAGCCAGTGTGAACTTAGTGCAAACTTCATTGAGCGAAATAGGTCGCAACCATAGAATTAAGAAGTACGATAGTACTTACTTATTAATTCTATGGTCGCAACAATAACGCGGTGAGTTCCATATTTAAAATTTAAAAATTCGACATAAATTAGCGGGATACTAATCTGTTATGTATCTGTGACGGAATTAAAAAACTAGTTACTTTAATATCTAATCTTTTATGCTAAGATTTTAATTTAAAAATGAGTTCAAGTGATTCTGAAATATTGACACCAGATTCAATTAAAGACGAGGCAAATTGTGTTATTAACAATCTTTTACCAGAAATCTCAAAAGAAAGATATATAAACACATACAATGATTTTATGAAGTGGTGAGCAGAGAAGAACATAAAATCATTTTCCGAAAGTGTATTTCTTACATATTTTAAAGGACTGTCTAGCAAACTACAACCTTCTACGCTATGGAGCCGATATTCAATGCTGAAAAGTACACTTAGTGTAAAACACAATGTAAATTTGAAAAAAATCCATAATTTAACATCCTTTTTGAAAAGACAGTCTCAGGGGTTCAAGAGTAGAAAATCTAAGGTTTTTACCTCTCATGAAGTGGAAACATTTTTAAATGATGCTCCTGACGAGATATATTTGGCAGTGAAGGTAAGTTTACCTAAGTATTTATGGATTCATTCCAAAAAAAAATGTATTTATTACACTAATACTAAAAAAATATATGTTTTCACAGGTGGTATTGATACTCGGTATAAGCGGCGCTTGCAGAAGCAGTGAACTCACAAATTTGACAGTTAAGGACATTGAAAGTCAAGGCCAATTATTACTAGTAAAACTGACTAAAACAAAAACAAATATTGAGCGCTCGTTTGTAGTACAAGAAGAATTTACACAAATAGTAAAGAAATATCAAAAAATGAGACCCAGTGATCTAAAAACGGACCGTTTTTTTCTCAACTACCAGAATGGGAAATGCTACAAACAAGTGATCGGGAAAAATAAAATCTCAGGTATGCCGAAGCAGATAGCAACATATTTGAATTTATCAAATTCTGAGCAGTATACCGGACATTGTTATAGACGTAAGTCAGCAACTCTGTTAGCCGATTCTGGGGTAAACATGACGACGTTAAAAAGACACGGAGGCTGGAAATCCAGCACAGTCGCCAAAGGCTACATTGAGGATTCAATCCAAAATAAAACTAAAACCTCGAACAAATTAACTGAAACTATAAAAATACACCACAATTCGCCTCAGCCGTCAAGTTCCAGGGAGTATCCGCCTGATGAAATACTAGAGTCTCCTACATTTACAGATACCCAGAACACCCAAATTTGTCATAATATATCAAATAGCATAAACATTCCCAATAAAAATGTAACTTTTAATTTCACGAATTGTCCAAATTTGACTATTAATTTTAAATAGAGTACCTATTTAAAATTAGTAGTCAAATTAGGACTAACATTATTATAATATATAGTGTTATCCATACAAAGTTCAGATAAACAACTAGTTTTATTTTCCTCATATTCGAAATGAAAAGTAGAGTGTTTAACACGGGTAAAAGAATCAATTCCTACTCGGTCTATAGCCGCCCTCGCTGCGCTCGGGCGTCTAAATACCTCGGGAATTGATTCTTTCCACCCTCGGTTAACAATCTACTATTCCGAACTTGAATAAATATAATGAAACTTAAGGTTGTTTTTTTTTTTAGATAGAATTCTAATAAATAAGCTTTATTTGTCGAAAATAAAACCTCAACAGTACCTATGTGACATCTTATATATGATGTACATTATAGTATGAAAACTGTTTCAAGTGTAAGCCTTTTTCGCTCGCCAGTTTAAGAATTCATCAATATCATCTTCATTATCTGAATCTCCTTGATCATCTTCACTCATTTTTTCCATGTCTTGTTTTGTTTTTTTAGTTTCTTCTTTTTTTAACTCAAGGTCTAAAACTCTGTAAACATAAATAGTTATAAGTTATCAGGATTTCTCTCCACCAAATTATAACGAAAGCGTTAGGATAGCTTTTTTATTTAACTTATTCTACCGCTTTCAGCTTAATAAAATTATACTAACTTTGACCAAATCCTGATTTGTTCATCTATTTCATCAATTTGACGTTCAGCTGTTGCTTCTTCTTGCTCTCCAGCAATAATTTCTGCTGATGCGGTTGCCTCTTCCTTTATTTCCTTCTGGAATTTATCCCATTCCTCCTCGATAGGGTCTTTATATTCAATATTTCGTACCTGAAATAAATAAAGTGTATGTATATTTATTTTCCGTAGGCTACCGATCCGGAAGCAGTGAACATTTAAGTCTTTCCCCCACAGGCGTGTTATCGATAATATCGGGTGCGTTATTGCGATATCTGGTTTCAGTACGGACGACAGCAGCAAAGCTACCCGAAACTGACAAATATTACCAATCCATTTTGATCCTTAATGCTTTAGAAAAAAAATTGAAAATCTAGTAAAGAAATCTGACAGGTTGTAGTAGCTTGATGTGCTGTCGTCTGTACATCTTGGCGGACCATTAAAACACACCCGTAGAGGAGAGCCTATAAAAGTACGGAACAGTGAACATTCTTTCTCATTATATAGTTTGCACTGTTTCGCAACTTTGTCTCAAACTGAATTGGCATCAAACGACTTTAAGTTTTAAAACATTTTAAAGAGACCATTCATTCCATTCAAAGCTCGGCTGATACCTACTGACAAGTGTGTATATGTCATTATGATGAAAATGTTACAAATGTTACGCAAGGAAAACAGTGCAATCTGGAACGCAGGAGTTTTGGCGGGAAAGCGATGATGAGTGCCACGCTCATTTTTCATTGAACTTTTAAAATTTTACTAAATAAAAACGCGTGATTTATGTAGTAAAAAGTGCATTCAGTGAATAATTCATAAAGAACAGTGAAATATTGTAGCATAGTCGGTCTCCGTGGCGCAGCGGTCAACACGCCTGCCTGCGACTTGGAGGCCCCGGGTTCGATCCCCGGCCAGGTCATGATGGAAAACGATCTTTTCCTGATTGGCCTGGGTCTTGGATGTTTATCTATATATGTATCTATTATAAATATAGTATCGTTGAGTTAGTATCCCATAACACAAGTCTCGAACTTACTTTGGGGCTAGCTTAATCTGTGTGATTTGTCCGTATATATTTATTATTATTATTTATTTATTAATAGTGGTCACATCATGTCTTTACCCCAAACCCCTCCGGGTAGGCCTCACGTGGGAAACGAAAGGAGATAGGTTAAGTTAAGTAAAGCTAGGATAAGTTAGGATAAGTTTAGGATAAATTAGGATAAGTTAGGATATAAACTTACTGAAGAATAAAATACTGAAGACTAGGCTGTATGGCGTACTATGCCTTTGCCTTTTCCGTTCCTCTGAACGGAAAAAAATGAACAAAAAAAAAAAGCAATCTGGAACGCAACCAACGCACCGCTGACTTTTTTTTTATTTTTGACCAGAGGTGTAAAAGTAACGAAAAAAAGTGTACCCGCATGTATTCGTTACTTTAACAATCAGTACTCGTTACTATCGTATCGTTACGTTACTCGTTACTTCTGACACCTTACGCGTACTGTACGCGTACGCAATACGACTGAATTCGTTATATATCATACGACTGTAAATCGTAATACATTACGCATCGATTATACTAAAGAAAAAGCAACAAATACTACTAGGAAATATAAAGTAGTAACGATGTTTTGATACTATACTATATGATGACTTTTCTGATGCATTATACTAGCGTGAACTGAAACAGTGTAGGTGCTCATACGAAAAGTACGAGTAACGAAATGCATTCGAGTGTAACGTTTCGTTACTTCATACTAGATAAAGCACCCGTTACTCAGTAACGAATACATACGGTTTGTCACAGGTCTATTTTTGACATTTAAACTAGAGAAATAAATAGTGAATTAATTTTTGATCCGATAATCAAGATTTCAAGTGAACTGCGACCTGTGCATTTGCTAACCACTCTCCGTTATCACATATCGATGTTTATATCACAAGGGTGGCCAACAAAAATATTGAAGTACTTTTCTATAAATAATTTGAGATACATGAGTAGTGTACCTAATAAAATGGAAGATTCATGCATGTTAAAGAACATTAAAGCGTGCATTCCTCCTTTGAACCTCAGCAGTCATAAAGGCCAAGCTGGAAGAATAGGAGTCATTGGAGGATCTTTAGAATATACAGGCGCACCATACTTTGCTGGGATAAGTGCATTAAGAGTTAGTGTTCCTAATTTGTTTGTATTGGTGTAGAAATGAATATAATTGCTAATCATATTATTATCTTTGCAGGTTGGGGCAGACTTGAGTCACATATTCTGTACTAAAGATTCGGCCACCGTTATAAAGTCATACAGTCCTGAGTTAATAGTGCATCCTCTATTAGACTTTCCAAATGCAGTGACAGAGATATCACAATGGCTTGAAAGGCTCCATGCAGTAGTCATAGGACCAGGTCTTGGAAGACAGAAAGAAACATTCCATGTAGTTACAGAACTAATAGAAGTCATAAGAGAAAAGAGGATCCCACTAATTATTGATGCCGATGGGTTGTTCTTAATTACTGAAAAGATATTCCTATTAAAAGAATTCATGTCCCCGGTAATATTAACCCCAAATAAGATTGAGTTTGATAGGCTATGTGCCAAAATAAATGGGCCTTCTGGGTTAAGTCAATTAGGAAAATATGTGACCGTATTTAAGAAAGGACCAGTCGATGAAGTGCTCAGCGTAGATCCTAGCGTTCAGTGGAAATCTAATATAGGTGGTTCTGGAAGAAGGTGTGGTGGACAAGGGGACTTGCTATCGGGAACTATTGCTATTATGATGAATTGGACCTTAGCTAACCCAGATAAAATTGAGATAGAGACATGTGGGGATAAGGCTTTACTAGCATCATCTCTGTCATGCTATGCTGCAAGCCGTTTGATAAGAATGTGTAATGAGAAAGCTTTTGCTGTTAAAGGACGAAGCATGGTAGCTTCTGATATGATTGAGTACATTCATGAATCCTTTGAACATTTATTTGGGCAATAATTTTGTTATATAAAGTTTATAGTTTATTTTCTGTTTTTGTTCAGAGTTAATTTATTTTACTGATTATTATGTGTATGTTTAATTCGTGTTCTTCAAGTATCTAAATAAGGGTACAATAGTTTAAGTTTTACTGTGTTATTGTATAACTGTAAATGGGGTATTGTGAAATAAATATAACACTTTAAGAGCCAACACTGTAATATTATGGGCTCTGAAATCTGTGCCATCACCACACTCTTATAATTACATTATTTTATTTAAACAACTACTAATAGTGCACAACACTCCATATATAATGTGTCAATTATAAGAAGCAGGGTATAATCGTTATTTGTAGGAATATTAGCAATAAAGCAAGTATTTTATTATAATCATGTAATTTATTTTAACAATGACGGACTATTACAATGCAGTTTTGTAAGGGGAGAGAAAGTAGCGCCGCGCAGCGGCAAAAATGAGTAAACATTACAATGCGTTCAAGATCACAAATTTATCTATGGTTGCGTTCAATTCCTAACAACCACCCCTGAACGCAAACCCATTTTTGCTAAACAATACAAATTTTTATGCTCAGTTGTCCCCTTGGTAAGTATATCTGCAATCATCTTATCCCCTCTGCAATAGTTAAATTTAATCTCTAAATTGTTTACATGCTCTCTTAAAAAATGATACCTTATATCTATATGTTTAGAACGAGGTAAGTAACAGTCGTTGGCAGATAGTTTAATAGCACTCTGGTTATCACTGAATATGTGAAGAGGTTCGACAAGGGGCTGACCGAACTCGATGTGAAGCTGTCGCAGCCACAGCGCCTCCTGTGCTGCCGACGACATTGCCATGTACTCTGCTTCGGCGGTCGAGAGCGCCACTGTCTGCTGTCGCCTTGAGCACCAGGACACTGCGCCTCCCTGAGAAATAAAAACATAGCCCGTGCACGACTTACGGTCAATGGTATCGCTGGCCCAGTCTGCGTCACAGAAGCCCTTCATCACTGATTCACCATCCTTGGTATAAGTGAGCTTCATGTCTTTAGTTCCTTGTAGGTACCGTAGTACCCTTTTGACAGCTGTCCAGTGTTCTGCTCTTGGCTCTTTATTAAATCTACTGAGAGTATTAACTGCAAAGGAAATGTCAGGCCTTGTACCTTGAGCGATATAAAGAAGACAGCCTATAGCTTGTTGGTAAGGGTAATTTATTTCCTTGCCATCAGCATTCTGTGTAAATTTCTGACCAACTTCAATAGGAGTTTTACACGGTTTGCAATCAGACATGCCAAACTTATCAAGTACTTCTTTAATATATTTTTCTTGGTCAATCATAATTTTGTCTTTCTCCTTTGTTATGTTCAGACCGACACATTGTGTGGCCTTACCCAGATCCTTCATCTCCAAGTGTTGCATGAGTCTATTTTTTATTATATCTCGTTCTGTTTTATTAGGAGTAAATAAAATAAGGTCATCAACCCATACAGCAATATAGGTATTCTTGTTGACATTGAAATATACACAAGGATCAGACTTTGACCTTTTCATGCCAATTTCCTGCAATACAGTGTTCAGTTTTGAATTCCACAATCTACTCGCCTGTTTCAATCCGTACAAAGATTTATGTAAGTGACATACCTGAGGCCCTTGTTCATATAACTCTGGCTGTGTCATATATATATCTACATCGATGTCTCCTTGAAGAAATGCTGATACGGCATCTAACTGATCAATTTCAAGCCCTAATCTTGCTGCTAGTGATATAAGATAACGTATGGTACTGTACTTTACAACAGGGGAGAACACTTCTTCATAGTCAGTACCCTTCTTCTGAGCATATCCTTTAATGACGAGCCTGGCCTTAAAACGAACTATATTACCACTTGGGCCAGTTTTAGTTTTGTATACCCACTTACAAGGCAAGACCTTTTTCTCTAAAGGTAAGTTCTTCAGACTCCAGGTGTTATTTTTCATCAGTGAGTTGTATTCCTCATCCATTGCTTGTCGCCACTGTTCGGCATATGGTGATGAAAGTGCCTCTTCGACTGTCTGTGGATCAGAGAAACTTGAAAGTAGACAAAACATGCTGTTCTCATTTGTATCTGGGATATTTCTTTGTGCCCGGTTTCGAGGCCTCAGTGTGATGTTCCCTTGCTGGTGCTGTGAGTGGAGCCATCTCGGTGGGATGTATGTTACATCCAGTTCCCCAGTGTCCGTCTCATACTCGCTAGAGTTCTCATCACAATCCTCATTTGTAACACAATCATCAGTAGTTTCTGCAACAGGTGGGATAAGGTTTCTTACCTCAGACTGAGGAGCTTCTGTTGGCACCAGTACATTGCTATTGTGGCTTGTAGAATTAAGTGGGCTTCCACACAGCTGTGACTCTACTTGTTTATCTTCACAGTTTGTAGATGAAGCTGAAACATTATTTTTAATAGCTGTTGAATCCATGTTTTTGTAACTCTCAAAGAAAGTGACATCTCTGCTTTTAGTTATTTTACATGTTTTTTTATCTAATAAACGATATCCTTTTGTATTATCGCAGTAACCCACTAAAATCATCCTTTTTGACTTCTTATCCCACTTTTGGCGTTTTTCCTTTGGTACAAAAACCATGGCATCGGAGCCAAATATCCTTAGATGAGACAGGTCAGGTTTCTTTCCATACCACAATTCAAAAGGTGTCTTACCATCTAAAGCCTTCTGAGGGGATCGGTTTACAATATAAGCGGCAGTTCCTACAGCCTCAGCCCATAGTTTTTTCGGTAGATTTGCATGAAACAGCATGCACCTACCCTTCTCAACCAGTGTGCGATTCATACGTTCAGCCAATCCATTGTGCTGAGGAGTGTAGGGCGTGGATGTCTGGTGTATTATACCACTGTTGGATAGAAAATTTTCAAAATGAGTATTGCAGTACTCGGTACCATTGTCTGTCCTCAAAACTTTTATTTTTCGAGAAAAATGGTTTTCAACTTTATTTCTGTAGTCCTTAAAAGTTTCTAATACTTGAGTTTTATCTTTCATGAAGTATACATGTATCATTCTAGTATAGTCATCTATAAAAGTAATATAATACTTCATACCTGAACAGCTCAAGTTCTCCATTGGTCCACATAGGTCAGAGTGGACAAGCTCTAATGGTGCTGTAGCTCGGGAACCAATATTCTTGAATGGAAGTCTTGACTGCTTGCCCTCACAGCAAGAGACACACTGTATTGGGTTATTATCAAAGTTTGTTAAAGTGACACCTTTTACACAGTCGGGTAGCTTCTTAATGTCTGAAATATTCAAATGTCCCATACGCAGGTGCCATAAATAAGTCTCACTACATTTCTCCTCGCTAGAGCTTAAATTCGCTGTTTCAGGACTATCATCTGTATCCAAAATGTATAGTTTATTATTTAGAGTTGCTGAACATATAAACTTTCCATGTGAGTTATGAACATCACATCCTCTTTGAGTGAATGTTACTTTGTAACCGCTACTAACAATAGCACTCACTGAGAGTAGGTTGACAGCCAAATCAGGAACAAATAAGACATTTTTTAGCTGAATGATCTTATCCTGTGCTAGTCTCATATCAGTGTATCCAACTCCTCCAACGGACAGCGGCTCCTTATTAGCAACTGTTATTTCCTTTACCGGTGGCTCTGTGACATTGTACATCCAATGCCTATTACCAGTCATATGCATGGATGCACCTGAGTCCATAATCCATTTGTTAATGTTTCTATCTGAAAATGCTGAAAAAGCTGCAACAAAACTTGTATCCTTCTTGCCTTTTTCATTTTCAGTCTTGTTTCCCTTGGCATTCATACAAAACTTAGCAAAGTGGCCATAACTGTTACAACTATAGCACCTTGGCCCTCTTCTTGACTTTGATTGTTGTGGCTGATGATGTTTCTTCATTTTAGAGTTCGCAAATAAAGCAGTATTGGTATCTGCTGTTCTGACTTCTTGTATAAGTTTAGTTTTGATAAGATCAGCACTAATCTTCGCGCCAGAGCTCTCAAGTCCCATAATCATTGGAGCGTAGATGTCAGGCAGACCTGCCAGCATTAGGGTGCCCAGCCACTCATCGTTGACTTCAAATCCTATATTACGTAGCTTATGTGCCGTGGTCATTATTTTGTTAATGTATGACTCCACATTACCGCTAGATTCCAGAGTAGTGTTCACTAAATCTTTCAATAGCCCAACTCTTCGGGTCAATCCGTTGTCATCAAATGCTTTTTGTAGATTATCCCACACTTCTTTAGCAGTATTGCAATTCTGTACATGTACATAGTTTTGGGGATCTAACAACAATATTAACTTGGACCTCGCTTTGATATCCTTACTTGAATCTATGGGTAAATCAGTCTTTGGCTCTATACAATGCCACAAGTCTTCGTGTTCTAGATATGTTTTGACACTGAACTTCCATGTCGCTAACATTATTGTTATGGACATTTTTCAATGTTTTGAATGATAAATCAACTTTTTCATTGTCCCACTGCTGAGCACAGGTCTCCTCTCATCAGTGGCGAAGGGTCCATACAAGCCGATTCCCACCGGGTTACCTTTAAAAAATCAGTTCCATATTCATACAAAACTATTTACATTCTATTTCATTAACAAAGTATTATTAATCAAATGCCGGCGCGATTTACAATAGCAATCGTAATTTTTAGCAATACCCTAAGTATCACATTTCATTTTATAGTCGTAAATTAATCAGCGCTTCAATTTTTCGTACATTACATTGAAGGAACCCGATGAATTTCAGCTTACCTCGGTCAACGTTTTACTATGAGGCGAAAAGAGACAGAGCGTGTCAGACCATCTCTTTCTAATGCTCGCTAACCGTCGGTTCAACTTGATAAATATAGGCTAATGCCAAGCGGCTTGTAGTTCTCTCCTCTCCCCTATTAGAAAGAGACAAAGAAACCACGCCACTACAAGAAAGGAAACACGACAAAATTTCAAAACAAGACGCATTGCATTAGAATATAAATAACGTTGTGATTGTGTATAATTTGCTTTATTTTTGCTTAATTTTTTTGTTGGTTTTGGATCGGTGTTTGTGTGGTTTGGTTTTTAACACTTTATTATTTTTGTAATTTTTTATTTTATTTTTTCTTGACTCTTATTCCCTAACAATAGGTACTTAACTTAGTACTTACTAACAAGCATGCATGTGTGGTATGGAGATGCACGTCGAAAAAGGCTTTTCTCAAAGCCGCTTTTATCATACTTGAAAGACACTGTTATCAAATCATCAGTCCTTTTTTGTATGGTGAAGGTGGGGCTTTTGATATTATTCTTATCTGAAGACCTCCTCCAAGATATCCTGCAGTAGGTAAATGTATAAGTGTTTATTTTTTTGGTCCGGCTTCCCTTTGTCAAAATTTCACCCTTCGCCACTGCCTCTCATACAGAAAAGGATTGAGCGTAATCGCCACGCCTGCTCAACGTGGGTTGGCGATTTCAGACTTTAAAGTCCTGTTTTCCTTCACCTTGTAATCATTCATTGGTATCCAAGATATAGATACTTAGAAATTCCATGTAATTATGAATTGCCAAGCGACTGCCGTTCTAACAGAGAGTGGTGTTGATTTGATAAGTTTAATTTGTTTTTTAAATCAATAATTTTATTTCCCTAAGGTTCATCGTGGATATTAAGCAAAATTTAAATAATACATTCATAGGCTGGAATTATTTAATATTAAAAAGGTACCTAGGTAGGAAGGGTAATATAACCACAAATTTTGTAATGTTATATGTTTAGGTATTTATATAATAATGCCTCTACGTATGAGTAGTATAAAAGCTAATATTGTGGAAAGGTTATTATTGTGAATTAATAAAGAATTTATGCATTATTGAGTATTCCCAACACTTATAACTTATACCTAGAGTGAAGTGCTACTGGAGGTACGTCATAGGGATCAAAATCTTTGCACTTAAAGGTTAAACAAAAATTACAATAGTAGTTATTTTTATAAAATGAACACTTACCTTGGCATCCAGAATAGGATCATCAAAGAAACCTTCAGGGATAGGCTGTTCTGGCCCTTGTGCACCTTCTACTTCAAATGTACTGGGTGCTAGAATATCTGAAAATTTTGTTTTTTTCTTTTTGTAAGTCAGATAATATAATATAATATCATCATTCATTCATCAAAACGTAATGCAGTATTTTTAACAAAAATCATTCATAAAATTAAAACTAAATCAACAAAATGGCAAAATTGGGAATTTGATTCGGAAGTGGGAGCCACAAATTGACAGAAGCATTGACAAGACATACAGTAGGTACTGTAGGCCTAGTATGAGTTTTCAATACGAAACTCGATCGTCGATAGCGAGCGCGTTTGGCGCTCTCATTGGTTGAGAATTCTTACGACCTTGAAGCGGGCCAATCGCTGAGTCAAACGCGCTCGATATCGACGATCGAGTGTCGTAATAAAAACTCATACTAGGCCTACTGAAGCCGTTTGTTTTTTTTACGGCCTGGTTTCTAAGACCAGCCATGAAGTTGAGTGATGCAAGCCAATTGTGTTGCAAACTACATAAGTGAAAAAATGGAATACGCAAAACCGCCATCCGGTACTACCGTACCGAGTTAGGTATTAAAATGGAGATTTAACTATTAGGTGAAGAAATATCAAAATTTACATTTTATATTTTTACTATACATACATTGTATATTATGTATATATTATGGCATGCTAAGGTCATTTAAAATTTAAGTAGATGATCTAAAGGTAAATGTTCCATAAAAAATGTTATTTTATTTTTGATACACGCGCTTCAGCACGTTCCTGTTCGTTCTTTGTTTTGACTTCATTTCTTTCTTTTTGGTCCATAGAAAAACAGAAATCGCATTTCTTTGTTTAATACAGGTACGACTGGTGTTATTTAATCCTAAAAATAATAAGATTATTAGATTGCGATAATTAGGTAATACTGAGAATAACATGTTTATTTAGGCATCTTAATTATAAAATGTGAAAATTCTATAAATGAGATTTATCTCACCTGAACACTTTACAATTTTAATAAAATCTTCGGATTTAAAATGTGCTGAACATATTTTCGAGCCCATTTTAGTCTGAGAGTTCTTAGGTGATGCTGCTTCCCATGGTTTATGAACATGCTTTTCTTTTGCAATTAATGAATAGTTTCCTTTGTTTCTACAATCACCCCAATACGCCGCATCTGCAATGATGCATTAATTAAATCTTTTCAAGGTCAATCTATACTACTCCATACGGCTAATGGCCGTATGAAGTAGTATTTACTGTACACTGTAAATTATTTACTGTATGCGCCAGTACTGCAATCTGGTCACCGAATATTGCAGTATTATAGATTAGTAGCTAGTGTTATTTTTGACTCGCAAATAGGGTATTTGAGAGTCAAAATAACGTATCGATTACAAATTTTTAGTAGTGAAGATATTTCCCCTTATTCATAAAAACTGCTTAAAGTTAACTTGTGATTAGCGATTCTTTAACTATACATTTTTGACCTTTTAACGTCACTTAACTTAAATCATTCTTTATGAATAAACACAGTGTTTAAGGGGTTTATTCATAATCGATTCCTTATTAAAGTTAAGTGACGTGCAAGCGTCTAAAATGTAGGTATGTTTAAAAAATCGCTAATCACTAGTTAACTTTAAGCAGCGTTTATGAATAAGGGGGATTATTTCTAGTGAGTTAACTTTAACGTTCGTGACAAAAATAACCAATAAGCAATATGTAGTAACCAGTGCATGCCAAGACAACTCGTCGCTTTACGATAGTAGGGTTTAATAAAATAGATAGGGTAATTTGGCCTGTTCGTGTCCATCGCCCAGTTCGCGCCCATTTTTTATAAAAATCCCTGAAAATAAGTAAACTAATACACCAATCAAAGGAAAAGTCTTACCACTAATACCTCAATGTATAAGAGGCGCACACACACATAGACAAAAGTCCCGTACGCCAAAACAATCCCATTAAAAAAATTATTTGTGCCGGCAGTTCATCAAGGAAGTTAGCGTGTACGAGATTTAAAGAAAAAAAATAGTGTGCAGCGGTTAGTTCGATGTTAAGTTTTTTATTGTTAAGTGACTTTTAGAATACATAGCTGTTTCTATACTTTCTTAATGAGGAAAGGAATAATAATAATTGTAATTTGTTCATGTTTTTCACTTTTAACGAAGAAATTAAAGTGGACGCGAATTACTACATCAACTTTACACTTTGCGTCCGCAATGGACGCA
The DNA here is from genome assembly GCA_037179545.1 of Sesamia inferens. Lineage (NCBI taxonomy): Eukaryota > Metazoa > Arthropoda > Insecta > Lepidoptera > Noctuidae > Sesamia > Sesamia inferens. The sequence goes on from CM073921.1 coordinate 30,443,203, forward strand.
AACCATACCTATTGTGACCGCAGTGGACGCAAACCATACCTACAAGGAATAAGAATAAACTAAATTGCGTCCACATTTTCGTTACATATAATTGACTTTCTTGTAAAAATAATTTAAAATGTTTGAACTATCATTCTTATTTTTGATGTGAAACATCTATAGGCGCACGTGAGACCGATTTCTGGCGTGGCGACGCATCGACTGTGCGTTTCTCTCTCACTCGATCCGGCGTTAAGCCATCTCTTTCGCTCCACTGAGCTCGGAATCGACTGTGCGTTTCTCTCTCACTCGATCCGGCGTTAAGCCATCTCTTTCGCTCCACTGAGCTCGGACTCGGATACCTATAGTGTATACTCTGTTTATTACAGTACTCATAACCTGTGTTTTTCTGGTAAATAAATCATTTTTCTGTTCTGATAATAAAATGTCTGACCGTGATAATTTAGAGAGTGGAAGTGATCAGCCTCCTGCAAAGAAAGCAAAATCACACTATGACACATTATCAAGTCATCAGTAAGTTAATTATATAAATATTATATAAATAATAAGTAAATTTCTTAAGAAATAAGCAGTACCTTTGTACTCAGATCTTCATTTTGTTGTATCTTTATGTATTTTATTGTGTGTACATAAATAATAAAATAAATAAATAAATAAATATATTTTTATAATTAAAGTATGCATTTATCTGTGCATTTAGCACGCGTATATTTGGTGTGTATTGAGCGCCAGTAAATGTAAAATCTACTCTCTAGGTAGATTAAAATTCACATAAATTTCATTGCATATCATGTTTTTAAATTAATTATTAATTTTAATTTCATTCTTATTGAAATTAATGCATTAAAACAATTGCTTAGAGAATAAATTTATTAAGACTGACAGAACTTTATTTTAAAATCAGCTGATGGCGTGCAGCGCACGAATCTTTTTCTTATTTGTTATTAATTTAAACTTTAAAAAATTAATTAATTTTTCTAATCATAATGGAGTTTATAGTGAAACATTCATTATTTATATTTATAATTTACGATCTTTAGTAGTATATTGAAATAACTAGCTAAGATTCTTGACAATAGATGCTGTATTTATTAGATATCTTAATAATGTTATGTCCAATACTTTCGTATCGTACTTCAGTTACCATCGACCAATTGTCACAGTAATACCGTTCTCAGAGGCAACATCGAATGTAACTATTACCGAAGTCACTGATTAAACTAATTGAGTAGTTTCGATTTAAAATAAATATGTAAATTTTTGTATTCAATGAAAATGAATGTTTATTTAATAAAAAATCATCGTTATCTAGAAAAAAAAATCGTTATATTTTTTATTTTATTTTATTGACATTTTTAGTTCCTACCACAATCTGTTCTTTTCTGCATACTACTTTTACGAAATAACGTCGATGTTTCACATCTACCAGGCGTCCCGTGACGGCTCCATTTTTTTTTTAATACAACGTCTTTATGATTCTATTTTTAAATGAAAAGAATAATAGGAAAATACTCTTTTCATTTAAAAATAGTGGTTTTGCTCTTTGTCCGAAGACAAAAGTTTTAGGTCCAAGAGTGTTCAAAAACTTATGCCAAATAAAGCCAAGTAATGAAAAAGAAAACATTATTATTAACTTTTAATGCAAATGGAGATATATACCTTGTATAGTGTTCCCATACATTAGACCACCAAGTGCTGTAGAAAACAGTATGCCTCAAGAATGGTGCGTATTCTTTGAATAACATCACCTTTCACAAATGGGTAGTGGAAAATAACATCAAAACCTAGTACTTTTGCTGGTAGATATAATATTGGAAATCTACAGTCCGCGCATTCCTATCAAAACCAGAAAATTTTAATTATGCCGTCACAAAAATAAACTTTTTTAATAGTTAAATAATGCATTCAAACATCCTATAATGCCCGACAATATAAAAAATGGGTGTAGGCGATGTGGTGTTTACCCAGGCCATACGAAGCTAATAATCCAGTAGAGAATAATTATTTTTTATTTTTTAAAGAGAGTTATAATGATAACAATGTTGATTTTTAATAGTTATATTCTTATATAGTTAAAATACAATCCTTTAAAATTCTTAAAAATATCACCCCTAAATTCTTTTTATAAGCCTGTAGACGCGAAATGACCCACGGGTGGACGCAATTTGGATTTTGTGGATGCAAACTGGGTAAAACGCTTAATTCTAAAGTTTATTTATTTAAAAATAAGTATAAGGTGTTGCAAACAAAAATGAAAGTTAATCTTAAAACAGACTATATAATGAACACATACTTTTGTCATAGAAATGAGTGCCGAGATTTTTTTATAATCGCCCTCAAACTTGCTAACTGCACTAATTGGACGCGAACAGGCGACATGACCCTACATTATTTGCTAATAGGAACAAGTTTAGTATTCTTCCTATAGCAACGTGGCAAAAAGTTACCCGATTCAATACAAATATTTGCCCCGTGCGGGAATCGAACCCGCGGCACACAGTACAGCAGTGAATTGTTTAACCACTGCGCCAACAGTGCCATCAAATTAATACACACAACTACTACACGATGCAATGCAAAAATATGGTACAATAAGCAGGGCCGTCGCGAGACTTTGCGGGGCCGGGGGCAAAAGGGGGCGCGGGGCCTGTACATATAATCTCTGCGCGGGTCTGAGGTATATAAAAAGTGCGTTTTCCTGCATTTGTTGAGAAAGGATTTGTTCGTTGATAGAATGAAAGACGTGGCTGTATAGGAAATCAATTTATTGCAAAATATTTCACAAGAATGGAGCTCTGCGCGCTTTGGCATACGCAAAATTTGAAATTAGCTCATCCATTCTCAAAGAATGAGCTACCTCCCGTTCAATAGAAATCATAGCCAGATCATTAAGCCGGGCCTGGCTCATCGTCGAGCGCAGGTAATTTTTGATAATTTTTAGCTTAGAGAAGCTCCGCTCCCCTGACGCAACAGTCATCGGGATTGTGAGCATTATTCTTAATGCTATTGTTAGATTAGGATATGATTCTCGAATGGGGCCCAAGTACCTCAGTGCACCTAGTGCAGTGGTGACGCTAGATGGCACTACATACTTAAATGATTTCATCTCTGCAACGAAATCTGTTTCATCAATGTCCTCTGAATCTCCATCTTTCAAATAGATTGCTAAATTTTTGCAAAACTCTTCCAGTTTCTCATCTTCCTGATCAGATAGCTTGGACGGGTTAAAAAGAAACCCAAATTTACTCGCGTAGAATTCTATCTCTTCGAATCTCGATGACATACTAGTTAAGGCAACGTCAAGAATAGGTAGAAAATATCCTATCCTAAATTTCTCCTCTGCTTCATCCTGCAACTCTTGATGACTAACTTCCTCCGACCGATTAGGTTCTCTGGTACGCTTTTGCCCAAGTTGAGGTTTAGGCCTCCTGATTCGAGGCACTTTGAACTCTGACTCGCAGCCTAAAGATTCTACAAGTTCCCTCGCGGTTGTGAGCGCCTTTTTAAAACCGTTTTCTCGATAATCTTGAATGAAAGACTTAAGGCCCTGCAGATGCTGCAATGTCGTATCTAGAGTTGAATCGACCGCTTGTAACGTCTTGCTAACGCGATTGACAGCTTGCAATAAGTCATACCAAAGAACAAGCCCTAACACAAATTCGAGCGATTTTAGGGAGTGCTCTACAAGAGACAAAGCCTCAGACCTAACAGCAGGATCACTAGTAGTCTCAGCTATTTTTTCCAAAGCACTACAAACGTTGCCCAGTTGAAATCTTACGGTCTTGACACTCTCGACATGACTTTCCCACCGAGTATCTGACAAGGGTTTCAATGTTAGATTGGTACAATAAACCTTGAAAATGTCCCACCTTTTCGTCGAAGCAGAAACTAAAGTGTACAGACGCTGAATAACTCCAAAAAAAGTCATTGCCTCTTTGTGGCATGAAGCCATCTCACAAAGTACCAAGTTCAAACTATGAGCACAACACGACACGTGCATTGCTCGTTTGTTTATTTTTTTAACCCTGCTCTGAACGCCCTTCTCTTTGCCCTTCATGTTGGATCCATTATCGTAATCCTGAGCTCTAGCGTCCATAATTTCTAAATTATTTTTCTCCAAAGCATTTATCAGCTCATCCGTCAAACCCTCACCCGACGAGTCATCTACCTTTAAAAATTCAACAAACCGCTCAACAATATTTGGAATACCGGTCATATCGACGTAGCGGAGTACCAACGTCATTTGTTCCTGGTGGCTAATATCAGGCGTGCAATCCAGGATGATGCCAAAATATTTCGCAGCTCGCACTTCTTCCAAAATTTTCTCCTTTGTTGCCGTTCCTGTAAAAAAAAAAAAATTATTAAATTTTGTCGAGACTTTTTGTGGGTCGGGATTGGGGGCAAGCCTCCGTGCTCCCTTTGAAATATGTTTACGTACCGATCAACGAAATCATCTCGTTTTGTATTTCTGGCCCCATGTAGTGAACGTGAGTTTTCTTGTCTCTGACGCGACGGAGGTGTTCTCTCATCGGAGGGTCAAACGTAGCCAGCATTTCCATGAGTTTCAGGAAATTCCCGTTGTCTCGTTCGTACAGAGTGGATGAAGAGCCACGAAAGGCCGAATTCGTTTCCGCCAGGTACTGGACTCCAGCGAGTATTCTTGTGAGCACATCCTGCCAGTGTTTTCTCTCTCGATCAATTATTCCTTCGTTTACCTTGTCCACAGTTGACTTCTTAGCCAAACGCTGTTCAAGCTCCGTCCACTCGGCAAAGTGTTTGAAATGCTCGGGGGAACATTGGTGTTTCCGAAGCCTTTCTGAGCAGTGCTTCCAATCTCTAAAGCCCTCTTCCTTGCTTAACGCACTGGTTCGAGTGTCGTGCCTAGACAGATCACTAAAAATTCGACAGCAAAAACAGTAAGCCGAGTCTTTCTGTTTGGAGTAAATAAGCCAAGATCTCTCGGACTTTTCACCATTAACCAACGTATAGCGACAAAAATCTTCGCTGAAACCGCGGCCTTCGCTCTTCGGAAAAATGTATGGCTTTGTAATTTTCGGAGGGCCTCTTTCGACCAAAATACGCTTTGTATTAGCATCGATATGACGTGGCCAATTACCGGGATCTTCCGAGACTATCGGTGGCTCCAGTGAGGGTCCTACTGCACTAGCCGCTGGTGAGGGTTCACGACTGCCAGGTGACTCTTCCATTGGTGGCGCCACCGATGTTGGTCCGGAGGATGGTGGCCGCGGTGGCTCATCATGATTTCCCCTCTCACCGTCACCGGTAGAACTGGAACATGTGTCTTCAACGTTCCCGCTGCCAGATTTGGATTCTAGATGAGCAGGTCGTAGAAATTTGTTTATGGCGCCTCTTTGAGTTTCTATGAAGGCCTCCCATTTCCTTTTGGCACGTTCTTTTTCCGCGCCGCTTTCGTATTTGCGCCCTGTCTCTCTGACGACTTGTCATTTTGATGAGACCTGGAAAAGGCAAGTCTGTGAGTGCCAAAGGACATTAGAATTTGCTAAACAGCGCTCGAAATATTATCCTCGTCAAGGGAAGACAGTTTTACTTCAATCTCATCGTCGATGACAATAAACAATAAATATTACACAGCCAGGGACGGATCCAGACCTCGGTCTTGAGGGGGGGGGGGGGGGGGGGGGGATCCTACCGTCGGTCCCCAAAATTTGGAAACCGCCTGCCGGAAGGGGGGGGTGGGGTGAGCATTATTTCAACTTATAGCGAAAATCTAGGTGTACCTTCACGTTACTAAACCAAACTAGCCAGCGCCTAATCCAACGGCTGAAAAGAACGATGTAAACTAACTTGTAAGCTGACATTATTTAATTTAATTTTTGACTTAGTCAAGACCACTGTAAGGTCACGTTTGATAGGAAAATGAGGCTAACCTCAGCAGATTATTATCGTTCCAAATAAATAGCTAGGTGAGATGTAAGGCAAATCTACCTAAGAAACTTTTCAAACATTCATTTACTTACCATAATTGGGAGATCCTCCAGGCAAAGGCGCTTCCTAAATTTATATCACGACTTACTGACACACAAGCGCTAAACTTCACTTCACATGACGATCAAAATAGCAAATAATATCTAACGCAATGATCGCCGTGTAAGCTCCTCCAGCCAAACAATACAGTGACTGGTGACACGCCGCGACAGGTCAGGTGCGGCGGGGGAAGCGGTGGGGGCGGTTCGCTTCGGCTCGGCTCGGCGTCGCTCGGCTTGGTTCGGCAATGGCGCGGCAGCGCGCATCGCAACGGTGCTCGGCTCATCGCAACAGAGCTTGAGTTTGAAACACGGGCGGGGCGATTGACTGGCTAGACAAGGGCGCCGCGAATAATATAATACGACGTTACGATTATTATTTGAGTACGGTAACCTTAAAGACACTATGCAGAATAATACTGGTTCTTTCGTATTTATTTTAAGCTCTTTCTTGTACTCTCCTGCTCTCCTTCTTTCTCCCTTTTCTTCTTCCTTCTCCTTTTTCTCTTTCTCTTCCCTCTCCAATTTTTTCGCTTTTTGCTTTGCGGGACGGCCCCGCGCTTCAGGCTTCGCCTGAAGCGCGGGGCCGCCCGAAGCGCGGGGCCTGGGGCGGCTGCCCCGTCGGCCCTACCCAAGCGACGGCCCTGACAATAAGAACTAAACTCGCTCAAACTTTTGCACAGTCTTCAATATTTAGCCTAATCGATCAATTATATTGCACAATTCGTAATATTGCGCAATATAATTGATCGTCTAGATTCCGCTTTAGTACGGAGGGCAGCAGGTACAAGCTACCCGAAACTGTCAAATATTCACAATCAACCTCGAGTCTTAATACTTAAGAGATAAAGTTGAAAATCCAATAAAGAAATCCGACAGATTGTAGTAGCTTAACGTGTTGTCGTCTGTACCTATAGGAATACATATTAAGATTTAAAACAACACACAATCTAAGACTGACATGCCAATGGCAAAAACAAAAAAAAAAAAAAAACTTAAGCAAATTTTACAATTAAAAATAATATTTTATAATAGGGGGTAGCTAGCAGTGGCGAAGGGTCCATACAAGCCGATTCCCACCGGGTTACCTTTCAAAAATCAGTTCCATATTCATACAAAAGTATTTACATTCTATTTCATTAACAAAGTATTATTTATCAAACGCCTGCGCGATTTACAATAGCAATAGTAATTCTTAGCAATACCCTAAGTATCACATTTCATTTTATAGTCGTAAATTAATCAGCGCTTCAATTTTTCGTACTTTACGTTGAAGGAAACCCGCGGAATCACGGCTTACCTCAGTCAACGACGGCGAAAAGAGAGAGCGTGTCAGACCATCTCTTTCTAATTCTCGCTAACCGTCGGTAAAACTTGATAAATATGAGGCTACTCGCGGGCGGCTTATAGTACTCTCCTCTACTCATTAGAAAGAGACAAATTAACCACGCTACTACGAGAAAGCGTTCTATACCTATGGTGCGTGAGTTTTTCGTTTGTTTTTAATATTTGTGTTATTTAAACTGTGACGGATTCTGTAAGGTAATTTAATCGCAGATTTGGTTAAATACTGTAGATTTTGTTTGTTATTATGGCTTTAATTCATATAGAGTGCTGTTACTGTTAATACGTCTTTGAAAGACGCATTTTCTCAAGTTTCGACTCTTTGCAGTTTAATTCTGACCCTCCCCATTTCAGTAGCTTCAGCTGAGCGGTCATTTTCTGCTTTAAAACGCATTCACACGTATGTGCGAAACTGCCAAAAAGAGCAGAGATTGTCCGATTTGGCTATCATGTCAATTGAAAAAAATTTGCTTAATAAAATGAAAAGTAATCCGAATTTTTATAACAACATTTTAGCTCATTTTGTTAAAAAAAAAAAAACAGACGCATTGCATTAGAATATAAATAACGTTGTGATTGTGTATAATTTGCTTTATTTTTGCTTAATATTTTTGTTGGTTTTGGATCGGTGTTTGTGTGGTTCGGTTTTTAACACTTTATTATTTTTGTAATTTTTTATTTTTTTTTTTTTTTTGACTCTTATTCCCTAACAATAGGTACTTAACTTAGTACTTACTAACAAGCATGCATGTGTGGTATAGAGATGCACGTCGAAAAAGGCTTTTCACAAAGCCATCATACTTGAAAGACATTGTTATGAAATCATCAGTCCTTTTTTGTATGGTGAAGGTGGGGCTTTTCATATTATTCTTATCTGAAAACCTCCTCCAAGATATCCTGCAGTAGGTAAGTGTTTAAGTGTTTATTTTTTTGGACCGGCTTCCCTTTGTCAAAATTTCACCCTTCGCCACTGGTAGCTAGATTATAAAATTCTGACGACTCAGGGTATACTGCGATGAAAGCTGTAGATAGATGCTTCCGTAAATAGGGACCGAATAAATAATTAACAGCCTTAGTTTTATATCAAGTCTCAAAACATTTTGCTGTAGAACTGCTTATGCGAGGCTCACATTTAGTACAGACAACATCACACCAAGCTACTGCAATGTGTCAGATTTCATAAATAGATTTTCAACATCCCCCTTATTCATAAACGCTGCTTAAAGTTAACTAGTGATTAGCGATTGTTTAAACATACCTTTTAGACGTTTGCACGTCACGTAACTTTAATCACCGTTTATGAATAAACCTCTTAAACACTGGTTAATCATAAAGGATGATTAAAGTTAAGTGACGTTAAAAGGTAAAAAATGTATGGTTAAAGAATCACTAGTTAACTTTAAGCAGCGTTTATGAATATGGGGGTTAACCTCTAAAGCAGGCTTAAGGTTGATTGGGAATATCTGAAAGTTTCGGCTAGCTTGACCTGCTGTCATCCGTACATGTTAAGATTTTGATGAAATGGTTAATTATCTAAACCACCCCTAATTCTTAATTAAACCTGAACGGCCAAATCTTGAAACCCAGAATTCTGCAAGACAATTTTGTTGAAAATCAAAACTGGATCATTACAATTATTAGAAATCCTATCAGAGACCACAGCCGAGACTTACCCACATGCCGAATTATGAAATGGCATTTTTTGGCACTTAGGTAATTTTACTTAAAATGGCGGCAGGAAAAAAATTGAGGGTATATTTTTAGATGGGTTTCAGAATAAATATATTAGTCAAAAAAGACCGAATCATATAACTCGGCTATCGAATATTGTCAATAGGTACGCAGGGTACGCTTTCGGAAGAGACCTCTGGGCACCCTCAGGCTACAGCTAAAGCCACGCACATTGGAACGCTGGCCCAGCGCCGGCACCAGCGGAACACTGGGGAAACGTTTTAAAAGTTCTAATAAATCTCTTTAACTATCGCAAATTTGCAATATACTCTAGTAGCAATAAAAAAAAATGAGGGGATTTTTTTTACATTGGTTTTAGAGCGAATACCGTAATTAAGAGTAAAGTTGCATTTGAAGATTTCTTTTAAGTTTACGTAAGTAAGTAGTACGCTTGTTCTGATAACGAAAAAAGGAGTTTTTGTTTATTTTTTATATTGTGGCTAAATCAAATAACAGCGAATTATATAACTGTTATCTTTTCATGTTGGATAGGTATGGATTTTTAAATGCCTCTAGGCATCCTGTCTGCCTAAACAACATACATTACACATACAACATTTTTATTGCTCCAATAAAAGTAACTAGGTATTATCACAATTCACAATCAAAATCTATTAGCATAATCATAATGATAGCCATAAAAAAATGAGGGTATATATTTTTTAGACGGGTTTTAGAGAGAATACCGAAATTATGAGTAAAGTCAAGCAAATTTGAATTTATAGATTATTTTCATCCCTTTGTTTAATGAAGAGCCGTTCCTGTAACTTGTTTTGATACAAGTGAAAAAAAGAGATTAATAATTATTTCATAATGTGGGTAAAATCACTTCCGTAATTTTGACTACTTGAACGTACTTTCTAAAATAATTGAAGACTTACCATCATATACAGCAAAACGCTTCATTTTCTTCACACTAGTCCAACCAAGGAGTATAACAGTATTTAGGGTCCCTCCAAGCCCAGATATCAAATTCAAAAGGGCTTCATACTTACTATACTCTTTGGGCTTCTACCGGAAACTAGGCGTCTTTTATGTGTTGTTTTTTTTTTTGGTTCACTTCTTTCCGTTCAGAGGAACGGAAAAGGCAAAGGCATAGTACGCCATACAGCCTAGTCTTAAGTAACTTTTTCCTTCAGTAAGTTTATATCCTAACTTATCCTAATTTATCCTACCTTATCCTTTTTTTTTATGTCGCTGGGGAAAATGTCAATTACGCATCCTCGCCCGTCGGGGGACGGGAGGGGTATGTGGGACTCCCCGGGAGAGAGCCTCTCGGTATACCCAATAAAAACCCCAGCGGCACACCGGTATTGCCATAGTGGCGGGGGAGTGGGAAAGTAGCGGAGCCTGAGCTACCACTCCTCCGCCGGCGGAACCCGCCTAGCAAGGCGGGCCCTCATTTGCCCCTCCTACGGAGGGGTCGTGGTTCCCACATGGTGAGCGGGCAAGGCGGGCGCGGGCACCCCCTTGCCTCACGCCCGCCGCTCACCTCAGGGAGGGAGAAAGCGGGCGAAGTCCCGCCTTCTCCTACCCCTACGCCATCCTATTTTTTTTATTTTTTTTTTTTTTATTTTTTTTTTTGACGCTGTGGGATTGCATTTACGCACCATACCCCGAAGGGCGTGTGTGGGACTCGCCCAGCCGAAGCCGGGAATACCCACTAAACCCGAACAAACTGCGAACATTAAGTTCCTACGTCTATCACCCACTACAGACATGCAAATAAGTACGCAGACTTATGGCTCGATGACGTCGCTCGCGCGTTGTGTATCACCTTAAAAACGCGTACTTAAGTTCGCCGGCGATCAGGCCTAGGGGTGGTCAAGTCAGGCCTAGGGGTGGGCCCCTCGTACCGTTCTGGTGCTCGGGGATCTCAACGCCAAGTCATCGGCGTGGGGATCTCCGGTCACTGACCCTGGGGCGAGGTGCTAACGGAGTGGGTGGTGACGCCCGGTCTGGTCGTCCTGAATCGGGGTTCGGTATACACGTGCGTGCGGCAGCGGAGTGTCGATAGTAGACGTTACTTTCGCTAGCCCCTCTGTCGCCAGCCGTGTCCGTGACTGGCGTGTCGCCGTGGAGGTGGAGACGCTGTCGACCCATCGGTATATCCGGTTCGACGTCTCCGCCCAGACCGCGAGCGGCCACAATCCAAGAGCCCTGATTAACGACGGCCGACGCTAGGCGCTTAAGCGCCTCGACAGAGAGCTACTCGAGGAAGCTGCCATAGTCCAGTCCTGGATCTGTGAGTCGACGATACACGGCCCCGTCGACGTCGAAGCGGAGGCGCTGCGGTTTCGCGGGGCGATGACGCAGATCTGCGACGCGCCCATGCCCCGCGTCCGCCAACAGTCCACAAGGCGCAACGTGTACTGGTGGAACGACGAGATTGCGCGGTTGCGCGTCGAGTGTGTCGCGGTTCGCCGCCAGTACACGCGCTACCGGAGACGACGTCGACGGGATCCCGTCGAGTAAGCCGCACGGTATGGGGTGTACCGCGCGGCCCAGGAGACTCTGTGGCTGGCCATCGGCGACTCTAAGTCGCGAGCCAGAGAAGATCTGCTAGGGTCCCTAGATCGGGACCCGTGCAAGTTGCGTCCCGGGGCAAGTTGCGTCCCTGGGCGCCCCCACTGGTGCAAAGTATGCAACCCCAGCTGCTGGAGGCGGTGTTATCCACCCTCTTCCCTGAGCGGGCGGGACATGTTCCCCCAAGTGATGGTTTCACCCTTAGCCACAGACTCTCCAGAAGAAGAAGGCACCGATGTCCCCGTGGTGACGCAAGCAGAGACGGGAGCGGCCGTGTCGCGGCTCCGGGCCAAGAATAAAGCGCCCGGACCCGACGGAGTTCCTGGCCGAGCTTTCGTCCTGGCTCTGAAGGAGTAGAGAGCCCCAGCTCAGGGGGGCTCATGCTTCGAGCAGGGTCAGTTTCCCAGTGTAAACGCAGATTTACTGTTACCAATTTATTAATATTCACCAACTATCTTTTTGTAAACATGGATAGCCATCTGCAGGTAGACGCTGTTTACACAGATTTCAAAAAGGCCTTTGACAAGGTGGATCATGAAATATTACTTAATAAAATTGCATTTAATGGCATTCGGGGCAACTTGCTTCGGTGGTTTTCATCTTATGTTACTAACAGAACACAGAAGGTGGTTGTGAGTGGCCATCAGTCTGATACAGTGTCTATAACTTCTGGTGCTCCACAGGGCTCAATCTTGGGACCACTCTTATTCAATATTTATATAAATGACATTGGGAAATGCTTCTTAAGTACTAAATTTCTTATGTACGCTGATGATTTGAAAGCCTTTACAACCACTAAAGAAGATTGTTTAAGTTTCAAGAAGACCTGGATAGGCTTTCTACATACTGTGTTGACAACAAACTCCACTTAAGCGTTTCCAAATGTCATTATATAAATTTCACCAAAAACAAATCTTTTGCGAATTTTGAGTATAGTCTAAATGGAGCCATGTTGAGCAACACTTCAGTTATAAGAGATCTGGGTGTTCTACTAGACAGTAAATAATCGCTTAATCAACACGTAGAAAGCATTGTCAGTAATTCATTTAGGATGTATGATTTTGTCATGAGATCATCTGCTGAGTTCAAACGGCCCACTACTTATCTCTACTTATACAATACGCTTGTACGCTCACAGCTTGAATATGCGGCCCCAATCTGGAACCCATTTTATAATAAATATGTAGATATGATTGAGAAGGTCCAGCGTAAGTTTCTTCGCGCCATGCACTATAGGTGCTATAAAAGATGTTTGACGTACTCACAATTGATTAGCAAATATAATATCTTACCATTACAGTCTAGGCGTAAGTTTCTAGAGGCCAGCACACTGCATGCACTGCATGCAGCGCACTGCATAATCACTTCGATTGCATTGATCTCACAAGTAAATTGTGTTATGTGGTCCCTCGTACTGTAAATAAGCGTAGTGTCCGTGCAGGTACATTGTTTGCTGTAAATACCTGTCGGACTAATTCAGGATTGCGATGCCCTATTCGTCGTATGGTAGAATCATATAATCGCAACTTCATTGACATTGATATTTTTGTATGTACTAAAACGTAATTTAAATCTAATGTTTTGAAAATTTTGTCTATTGATGGTGAGAAATAGTGTGTGTTTTATCTAAAATTTAATTAATTTCAACCTTTTTCATTAATTTCTATATATTTATTAAGAATTGTAATAAGTCAATTTTTTAATTTATTAAATTATTATTTTTGTTTGTGATAATAAGGAATATATCTCAGTTACTTATTCACTATTGTTTAAAATTTAATACTGTTTTTATTGTGATGAAATGTTCTTAATTAGTTAATTAAGTCATCTAGTGGTACTCTTTTTAACGTATTCCTATATTGTTAAGATGCGGATAATGCAGTGGGCTGCAATATTGTTATAATAATGTTATACAGGCTGGCGCAATAGAACGTGCATATTGCATTATCTTTTTTTGCGGGGTAGAAGGGGCGTGGGCGAGGGGAGACCGATATCGTTGGGTAGCGCGGTTCATGAAGTTTTAGTCACTTTGAGTCACTTCGACGGGAAGCGTCGCGCATTTTGCGTGCGCGCATTTTACGAAAACTCTCGTTCGTACGTAGTTGTCAGGCGACTATTTTGTTCCGAGTATGGTGTACGGAAAATTAGGGAGGCTCCGAGTGCTAATTTAATTAAAATCTGGATAAAGCGGTTTGAAGAGACTGGATCGACGTTTAAACCACACGCAAAAGGTCGTCCACGCACATCTAGGACTGAAGACAATATTGAGAGTGTTAAGCAGTCGGTACGAGAAGATCCACAAATGTCTACTCGCAAGAGATCGTCTGTCCTAAACATATCGCGACGAAGTTTGCAACGAATTTTAAACTTGGATCTTAAATTGCATCCATAAAAGCTGCAATTAACTCAAGAATTGAAAGACTCTGACTTCATAGCACGGCTCACATTTGCTAATGAAATGCTCAATCGGTTTTCAAATTTTGAAAACATCCTTTTCTCTGATGAGGCACATTTTCATATAAACGGGTTCGTAAACCGCCAAAATTGTCGTTATTGGAATAGTCAGAATCCCAGACTCAAACATCAAAAACCGTTACATAGCCCTAAAGTGACAGTTTGGGCCGCAATCTCTGCCAAAGGAATAATTGGTCCTTATTTTTTTGAAAAGGCACGGGGGCAAAACATCACTGTTAATACCGAACGCTATGTTGCGATGTTGGAAGGTTTTTTGGCCCCAGAACTTGAAAATTCAAGAATAAAGAACTCTAGGACTTGGTTCCAACAAGACGGAGCTACCAGTCACACATCAAATGACTCCATGGCGGTTGTGAAGCAGATGTTCCCTGGCAAACTGATTTCGAAAAGAGGTGATATCCCATGGGCTCCGCGCAGTCCAGACTTGACGCCTCCTGACTTTTTTTTGTGGGGATACCTCAAACACAAAGTCTACACCAATAATCCGAGAAACATCAGTCAGCTCAAGGAGAATATTCGTGGTGAAATGGCAGCAATCACACCAGCACTACTTAAGAAAGTTTTCGGTAATTTCCGTTTGCGGTTAGAGGAGTGCCAACGTAGAGAGGGTCATCATTTAGATGATGTTATTTTTAAAAAATAAACTTCAGTTATCACTTAATAATTGCTTAGTTTTATTTTAACTATACCTTTTGTATTTATTTTTTAATAATTATTTTAAAAATGCACGTTCTATTGCGCCAACCTGTATTTCCCTCGGACCGCGGACCTTATTCTTTGGATTCTCTCAGACCGCGAAAGCGTTTAGACGTGCAATCCGTACAAGTTTATTTTTAACATTTTTATTTATAATTAAATAGTTATATTAAAATTAAAATTAATATTAGTTGCAAAAGTACCAGGCGCGCATAAAGTTTGAAGAGTACGCAAAACGAAACTTGTCGGCTGCCCAACCTACGAGCGATAGCGATTAGCGAGTAACTTATTTTTTGCTTTGTTTTGATTTTTAGTCGGATTAGACAAACTAATATGTCTAAAACGCCTCCAAATCAATACTCATCGTGTTCGGACTCTGATATCCTGAAGCTGCATGCAGACCAAGACCCAGTAGGAAATATAACCCAGAGAGGCAAGCGCAAATGCCTTTCAGACGAAGTCAGTGGTGACGACCTGAATATGTTTAAATACCACATCAAGAAGATGATCAATGAAATGATTTGTAGCCAGAACACTCGTTTGGACAAATTAGAAGATCATATAAAGCAAATAAAAATCACTATGCGTATATTAAGGTCACAAATATAGATCTCGAAAAGGCAATGACAGTCGTCTCCGATCAACTACAGTCAGGGGCGTGCACAAAGATTTTATTGGGGGTATGCATAAATATACCTACTATCCAAATCTCTGTGCTTATATATGGTAAAACTTAAAAAACGTAACTTAGACGTAGTTTCAATTTAACATAGTCGCGTACTTTTTCGCATGTCAACATTGAATTGATGTTTGTGCGTGGCTACAATGAACATCTAAGTATGTGATTGATGATAAGAACAAGTCAAATAAATGATATACGTGGGGTATTAGGTATTTTTTATTTGACCAAATGAATACAATGAAATCATCATCATCTCAGGGTTAATACCAGTCGCATCCAAAGCTTTGGAATCTGGGGTCCGCTTTTCCAGTCTAATTGCTGATTTTGGCGAAATTTCGACAATTTCCGTGAAGCGACTGCCGTCTGACCTCCACAACGCGAAGGCAATATCGAAGCATTGAAATTAGACCAATTGTTGGACTTTTGTGGGCTCCAACAACCCGTAACGACTGCCACTAGATGTTCTCATGGCAACCGAAACCAACGGCTTAACGTGCTTTCCGAGATACGACAGACCAGTGCAAATATTCATATTCATGCATACAAATACTTACACTGCGCGAGGATCGAACCCGCGCCTCCTTACGCAGCGGCCGCGTTCGCTACCGCTACGCCATGTAGGCTGTCAAAATACAATGAAATGGTATTACTAACTCAACTGTAAATAAGTAATAATTTATTTCTCAAAAAACTAAAAAAAAAATATTTCACTATCTATAAATTAAATCAACGCGCCTATCTATTTTTAAATAACTCTGTAAAAATCAAATATATATAAGATCGTTTTGAAATCGCTAAAAGTTCTTTTAAAATGGACAGATAGACAAATCTATGAGTCTGCTTTGGCTTTTCATAAATATGCGTAATGCACTACTCATTGGAATCATAACTATTAAATTTTGCTAATTTGTAAACTTCAGGAAAATTATTACAACATAAAGTATAGTATTGAAATTCAAAAGCAAGTAGGTTGAAAAACTTAAGGTCTTTTAAGTTTTTATAACGTCGAACTGTCAAAGCCGTGTTTTAAAATAATATACCTATACGAGAAACAAAACAATTTATTTGTACACACTACACAACCTGCTAACCACATATAATTATCATAATACTTTTTATAAAGACAACCTTTCTTTTGTGTTAAACCAAAAACTCTAAAATAAATGAATATTCAATTCCGCTTAAAACAATCAATACATATTTAACCCATATACACCAATAATGAAACAACATAAGCTGCTAAAATAAAAAGGTATTTGAACGAACAACAATCATGCTATATTTCTGAACTTCTTAAATTCGTCGCATTATTAGAAGCTGTGCTTATCATGGGCTTTAAACCCAAAGAAATTTCACGCACACGTACACAACAGTTTAGGCACACAAGCAAATAATTTTATACACAGACAGATACGGAAGAGGCACATTTTGTTTATGCTTACGCCGTAAGAGGCGCGGGTGTCGCGCCTAAGGCAACTAATGTGTCTCGTTAGCACTAGGCCCAATAGATGGCAGTGTTATCAATAACTGATTAACAAAGTCTTTTAGTTTTAACTTTGTAGTATATAAATTATTTTACAGTATATTATAATTTTAGAAGACTATTAGGGTATGCAGAGCTTTTCTGCTTGTAAGGAGCGCACGCGCCTGACTACAGTCCCTTGAAAATAAAATCACGGGACTAGAAAAGCAACGTGGCTCCATGGCAATCCAGTTAGATAAACTAGAAAACAAGTTGGAAATTCTTGACTATAACTTCATCAAAACCTCTATAGAATTACGTAATGTACCAAAAAGGCAGAATGAGACTTAGATAATGCTGTATGATACAATATCGCACCTCTCAAGACACCTAGCCCACTAACACCACTTGATGTGGAATCCTCTGGCATCCGTGATGTTACAAGGCTACCCACAAAAAAGAAAAACGTAGCGTCTAGTTTATCAGTTGAGTTTTGCAATAAACTGCTGAAAACGAAATTTCTAGCTGCTGTTAAAGACTACAATAAACACAATCCCACAAACAAGATAAAATCAACCCACCTAAATTTAAAAACTGCACCGGAAACACCTATCTACATCACAAAGCTTCTAACTGCCAATACTAAAAGATCATTTTACAACTACGCTAAGATACACCAGTATAACTATTGCTGGACGTCAAACGGAAGAGTTATGCTTAAAAAGAATCCTGATAGCCAGACTATTGTAGTAAGAAGCGAAGAACAACTGAAGCAGCTGGTGGTGATCCTCAAAGCATGACTACCTGCATTTAAGTATACCCAGCTATATTTTCTTATGTATCATTTGATTACTTTTACGATTTCTTCTAATTGTTATGTTAAAACACTAAATACAAGCACCATCAACACTCACACAGATAACTTTTCTCACCAAAACAGCATACCCTCAACACACATGGCTAACTCAAAACCCACATATAACCCATTCACTATGTCATTACATCTCTTTACATCTAAATGCGTTCATACCGATCACCCGGACCTGTCTGTTACTTGTGAAGAGCCAGATTTTCTTCAATCCGCCTCTGGTCTTATTATAAAAATTAACTCAGACTTGGCGATAATCTGTATTTATCGGTCACCATCAATAGTTCATATAAATAACTTTCTCACAGCCCTTAACAGCGTACTCACCTCGCTGCATTCATTTAAATCGGTAGTTCTAACAGGCGATTTAAACGTGGACATCAAACCTACCACACTGGACACGCGCTCCTAAGAATACCTCAATTGCCTCGCTTTTCACGGTTATCTCCCTGCTCATACCCTTCCAACCAAGGACGAAAACTGTTTGGATCATATCTTTCTCAAAACAACTTCACCCACGCAAACCTTTGTTTTAAGTTCCACAATAACCGATCACTCCTCTTCCTTACTTTGCATCTATAATAAACCTATAAGTTCAGTCACAAACCACTCTATAACAAAAATTTACTATGATGGCCTTGACAAATCAATGTCACAACTGGATTTCACCCCTATTTTTAACGCAAAAGATCCAAATATGGCTACCGATAGCTTACTGAATTTATTGAAAGTATCAATTTCTGGAAATACCACAATAAAAAAAATTTCTTCAAAAAAGAGAATCCTAAAACCATGGATCACATCTAGTTTGTTACGATGCATAAGAAATAGGGACGCGCTACATAAGAAAGTTAAAAAATACCCAGGAAATGAAGTACTAAAAATTACGTATCTTCGATACAAAATCAAAATCAAAAGTCATTTATTCAAATTAGGCTGAGCATCAGCACTTTTTGAACGTCAATATTACATAAGACAGTCCCCCAAAACGCCCACCCATCGACACTTCCTAGTGCTTTCGCTGGGAAGAAGAAGTGGCGGAAGAAACTCCCCAGCAGCATAGCTGTCTGTTCATTTAAAAAAACAGATGACTTTATACAGTACTATGTATAGTGATGAACACAAGAAAATATAAAAAACAATGAAATTATTGAAAATATGCCAGCTACCATGCCAGACAAAGCAAAACAATATATAAACAATATATATTTAAATGAAAATGTAAATAACTAAAAACTTATTATTTCAATAAAAGCCCCAGGCATAAAGGGCGCGACAGCTTACATATTTATATATTGAAAAAAAAAAAAAAGTGAATTATATGAACTCATATAACGTGTCAGTAAGCTAATTCCGGAGAAAGAACACAAACATTGTCCTGAGTTAATCAGAGCGACCAGCTATTGTTATCATTTAAATAATCACTTACAGAATAATATGCCTTTGAACAAAGCTTGGATTTGATTTGTGTTTTAAATGCATTGTAAGGCAAGTCCAGCAAAGCAGAGGGTATCTTGTTATAAAAAGTTATACCAAGCCCAACAAACGAGTTATGAACCTTTTGAAGTCGGTGAAAAGGGGCTCGCAGTTTGTCCTTGTTTCTGGTGTTAATATTATGTATATCACAGTTTTTGGTGTACACATGAATATTTTGCCTAACATATAAGATATTGGCTAAGATAAATTGTGAAGCAACCGTGAGAATACCAATATCTTTAAAGAACTCTCTCAGAGAAAATCTGACACCGAGCTGGTAAATTGCTCGGACAGCTCGTTTTTGGAGTACAAATATATTTTGTATGTCAACGGCTTTGCCCCACAGTAGAATACCGTAGGACATAACGCTGTGGAAATAACTAAAATAAACTAAACGAGCTGTATCAACGTCTGTATACTGTCTTACTTTCCTGACGGCGTAGGCGGCCGAACTGAGCCTTTCTGCTAGGGTTGATATGTGTGGTCCCCACTGAAGTTTGGCATCTACTGTTATTCCCAGAAAAACTGCCGAGCCCACAGTTCCAAGCACCTCTTTGTCTAAAACAATGTTGGGTCCTAGATTTCTAACGTTAGGCAAGGCGAACTTTACACATTTCGTTTTCTTGGTATTAAGAACTAGGTTATTTGATGTAAACCAATCCGTAACTGTTGAGGATGCACTGTTTACTTCGTCAAAATCATGTCTATTCCTGTCTACTTTAAAAATTAGAGAGGTATCATCTGCAAACAGCACAACGTCACAGATGTCCTTTAAATAGAATGGTAAATCATTAACATATACTAAAAACAAGAATGGACCCAGTATTGAGCCTTGCGGTACACCTAACTGAACTGGTAGCCCGGAAGATTTCACACCGTTAATATCTACACACTGTAATCTATTATGTAAATAAGAACCTATCACGTTGAGAGCTTCATTTTCGACACCGTAATGGCGGAGTTTACGCAAAAGTATGTCATGGTGCACGCAATCAAAGGCTTTGGAGAGATCACAAAAAATTCCAATAGCATTTTGCGACTTCTCCCGTGCGTTAAATATGTTTTTCAGAAGAGCAACACGACATCCATAGTCGAACGACCCTTTGTGAAACCATATTGTTCACTATATATGTAAGAGATTATTCGAATTAAAATGTTTTAATAACTGCTTAAGTATTAATTTTTCAAATATTTTGCTGAATGCAGGTAAGATAGAAATGGGTCTGAAGTTGCCAACATCGGTTTTATTACCTGATTTAAATAATGGTATAATTTTACTTTTTTTTTAATTTTACTTCATTAAATCAGGAAAAATCCCCAAGTCAATACATTCATTAAAATTAACAGCTAGATAGGGGGATACAGAAACTACTGTATCCGTATTTTAAAGAAGGCTAAAAGAATCTATGATAAAGAGGCACTAGAAAAAGCTAGTAAAAACCCTAAAACACTATGGGATAGTATTAAACGAGTAAGTAACACTACTAAAACCAAAAGTACATCTGAATAATTACTTACCTTGTCACTCACACCTATTGAATCTTGTAACTCTGTAAATTCATTCTTTGTTAATATTGGCGAGAGCCTTGCGAATAATATTCAATCCAGTACTACGCAACCTTTGACAGCCACTTTACCCACTTCTGAAATCTCTCCAACTTCGTCGTTCGTCCTTGAACCTATTGATATTGATGAAATTACAGCAGTTATTCACTCATTGCGCTCTGATGCTGTAACTGGCTGGGATGGCATATCACCCTATATTCTGAAGAGATATTCAAAGTTACTGGCACCTATGCTATGCCATATTTTTAACCTCTGCTTCGATACTGCAATCTTTCCCTCTTCTTTTAAAAAGGCAATCATTCACCCAGTCTACAAGGGAGGCGATGGGAACATGCCGAATAATTACCGACGTATAGCAATTCTAACTGCCTTATCCAAGATACTAGAACGTCTTATTAACAAAAGACTTGTAACTTACTTAGAACATCACAAACTAATATCAACACAACAATTTGGATTTCGCAAAAACAAGTCGACCTATGACGCAGTTCAGGAATTAACCAATAATATTGTAAAAAAACCTAAACTCAAATAAAAAAGTCCTTACAATATTCTTGGACCTTGCAAAGGCGTTCGACACCGTCCCCGTTCGTTCTCTCTTACTCAAACTTGAAAGGATGGGTGTTAGGGGCTCGCAACTTGATCTCTTTCAAAGTTACCTCACAAATCGCTCCCAGGTAGTAAAAATAGTCAAATGTCGACTCGAAACGGTCTCCAAAGCCTGGAGCACAGGCGTAGAGTAGCCAGCCTTTCGGTCTTCTATAGGATGCATTCTGGTGAGTGTGCAAGGGAATTGCATGATTTAATTCCCCCATCTCCGTTCCATCATCGGACGACCCGTCGTACGGCGAGTTTCCATCCTTACGTTGTTGACACCACTGCGATCCGGACGAAGCGTTTTGCTTCCTCCTTTATACCGCGTACATCGAGGGACTGGAACAATTTGCCGGCGTCGGTGTTTCCGTCACATTACAATTTGAGTGTCTTCAAGGCTAGAGTGAATAGGCTCTTAATAAACTAGCGCGCTTTACCATCAACGATCGCATCACTGCTTACCATCAGGCGGGATTGCGGTCAAGCGCTGGTTTATAATTTATAAAAAAAAAAAAAATGTAAACTCCCCATCAAATGTGGTGTTCCATAAGGAAGCATTTTGGGTCCCACCTTATTTCTAGTTTTTATAAACGACTTATGCAATTTAGATATACCAAATGCTAAGGTAACATCTTATGCAGACGACACTGCTATTACTTTTGTCGCTAATACATGGTCTGAACTCGAGGACAAGGCACAGAGTGGCTTTAGTGTAGCGGTGTCCTGGCTTAATCTCCACACCCTTACGCTTAATACCTCCAAAACAAAGTTAATTACATTCCCGGTCAGCACTACTACTCAACCAAGCGAAAGAATATTATTTAGAGCTCACATCTGTAATTCACAAACTCAAGTGTCTTGCCAATGTACACTCATATCTGCTACAGACGAAATCAAATACCTAGGCATAATCATAGATAAGAATCTTAAATTTAAATCTCATATTAACCTCCTCACTGGCAGAGTTCGTAAACTTATATATATAAAACACTTAGAAGCATTGCTAGCCCTACTATCATACGTAATGTCTATTTTGCCTCATGCCGATCTATTATTACTTATTGTATTCCATGTTGGGGTAGTGCTGGAAAAACTATCCTTAAACCATTGGAAGTAGTTCACCGGGCTATTCTAAAAGTGGCTACCTTCCGTTCACTAATCTATCCTACTAATCAATTATACACAAATTGCAATGTCCTCAACATCCGGCAACATTTTATTTTACAAACAATTTTACTGCAACACCGCATAACCCCCTATATTGAAATTACCAAACGCCGAAAAGATATAATATGCACCAACCAAAACTCGCCTCAGGTTTACTAAAAGATTTTTTATTATTTAGGTCCGTACCTTTACAATGTAATTAACAAAACATGTCCAATTTATAGACTCTCTTATCAAAATTGTAAAAAGGCTCTCCGCACATTCCTCCAAAGTAAAACATATGACGAAACAGAAAAATATTTAAATTAAATGTTGAAAATTTAATGTTGTAGTATGACAAGTTTGTAACCTGTACCACACCCTTAAACATAGACACACACTAATCAAACCCACTCACACGATTACACAGCCACGCACGCTTTCACAGCAGCTTGCTTATGCACACTTACTCATTCATACACTTACAAATTCACCATACAATTGCACAACTATATGTAAATTAGTAAATAATAGAAATAAGTAGATATATAAGTTTATTAAACTGTATATTTGATAATATATAAACGTTACCAAAATGTTGTTAATAGATAAATAATTACGTAGAGAATCAGTGTGTAGAAATAAGTAATAGTAAGTAAGATTGTTGTAAGTAGGTTAAATGAAGCAGAAAAAATTGAAATAGTTAGATTAAGAAGTACATTATATTACTGTAGACGCGCCCCAGTACAGCGCGTACATCTACCGCGCATTTGTCACGGCTTATCCAACAAACAAGGTCGGTTTACACCACAAGTAAAATCAATCTCCGATCACACTCTAGTAAATCTACGGGACTTACCTGGGACTCAGTGTGCTTCGTCGAGAAGTGAAGTCCGGAGAATCGACGCGCGCGCCGACTTTACAATGACGTCCGATGTCTTCAAATTCACTGACTGTCCCACCAGTCGACACACCAAAGTTCCCTTATTAGGGCACCAAAGCTCACCAACGTAAGAAGTTATTTAGCAGTGTCAATCACGCCCGACAAAGATCGCCAATGAAACCACGTTTCCGATTCAAATTCAACTCAATTTACAGACGCACTGTTACGTTTTATAGTTCAAGTAAATACTTCAAAACACGGGCAACAATCGCGACAAACTATACAAAACGCGGCCGGTGGTATATTTAATTTCCCGAAATTCACTCGTCCGAAACACGCCACGCGTGCGAGCATTTCGTCAAGAGTTTTAAGCAACGACCCGCGTACGCGGCGGGGTCCCAACACGTTGTGTCTATAACAATGGCGGCCGCGCGTCGCCATAGACAATACTAATTATCTATCACTCGACTAACTAAAAATCGGACTCGCCGATAAACTGGCGTAAACATCCCCCCGCCCCGGACAGTAACAAACGGTCCGACAACTCAATCTAAGGGCAGGCGAGAGAGTGTGGCGATCGCGCTCTTTAAGACAGAGTCCCCCACCAGGACCTCGGCAAACCTGGGAACACCATCCGACCCCGGATACAATTTAACAATGCGTCCACGACGCCATCGGAGGGGTGGCAGGTTTGGGTCCTTTAACAAAACGAGGTCTCCGACTCTTGGTGGGTTCGTCTTGTCTGACCACTTAACGCGCTGTTGTAAAATGTGCAAATACTCCAGATGCCAACGGCGCCAAAAACTCTGCGTAAGCTGTTGAAGCAATTCAAATCGCGAGAGCCGTCCGGAGTTAATGTCCAAATAAGGATATTCAGGCAGGGCGTTAAGTGGTCTACCTATCAAGAAATGGCCCGGCGTGAGGGCCTCCAAATCATTCGCGTCGGATGACAAAGGGCATAACGGACGCGAGTTGAGGACCGCCTCAACCTTACAAAATACGGTCGCGAGCTCCTCAAAAGTTAGAATACTATCTCCAATAACGCGACGAAGGTGAGTTTTAGCGGCCTTTACAGTAGCTTCAAATATACCTCCCCAGTGGGGGCAGGACGGCGGTGAGTACTGCCATCGTACCCCTCTGCGGGAGAGTGTGGATCCGATCTCAACATTATGTTTATCTAAAAATTCACAAACTTCCTTCAAATAACGATCGGTACCCTTAAAGTTGGTCCCACAGTCGGATCGAATTAAGGACGGCAGTCCGCGACGCGAAACAAATCTGCCAAGAGCAGCGACGAACGCCTCTGTTGTGAGAGCACTAACCACCTCGAGGTGGACCGCTTTAGTAGCTAAACACACAAAAACGCACAAGTAAGCCTTCTCGGTCTTAGCGTTACGGAGACGCGAAGCTTTTACAGTAAATGGTCCCGCAAAATCCGTACCAACTCCAGCAAAGGGCATCGATTCGGTGACTCGATCAGCAGGCAAATCCCCCATTTGGGGCTGCACGATGTCCGCCTTCAAGCGGTAACACGGGAGACAACGAAAGATAACATATCGGATCACTCTCCGCACAGACAAACTCCAAAATTCCCGTTGGAGGATCGCAGTAAGAGCGTTGCATCCGGCATGTGCATTTTTCACATGGCGGTCTGCGATCAACAACTTCACCAAGGGGCCGTTCTTGGGGAGCAACAATGGATGACGAGCCCCATAGGGGAGCTTAGCATTTCTAAGCCGACCTCCGACACGCATCAAACCCTGATCATCCAAGAAGGGATTCAAGCGCCTTAAGGGTCCCTTCAGATTGGATGTGCGTTGGCGGAGGGTTTTCAACTCCGACGCAAATTCACTCTCTTGAACTATCCGCACCCAATATAACAGAGCGTCATTGCGCTCTTGCGGTGAGAGGACCGGAGACTCAAATTTGCCACGAGGGCTACGACAGTTGTGAATGAAACGCCGTATCCAGGCGGTGACGCCGAGCAATTTATCCAAAGAGCTGTAGCGCTCAAGCAAAAACTCCGGATCCGGAGCCGCTACAGTCTCGGTGGCGTGAACATGCACCCCTGGCGTAGATTCCCTGACCACTGCGGGGGTATGAGGCCAAGAACCCTCCAGCTGTAACAACCATGGTGGACCCCACCACAGCTGGTGATTCACAAGTTCGGGCGCCTCGCAGCCGCGGGAAGCGCAGTCTGCGGGGTTCAATTCGCCAGGCACGTGGCGCCAAATCAACGGGGCTTTCGATGTCTGAATTTGAGACACCCGGTTGGCCACGAATACCTCGAGGGTATGGACTGAACTTTTCAGCCAACAAAGGACGACTTGGCTGTCAGACCATGCAAAGATCGACCTAAAGTCGACACTAGCTCCCAAGGTGTCGACGACGTGGTTAAGCAATCGGGCTAATAGAGTGGCGCCAGACAACTCCAACTTCGGTATGGTCCATCGGGTCCGAAGTGGGGCAACCTTACTCTTAGCCGTAACCAGATGAACAGCGACAACACCTCGTGCGTCCACCGTTCGAATGTACACGGCTGCCGCGTATCCGCTTTCGGACGCGTCACAAAAGCCGTGTAGGCTAGCGGAAAACCGTCCCTCAGGCAATATGTGCCTAGGGATACAAACACGGTTGACTTCCGGGAGGGATGAGACAAACCGCACCCAGTCTCGGAGCAAGCCACCGGAGAGGGGGCTCATCCCAGGTCACTTCCGCTGCCCATAGTTCCTGTAGGAAACACTTCATCGCGAACACTACAGGACTAAGCCAACCATTCGGATCAAAGGTGCGAGCTACAGTGGACAGCACTGTGCGTTTAGTCCAGACCTTTGGGCTCGGAAGCTCCAATCTATAGGTAAACAAATCTTGGACTGGTTTGTACTGTACTCCCAAAACAGACAACATGTCTGGAGTATCAGGGTTTTCAAAGAGATGAGGCTCTTGCTGGTGGTCCTTGGGTACATCTGCCAATAGTTCGGGCGAGTTGGACAACCATTTCCTCAACTCGTAGCCACCAGCTCCTAGGAGAGCGATCAGCTCATCTCGCAAGACCAGGGCCTCTTGTACACTCGAGGCGCCTGTACAAACGTCATCGACGTACAGATCCTCCTTTATGAGGACAGACGCGCGGGGGTAGCGCAGCCGTTCGCGCTCTGCGAGCTCCCACAACGAACGGATCGCCACAAAAGGACTCGATCGTAGTCCATAGGTGTTGGTGTTCAGCTCGTAGACCAGCATTGGATCCCTGGGATCCTCTCGCCAAAGCACAAGCTGGTATCTCCTGTCTTCCGGGTGAATCACAGTCTGCCGGAACATCATGCGAATGTCGGTCACAAAAACGACAGCATGTCGACGGAAGTTGGTCAAAACATCACTCACATCGTGATGCAACTTCAGTCCGGCGTGCAAACACTGGTTCAACGACACTCCGGTTGACGTGGGGGCTGAGCCATCAAAGACGACACGTATCTTCCCGTTGGAAGTCTTCAAAACCGCGTGGTGGGGAAGAAAATAATGTTCTTCATTTCGCCAATCCAGCTGTGAAAGCGACATGTGCCCCAGTTCCTCAT
Organism: Sesamia inferens; assembly: GCA_037179545.1. Classification (NCBI taxonomy): domain Eukaryota; kingdom Metazoa; phylum Arthropoda; class Insecta; order Lepidoptera; family Noctuidae; genus Sesamia; species Sesamia inferens. Next base: position 30,470,229 of record CM073921.1, read on the forward strand.
ACTCCCGCATGAAGTCCATGTACTTCTGCTTTAATGCGGGGTCCCTCGCCATTCGGCGCTCCATAGACAACAACCTTTTTTCGGCCAGTGGCCGGGAGCTGCCTAAGAGGGGGCGAACTGACAAAAAGGGCAAGCGAGTGATCAAGCGACCCGAGCGGAGGCGACCAGTATTGTTCTGATAGAACAATTCGCACTCCTCGTCCAACGGGTCCACTCGTTTTGCGGTCGGAGGCTCCTCCACCTCCCAAAAGCGTTGGAGGATGTCTGACAAGGCAGAACCAACAGCGAGGTCGCTGTCTGCCGAAGGGGGGTCTGGGCCGTCCCTAAACGATCCCATCACTACATGACCCAAAGAGGTGGACATGGCTATAAAACCGGCTGCCTGCAAAACTCGTTTACTTCCACGCAGCAAACGACCTAAAACATTCACACCGATCAATAAATGGATCGGGCCAGGTCGGTGGAAGTGAGGATCAGCCAGAGCCAATCCAGCCGACAATTTAACGGCGGCGTGTGGGGCTCGCACTTGTGGAAGCGGCCCGACCACCGTTTCAAAAACAATCGCCGAAGTATCGATTTTCGGCGTTGAGGAGGAGTGGGGGGAGAAGGAGAACGAAACCCGACCGATCGGATCCGAAATCCGCAGGTCTCCAACGCCCCGTACCGATTCCCTATGCGGTACAATATTTAAGCCCAACTGTCGGACGAGCCAAGTAGAAATTATGCAACCCTGGGCCCCTGAATCCAAGAGGGCACGCACTGTGACAAAATCACCTTTGGGGCCCCAAACACGCACGGAGGCTGTTGGCAACAGCACAAACTCCGGTGGGGGGGTTGCGCCCGACAGTGGCATTAATGAAAATCCGAGGGGGGTGATTGCCCCCCTGGACCCCGGTTGAACTGAGTCGACAAGATCGGAGGGGATCGCCGACAGTAGGCGAGAGGGTCCCACTCCGCAATGTAGGGACTCCTTCCAACTCTACTCCGAGGTGTGGGGCAATAACCGTGGGCCGCATACGGGGGAACATAACGCCCCAATCGAGGGTATTCCATCAAGGGGGGGGAGTAGCGTACCGCCCGCCTCCCCGAGCCCCCGACGGCCACCGCTACATCCTGCGGGGGGCCCCCGCCCGTGGGGCCCCCGCCTTTGGGGCCCCCGCCCGTGCGCGGGGGACTTGGGCCCCTTTCGGACCCACCACCATTGCGGTTCAAGCACAGGAGAGCGTAATGTCCCCCGCCGCAATGTGGACAAGCCTTAGCCTGGCAGCACACTGACTGGAGGTAGTCCCCCAGGCACATGTAACACCAGGCGCGTTGCTTGGCGAGGGCTCTTCGACCTGCAGTCCGGAGGCCCCCGAACTTCTCGCAAGCACGCACATCATGTCCGTCCCCCCGGCAATACCGGCACCGTTTACCTGGTGCGGGGGGGGGGAGGCCTTTCGGACAGCCGAGTATTGTTTGGTCGGGCGGCGGGGTTGTCCCCTCGCCGCCACCGGACGACCTGTGCTCGTTCCCGGTGTGGGGTCGGTCAGCTGGTCCAGTACTCTGCACTCGTCCTCCAAAAAACGAAGCAAATCCGAGAAGGGGGGGAGGTACGAGGCGCTATTGCCCCCGTACCTTTGCGTCTGCGGGCAATTTCGTTAGGACGATGTGCAGAAGCAGAAAAGACCACTGGTCGACCGGCAAATCCAGCCGGCGCAACGAGTGGATAGCGGTCAAGAGCGGGTTGACCAAATCCTTCCTTAGTGAGGAAACCCGCGTTGCCTTCGGTAAGGCCAAAATGGCGGCCACATGGGTGTCCGCTAGCAAGCGGACGTTTTGGTAGCGGTCCAGCAACAACTGCCGCGCAACCTGGTAGTTAGCATCGCTGACTATCAGGTGCTGGACCACTGCACTGGCTTCTCCGCGGAGGGCGGAGCGCAAATAAGCCAGGTTCTGGCTGGGGGACAAATCTTCCCTGGAGTCCACCAAGCTGTCGAACAGGTTGATGAAGCCCATCCAAGCCGTGAGGTCCCCGTCAAAGTGGGGAATCTCCAATGTGGGCAGTCTCCCTAACAAAACCGGCGGGGTCGGTTTAACCTCCCCGCTCAAAGTCGGCTCTCCCCTACGGGCAGCCAGGAGCCCTTCTGCCGACTCTGTAATTTGGTTGGCCAGTTCGTACGCCTGGTCGACATCCCTTGTAAAGGTCTCCACTACGGCTTCATCCGCTGGAGGGTGTTCCAAAACGTACGCATGGAAGTCGACAACGTGTCGCTCCAACCCTTGCATGCGCGCAGGCAACCCTTCGTAACTGGTCAACAATGCCTGAACCCGATCCGGCCGAGCAATCAGGGCAGCCGCACCCGCGAGCCAACGCAATGCGGCTTGAACTTCTGCTTTGGTCTTAGTAAGCGGATTGGGAGCCATTTCAAATAAAAGCCTTTAATTCAAATTAACAAATTAAATTCAATTAAAGAACGCGCGGAAAGCAACAAAAACAAGCGTAAATAACTCGATAAATTCCGCGAGACCGTGTGGGGACCAAAGCTAAGGGCAACCGTTACAACAAAACACTAACATGTACAAATAAAAAATATTACAAAGTATACATACAAAATATCAGTGTGCAAACGGCCTAACTTAAGTGCGACACAGATCTAAACTTATTAGCAAAACAAAATTATTACTACCAATTACACAATAAATCAACAAACAAACAGAATAAATTTATTACTGTGAATTATGTAATAAATCAACAAAATTACGACTATGAATTACGAGCTAAATCAACAAATTACGACTACGAATTACGAGCTAAATCAAAACATTCAAACACGAACTATCTGGTTCGTACAATACAAGAGTTGACTAAAACAATAACAAAACATTAGTCATAAAAATAACTCGTAATTATTTATCCGTAGCTCAAGATAATCGAGTCAACAATAACAAAACATAACTCGTAAACATAACTGGCTGTATGGCGTATCATGCCTTTGCCAACTCCGTTCCTCTGAACGGAAAGAAATGAACCAAAATTAAAAACAATCTACCTACAATTGTTTTTACATTTTTTACTTTGCAAATTATCGGATCCACACAATGTATGAAGGTGGTCAGAGATATAATTTTACGAGTACCGACAACAACAAATAAAAAAATCAAATTTTTGCAAATTAGCCTCTGAAGGCTACCAAAATACTGGAATGATACTCTAATTAATCAAATTAGTAATTAGAAACCACGCTCTGCTACCACAAAGATGTAGTCGCGCCCCAGTACAGCGCGTACATCTACCGCGCATTTGTCACGGCTTATCCAACAAACAAGGTCGGTTTACACCACAAGTAAAATCAATCTCCGATCACACTCTAGTAAATCTACGGGACTTACCTGGGACTCAGTGTGCTTCGTCGAGAAGTGAAGTCCGGAGAATCGACGCGCGCGCCGACTTTACAATGACGTCCGATGTCTTCAAATTCACTGACTGTCCCACCAGTCGACACACTAAAGTTCCCTTATTAGGGCACCAAAGCTCACCAACGTAAGAAGTTATTTAGCAGTGTCAATCACGCCCGACAAAGATCGCCAATGAAACCACGTTTCCGATTCAAATTCAACTCAATTTACAGACGCACTGTTACGTTTTATAGTTCAAGTAAATACTTCAAAACACGGGAAACAATCGCGACAAACTATACAAAACGCGGCCGGTGGTATATTTAATTTCCCGAAATTCACTCGTCCGAAACACGCCACGCGTGCGAGCATTTCGTCAAGAGTTTTAAGCAACGACCCGCGTACGCGGCGGGGTCCCAACACGTTGTGTCTATAACAATGGCGGCCGCGCGTCGCCATAGACAATACTAATTATCTATCACTCGACTAACTAAAAATCGGACTCGCCGATAAACTGGCGTAAACAATTACACTGTATTTTTTTTCTCTTCTTGGCTTTGTCCCCCTTGGACATTAGCCACAACAAAATATTACATTGTAAATAAATAGATCAGTATTAAAGAAGTAATAAATTGAAGTAAGAAAAGAATAGGATACCTACCTGTCATACAGTACTAGTATATAAGATGTTAGTATATATGTATGTTAAAAATAAATAAAGATAAAGTTCGGGCTAGCCGAAAACGAATAAAATAAATAAAGTTAGGAGATCCATCCTCTCATCCCTTCCCGTAGTAATATAATCCTGGAAGGAAATCCGGGTTTCCCTAGTAGCATAGCTCATCTCAGCCCTGTGATGGCGGGTGCATCCAATCCCTCCATCCTTCCTTAAAAAAAAAAAACATTCACCATACACGACACACGCACACTCACACACATATACACACACAAACAATATCTGTTATACAAAAATAATAATATTTGTTAAGCATTTTACGTAAGTATACATATTATTTTTTTTAAAATAAAATTGTTACTACCCAACTCGAGGGGATAGGCACTGTTACTTCTTAATACAGGCTATTTCATAGCCTAGCAAGGAGAACAGTACGTCACCTATTTGATTGTCAGAAATGTAAAACTACCCACCATGTAAAAAATATAAAATGTACTACAATCTGTTTTTCTATATAAATAAAGATTATTATTATTATATTACTGTTTGTAAATATTTTATATTGTAGCTGTTTATTGTCCCATAATTAATAAAAATAAAAATAAAATCATGACTTCATCCTAAGTCCCTAAACCCCACCTAGTTGGCTCACGCGGGGAACGAAAGGAGATAGGTTAAGTTAAGTTAGGATAAGTTTATCATAAGTTACGAGAGAAAACAAGAATAACGAAGAAATGGCTCAAAGGTCTTAGCAACCAAGCCAAAAACTCCTATAAAAAAAAAGTCGGCCATCTTGGTTCATCATATAGTGCGTTTCATCTAATAGTTCCTTTGCCGTCATGTTGGCATTCATTTTTTGTCACTATCGTAAACAAGGTAGATGCACTCTGCGTCTCTCTCTCTCTCTCATACTAAATGGCATTAGTGCCAACATGACGGCAGAGGAACTATTAGATGAAACGCACTATACCAGCGTTGTCAACTCTACGTCTTTTTACGTAGATCTACGTATTTTAGGTCTTTCCTGAAAACCTACGACTTTCAGTCCCAGAATCTACGCACTTTTAGTCAATTTGTAAAAGTATGCAAAGTAACTAAACTGATGCAAAAATTATGTTGTCGCACTGTCTTTCTCACTGTTACGGGGGCGCTAGTGTCTTTGTACTCAAGTACAAAGACACTAGCGCGCCCGTAACGGAAAGGTTTAGAGCCCATACAGTCAACTGTATGGGCTTTGACCCTTTGCGTTTCCTTTAAAGGAAAGGAAGTTGTTGTCATTCAAAGAGTTTCCAGTCTCTTTTTTTCTATTATTATTATCCAGTGGTTTTAACCAAATACAGGTATAACATTTATTATTTGAACATGTCTTCTCAGAAATTTAATATAGTTTATCACAAGAAAAACAACATGAAATTGACAGTGACAGTTGACGGAAACATTACGGCCCCATCAGACGAGACAAATTTCCAGTTACATATTAAGTTCTGTTTTGCCAGAGGCCGCGTGAAAACTATCCAAAACATAGATAGGTGTTTATTTCTAATCAAAGAAGTATTACATTTCAAAATTCAACCGATAGATCGGATTCGGTTCTATTTTTTGTAACAATCTATTTTTGATAACGAAGAGCGCTTCCTCTTGGCACAGATATTTTAATTAGGTACATAAAAAGAGGATTAAGGATAAGGAGAGGATCGTCTGTGCCTGTAAATTGTAATGATTTCAGCCGATCAATGTAATGAAAAATGACATCAGAAACAGACTTTACTGACACGCTGACAGACTTATTTTTCTGTCCAAAAGTGACCTGAAAAGAAACATTGAGCCTACTCACTAACACATAGAATATTTTAACAAAAATATGTATAAATTGTCGTGGTGACCCAGTGGTTAAAACACCACCCTCTCAAGTATGAGTGTGCGGGATCGATTCCAGGTCAGGCAAGTACCAATGTAACTTTTCTTAGTTATATGTACTTTCTAAGTATATCACCAATGACTGATTACAGGGTGAAGGTATATCAAAATACTCGTTTTATTTCATTTCACTTACCCAAACTTCTTCATTTTACCTTGAAAAAAAAAAATACGGAGATCTACGAACTTTTAGTGAGTCATTTTTACTAAATCTACGTAATTTTCTCAACAGGTCTACGCCCAGTGTTGCCAACCCGGATTTTGAAAAAGGCGTAGACTAGACTAGAAAAGTACGTAGAAATTGTGAAATTTCCATAGAGAAAATACGTAGATCTACGTACTTTTTTTTCTGATTGAAATGAAGAGAGTAGTAGGGTAGGCAAATAAATAAAACGACACTTCGTATTACCCTAGAAGTAGTAGACAGCAGCAAACAATAAATTTAAAAAAAAATCTATTAGCAAACAAAAAAAAAATCTACGAATAAATATCACTTGTAGATAATTAAAAAAGTTTGCTACTTTCAAAGTCATCATCAATTTATTTAAATTATTTTTCATTGCGTATCGTTTTCAGGTAAATTAAATTTATACATATATTTATTAAAATGCTTAATGTGTTCCTGCGAAGGCTCGAGATTTTTTTTCAAACCACTTTTAGTATAAAGTAGTCCTGAGAGTGTGTCAGTGTGAAGCCTGTTTTTTATGTTAGTTTTCATCAAATTTATCGCATAAAACAGTCGCTCGATATTCGCACTACTATGTGGCAATGTTAATAAATTTTGTGCAAATTGAGTCAATAAATGAAACATTTGAGACAAATCGCCTTTTCTTATTTTTGAAATGTGACGCCAAAACTCATTTACTTCGATTAGCTGATTCTCTTGAAATGGGAGATTAGTGTTCCTTAAAGCTCTCTATTCCCGGTCTAATTCTGTTAAATTTGTTGGACATAATCCTGAAAATAAATATATTAATAAATTAATTTATAAATTAATTGAAATAAATCAGTAAAAGTCTGCATCTTACTAAGTTTTAGTAAGATGCAGACTCAACTCATAAAGGAAATATTTGAAGTTAATGATAAACATATTACCTGGAAACATTTGCCCTAAATGAGCTATGAACGGTACAAAACGTTTTAAATTTGAGTCCATCAATGTGTCGTGTATAAAAACTTTAAATTTTTCAATCTTTGTCTGTACTCATCTTCAAAGGGAAAGCGATTTTTTATTTGATTAAGGCTTTCAATATAAAATTCAAGTCATTTTTGTCTTAACTGTCTTAGTTGATCTGGATGAATACTTTTTTTCTTCATTATAATTAAAGCAGCAACATTGCCTCCCTAAGATTATTGATAGATTCTGCATGCTTCGTCAAAACCCTCTTACCTCCACCACATTTCAAGTCACACTTGCATAACTTACAATAACAATAGTAATCTCCTTTGGTGCTTTTTTTTTATTCCAACTTGAATAATTTTTGTCTTTTTCCCACAAGTGTGAGTATTTTTGTTCATAATGCAGCTTTCTTTTTTTAGTAGGAGTAACATTCTGCTCTTCCTCACTGTCACTGCTTGTTTCCATAATTGAATCCAATTAAATTGAGCAGAAAGTTAAAAAATATCGAAACAAAACAACACCTTCGAAGACTTAGTTTAAATTCTCTTTGACGGTTTACTACACCCACAGAGTCACGTCACATTTCAAATGTCATATACATGTGACATGAGTAACAGACCAAAGTTTTTTTTAAATGAGTGACACGACGTGTTGAATGGCGAGGCGAGTGGTGTGCATTAGTATGAAACGGAACGTTTATTAACTTTTTTCGCGTAAGTAAAGGAAATTGTGCCCATTTAGTCTATTTTGCAAATTTGAACAATTTTGATAGAAAATACGTAGATTCTGGGACTAAAGTTCGTAGGTTTGCAAGGAAGGCTTAAAGTACGTAGATCTACGTAAAAATACGTAGAGTTGGCAACGCTGTCTACGCCTTTTTCAAAATCAGAGTTGGCAACACTGCACTATACATGCGTTGATGCGTGATCCGAAAATCGGAAAAAAGCGCGGGAAACTTAGAATCTGGCGGTCGTGTTTTTCTGGTTTTCCTTTAATTTAATTAATTATTGTGGATCAGTTAAGTTATTTAGTATATAGTTATATTATTAGTAGTTAGTTACTTATTTGTGTATATAGTGTGCAGATATTTTACTGCTAATTATTTGGTAAGTTCTTTTTTTTTTTCTAATATGGGGGCTGATCCCCCGGACGATCCTGGCGGCGGGCCAGGACCTGGTCCACCTGTTGCGTTCAATGTGGTCATCGACGACTCATCTATGGATACTGAGGATGGCCTCATAGGCAAATTTTCTGATAGAAAAAGAATCAGACCACGCAAACCGCGATGCCGTCTATGTAATATGAAAAAACGGAAAAGTAAGGATGGACGATTTTTTGTTCAGGCATGTCAGTGTGAAGATTCTGATTCAGCTAATTCTGATATTTCTAGAGCTCTTAAATCTGAAGTTGAAATGCAACCACCCAGCCACCTGAGTAAACCTGCCAATGAAAACCTTTCAATTTCACAACACAGTGAGACTGGTTTGGGTCTCTCACAGCCGCAACAAACCTATTTTGCCAGAAAATATGTTAGTTTGGACTCGGGTCCTTTTACTGTCCATGTACAAAGAGTAACGACCATTGAAAATGATTCGGTATCTTTACACCCAATACAATTTGGAAAAGTTTTGAAAAATTTAAAAATTAATAACATTGTTAATGGTAGTGTTAAACGTATAGGAAGAAACAGAATTTCAATGGCCTTTACGAATTTTGAAGCTGCTAATAAATTCACGGAAAATGCAGAGTTATTGAATCTTTCATATAAAATATTTATACCAAGTTTCAATGTAACAAGAGTGGGTATAGTTAGGGGCGTGCCTCAGGACTGGTCTGAGCAGGAAATTCAGGAAAACATTACTGTTCCTATTGGTTGTGGGAAAATAGTTAAGCTACGGAGAATAAAACGCAAGACTATGAATGATGGTATTTCTTCATTTATTAATACAAATCTTGTAGTTTTAACTTTTGATGGGCAAGTACTTCCTAAACGTGTTTACATGTGCTACACAGCTCTGCCAGTAGAATTATACATATTTCCCACAATCCAGTGTTATAACTGTTGCAAATTTGGGCATACTAAATCACAATGTCGATCTAGGCCCAGATGTTTTAAGTGTGGAGATGAACACACTCCAGAAAGTTGTTCAGTGATAGTGGAAAATGGTAAGTGCTTCCATTGCTCTGGTAGACATTTTGCTACTAGTAGGACTTGTCCTGAGTTCACACGGCAACAAAATATTAAAATTTCTATGGCCCAAAATTGCATCTCATATGCTGAAGCAGCCAAGATTCACCCTTCAGTTTCCAAATCTTATGCTGATGTTACAGCATCTCCTCCTTCTCAACCAAGTAGTCACCATCTTCCCTCTCCAAACTTTGTTTCTCAGTTACCCAGTACTTCTTATAAAAAAACTACTTTTAGTCAGCGCCGGATTCCTCCTAAACCAAGTGGAGGATATGATCGTGTCATGCATAATTCTATTGCCAATGAATATAATAATTTATCTACCCAAATGTCCCATAGTCAAGTACTGCAACAATCATTAAATACAATACCTCATAAATCTATTGCTGAAATTATTTTGGAACTTATTACATTACTTACAAATTCTAGTCAACAATTTTCTACTTCTAATTCTTCACCGTCCAACGTTGCCAATATATTACTCACAGCTCTTAATAAACAATTCAATAATGGATCACAAAATCTTACAATGGAATTGTAGAAGTGCCATAAGCAAAAAATCTGACATTATTTATTTACTAAATAAATATAAGCCTATGGCTTTGTGTCTCTCTGAGACATGGTTGAAACCAGAGTTTCCATTTAGGATTTCTGGTTTTGTTACAGTGAGAAATGATAGACCTGATGGGTATGGTGGAGTGGCCATTCTCATTAGTAAAACTTTCTCCTATAAAGTATTCCCACTTCCCCTTCTCAGTAATGGTATTAATGCCATTGCTGTTATTGTAAATAATATCTGTATTATTTCTGTATATATTCCACATCCCTCTTATTCTATATATAATGAGTTTAAACAATTACTATCTGTCTTGCCTTCCCCATTTTTGGTTTTAGGTGATTTTAATTGCCAAAACCAGGCATGGGGCAGCTCTGTTACCAATTACTATGGCAATTTGATGATTGATATCCTAGATTCTTTAAACATATGTATAATGAACAATAGTTCTCCAACTCGACTTACTGGCCCTAATGAATGTTTAAGTGCTCCTGATCTTTCACTTTGTTCTCCAAATTTAGCCTCTTTGTTATCTTGGAATATCCTTGATGACTCTCTTGGCAGTGATCATTTTCCTATTATACTCTCCTTACACATATCTTGCTCCCCTTCCAACTTAAGTTACAGTTCTAAATTAAAACATAAACTGCCAGAATTGAAAGATGATTGGGTAATATTTAAACAGTATGTTGATAGTAAAATTTCATCCTTACCTGCTATTAATGATTCTAATGGATTACTATGTACAGAAGAGTTCTCAAAACTTCTTATTGAGGCTGCTAATACTCTATTTCCATTAAAAGGTTCTAGACAGGGCAAAATTCCCTTTCCACCATGGTGGGACCATGAATGCACTATGGCCATTAAGAAAAGAAAACAGGCTGAGAAAAAATACAGATCCCTAATGACTTCAGAAAATTATGAAAGTTACTCTCTCATAGCTCGATCCACACGCAAGTTCCTAAAACAGAAAAAATTTGAAGGTTGGAGAAGATTTTGTGAGTCCATAAATCCTGATGTATGCTCTTCTGTTGTGTGGAGGAATATTCGTAGATTTAGATCGGCATTCTCTTCTTCTTCATTTGGTGTCCTTTCCATTGAGCTAGCTGATAAATTTATGGATAAGCTAGCTCCTTTGTCTGTTCCTGAATTAAATAATATTCATTGTTGCACTTTATATAATAATACAAGCAATCATTCTGATCTCAATGCTCCTTTTTCTTTGTCAGAATTAAAAGGAGTTCTCTCTTATGTTAAAGATTCATCACCCGGCGAGGATGGTATAACATACTCTTTTTTGATAAACTGTACTGATAACTCATTAGAATATTTTTTGAAAACCATCAATGCAGTTATGTTTTCAGGTAATATTCCTCCATCATGGAGAACTCAATCTATAATCCCTATATTAAAACCAAATAAACCTTCTTCAGATGTTTCATCTTTCCGTCCCATAGCCCTTTCATCTGTTCTTGCTAAAATAACTGAACACCTAGTTAAAAATAGGTTAGAATTTTTTATTGAAAACAACAACATTATGACAGTTAATCAGCTGGGTTTCAGGAAAGGTCGGAGCACCATAGATAATATTAGCATTTTTGTTTCGGATATTCGAATAGCATTTTCAAAAAATGAGTCAGTTTTAGCAGCATTTCTGGACATCGATTCGGCATATGATAATGTTCTTATTCCTGTGCTTCATGAGAAACTTCATGACCTACGTATCCCTCAACTTTTAATATCATTTATTATAAACATGTTGTCTGAAAGATGTTTGAAATTAGACCTCCATGATGGATCTCAACTTTCTAGGTTTGTATGGAGAGGCCTCCCCCAGGGCTCGGTTCTTAGTCCATTATTGTACAATGTTTACACTTACGATCTAGAAAAAAACTCGAACTCAGTAGCAAACGTCTTACAGTATGCTGATGATCTTCTTTTTTACGTTGCTGACAAATCTATTAATATTGCTAGTAACTGCTTAACTACCTCTCTTAGTCATTTACATGATTGGTTAGATAATAATGGACTAAATTTATCGATATCAAAAAGTACCATAGTCTTGTTTACAAGAGGAAGGATAACTGCCAATCCTATTGTTTCCTACGAAGGTAATCCTATCCCTGTGAAATCAGAAGCAAAATTTTTAGGAGTTATTTTGGATTCGAAATTAACCGGAGTACCACATTGTGATTACATTGTAGCTAAATGTGAAAGAAATTTGAATATGATAAGGTGTTTAACCGGTGTCTGGTGGGGATCCCATTCCTTCTTTTTACGTCTTATATATAACGCCCTTATTCGTAGCCTTCTTGATTATGCCACTTTTGTTCTAGAACCATGTAACTCTGTTGCTATGAAGAAATTTGATAGTATACAGGCAAGGGCATTAAGAATTATTCTTGGAGCTATGAAGTCCAGCCCTATTAATGCTATGCAAATAGAGTGTGTAGAGCCACCTCTCTATTTAAGACGACAATATCTGTCCGATAAATTCCTTTTCAAATTAATGCAATTTTCTAATCATCCTTTACGATTTAAGCTTCATTTACTTGTAGAATACACAAAAAATAGTCAGTACTGGACTCATAAATCTCTACCTTGTCTTGTTAAGAGTTATCAAAGATTCAGTGCCATACAAGCCCCGACATTTAATTCATACTGTTATCCTACTTTTGATTCTATGTATGGCGCATTAGTTACTTCTCCAGATGTTAGAATTAATGTAAATATTCCTAGAAATCAGCTTGAATCTGTACAATTTGTGGATAATCTATTAAATAACGAATTCTCAAATTTTCATTCTATTTATAGTGATGCTTCTAAACAATCACCCAATGGTATAGTTGGGATTGGAGTTGTCCATTCCCAATACAATATAGTCCAAAAAATAAGACTTCCACCTGAATCATCCGTATTTTCTGGAGAATGTCTAGGACTGCTAAAATCTGTTGAATATATTCTTATTGCAAAACTTAAAAAATCCGTTATATTTTCAGACAGTATGAGTGCCCTACAAGCCTTATCTAAATATCCGTTCAAGTCAGGTATTGTTAACCCTATCATTATTAAAATTCGTAACCTTCTGATGTCATGTTATCAGATGGGTTACACAGTAGTGTTTTCCTGGGTGCCAGCTCATTCTGGTATTTCAGGCAACGAGCGCGCAGATTGTCTTGCTAAAGAGGCTGTTTCTTGTGGTGACTGGTCGGACTATTTTAATTGTGTTCATGATTTGTGTGCTTTGCCTAAATCTACTCTTGATGAAACATGGAGAATTGCTTGGTCTGCTTCAAGCCAATCGAAGGGAAGGGCTTACGCTAAAATTCAAAATTCAATTCCGTCAAAGCCCTGGTTCTCTAAATTGAAGTTGAGCAGGAGAGTAACTTGTATTTTGACTCGTATGCGGTTGGGTCATGTTTGCACTCCTGCTCAACTCGCTAGATTTGGTATACTGGACAGTGATTTGTGCGAATGCGGTGAGGTGGGTGACCTAAACCATATCTTTTTGTGCTGCCCTAGATATAATCGAGTCTCATTTTATGAAAGCCTCCTTGAAATTCCCATCCCACTTCCTACTTCAGTAAACATCCTTTTATCCTCTGGTGAACCGTCTGTGTATAAAGTATTTTCTTCATTTATATTAATTAATAACATTAAATTGTAAATATTATTCAATATATGTATTTTTTTTATTTTTCATACTTATATATATCCTATTAATCTGTACTTTCCTGATCCAATCCTAAATTCCGTTTAAAATTTTTATTTTCCCTTTTGTAAATACAAGTTTCCCCGTTTTATAAATAATAATCTTTAAAAAAAATACAATATGACTTGTCTTTGGCTCAATCGCTAATCGCGCAGAGCCATTAAAACCAAAAAGAAGAAGATCCGAAAATCATTTTTATAATTTTATTTATTTAGTTGGTCAGCTTAGGCGCGGAAACATTTATCAAGCGTGCCTAATAGCATTACTTCTTTAATGTGTGTGCATAATTGAACAAATAAACATTAGAACCACGTGTGATTTAAAAGAAAAGGAAATGCAGGGTGTTACTGAAGATGAAGGTATGTTTATTGTTTATAACTCAAAACTCTGTTTTGTTTTTGTTACATTTATTTTAAATTGTAGTTTATAAATTGCTGTTACTGTTGAGAATGTACAAAGTAAAGGACAATATTATCAATTTCTCACATTAACTGTTAGCTTGCATCATCCCTTTGTTTGATAAAAGTTTCCTGCCATGATTTCCAGCTCTTTCGATCCTGGACTAAAGCAGATCACTGGTCATTTGTTCGGTTCAGCTCATTTCGTTCCATTATTCATAACGTCGAAAGTTTTCCAGTTTTCATATTAAGTTCAATGTAAAACCATGTGCGTGTTATTTTTGCAAAATTTTCAATGTTCTAAGAGAGTTTTCTCTATTAACTCTCAAATACTCGTGTTAACTATCACATGTGTCAGAAAATGCAACTTCATTAAAACACTTAACATGAAGGTTTTGGTTTTGTGGTGGGAATCCTCACGGACTACCTAGCAGTGACTGAACAATGATCATTCTAACAGTATAGGTTTAATGTTTAGACTTCTTTTATTCCAGTAATAGGATTTACATTATTATGCAAAATAGTTCAAGAATAAAGAGCTCCCATGTCTGTAATATTCCCTTTTAGATATCATCATCATCAACCTTTTTTATTATCCCACTGCTGGGCACAGATCTCCTCTCATACAGAGAAGGATCGAGTGTAATGACCATGCTTGTTCAATGTAGGTTGGCGATTTCAGACTTAATGTCCAGGTTTCCTCAAGATATTTTCCTTCACCTTTTTTGGTGTCCAAGCTATATTTAGAAAGTATATATATAACTTTAGAAAGGTGATATTGGTATTTGCCTGATCTGGAATCGAAACCGCGCCCTCATTCTTGAGAGGCTGCTGTTTTATGATCACTATAATATATGCATATATGATCACTTTAATGATTTAATAATTTTCAGAACATAAACCAAAACTTCGAAACGATGAAGATGTCTTGAATTTGAAGCCCTTACCTAACTACAAGCATAAGAAATACCTGAGGTCGAAATTTGAAGAATCAATGATGACTGAAGCTAATTCTGAATTGCTGGGACACACAAAACAAGAGAAAGTCTCAGTAGTGTCAAGTGTAGCAGGGCAACCGCCTCTACCGCCTAATCCGCCACCGCCGGATACACCACCTATGATTATGAAATTAAAGAAGGAAATTGAGGA